>CM044441.1:49275545-49411372 GCA_024363595.1 Xenopus borealis | reverse complement strand
AAAAAAAAAAAAAAAGCGTAACCCAAAGGACACTGCGTTCAGATCATTTTACAGAGTCAATAAAATAATGGTTTTAGAGATTCCATTAAAGGGTCCAGATCAGATAACACTGTTTAAACTGTTCAAGTCAAGCAGTGTAACTTTCCTAGATGCATTATGATATTAAACATAACGAATCAGAAAGAACTATTGACTGATTTTACAGTAAACATTTCCACTTAGACAAGAGGAAATGATCAGTGATTTACAAAGAAACAGAAACTGATGCCAAAGCCTTACTGCACAAGGGTAAACTGGGGTACTGCCCATCTCTGGAGAGTCATAATTTCATCTTCTTAACTGTCTGTTTACCAGGGAGTTTCCCAAAGGCTGTCACTGGGCCATCAAATACAGTTGTAGGGAATGTTATTACAGTAGCACAGATGCATTAATACAGTTTAAGTAGACTATAAAAATTGTATAATATAGAACAGAACATTAGAGTGAAGTGTCAAGTAAAAGAACACAGGTCAGGTTGGAGGGGAACTAGGATGTAGTCAGGCATAAAGAGATATAGAATTAAAGTAAAAAAAGAGGCCAACCATGAACTACACACACAAAGATCTTGGTTGCGGGTATAAAGCTGACTGACCCACGTTTGTACTGCTTGCTAACACCAGATTAGGAACAGACCTCAGTCACAATTTGATGAAACCTACTAAAACTTCACGTATGGTATTATGTAGTGTCAAGTTATCAAAAAATATGAAATTAAATTAAAGGGGAACTATCATGAAAACAAACGTAATATATAGTTTAATCTAGCAGAAAGAAAACTTAAATATAATAATAATAATAAATGTTTCTGAAATAATCAAGCTACATCACCACCATCCTCTTAGCAACCTGTCTCTCTACATGCAGGTATTGGGCTGGAGTCAGTTAACACAAACATTTTACTGCAGCAGGAGCACAGACCAATGGTCTATTTGAGCGAACTGTCCATCACAAAACAATGACTATGACACAAAACAGTATAAGTGAATAATGGAAATTATTTCAGACTTAGGACAAAATTGTAAACCAATAATGATATAGACTTTTAACTGCCTATAAGTTGAAGACATGCCTAGAAACGTATTCTCTAAATTGTGTAATAACCTTATTTTTCAGCCTTTTGCCATGTATATAATTAGTATGGCAGTTGCTCTGCCATGCCAATAAATCTTGGACTTATAGTCATAATAATATTTGTAATAATCAAGATATGCATGAAATGCATTCTAAAAGGTAAAACTACAAATAATAATGTAAACAATCTATATGTAATTATAAATGTATAATTGTATGTTGCACTTTGTGACTTAAAGCCATTCTGTTGTTTCTTGGCATAATGTTTAAGTCCGTCTTGTTGTTTAGCAAGTTTAAAATGTACACCAGTGTGGTTATTCGTTTAAGTCATTAGTTTCTTTTAAAAGCTACTCAATAATGAATGACAGCAATGATTACCTATGCATATCAGTGATGTAACAAAAGCTGAGCAGACTCCATTTCTGTCAGTTCATTATAGCACAGTTACCGTAGGACAGGCAGCAATGAAAATGGACTCAAATGACTTCTGGTGGAGAGGAAATTTAAAGTTCACTTCCCCCCAACTTCCCCATCTCAAGACTATTAAAGAAACTTGACCAATGATTTAAGATTTGTAGTCAAATCAGACCCACTCTTGCAACATAATACCATTCACAAAATACTGGTGCTTTATACAAATATTTTAAAAACCTGACAGAAAGCTATATTGTATACATCTACAGAACAGATGCGTTGTGTAGAATATAATGGTTTAATTTCTTACACAGGATTCAAATGCCTGCATTTGTTGTTTTTTTATAGGTGCAAGATAAACAGACAGACACAACCAACATTAAAAAAAAACAGTTTAAGTCATTACTGGCCCTTTAAAGAGGATATTGACGCTGCCTATGAAAATGCAATGGTGAGTGCTGTATTACTAGTAAGCCGTGACTATTAAGTTCAAATTATTTATGGCAATGAATCAGCAAAACAAAGTCAGCTGCTATCTGGTATCAGTATTTGCAACACTCTGTCTTGCAGTATGTCATTAATTTTGCATTAGCATTTTTATGGGAAAAGCTCATTTTTAGACTCAGAAGCTCATCATACTTAAATAATCAATAAGATATGAGTCACATATAGAATCAATACCAATCAGTCATGTATCCTGCCAGGAACAAAAATAGTCACCCTCTGTTGTCTCTGACCGGGAATCTATTTTAGTGATAAAAGCATTTGTACTCGGCAGAATAAATAGATGGAAACAGCCAACTCACTTAAAAAAAAATATAAAAAGGGAGAACCTGATTCCCCCACTGCTTAATACAGGGAAGCAAAGGAGTTTTCTCAGGCAATACCCCCAACTGTTTTCTATTCTTTTTTCTAACTGTCTTAAAGCATTTATTGGTACAGATCGGTAACACTCCAGTTCCTAACAATATATCTGTGCTTTATAGTGAACAGCAGTTCATACAGGATGAGCATAGAGGAGTGAGCCTGACATATGGGCACGTGTATTTACAGTTCTTTATTTCCATCTCTATTTCAGTTTCCATGATCACTACTTTAGCACTTTTATATTATGTACACATTTTTAGTAGACTAGATATTTTAAAGCTGCTCTGTCGTGGTTTGGTTTTCTCTTACTTTGCTTTCTATTTCTTATCTGAAAGTAGTTACCTAGTTGAGTTGAAAAAAGACCACAGTACAAGTTCAATCTCTCCAATGAACCCCAGTGCACATACAGACCCCTCCATACACAGACATATATAAACTATAAATATGAATATCTATACTAATTATAGCTTTTAGAATCAATATAGCCTTTGATATTATGTTTTTTACAAAATTGTCCAAGCACCTTTTAAAAGAAATCAGCCATCACCCAGCAGGGCACTCCACAACCTCACTGTTCTCTCTGTGAAGAACTGTTCCTATAGTCTAAAGGGGTGGCCTCTGGTGCATAGATTAATTTATGGGGAAAAAGATTGCCCGCTATCTGTCAAAATTGCCATATAATGTACTATAATTTACTACTATTTCATGTATAATTCACAGTTATGTTATTTCTACCAAGGTGCATAATCATTTATCAACATTGTTCCTCATTATCCAGTTTGTTGCTTTGTTTTCCAATTTAGTCAAATCACTATGTAAAGTGGCAAAATCCTGCATGGAACTTATAGTTTTATAATTCCATGAACTCTGTGACAGAATGTGTTATTAACTAGAATGATTTTTTATGTTAAAAAAAAGAGTTTTTTTTCCCCATTAAAATACAAAGATATTTTTTTTGGTCAAAAATTGATTTCTAGAGTTAATTGAGATTTATTATAACCTCACCCATGTAGAAGTCAATGGCAGCAGGGCCGGATTTACATAGCGTGCACCCTTAGGCCCACTGCGTACGTTGCCCCCATACTCTGCCATTTATTCACAAATTTTCATCATCAGGCCCAGAGCATTGGGGATTGGGGCATGGGAAATTTAAAAAACTATCATATCTCCTGTGTATCCCCAGTTTTCTGAACCAATGTGGGTGTGGCTGGACAGCATGCCGCCCCCTAAAATCCTGTCACCCTAGGCCTGGGCCTAGGTGGCCTTTCCACAAATCTGAATGGCAGAGGTCCCCTCAACCATTTGAAGTTGTTAATAGCCTTCCTGATGCTTGAGGGTTGTTTTGAAGGTTTTTGCCTGAAAACTCGATCAATTCGAGTTTTCGGGTTTCGCAACTTGAACACGCTGAGTTTTTTTTTTTGCTTTCAAATACAAGAATCTGTGGCACAGCTGAATGAATCAGTTGTTGGTGTTTATTAAGCTCTTAAGCAACATGGCAACGTTTCGGGCCGCCACTGGGCCCTTTGTCAAGCCTAATGGTGTTATACATCAAACATACTTAAATAGTGCACAAGGGGCTCAGTACCGCCTCTTACCCACCCCTAATACAGGGTCAAAGTTCACCTAATACAAAGTACAAAATTGTCAATTAACTCCTTGTGTATAGTCACAAAGTGATTGGTGTACTAATACACTCTCAAATATATGTCCATCCTGTTGAGGTAACAATGATATGTGTTCCAAAGAGTTAAGAGAATTATATAATAGTAAAAATAATCGTGAATTATATAATGAAAAAGTTAGGTAAATTATACAAGGTTAAAAAAGTTTATACAATAGTGAAAAATGCATAAGGGATGGATCTATCTTGGCCTGAGACAGGTCTGGTACCATAGCTATGGAAAATACTCGGTACTCTACCTTAGATACTTCATCGTATGTTCCAATTGGTACCGACACTCAGGATGTTCCTTGTAGATCATTTTCCCATTCCTTGAAAAATACAGAATAAAGTTTAATTAGATTACAATTAAAAACAAAATAATATCTCCATTTACACCATATTTAAAAAGGACACCTACTTTATGGATAAATTATATGAATGCTGCCAGTGTATAATCCTTATTGAGACCTCGGGGCCAATCTATGTATCCATCTCATCTCCAGTTTCTTTAACATTAAGATTCTATCTCCGCCCCGTCTGGGGACTTCTACTGAGTCGATGACCTGAAAGCGTAGTTGACTCACTGTATGTCTAGCTTCCAAGAAGTGGGCTTTCAAGTCTTAAGTCTAATTAAGTGTACTCAATATCCCAATATATTTGCTTAAAAAAGATAAAATATACCAAGCAGGGATAGTGCAGAATCATGAAGAATAGCAAAGATGGGACAATAAAGTTAATAAGTAACACTATTACCAAGTACTAAGTAACAATGGACTGCAGAGACAGGTAATTGAAAAGACAAAGTTATACAGCATATTGTACTTGAGTGTTAAGGGGCTAATACAACATGGGTTAAACAAAATGTGAGATGCAGTAATGCCTGACACTAACAAAATTAAACTGTAATAATGTTGGCAAAAGAGGCTGCAGTGGGTAGATAGCAGCTTTAAAGAGTGGCTAAGCCATCAAGTTCTACATGTTACAAATAAAATGCTCACTGTATACAGATACCAACATATAATTGCTGCAGGTCTGTGTCGTCTTTCTGTAATATTCATCAGAGCTTTATATCCAACAGCTTTGTGTGCTCAATTTCCTAATGCATTAATAATAACCTATTGCACTTACATTTATATACTTTTAAAAGGCATCAATAATACACCTCGTGAAATCTCTCCAAATGAGTAATAAATAATTGAACTGTGTGGATATTAATGCTGTGATCATATAGAATGAAATGGGAAAATATATCCATTTACTTTATTATTATAAAAAAGCCAGTTGTCATTGTTCACTCTGCACAAGGAGATATATTTGTGTGTTTGTTCATAAAGTTGGAGCTACTGTTCTGTTTGCTCTGATGAGTGGCTAAAAGCTCATTTATAGATTCTAATGATAAAATGACCTCTTATAAAAGTCATATAATGATTGCTGGAATTTCCTAATTTGAAATGTTGGAACCCTGGATTTAAGTCCATATATGTATAACATGCCATGAACAAGACCCCAGTAACAGGGGATAAAGTCATGATTCTACATTATTATTATTACTATAATATAATCCACAATATATTGCCATATGCCAGAGACCTTTTAGAGCTTCTATATCATCCTCACCAATCCCTGCCCCAATGGAATTCACAATCCAAAGCCATTACATACACACGATGTTCAGTTTTATCAGGAGCCAATTAACCTACCTGTATATTTTGGGAGTGTGGGAGGAAAATATATTACCCAGGGGAAACCCAGACAGGGAGAGCATACAAACCCATTGCAAATATGGACCTGACTGTGCACCATCCTGCCCAACATACCTTGCTATATACAGATATTTTACCTGTCTCTTTGGTTCTGTTTTTAAAGGAAATATTGTCCAGTACTTTGGCTTCTTTCTAATCTTCCTGCTTGTTATATATTGTTCTAGCATTTTCACCATTGCATTATTATAATACACAAAAAACAAATAGATCAGCATAAAACTGAGTCACAATAAATACTGTACATACTAAATAAAAATCATATTTATTTTCTTAACGCAATATGAAAAGCTCCTTAAAAATAAATACTGATGGTATTCTGCATTATACATTTCAGTAATTCTAATAGTGTGCTTTTATTCATAGGGCCGGTACACACGGACGTTTTGGACCTGCGCTCCTCTGCGTTGCGTTTGGCTGCGCTCAGCCGCAGGGGAGCGCAGGTCTAGACGCACCTCATTTTGTTCAATGAGGTTGTACCCACGAGACGCATGTAAGCGCCGAACGCAGATGCTGCATTTTTCCTGCGTTTGGCGCCTACATGTGTTCGTGTGAGTACAGACCCATTGAAAATAATTGAGTGCGTCTAAACTTGCGCTCCCCTGCGGCTGAACGCAGCAAAACGGAACGCAGGGGAGCGCAGGTAAAAACGCCCGTGTGTAAGGGCCCATACAGTGCAGTAACAGGAATACATAGGAAAATAGTCTTTCGGAGAACATCATAAAGAATCATATAGAATATATATATTTATATATTGGTACAGCCATTACATAGAATGAACGCACACTGTCCTATGTGAATGTAAAATTCCTTCGATTGGCATGACAACAAGACCCCGAAAGTAATATGAGATTGACTTAGTATCACACTGTGTATTTGAAGAGAAAACACTCCTACCAGTCACATGTAAGCTATATTTCTAATACCCACCACGGCCTATAGTTATTAAAAGTATTTTCCTGCTTCTGGATATGAGTTGACTTTTGTTTTTAAAACAAATGTGTGTTCACTGTAGCCATATTTTTCCCCTAATCTCTATATACATGAATATATCTGGAGCAATGCACACCATCAAGCCAAGCTTGCCAAAATATTTGTGCATTCATTTTTAAGAAGTTACTTAAAGAATAATAAAAATGCAATAAAAATGCTCTAGTAAAATTAGATTTCTATGAAATTGCAATAATGCCTCTATAAAACATTTTATTTGCTCCTGGATATTTTATTTCTCAGACTGTTCAGACAAGTCAATAAGAAAAAGAATCTACATTTTAACCATTACGCTTTCAGATATAGTACATGGCCATCAAAAAAATTAAGTAAATAAAGAATTTTCTTTTTTTTTTTAAATCTCTTTTCTCTGGCATATAATCTCTTGGTTGAAAGTAGGCAAGGCTGTGTCCCTGAACATATCCATGCAGTAGATGTGTTTCATTCTAGCTTTAAGTGCAACTGTGGATAGCTTTTTTCCTATAGCTTTGTGCAGAAATGTCTCTGGGTATAGGTAAATACAGCTAAGGTTGGCCGGTAAGTTACCACCAGGCTGGTAAAAATGATGGTTGATCCCAATGTTATTAGTATGGAAAAAATAAATATATAGGAAGGCCAGTATTTTTTTCCAGAAAAGGTGGCAACCCTAAATAAAGCACCTATTTGTGCACAACTTTATTCTAACAAAGATGTCAAATTCTTAGAGGCGACCTGGAGACCAGCCTTCAATGAATCACCTACCTGGAAGTTGCCTTGGTCCTGCCAAGGCTGTCACTTTCAGTTTAAAAGATTTATAATCCCCCTACACAAGACATGTAGGGGTAAATTCACTAAAGCGCACTTCGCCAGGCAAATTTTCGCCAGAGCTACGCAAATTCACTAAGATGCGGATTTGCGCTCATAATGGTGAAAGGTAGCGAAGTAGCGCTACCATTACTTAGCCAGGCAAAGCGCAATTACGCTAGCGATGCCTAATTTGCATACAGCACGAACTTAAGTGTATATTAGAGGTGTATGTTACAGCCACTACATTACACTACACAAGCCCAGGAAACCTTTAATAAATAAAATAAAGTTGTCCTATTGCCCTAAACATGTGTCACCTGTATAGCTGAGTTTCCATATGTTAGGAAATGTAGGGGGGGGAAGGAGAGTAACCCAAAAAAAATTTTCGCTCTTTTTCGGACTATCACCCGACAAAAGGTAAAAGACGCCAGCGTTTTTTTAAGTGTTTTTTTCAAACTCCTATCTATTGTATTGAACTTTACCAGGTCTGACCTGGCGAAGTAACGTCTAGCGTAAGTGGTAACGTTTACAAATATTTTGATCTCAGTGAATTAGCGTAGTAACGTCCCTTCGTCAGTGCGCAACTTCGCCTGGCGTAAGGGTGTGAAGTTGTGCAAGTCGATGTCCATCGCTAGCGAATTTTCTCCAGCGACACTGTTAGTGAATCAGCGAAGTTACGAATTGACGTCACGCTGGCGAATTAGCGCTAGTGTTATACGCTTCATTCTTTAGTGAATTTGCACCATAGTGTTTCCCTATTAGAACTAGCCACCCTTTATTAAAGTGACATTAACCACTGCAGGGCAGGCATTAAAGATAGCAAGTCTCAATGAAAAAGAAAAATCTGCCCAATCTGCCAGACAGACTGTACTCTTCTGTATGAAGTAAGGGAGGTTGCTGGAGTTTCTACTTGACTGCTAAATTCCTGGCTTTGCTATAATGTACTGAATAATATTATGTGCTATTCTATAGGCCAATGCATGCTTTTCACTTTAAAGAATCTGTTTCAAGATTTTAAGTTGCTTTTAAGTCTATACATTATTTATACCTTTACATTTATAATCTGTCAGTGGAAGCATTGAGATGCCTTCTGAGTTTTAAATCTGCATAGATGGATGTGCCTTATGATACCATGAGAAAGCTAAAGCTTTGGAACAGGGAGGTGATTATATTTGTACTAAAAACAGGAAATTATGTTACCATTGTGGAAGTACACCCAGGTATCTATTCTGTTACATTGGGGCAAATTCACTAAAGAGTGCGATTTCGCCAGCGACGGCTTTGCAGCCATTGCAACACTTCACCAGGCGATATTCGCTCAGACAAAGCTAATTCACTAAACTGAGAAGTTGTGTCCAGGACACTGAATGCTCGCGAATCTTCTCTAGCGTTACTTCAGCAGAGTGAGAAAATCAAAGCGAAGCTGCGCTAGTGTTCATTTCTGCCTCCACTTCGCTAGACTAATTTGCATATGGTGGGCAATATAATTTGAAATGGTACATCCAATACATTACATTTACACTGATAACTAGATTTGTTAGAGTTGTTTTAATGCCCTACACATAAGCCCACAGTTAAATATTGTGCCATATGGTAGAAAATGTATGGGGAAACCAGGGTGCCCAAGTACAGATACAGTCACTTGGATTTGTAAGTTAAATGCGTCGTGACTCAGGGCTAATTGAAGAAACTGTGTTATCTAAAGTCATCTTAACTCATTTAATGCATTTAACCTTTTCATTAGCATACCAAAGCCCCATTGTTTTCAATGGTGAACTCTTTAATTGGATGGGATGCTGTGACACAATATTCTGTGCTAAGTGGGATAAATGGGATAGATGAGTTAAGTCACGACGCATTTAACTCACCATCCAAAGTGACTGCATCTGTATAGTATATACATAGGTAGTTGGAACTACAGAATATAACGTATAATTACTCGGGACACATCTTAAGGTGGCTGGTCAAATAAAAGCTAGCTATTTTCCATTCCACATTCACGCGTTACCATTAAGAAATGTCACCCCTTCCCCATCATTTTTCCAAACTTGTTTTGACATGTTGAATGTATCTTAAATGTTGCCTGCTCCTATCTTTTGGTCCAATTCTTTTTTTCATGCTCTAAAACCTGTTCTCATGTAATATCTGTAAAGGGATTCTGTCATGATATTTATGATGTTGTTTTTATTTCTGAATTACACTGTTTATACTGCAAATAATTCACTCTCCAGTATAATTTTTAATTCCTGAACCAGCAAGTGTAATTTTTTTAGTTGTCATTTTGCCTGGTCATGTGATTTCAGAAAGAGCCAGCACTTTAAGCTGTTCTTAGATCTACCAGACAACTGTTATCTTGTGTTAGGGCCCTTACACATGGGCGTTTTTACCTGCGCTCCCCTGCGTTCCGTTTTGCTGCGTTCAGCCGCAGGGGAGCGCAGGTATAGACGCACTCAATTATTTTCAATGGGGCTGTACTCACGCGAACGCATGTAGGCGCCAAACGCAGGAAAAATGCAGCATGTTGCGTCTGAATCTGCGTTCGGCGCTTACATGCGTCTCCTGGGTACAACCTCATTGAACAAAATGAGGTGCGTCTAGACCTGCGCTCCCCTGCGGCTGAACGCAGCCAAACGCAACGCAGGGGAGTGCAGGTCCAAAACGCCCGTGTGTAAGGGCCCTAAGGGAGCTGCTATCTGGTTAACTATACATTGTTTAGTTGTTAGGCTGCTGGGGGGGGGGGGGCATGATATCACTGCAGCTTGCAGTACAGCAGTAAAGAGTGACTGAAGTTTATCAGAGCACACGTCACATGAATGAGAGCAGCTGGGAAACTTGACAATTTGTCTAGCCCCATGTCAGATTTCAAAATTAAATATAAGAAATTCTGCAGAAGTCTGCTGGAGCAGCGCTATTAACTAAAAAAAAGCATTTTTTTCCATGGCAGTATCCTTTCAATGACCAAAAGGGTGGGGTGAAGAGGGTCTTCCATCCAATACAATGTGTTCACCATCAACCCTCCCTCTGGAAGCTTTTTGTTTTTTTTAAAAAACCATTTGCTCATTTTGCAGCTAATCAGGAAACACATTAAATTCCCATAAACATGTTCCATTTTCGCACAAGGCAAAACTTTTTATTCTGCAGAGCATCTCCTCCCTGGATCTTCTATGTGCCCTTGAAGACCAAAAGAACAAAGAAACAGAAACAAAAACCAGATTATGCTCCGCAGGGAGTCAGTTTTATATTACAGTGCTGTACAAAGTATTGATTGCAATATTGGCCTTGGGAAAAAAAATATTAATGATGGGATGCAGAGTTTCCTTTATTTGCTAAATGCAGCTGTATTCCAATACAGCAGGTCCATTTAAGACAATTTATGTTATCCATTTTTAACTAATAATATAGGCTACAGGTTCTTAAGGGAATTGTTTGGGTCACTTGAAAACCCTAGTTTTAAAGGGGGTACTCCAACTAAAACCTAAGTTTCCCATGGTGAAATAACTTCTAAATCTAATCAACCATATAATATACATTTATTACAAATCACACATTTTTCACAGTTATTAAATTAATGTTATTTGTAAAGCTGCTTAGAATACATACATTTTCTTTCATTGTGCAAAAAAATCTTCAGTAGAGTGAACTGATATAATGTTGCTTGGTCAACTTTTATATTTACTAAGGGGTGGATATAAGCAGTTAGTAATAGTAAGAGTGGAGTAATAGTGGAGTAGCAGTTTTTGTCGAATTACCTATGCTTTGGGGATCAGTCACAAATTAAGTTTTGGCCAAGAGAAATGTCAAATTTAGGCAAGTGTTCTTCCATTATAAGGATAGAGCAGCCACTTATGCTATTATTCATCCTGCTAATTCCACACATACATTATTTCTTCATGGCATAAATTGAGTATTTCCCACACTTCATTTTGGGAAAAAGATAACAATTGTGCTCAATAATACACTTTGCAAAAATGGCCATATACTTGTTAAAATTTGGTTTGAAATACATTACTATATATGTATAGAGAGAGAGAGAGAGAGAGAGAGAGAGAGAGAGAAAAATCAACCATTAATACCCTGTTCTTTGAGTATTTATTTAGCATGCTTTCTTTTTAAAGGAATTCCGTCATGATTTTTATGATATAGTAAATTTCACTTTGTACATTCCAAACAATTCACTCTACCATATAAAATTGTATTCCTGAACCAGAAAATATATTTTAACTGTAATTTAATTGGTGTGTAGGCAGCCCTCTTATTGTCACTGCTATGGTCATTCCGACTGATCCTGTGCTTTAGAAAGATCCGGCACTCCATAATGGACCTGCTTTCAGATAGTCTGTTGTTTCTCTTGCCCATTATAACTGGAGGAGTCACAGTGGGACTTGAACTTTTATGATTGGTGCTATTCTAACATCTAACCCTATGAGACCATTTGTAGAAATACAAGCGTCAGGGGGCTTTTATTTGGTTACTTTCCCAGTGTTCTGTTGTTAGGCTACTGCGGGGTGAAAGGGAGAGGGGTGATATCAGAGCACAAGTCACATGACTGGGGCACCTTGGAAACTGTCTAGCCCCATGTAAGATTTCAAAATGAAATATGAACTTTTTGCTCTTTTGAAAAATTGATTGGAGTGCAGAAATATGCCAGAGCAGGACTATTAACTTGTGCTAACTTGTCTTAAATAATGGCAAAGAAGGAATAGTGGGTTATTAATAAATATAAGGGGTAATTTACTTACTGCAAGTGCAATGGTAATTTTGTGCAATTTCTAATGCAACAGTTTTATGTTTTACCCACAATGCAGAAATAAACTATAATTCCAGAGTAATTTAGTTTGCAAGGGGATGATGTACATGACATAAGTCCAGGTGGCACAATTTTTGATGCAAGTAAATTATGTCTATTGACAGAGGTTGCTGTAAGAGGAGTTGGTACATTATCATCAGTGCTAAGCACAACTATGCAGCAGTGCAAGGAGCAGCTGTACAATTGCACGACTACAACCGCATTTGTCATCATAAACAACCCCTATGGTTTCATAATATGAAATTTGCTGGTAATCAGTATATGAAAATGTTATTTACTTAGTTCAGTAGTGGCGAATTTCAGCATCTATGACTTACCCAATAAGAGGATATAAGTGAGAAAGTATATGGCTTTAAAGGAGAAACAAACCCGTATTAAAAAAACCCAACCCCCCACCCTACATAGACAAATGCCCGTAGTTCACAGGCGCCATCTTCAGCCGCTTCAGTAATCTTCGGAATCTTCTGCAATTTTCATGAGTTTTGGCACAGTTGTCACGGAACAAAAAATTGCTCCAACTGCGCATGTAGATTATGGAAGAGAAGAAGATGGCTGCTATGAACTCTGCTGAACATAATCTGCATAGAGGGGTAAGTAAAGCGTTAGAGGTGTTTGCGTGGGGGGCAGCTTGACTAGGGGGGAGGAGGGAAGGGCGTCTATGTAGGGTTGTGGGGGGTAGGGTTTTTTATTATGAGGTTGTTTCACCTTTAAAGGAGTGGGTCACCTTGGAAGTAACTTTTAGTATGTTACATAATGTCCAATCCATAGCAGCATTGCACTTGGTCTTACTTATTTATATTTTACATTTTTGAGTTATTAGCCTTTCTCTTTTTCCTCTGTCCAGCTTTCAAACGGGGGACAATGACCCATCTCAAAACAAATGTATTGTTATTGCTACTTTTTTTAATACTCGTCTGTCTGTTCAAGTCCTCTCCTATTCATATCTCATTCTCTGACACACATCAGTGCATGGTTGCTAGGGTAATTTGAAACAGGAACCAGATTGCTGAAACAATACATTGGAGAGCTGCTGAATAAAAAGCTAAATAACTAAAGAAAACACAAATAATAACAAATGGAAACCAATTGTAAATTGTCTCAGAATATCACTCTCTAGATTATACTAAAAGCTAGTTTAAAGGTGAACAATCCCTTTAATCGATATGAATAGCATTGCAAAGGTCACAAAGAACAAAAAGACTCACATATTAAAAAACAGAGCAGCACTAGGTGCAGTAATGTGTATACAATTGTGCATATTATTGCACCATGTACTATAATACTTTTCATACTTATGCATTGTCATTGTTAAGCTCTACAACATTGTACCACACATATTGGTGCATTAGAGGAACCACACAGAATGCAATGTGGGGAAAAACATTTTGATTTTCAAACCCAATATTTAAACCCAGTAAAATTGTTTTGCCTTCAATAAGGATTGATTATTTCTTAGTTGGGGCAACTACAATATACTGTTTTCCAGATAAGAGTTTATAAGCACCATTCCATATATCATAACAAATGGATATATAATAATTCATGGGAACAGGTTATGAATGACAGCACTGAACCCCTAATATGATCATCATATCATATGGACTCCATGTCCAGACTTATGTGTCACTGTAACTATTTTAATCTTATTTTACTGTTACAGTCTTGCTCTACTGTCACATCCTGCCCTACTGTAACTTATATTTTCCAACCTAAAACTACAGCAATTGCAGGTCCACTCTTGCACACCCCTAAGGACAACCATAAGCCCTGTTTCATTGTTTAAACAGGTTATTATAGCATTGCACACACATCTTTAACAAATGTATTTTCTTGCTAATCATCCCCATAATGTTCTTAAAAGATACTGTAGATGCTTATGATAGGGACACCCTATATCCATGGCTCAACGTCTTTTGTCCCAGCTTCATTGTCTATTTCATCCTGGATTTTTACTTCAGATATTGCCACTACTTCAAGTCTGTAGAGAACATGGCTATACTTTGTACTAACTTGAATACTGTATTTGGGTAAATGTTAGGTCACTGATCAATATCGTTTTGAACTTACAATAAGCCAGTATAAAACAAACTTACAATATAATGGTGTTAAATTTATGTTGTCCCCATTCAAACGGTTCACTAATGGCACTTCTACAGAGGAAAGGAGCAATCTGATTGGCCAGATTGCTGAATGGGTCCAATCACAGCTACTCTCCTGGAGAAAGTTAAATGTATTAGACATATGAGTAAGAGTAATGATGAGTTTAATAATGTTGTTTTGGACGACTGCTAAAAAAAAATCTATTGCTAAAAATCTATTGTAATTTTTCATACTTGTATTTCTGGATTTTTACCTTGTGCTCCAATAAACTAGATAACTATTCTGTTGTGGTGATCATTCTAGGGTAATATACTGTACATAAATAAAGTCTGTTGGCTGGGTAATATGGATATAGCCCAGCACCAAGTATTATAGGCGTAACTGGGTTATGCAAAAAGTATATTGGATTTACTGTCTAAAGGAAATATTCATTCAACTGTTTTTGCTTTGCTACCACCCTGTGAGGTGCATGCCTGTAGTGTAAAGCAGTTTCTGAGCAAGTGAACTAGGCTACTAATTGTGTGATGAACTGGAACTTGCATGACTACTGGGAAGCTCTTGAAGTCAGCTTCTCTGATGGTCCCCAGGGGCATTGGTCTGACAGATTGGTAAAAATTGATCATTTGACCCATGTTCCAAAGAATATTTATTTATTTATCAACAATTTGACTGTAAGCTCCAATGGGCAGGATTAAGCATATCAAAATTGCTGTGGTTAATAACTATAATGGTATAAATGAATATGGTACTGTATTTTCCCAAATAATACAGTTTTAACAGGCCACCACTGATCAATGCCGCAGTTCATGGATCAGACATTGAGCAAACACAGACCTAACAAATTACTTTATCCTGTTGATGAAGTTTGCCAACAAACTCTGCATAATGATGAGCAAATATAATATCCATTCATGTTGTTTCTGGCTCTGCACCTGCTCTGTGTTTGTTCTGGGCAGATGTAAATCAAATCATTTGCAGTTGCATATGTCAACATATGCTGTGACATCTTGTGATAATACAGGGTCTCTCCTACCGGCCTTGTATATATTCTATTGTCTCTCAGATAAAAGGTAACATGTATAATAAAGATACTGCTTGATCTTGCATGTACTGTATGTATGCATTTATATGTGTATAAATATATAAACATATAGTGCTGCTTGTGTACACAGCACTGTTCAGGTTTACAATTCATTCATTGTAGTGCAATAAATAAAACATTAATTAAATATGTACATAGTTACATTAAAGATGAAGGTTTTTTTTTATTAAACCTCAAATTTTACTGGTCAAGACATTTTGGGCAAAAAAGTTATTTTAAGAGGAAAAAAACTTAAATTTTTCAAGATTTATTATACATCTCAAATGTGCCGAGGTCATGTAGAATTCAATGGCAGAGTTCCCTTTTACAGTTTGAAGATATCATGATCATCATCCGATAAACCAAAAAATTTGTGGTTTTCCGGCTATTACCAGAAAAAATAGAACAATTTGGGCATAAAATCCAAAAAATTTTAAATTCTGGAATGATTTTATCAAGTTTTTTCCCAACCTGACTTTATTTATAGTCAGTTATAGTTATTTTATTAATCAAAAAGAAAAACTGTGGATGGGAATTTGACTTAGTTTGGTATAAAAAAATATGAGATAATTTTGAGTTTTAGTAAATAAACCCCTTGCAGGAGAAGCAAGTGAAAACCCTGTACAGCTTACAATCTATATCAAATCTAGTTCGAAGAATATGCATTAGGCTCTTAAACTACAAATAGAAAATGTTCCTGGGTGCAGATTACAAAAATGGAGAAGCAATGGTATTTATAAGCCTTCTGGGGTTTTGATTTCTTTCATCTCCTATGTTTATTTGATGATAATGTTGTTAAAGCTAAAAGGTTCTGAGAGCTAGGCTTCTGCTTTGAAAGAAGAGTTGTCAGATTACCTGAAATTTCTTCTTACAATCATAACTGTTTCTGACTTATTTGAAGCAACAACAAAAAAAATATGGGTGGATACCACAAATCATTGACATTTATATGTGTGGTGTGTGTAGGTGCTTCCATTCCAAATATGTCCTTGTCTCCTGCTTTACATGGCAATAAAAACTGCCTTGGTAAACTAAGTACAGGGATGGAACCTGTTATCCAGAATCATCCGGACCTGAATTTTCTGGATAAAATATATTTTCATGATTTGGATCTTCATACCTTTACGTTTGCTAGAAAATCCTGTAAACATTAAATAAACCCAATAGGCTGTTTTTGCTTCCAATGGATTAATTGTATCTTAGTTTGGATCAAGTACTGTTTTATTATTACAGAGACAAAGGAAATATTTTTTTATAAATGTGTATTATTTGGATTAAATGGAGTCTATGGGATACAGCGTTTCTGTAATGTGGATTTTACTGGCCTAGCCTGTAAAAATGATGGTCGATCCCAATGTTATTAATAGGGAAAAAAGATAAATATATAAGAAGGGCGGTATTTTTTCCAGAAAAGGTGGTAATCCTGGCCATACCTGTAGTATGATAAATAGCCCAGTTCTTAATGGTTGCTTTCAATAAGAAAATAATCATTGTAATAAAGGGCAGAACAATCATGTATTTGTAATTTGTGCTGTGAGTTCTGTAATTTGTGATATATTAACTTTTTGTGAAGGAGCATTTGTAATATATAAATATTAATATATTTGCTTTTTATGTGTATTGTATAGTGTCTTTATAATACCATTGACAAATCCATTTTATACTGTATATAGCATGGATTTTTAATCTATAATTATTTGTATCTATGCTTATAATTCTTTCTTAACTGAACAGAGCTGAATGTTTTCCCTTGAATCATGATGCAACACGAAAACAGTATTGCTGCCAATGTTTTCTAGCAAAAACGTCAAGTGCTATATCTAAACATGTAACAAAATATAAACATTTATTGTACTCAGTGGAGAGAAAGAAAATGGATTCCTTTCAACCAGGCGTGCATCCTGATAAATATGCATAACAGCTATGTTTTTATGTTGTGCTATTTTATATGTATACCATGGATGTATGAATATTTTATTTGAATCACCATTCATCTCTTGGACCACTAAGGTCTTGTGCAATTTAAAATATATGTAACCACCAACTGGCCTGTTTTCATTTAAGGGCAGGACTAATAGGTCACATGAAAGTTACAGGACAAACTATTATTATACAAACATATTTTCAATCCCTTCAAAGCTCAGTCAGATCATATTTAATGATGCTAGAATCAGGTTACGTAGAATAAAGTCCTTAGTGTTCATATTTCTTAAATATAACACATATTTCTGATTTCTATAGAAATGTTATTAAATGAAGGATATCATCAAGGACAGGAGAGAAACAAGGTCACACTGCATATTCATAAAGAAAAGAGAAACAAGGGATACAAAGAGAAAAAGAAATAACTGTTTACAAGGATTACTAACAAACAGTGCCAAGCTAAATGGCAAGGTTGCCCAAGGCAAGCCCTACACTTGATCATCCCCTATATGATCACAAGTGTTACCCCACCCACATTTCTGGTGCAAGGTGCAATGTACAACATTGACAGGTACAATGGAGCTTTCTCCTAAACTATCTAGTAGAAGTAAATCTAGAGCAATTAGGCTTGCTGAGTAATTGATGAAGACATTTCAATACTCATCCTAGCAACTTCTTCTATGGCCAGAACTAGGGGTAGGAAGAGCAGGCACGTGCTTAGGGCTCAAAACTGGGGGGAGCCAGTCACATACCCTCTCTTTCTCTTTTCTCCTGTAGCCCTTTTCTGCTCTCAAGGAGGCTGTTCCGGGTTAGAGGGAGTGCACTTGCGTCTATTTGCATGCCTATCCGCCATATGCACGCTCGCTCATATCCACGAGAGCTGGTGCGGCCAGGCAAGTCACCTAGGGCCCCTGGCCCAGCACTGGCTTCTTCAGTTCATCTTACTGGTATGAAAAGTCCTCAGTATTTAAACTCTTCCAATAATCGAATTGAATTATTAGAAGAGTTTATATGCTGAGGACTTCCAGTATCAATCAGTTGAACTGAAGAAGTTTCTCGGATGAGTAGTGAAAACTTTCACAGACATCTCTCCTGAACTCCACAGTAAGTATAGGGCTCCAGATCTCATTTTTTGCTCCTAGCCTTATGCCAAACGTATTCTGAAAAACACACAAGTTAGGAGCCGGCCAGGGGATGCAGACTACAAGCACTATTGAACTCAGGCAAAATATCATACAAACAGAGGTGCCACTCTTTACTCTTCATTCTTGGGGGCAAATTCACTAAAGCGCGAAACGTCCAACGCTAGCGCTAATTCGCAAGCGTGATGTCAATTCGCAACTTCGCCAATTCACTAACAGTGTCCCTGGTGAAAATTAGCTAGCGAAGGACATCGACTTGCACAACTTCGCACCCTTACGCCAGGCGAAGTTGCGCACTGACAAAGGGACGTAGTTACGCTAATTCACTAAGATGAACATTTTTGTGAACGTTACTTCTTACGCTAGACGTTACTTCGCCAGGTCAGACAAGTTCAATACAGTAGATAGGAGTTTGAAGAAAAAAAACTTTAAATATTTTCTAAATAAATAAATAAGTCCCAAAAAAAATGCTGGCGTCTTTTACCTTTTGTAGGGTGATAGTCTGAAAAAGACTATTTCTTTACATATGGCAACTCAACTATACAGGGGGCACATGTTTAGGGCAATAGGACAATAGGGCTTATGTAGTGTAATGTAGTGGCTGTAACATACACCTCTATTATACACTTAAGTTCATGCTGTATGCAAATTAGGCATCGCTAGCGTAAATGCTCTTTTCCTGGCAAAGTAACGGTAGCACTACTTTGCTGACGTTCGCCGCCCTGAGTGCAAATTCGCATCTTAGTGAATTTGCGTAGTGCTGGCAAAAATTTGCCTGGCAAAGTGCGCCGAACGTCAGCAAAGGCAACTCTAGCGCATTTTCACGCTTTAGTGAATTTGCCCCTTGGAGCTGCAAATCTGGATGCTAAACATAAATTGCATTGGGGCAAAATGCAAGATGCATGAAAATGTGGTGCTTTGAACCGTTTTTGCAATTTGCATATTACTTTGCATTGGTAAGTGAGGAGTTCTGTATCTCAAATAAAAGTGATAGGCAAAAAGGTAGGCACTACCATTATTTGGTCTTTTACCATTTCATCTGTTAGATTCCCAAACTCACAGGTAACAACCAGCTCTCTCAAAGCTGCTACAAATTGTTCTATGGATTCGACATTACGTTGTCCACATGACAGAATTTATATCCTTCAGCAACCACATTTACTCTTGGCACGAAAATGTTCTTTATAGCAGTAAGAGCAGTTTCATAAGTCTCATCAGGTCATGGTAATGTATAGAATATATGTTGTCCCTCTGCTCCCAGGCACTGAATAAATAAAGCACTCTTTCTAGCTCCCCTTGGTCAGCAGCAATAATGTAATTTTCAAACATACGGATCCAAGTAAAAGGTATGGTAGGCTCACCAGGGTTTGGAAGAAAATCTGCAGGCATCTCGTTGACAATTTTTTATGTTTTTATAGCCGAGGATCATCAGAATATAACAGTGCTTTATTAGCAGGTTCATGCAGCCATTACACTTCAACAGTAACTTCAACTCTAATACTTTAAAACAACATAGAAGGCACTGTGTATGTACAGCACAACTCCTGTACACAGAGAGACCTACAGGCACCTTGCACATACACCATAGTTTTGAAGAGACTTGGGGGAATTCAGGGATGGAATCCCAATGTAAAGAACATCAGGGAATGAGATTGTATTGTGATTTAAGGGATTATTCATTAAAACTTGAATTTATCTTATATTTTTATTAAACCAAGCTCGACCAAACTACTAGTGTAGATCACAATATCTTCAAATTGTAAAAGGGACATTGGCCATTGACAGACAGCAAGTGCCTGGTGAACCAAACCCTAAAAATCTTGTGACTTTTCATCAAACTTTTCAAGGAAGTTAAACATTTTGTGACCACTTGCACAGCAGGGTTAACATTTCCATGTCCTAATTAGCATATTTTAGTATTTGGTTAGACCAGGCACTTGGATTAGACTGAATTTGCATAGCTAAAAAAATAAGAAAAGGACAAGGATACAGCTTGATTACTTTGGAAATATAAACTGCATATAATACCTAAAGGAGATATCAGACAGTAAAGAAACAATGGGCTAGATTCAAAAAAGTTATCTCATACATGGGCAAGATTCAATTCAAGGAGAAAAAACTTTTCTCCAAATGCAGTACCAGTTTTTCCCCATAGGCAGATAGTTTACAGATGATAAACTGTGAGATAAGTTTTTCTGAAATTAATTTCATCTCCAATTGATCATATCTATATATATTTTTGGCCATAGACGTAACAATTACGATCTTTCTCGGAAAAGATCATTCCCAGAAAGATTGTTTGTTTCAACACACGTATAGAGCGGAATCGTCGGATGTACAGGTAGAAACAATAGAATTGTTTGATTGATGATTCAGCACTAACAATGGCCGATGTTAAGGGTGTCTTCAAAGGCATCTGATCAAAATTTTCCATCCAACCCGATCAACCAGCCAACCGATATCTTAATCTTCTGTCGATATCTCATTTCCCACCATACACGCACCGAATATCGTACAAAAATTAGTTTTGTATGATATTATCTGTGCGTATATGGCCACCTTCTGTTTTGAATCTGGCCCAATATACCATGTTTACAATACTGTATAAAACACCAGCAACACATGTAAACTGCGTAACGGCTCACAGCTTTATACAGCTTTGATCGTATAAGAACACCAACAAAATGCTACATCATCATCATGAATTTAAAATAGCTATATCAGTGCATGAGTGGATCAATCACTGTATAGCACTGTGCATTATATAAGCACTATATATATACATATACACATGTGATAATAAATAAAAAATACATGGAAAAGTCCAACACCTTATAAATCTTTTTCTAGTCCAATCTTTGCTCCAGTGCAATGAGTGCCTGAAGCTGTGCTCCCCTGCTTTCCGGTTTTACGCGTTCAGCCACAGGAGAGCGCAGGAGCAGTTGCTGTAAATTTTTTCTCACACAGGTGCATGTAGGCGCCGAACGCAGGTTAAGATGCAACATGCTGCATTTTTCCCGTGTTTGGTGTCTACAGACTACATGCGCCTGTGTGAGTACAGCCCCATTGAAAAAAATTGCTGCACTCCCTTGCGACAGAACGCATAAAACCGGAACGCAGGGGAGCGCAGCTTCAGGTGCTCGTGTGTAAGAGATTTTGTTGCATTATTCTGACGGTGCTTGAAAAATCAAGTTAATAAAAGTTAACTGCTGATCGGTTGCTCTTGGTTACTGCACTGGTGCAGCATTTTCTGGTTGCTGTGGTTAATTGCTCTGGGTCAAAGTTGCCTCCTGTGCTAGTCAATGAGAGTCAGGCTTTTCAATAACTGAAGCCTGAAAACCAATTACATATTTACAGCTTCTGTTATTGCCTGCTTGCAAATCACTGTTTATTCTATAACATATAAATGCAATCTCTCCCTGTGCTGACTGTTAAGCTATCAGCTTACGCTGACGGCCTGTGGTGTCCATTACCATGTATTACAAGGGAATAACGGAAGTATTTAGTATCAGTAGGTGAATAGTTAATGAATGCTAAGATTTTTAATCCAACCACAATCTCTGTAAGTAAATATGGGGACTGCAGTGCAATTGATTCCTGCCTTTTCTTCTTTATCTCCAACAAGCTCCAACAGCGGAATGCAGAACATTCTACCAGACTGAGCACAGATTATCATAGACGCAGGTTTATTATTATTATTATTATTATTATAATAATAAGAGTATAAATAAAAATCTTTGGATGAACAATAGCTCAATCAAAACAGAGAATATTCTAGACAAGGTGCATGGGTGGAAAAAAGCAATCACAGCTGTTACTGCAAATGCCCTGCAAATAACCCATGGTATATACTATAAATGGAAATTGGTTCACAATTGAGCTGATAATCTGTTGCAGTGGATGTAAAAAGGCACTGTTTTTGAGGAAAACGCCACCATATGTTCTTTTATGCACTCGACTTCATGTGGAACCTTGTTTTCATTTCTCACTATAAGGCACTGATTACATTGTCACTGCTGCACACGATGCATTATGCAAATGTACTGTAATCTGTACCAGCTTTGGGTTGCCCTTCAAGTCAGAGAATCACATTTGACTGTGTCGGACACAGAATGAGTGGCTGGTATAGCCCAGGACTGTAATAAATTACAAGAAAAACCAAAGGCATGGTAAACATAAAAACACTGGGCATGTGCCACTTGAAACAGACATTTATATTGTTTTAGAATATCCTTGTTGCCACAAATTGGCCCAATTTTCTATTTATAAACCTAGCTGCAGGCTTGTGACCTGGAAATTTCTATCAATGCAAGCATAAAAAAGGTATGTAATAGTATATGATCCTCCCCCACCCCTTTTTTGAATGTGTATTGCTTTCCATTTTATTTAACACTTTTTAACAGAAGCCTGTACAACTGCGGCTCTATTTGAAGAAGTGCACAGTCCTATCAGCTTCTGTGTTCTATTACAGCAGGTGAGGTGAGGGCAGGCTTTAGGGTTCACATTACTTCTCTGGATATAACACGGGTAATGGTGCATTCTTTCCTGAGACTGAAAACATTTTTTGCGTACACATGGCTTGCAAGAGTTTTACTGAATAATGTTAATGAGTTATAAGATCTTATTTACAACTGAAGAGCACAGCTGTGGTCTTGCTAAATTTGCCACAATTGTTTAGTGAACATAAACCATTTGATCAGGCCTGGATTTGTGGGAAGGCCACAAAGGCATGGGCCTAGGATGGCAGGAATTTGGGGGCAGCATGCAACTCCAGTTCCCCTTCAACTTTTTTTGGGGGGTGGAGTGGGTACGGGGACTGCTTGGATATCTGTTCAAACTATATCTGGCTGATCTCCTGATTAGTTGCTTGCAGAAGAGGAGATTTATAGCTGGTGAAAACGTTTAATGTACAGCGCTCCTTGAGGGCAAAGCACTGTACAGCAAAACAATAAATTAGTAGTAACAAACAAGGGGTCATTAAAATAAAAAGTAACAATAAGTGCATTATTAGAAATACAATTCACATAAAAATAAAATATAATTACACTACAGATCAAGTGCTCAGTGTCAAGGAAACAAAAGGCTGAAGGGAGGGTAACATAATAGTATCATATTTAGGAAATGCACACCCTAGTAGTTGGATGAGGTGCTAATCCACTGGAATCAGCCCATTAGATGATCCCAATTCAATAGTAAATATACAAAGAGTGATCACACACGCAAAAAAAAATCATATATCATATAAAATGCCCAGTGCATTTCAACCAACTTGTTTCCTATTGATTTCCCAAATGAAGACCTTATTTGGTTGGGCACTCTATATGATGTAATTATTTTATAATGACTTTTGCCTTTTATGTTTTGAGCGTGCAGTCCCTATATTTACATTGAAAGTGTGTGTAGGACTGGCCAGACCTGGAATGACTTTGGCGTAGTTGGCCAGCTTGAATATATTGCAATATATGGGCAAATTATCATTGTTTTGTTTAAAGGGGAAGGCATTTTTAGCAGCTTAATGTGTCAAATATTTAACTAACCTTAGCATAAAAATGTAATTAAAATTTTTTAGTTAGCTCAACTTTCCCATTTTTTATACAGTATACTCACCCCATTTCTGGTACTAGCCAGTAATCTCAGCCTGGAGGAACAGCAATGACAATGAAAGAAATGGCAGGAGATGATAGGTGTCTGGCAATGAAGGAAGACATGTTTTTATCTGAGATGGTAAAATAATTACTCAGATTTGGGATTGTCAACCCATGGCCCTCGAGCTGTTTCTGGGTTACAATGTCGAGCATCTCTCAATAGCCTGAAGGGGGATTCTTGGAGTTGTAGCTCAGCAACAGCTTGACAGTAACAGACTGGATATTCCTGACATACGCACAGCAAAAAATGAAATTGTTGCAGAATATAACATATCCTTTATACTTGTATCTACGTTGCCCCTGATGTGGGATCCAGGGAAAAAACCCTCTCTGCAGTTCCTTGAAATATGTAGGACATTTAATTTATTTTGGGGAACATATAGTAGGTGCACCATTGCAGTAGCCTGTAGAAACCAATCATCAGTTAAATCAGATAAGGTAGATTGTTAGTTTTCATAGCACAGAACTGTAGATGTCATATCTTCCAGGAAAGAAATACAATCCATACCACTGATTTCACTCCTTTGTTAAAAAATCGGTATCTCTAATTATATCTATGCACTACATGTAATCTTAAAACTATAGTCTAGCTCCAAAATAACAAAATATCCAACCTTTGCTTATGCTGTAAAGGTATGAGCTTGTTAATAACAGCAATTTAGGGCAACATATTCCCCATATTATGTTAACATACACCTCAAAGCTGTCGTTCAAATATTGTGGCTTTGGCATTTGAAATATAAGCGTTTTCCTATTGTGAAAATAGATACTGTACTCTCTCTTCTATGTCCTCTTTTCCCACAAAGTAATGTATTAATAGAATGTCATAAGCCCACAATAAACCAAGGGTGTGCACCCCTGCAACACATCTAGTATAGGATATTTCACTAAATTGCACTTTTAGCAATGAAGCTAGCTAGATAAGGCATTATGCTAATTTGTCTGTACTCAGAAATGCACATTCAAATTGGCATTTGCTAGGTTCATTTACATGCAAATATTAGCCTGAGAATGTAACTGTCGAGTGGTAATCATGGCAGCCTCTCGGAGAGCTGACTCAACATAGAATTTTGCTGAGATGCTGGTCACAAAATGGAAGAGATATATCCATTATTTCTGTACATGGACAAACCTGTTCAGAGTCTCTATTATTCACAGATGCTGTTATCTAGTCTACATTTGTAATTCATTTACATATCACATATAGGATGTATGGTAATAGCAGCTTTGTGGATCAGTATTCCATTTGCATTTTTATAGCATTATTCCCATCTCTTCATTCTGTTATATATTTACCTTTATCAAGTCCATGTATTTATCTGTGTTGGAGAAAGGAAACTTGTGAGTCCAGATGTTTTATAATTAAATCTCCCAAAATATAACTGATGTAGGGGGTTCTGGCAGTTATTTCCACAGTAAACAATAAAACCAAAGTACAAAATGATACAAATAGGAGCTGCTGATTTTGATGTGGATGTTAAAGCAATTTATTCACATTAACATCTCAATGCTTCAGGGGTTCTCCAACTCCCTTTGTCTGGAGACCCTTAAACATTGCAATGGTAATAGCTGAATAATTGGGTTCAATATCAGTGTATCAGTGTGTATGCAGATTCCATTTTGTGTTTAGAGATGTGGCCAGATGTTCAGGGAGTAGCACCAACTAAAGGATTAACACAAGTTATTATGGGGATTGTGGCTGTGATCTATGTAAGTTGTGTATCTGCCCTGTCCACCTATAAAGAGATTTCTATCACAACCTATGTCTAATATGGGGTATGAATACCAAACTTAATGTCAATCCAGTTACAGTATTTGCTTCCTACATTTTAGGTCCTAAAAAAGACAGTCTATTTGCCTGGAAACAATTTTTTTATAGGTCACTCTGTTTTTCACTTTTTCTGCAAGATCTCAGTGATCCATATATAACCACCCACATGCCAATTCAATTACTGTATATTAAATTAAAAAAGAGCAGTCCTTGCACATACAGAGAAGCAAATGACAAAGACATACAGTAATAATTCAGAGGGGTCATTTACTACCATTTAAGATTTCTGAACCTTCTCTCAGATTAAATTGTTTTCTCTTCTCACTCACATAATAATTGGCTGTCCACCTTGTCTCCTCTGCTCAGCATCTTCATTGCATGTTCTGTACCTTTTTACTCTGTTTAGCAGCAGTGCAGAACTCTTTTCCCCTGCTATTATCATCTGCACCTGGCAAAATGTTGATACACATTTGAAACTCCCATCCCTTTTACCTGTTACTGAGCTGTTTGCCATTATACGGTCAAGTGTGCAGAAAACTGGAATGAAACCAAGTATAAAGGAGGCCCCAGACAGATGTTCATGGACAGATTACTTCAGGGGTGTCCAAACTGCGGCCCGGGGGCCAAATGTGGCCCGCCATCCATTTTTAATTGGCCGGCACAAATTGTAAAAATATACAGAATTGGCCCACACATTCCTCAGCTAATTAGTGAGAGAAGGCCGACAATGCCGGCAATGATGCAGGGGGTCGTCATCCTGTCTGTGTGGAGCTGCAGTGACGGTGCTGTTTGCACTCTACTTGTGCTTCTCCTGCTCCTCGGAACCTAGAAGCTCCATTGACACACATAAGTCTGTTGCCTTAGCACAAGTCCACAGTGCTGGAGAGGGAAATCGTGGACATGGACTCTAACCTGTACCACGTGACTATGACGACCCAGCATAACTTGTGAGTGAAGTCAAAGGAGGACAAATCGCCAGTAGGAACTGTTTGCAGTCATGAGTCTGGCTGAGGGGGCTTGCAGGCGCCCCACCTGTACATACAGGAGCCCCTGAGCGCCCACCAACTAAAGAAGCTGGAGGGACACAAATCCAGCACCATCGGCCGCTCTCTCATGGAGCCCCCTATGCAGGTGTTTTGGAACTGGCTGGTGGAGAAGGTGCCCAATAGTATCACTATGGTGGGACGGCTGCTCAATCTATTGATCAAAAGTGGCGCCCAGACAGTTTTTGTTTTTCCAATGTGGCCCTCGAAGCCAAAAGTTTGGACACCCCTGGATTACTTGGTACCCAAAACAGTACTTTGATCCTGCACCCATTGTTTATTTACTGTACTCTAGTTTGTTTGTATTTCTTGTAAAGCATTTTACATTGGAAGACTTAAATTATGAGGGGAGACTGTCCAGGTTGGGGTTGTTTTCTCTGGAAAAAAGGCGCTTGTGAGGGGACATGATTACACTTTACAAATATATTTGAGGACATTATAGACAAATATCAGGGGACCTTTTTACCTATAAAGAGGATCACAGCACCAGAGGCCACCCCTTCAGACTAGAAGAAAAGGACTTTCATTTGAAGCAGCGTAGGTGGTTCTTCACAGTGAGGACAGTGAGGTTGTGGAATGCACTGCCGGGTGATGTTGTGATGGCTCATTCTGTTGATGCTTTTAAGAGGGGTTTGGATGATTTTTTGGACAGACATAATATCAAAGGCTATTTTGATACTAAACTCTACAGTTAGTATAGCTATGGGCATATATGGTTTGTGTTTGAAAGAGTGGAGATGTGTGTGTGTATGTATGCTGGGTTTTTAATTTGGAGGGGTTGAACTTGATGGACTCGGTCTTTTTTCAACCTAATTTAACTATGTAACTATGTAACTATGTAACATTTGTGTTGCTGCATACATAAATACAATACAATAAGGTCTGTCAGTATAGCTCATTATGGAAACTGGGACATTTTATAGTTAATAACCTACCCCCCCCCCTTTTGTAAAATACAAGCATATTGTAAGCGACACGGTGACTTTTAATATTCTGATATTCTATTACAGGGGGTGGCTCGTTTATTATTATACAGAAGTTTTAGTGGGTCATGACAGAATTTAAATCACTAAACAGTGATTATAACTAACCACCATTTATAAGGATATCATATCATATTCACGGCTCTTGTGTATATATAGTGAATATGACCATACAAAAACAAGGCTGTTTTTACACAGGACATTGAACACTGAGGTGACTTCTAATAGCCTCATATTTTGCAACAGGTGGTATTAATTTATTATAATACACAAGTTTCAGTAAGTCACATGACAGAAATGACATCACTAAGCTCTGATTATAACCAATTACATCATTAAGCACCGTTATTACGGATTTACAGGATATTCATGGCTCTTGTGTATTTTAAGTGTGTTATAATAAATAAAACCCCTGTTGGAAAATATGAGGATATTAGAAGTTACCTTGGAGATCCATGACCTGTATAAAAACACTTATAAAATTCTTATATTTTTCAAGAGGAGGTACTTTATTTGCTGTATAATGTTTGCATTTGATTAAATAAGTAGTTTACAGGACCATAAAGTAGAGGTCATAGGAAGCTTTATTTATTACTAAAAAGGCATGGGTGAGTAAAATAAAAATATGGACATCAACAATGACATCAACACATGGACACCCAATTTCCTTCATTCAGGGACATGGCAAAATATATTTTTATATTATGTGATCATGTATGTTTACATAACACAAAAATCTTTGCCAAAGTTACTTGGTTGCTGGTCTTTTTTATATACTGTAAATATATAGTGCATGTATATGTATCACATATAACAGTTAAAGCAGCATTATCAAACATTGTCCATAGTAAAAATAAATCTGGCAGCAATAAAAGTTTCTACTTTGTTTATTGACATATAACTACCAGTCTGAAAGCCAAGTCAAATATAATTATCTTATCCTAACAGCAATATAGGAAACATAAAAATTAATGAATGTCTTTAACCAGACTCTGCAGTTTATCTATCCATCTGCATTCCTTCTGTAATGGCAATGACACCCATTGATGGCGGCAAAGGCAGTAGATTGTTCATAAGAGACTGCAACTCTGTTTCTTGTTGTCTACTCACCTCTATTTTTCAGGAATTTTTTTAAAAAATACACAAATGTTGTTGCTCTGCTGCATATACTTTCATGAGAATTTCCCTGTTATTTTGACCTAAAAATAGATTTGGGTAGGCTGGGAGCATTTCAAGAAGATTTTGATAATTTCAGAGAATCTTAAAGGGGTCCTCCACTCAAACACTGTTTTATATTTGTGAACACAAATATAAAAGTTATGCATCTAAAAGCATGCAAGTTCGTGTAAATGTCAATGGGAATTAGGCAAATGTTTTCCTTTTGTGCATGGAAGAACGATTGCAAATTTTATTGTTTATAGTTTATATATTACTATGCAAGTATTCTGGTTGCTGATGTTGCTCTTTTATTAGCACAAGTACAGCATGTAAAGTGCAAAGTGCAATTCCAGATGCAAGTTGACATGTTTTTTACCCACAATAATTCCAGTGTAATTAAAGGGGGAGACGTCTACCACAGTTATATTCAGTTTGCCAAAATGTGTGCAAATGCACTTGTGTTTTGAAGTGAATGAAACACAGTTGCACAGAAAATATTATGTTGGAATTGCTTGCATAATTTTAATTAATAATCAAAATTATATCTGCAAGTGATTCTGATAAATCTATTGGTGCAGGACACTATTCAGAACAAAGGGCAGGATGAAGTTGAATGCAACTAAGCAGCAGCTCAAGGAGTATGTTTGAACACAAGTACGTAATGAATGGCTTCATTTTTGCATCTACAAGTATTTTGCCCAAGTGCACATGCAGGTTGTAAGTGAGTCCTAATGTGTTTAATCAGCGTTGTCAACTTATAATACTCATTTTTGGGGGGACACACAGCGCATGCTAGCATGCTGCTCACTGTAAATTATCCCTACATGGAAGTGCCATCAGCGACGGATTTCATGGGCGGGTGCCCCGAGGCTGGGCAGTCCTGGCACCCGCCCACATACCCCCCTCTGGTGCGAGCACTCATTCACGCCGGCTCACCCCGGAACCAGGACTCCAGCACTAGGCAGCATGCCACCCCTAACATTCTGCCGCCCTAGGCCCGGGCCTATGTGGCCTCGCCACAAATCCGGGCCTGAGTGCCATAGGCGGAAGTGACATTACGCACATGTGCAGACATTCCCTGAAGTCAAAGATTCTGTGTTGCACATGAGCACATTGCTCCCGCTGACATCACTGAAATTTTCTTTTGTACAAATCATCCAAAATAGTGGAACATCATAAGAAATCAGGGGAATGCTTAAAGGTGATGAGGGACCAGGGAAGGGTACCCAAAATCTGGTAACTCACAAGAAAATGTAGGGGGGTTGACAGCTCTGGTTTAATATTTCCAACACTGAAAAAACTAAACACATTGCTTGATGCCTTTCACAGAAGTGTTCAATTCAGCATTTATGTTTCGAGGGTACATCCCCCATTATGCATGCATTAACTCTTTATAATATATTGGAGTTTCCTGGGAGTTGTAGTCAGTGGCTTAACTTTACAGACACGGTCCCCAAATTTGTTTCTGCTTCTCTCCACTAAGGGTAGAACTCCACAGGTGACTTCCATTCGATTCTGTTGGATCCGACGCGCTGCGCCAAAATGCAGGTGTCAAGTTGGATGCAATGGAAATAAGGTAAGCAATAGCAATGTTGGATGTTGTTGCAGCGTTCATCCAATCGTGTTGTTTCAGATGAATGCTGCAACAAGATCCGACATTTGTATTTTTACATTATTTTTCATTGCATCCAACTTGACGCCTGCATTTTGGCTCAGCGGGTCACATCTGCTGGGATTGCATGGAAGTCGCCTGTGCCCTAAATTAGGGGTCACCTGCAATGCATGCGAAACCATGGGTCGCCCATGATTTTAGGCATAGAGGAAACAGACTCAGGGCCTCCTCCCCATATTACTATGTAGTTACTTCACTGGTTGTAGACCAGCAGTGGTGGTGAATGGGACAATTTAAAGGATACATTTAAATAATAGCCCAAAATTTCTCATTGAATTATATATATATATATAATATAATATATATATATATATATATATATATATATGAAATAATTATCTTGCCAAAAAATAAACAATTCAATTTGCGGTAGGCTGCAATGTGCCGCTGTTATATTACAGTACAGTTATATTTTGTTGTGGGTGAAAATATAACCCCTCAGATTATGCAGCAGTTCCTTTAGCAATCAGCTAAAATATCCCCTTTGATTTTCATCTTCAACTCCATTTGCTGGTTAGAAATTAAATTCAGATATTGGGGTTCTGCTATTTCATTTATATACCTGGTGTCACTGCTGTATATTTATTGTATTGTCTTTCTTGTATTGTATAACTAAATATATTTAAAGGATATATATTAGTTATTGTATAACTAATATATTTAAAGGAGATCTAAAGTCGAACTAAATAAGTAGCTAGAAATGTCATACATTAAAGTGGACCTGTCACCCAGACACAAAAATCTGCATAATAAAAGTCCTTTTCAAATTAAACATGAAATCCAATTTCAATTTTTTATTAAATCATTCATAGCTGTTTTAAGATGGTTTAAAAATCTCAGCTGTCAATCAAATATTGTCTGCCCCTCCTCTATGCCTTAGGCATAGAGGCGGAGCATATACTTACTTTCACTTTCCATTCAGCACTTCCTAGATGTCACTGCTCCCCACACATTCCCACAGTTCTATTAATTTGTGTAGCCAGGACATGGGGATAGACATCTGGTCCCCCATTCTGGTGCACAAACAAGATTCTGAGATGATACAAGGCTTGTCTTAATAACAGTGTCCACAAAATGGCTCCTGCCTGCTTGCTATAACTATGAATTCCCAGACTGAAGAAAACAAGATTAAAATAATTTATATTGTGTAATTCATGTTCATTTTGCTTGACTAATGTGATAAAATATGATTTTGAATATTTTTTTGGGGTGACGGGTCCACTTTAAGCTTTGGGCTTCTGTACCAGCACAAAGCAACCTGTGTCTCCAAAGATGCCCCAGTAGCTCCCCATCTTCTTTTCTGCTGATTCACCGCACATGCTCTGTGCATACGGCATTTTTAACCATATTCATTTTTAGGGTTAAGTTCTGCTTTAAGTTGAGTATTTCTGAATGTTATTCTAAGTTAGCTTGTGACCATGTATCCAGATGACATTTTCCACCTTACAAACATTCTTAAAAGGTTTCATAGTGATTGAGACACAGTAAGGCACATACGCTGCATTATTCAGGCAACAGGATGTGCTTAGCAGCTTGGAGCCTTTGCAAGTATTTCTCAAGGAGACATAATCCATTCATTTGATAATGTTGTCAGATTGCCTGTGTCCCTTGACAGTAACAGCCACAGCTACAGTATGTAAACTCCCACTCATTAAAAACTAGGACATATGCGGCAAGAAGTGGATTGTCCTTAAAGAACTGACTTGGAATATTTCTTCTGCCCACTCTTCCTTGACTGATGCGCAAAAAGGCAAATACTACACATCTCTGCAGGCTGTTTGCACAGAACTTTGATTTATGACTAGTTTTATTTTCAAACCACAGTAATTTTTGTGAAATGATAGCAATATTGATTCCAGAGTTTCCTCTTAAAGAATCTATCAGGATAGAGGAACAAAAGCAAATAAAAGAGCCTCTCAGTTCATTAATATAAGGTGTACTGTGCCTCACATCATTTCACCCATGAAAATCTTTTTGTTGACGGTCTTTTCACTCGCCTGTGTGAATATGTACAAGTGCTTGAAGGCGTTTATTTGGCAGTGGAAACTGAGGACAAAGAACAGTAGGATAGCCTCTGATCACTGTCAAACTGGCAGCTCAAGTCTGTTTTATTTATTTATAGGACCAAGTGCTCTATTATCCCATGGAGCATTAAATTGACATTTGGCACACTGTGCTGCATTGGGCACCAGACTACTGCTAACAGGATTCATGGCTGTGGCCCAGTAAACTCCCACAGACCATAAATTATATTAGATAAAATATTCATAGTTTGCTTACTGTTATTTTTCTTTTATTATTGTCATCCTAAAATATATCTATAACTGTAAATAAGAAAAAGTTGATGTAAAAGGAAGTTAGAATGATTGTTATTAGCTACTGAAGCAACTTACACCCAGCCAATTGCTGAACAATATTATGATGTATAATGTTTAATTTCGATTGTTCGAAAAATTTGTATGATTCGAACAATCGAGGCGTTCGATCGTACGAATGGTATTCAACCAGGTTATAGAAAAAAAAAGGGGGGGGGGACTCCCATACGCTTCTATTGCTATTCGGTAGGTTCAATCAGGCGAAGTAGACAGTCGAATAAAATTTTAAAGTTGAAGTACTTCGATCATCGAATGGTCAAATGATTGAATATTTGATCTTTCGATCTATTCGATATGATCGAATTTTGCATATTTGATGATTGAAGTGGCCAAATTTGCATATCTGAATATCCGATAAAATAGTACGATCGGAATTCGATCGAATTCGATCGAACTTCGAATTATTCACGTGAATTTTGTAAATCTGCCCCTTAAAGTATGATGATTCAAATTACAGAAAAATTTCTTTCTCTGGAAAAGCCGAGTGTCAGGACCTAGCAGCTCTAGAAGGTTGGAATCAGGACCAAGGAGGAAGCTATACATAGAAAAGTCCAGTTTGTGGTATTCAAGGGGTTAAGAGTTTGTAGTCGTATCCAGGCAAAAAGGTCAGGTCAGGCAGCAAGTAGCGAAGTCAAAGCAGGAGGTCAGTGACTGATCAATCAAGACAAGTAATTTAGGAGCACCCAGGATTGGATTTTCGCAGTGCAATGATCTCATGATCATGACATACAACATGGGCTTCTGCATCTTTGTGGAATGGGGTGCTCTTAACCAGGGCCGCCATCAGGGGGGGGACTGGGGGGACAAGTGTCCCGGGCCCGGGGCTGAAGGGGGGCCCGGCAGCGCTGCATTTTCCAAAGAGCCGGGCCCCCCTTAGCAGCGCCGAGCTGTTTGCTGAAGTGCCGATGCGGAAGTGCCGAACAGACGCGAAGGAGCCGACACTTAAAGTCTTGAAGTCACGGAAATACCCGATGTCACGAGGAGCCAGCACTAAAGAAAATACCTGAAGTCAAGCAAATATACTGAAGTCCTGCAGCCATGAGTTCAATTCCACCAATTTTTTTTTTTTAATCCCCTGGCCTCAAATGTTTTCTTTTAATACTCTATAGGCCCCTGTCACCAATTTTTTATTTTATGGGGCTCCAATAATTTTTTTTTTTAACTTGTTAACGGGGGCTCTGCCACCAATGTTTAAAAAAAAAAATTTTTGGGGCCCCAATTTTTTTAACTTGTAAGGGGGGCCCTGTCGCCAATGTTTTATTAAAAAATTATTTTTGGGGCCCCAATTTTTTTAAACTTGTATGAGGGGCTCTAGCACCAATGCTTTAAAAATGCTTTTATGGGGGGGGGGGCTTGCACCAATTTTTTTTTAACTTATAAGTGAGCCCTGGGGGGGTTTACTTTTTTAGCGCTGATGTCTGTTTGGTCTTTTTAACTTTGATGTGGATTCGGCGGGGATTGGGGCGGGGCTTAGATGCCTGGGTGGGCGGAGCCCAGGGGGCCCCGACAATTTTGTTGTGCGGGGCCCCGTGATTTCTGATGGCGGCTCTGCTCTTAACACCAAGGTTCTGGATAATAGATCCTCTTAATTGTAACAAGTATTGTTTTGCCTCCACTCCCAGAATTCATATGTCCAATTTAATAATCCTCATTATCCTAATTTATTTTCACTCTAGATAGAAATACATTCGCATTTATGTACCATACAGTATAAAACATCACCTTACATCCAATATTAGATGTGTCATGCCTTCAATCTATAAGTGTATAGTAGACAGGGTTTTACATTTGTACATGTATTATAATCTCAATAACCTCCATAATTTACATTTCCTAACAGAATTTCAGAGCAGAAAGTGTTCTGTTAAAAAAGATTTTTATTATACTCCTCAAAATCAGAAAGTAAGGTTTACACCTGTAATACCCTCCTGCATTATTCACACATGTGACACTTCTTTTGTTCACGACCCTAAAGCCCTGTATTGTTCACACCTTAAATCCAGACTGAAAGTGCCCATCATTGTTCACACCTCAACAAACTGCTGGAGGGGCACGAGCATTGTGTCACTGTATGTAGCAATATGAACTGTTCATCTTAGAGTGGTCCTGATTTCCTTGTCTCTTGCTGTATTATGCCTTCCCTCCTTGTGTGCATTACTCTGTCTTCCCTGTGCTCCCTGTGTGCGATAATCTGACTTCCCTATGTACCCTGTGTGTGCCATACTCTGCCTGTCCTATGTCCTTGTGTGTGCTATACTCTGCCTGCCCAGTGCTCCCTGTGTGTGCCATACTCTGCCTGTCCTATGTTCCTTCTGTGTGCCATACTCTGTCTGCCCTACTCTGCCTGTGTATGCCATGCTCTACCTGCCTGAACCTGGTGGGGATTTGTTAGCATTTGCAAATACTTGTTTGGGATCCCCAAGGTGTTTAATCATGTGCTGGGGGTGGTTGTGTTATTCACATGGAAGGATGATGCATTTGGATTTAAGGTCATGTCTTAATATGACGTAATAAACTTATTTCACATATGAGTGATATCCCTGCAGTGCACACCAACCATTTGTTTTTATGGTGTGCTACCACCATTAATGAGGACATGATCTTAAAAGTTTTTGTGGTAACATGGGTGTGGCTTGAAGTAGGTGTGGTCAACACTGGTTTCCATTATCAGTCCTCCACCATGTAGGCCAGAAAAATTCTAGTCCTCTGTACCACAGAATTTGTACAGCACTGATCTGCACTGTTTTAAAATTTACACCGGCCCACAACCTCCTTCATGAAATTAATAATAATGTGGCCCGCCAGCACAGTGCAATCAGGAATCGCTTAGCCATAGCAGTAATATTTAGACATATACTGGCACGTAGTGACGTGCCGCTCTCGAATACTTCTTTAGGGCTGAAGGTACAATAGATGTACTTGCATGCCAAAACAGTAAATTAAAGAAGTATGCGAAAGCGGCGTGTCACTATGTGTTTATTGCTAACCCCTTCAGCACACAGGCAGCAGTATAGACCAAGTGGCAGATCATTTCACTAATGTGCCCAAATATTACTGCTATGACTATGCGATTCAGTTTTTAAATAGGGGGAAGAGAATAAGTCCAAACAGACTCCACTTCTCCACTACCTAAATGCTGTGTACGTATCCATCTCCTAACAGTTAATGGTTCAAAGAATGTCAGGCTGAATGGTCAGCCCCCAATCATTTTCACCTCACCAAAACTGGCCCTTATTGCAAAAAGTTTGGACACCCCTGCTTTAGTGTGAGTACAGTTGGATAGAAGGTGAAGCAAATATAAAGTGGAAACTTTTGAAGTTTTTTGAAAACATCGCAACCAGAAGTAGAGTAATTTTATAGAGGAAGCAGACCCTGTGGCGCTATAGAATCCCCACTCCCTGGCCACTCTCCTACCTAAGAGCAAAAGGCAAGTAGCTGGGGACAGGTGCTACATAGTTACACGGTTGGTCAACAGATAGCATTTACTGTTCAGCAATCAGTTAATAGAGCTGGGGGAAAATTGGAGCTTGTCATTAATGCCACCCTCCCCCCAAGTTTTATTCCAGTTCATTTAGTCTGGGTGCTCCTGTCTGGAGAAGAAACAAGATAGTAAGCAGGGTGCCACCAAAAGCTGCAGAAGTATACACAATGGCACATAACAAAAGTAGGAAATTATTTATACACAATTGTTGTAATACATAAGGAAATATATTGCAATTTATTGCACTATATGGACAAACAATACATTTTGTTTAAAGGGTAACGTATTTTTTAGTAGCTGTATGCACAAAATGTGTCAATGTCTTAAATATATTGATAATTGGTTGTATGCAGAGGACCTCTTGTATTTGTCTATATATATATATATATATATATATATATATATGTGTGTGTGTGTGTGTGTGTGTGTGTGTATACTGTAGTCATATCAGTGGTGTAATTTGTTTACATTGATAATAAATAACAGAAACAATGTGTATGTACCGTACCAATGCTACTTTTAAACAAGGCATTCCTTGTTGTTATTTGTGCTTTCAGTTCTTTTTGACAGTAACTGTCAGATTTCTCTCTTCAACTGTGCAGTAATTTCTGGTATTTATTTTTATAAAATATTTGCACTGTATATACATTAACACAACTGTCCCTGATTTATAAAGCTATAGAGATGTGTGTAACACTTGCACTCAGTGTTTATTCATTTATTAAAATTGATATACTGTATATCATCAGGGCACCACATATGCTCCAATTACATTATGGTGACCATTAATTATTTCCAGCCTCTTGTACAACCCCTAGAACTCTGGATTACTAGAGCTATTAATAAATTAACCTGTAGCATCTATGAAGACCCTAATCTTTTACAGAAATTAGATTTGCATCATATTATCACAAGGTATCTGAGCTCTACACTCATAACTGTCAATTTCCAATACATACTATATCTGGATAGAGCAGGTGTAACATTACAATGATTCTGGTCACTGGGATTTTGTTTCTTTTTTTTCTTGGTTTGCTACAGGAATATTTGAAGGCCAATGGAATCGATCAAATAGTGAAGTGTCAACTTGAGCCTTTACTCCAGAGTAAAATATTTTCAAGAGGAAAAATTTAATAAGTTTATTAGGCAAGCAGAACAGCCTTGGAGCCTATAATAGAATCAGTACATTTTGCGTCTGCAGGCATTTTTGTGGAGGTCTGAAAGACATTTCAGGACTGTTTATCCTCACATGTGCCTTATGCATTTTTAACCATTTCAGCAATGTAGCAGAGCGATATAGTAAAACCTGTACATCAAAGAAGATTCACTGCTTGACCATAACTACAGCACTGAATGCAAAGCTATTTGCTCTAGATGGTGCTTTTGTCACTTTGCTAATTTGGATACATATATTTTAAGAAAGATCTAAAACACAGAGGGCATGTCCTAAAACAAATACAGCCAAGAGATTCGTAACTGACTACTTCAAAATGCAGTGAAGCATTACCGATTGACTAGTTGAAGGTGCGGTGAAGCATTAGAATTGGTTCACTCCCACAGTTCATCATGGTTTATTTATTTACTGTAAATTTTGTGTGGGCTACAAGTGGCCACATGCACTGTTGAAACATTAGTTACCATTGTGAGGTTAAAGGTTTGCAGTTCAAATGTGAGATGAGGCTGGACCATTGTTTGTACAAATATGCAAGAACGTAATTCTTGAAATAGTGCCAATGTAATCCCAGCACCTGATTTTTAATGTGATGCAGATGCTTAAAATTTTAACTTATGGTCACTTTAGATGCTGTTCTTCTGCACAGGTACAAGTTCAAGCAAGCTCATACTGTACGAATATCTGTACCACATTTACTGTTATAAAGCACTGGCTTTCTGCTCTACATTCATATGGAGTACAAACCCTGCTACATATACTATCACAAAATCCAAGTAAAACTCCTACTCAGCCAAGGTACAGTAAAGCACTATAAGTTGTATTTAATACATATGTTAAAATATTTACTTACAGTGTTTTTGTTATGAATACAGTCAAGTGTACAGTGACATTAGAGACATTTTGTATTTCAGCACCTGGATAGCTCCCTCATTGAATCCAGGATATTCCCACTAAGTAGAACATAGAATCCATTTGACAATGCAAAGGCACACTAACAGAAATGTATTTATATCAATACAGCATTTACAAGCATGTACTGAAACAATCAAGGTGTTAGTAGAAAGTACTGAATTGCCCTACTCTGTCTAATTAAACCTTGTTATAAAACAGTAATGGATATTTAATAAATGTTACTATATAACGACCGGATCTATAGAACATACCTTGAGTTCTATGCATGCTGTAAACATAAGCCTGGATCTCCTTTGCTTTCCTCTATTGTTAACCATACACATTTTATTTTTCAGTAACTGCTTGCACTACTAAGTGAACTAAAGTATACAATATACCGTATCACCATGAAGAATGAGGAGCCTATTGGGGCATATTTGTTAAAGTGCAAAATGTCAAATTTGACAAGGTTAGCTACAAATGAAAATTCACCATCAGAAATTTAATAAAATGCACATAAGACACATTTTGGTGTATTGACTTGTAGGTGGTTTGTTGTAATGGAGACATTTTGCATTTTTGGGCAGTGGCCTAACTCCAAGCGACTGGGGGCTCTGCAAAAGAATCTTTTCTTAGCATCTTATAAATCTGCTAATCTGTTTATTGGCCCAGGGAGGGGGTCAACAATCCATTCATCCAGTGGGGACTATGGAGACCTGTTGGACGAGGACCACCATATCAAGGTACTGATGTTAGTCAGATAGGCTTGTGGGCAAGCCCCTTACATTGGACAATAAATTGCTGGTATGCTGTAGCAGGACCAAGTTAGCAGCTTTAATCAACCCGTGTTTGGCTACCTTCAGTCACTATTGGATTTGAATAAACAAACTCAGTCAGAGTTCCCCCTGGGCCTGACAAGCATCATTCAGGTCAACTCAAGATCCCCTGCTATCCAACCATCATTCTTACTTTAAAATATCTGTGTCTCTCTGTTCTTCTTAAAGTACCAATGCCTTGGTGCAATCTCTGCAATACATAGAATAATCAGTTAACCATAGATTCACAGTTATATCATTGTGCAAGGGCAGTTAATCTCTACCGGTGTATTGTTATTTAAAGTGTGCTCTTTATAGATACATAGTATAAATGTCATTGATATCTACAGGGATACTCTATTGCAAGTGCATTTATGCAGTATGATAATTGCGGAATATCAGAAAAACAGCACATTGCAAAAATAGAACACTTACAACCCTGCAGTTCCATGATTAATGAGCCCCATAATCTACTGGAATGTGGTTGAGCTATAGCTTCTGCTTGCTTACACTGTGATTTCCATCATGCTTTAGATTAGTGACCTACAAAACGGCAGTTCCCACAGAGAGTTTACAGGAGTCATGTGCCATTATAACTTGTTCTGTAATAATACTGCACAGCTTTGGATTGCTGAAAATACACTGTTGTTTTGTATCATATGCACAAAAAGACAACGCTGCAATCTAGAATATGCCCAGAGATGCTCCTCTCCTCCCAATAACAGTTTGGTGTATTTATTTTAGTGTGCCTGACATGAATTTAAAATCTTTGGAGTTTTGAATTGACATAGGTACAGTGAAGGCACAGCTGAACGTGGTTGGTTATCTTGGCTTTTTTTACATTTGAACATTAGCACTGCATGTAAGTTTTAGTAACAATCTGTTAACAGATGGGGTTAAATGCGACTTGTTGAGTGCCTGAGCCTGGCAAACTGAAGGATTATAAAATAAAGAATTACTTGTTTGGTAGATAACTTGCTAATAAGAAGAGAGATCTGGATGTGCCCTACCAGAGTAGCATAAATGTAAGAAAACAACTGGAATGTCCAATTGTCCTCCTTTCTGCAGTTCAGCCTTCATTTCAACAACAGCTGAAGGACACTTCTTAGGCATATTCAGAAATATGTAACAACTGATGCATAACCTAATACATTCTTTGTCTTTTTTTACCATGCCCATGTGATGTTTGAGACCCCCAGCAAATAGCATTTCAACCCCTACATAGTACAACATTTGCATCTTTATGCCTAACGTTAGCTAAACAGAAATTGGCATCTACCTAGATGGAACTTCAGCTTGAAAGATTGGGGTAATGTAGTTGTTCTTTAGCGCCTCTGATACATACATCTTACACTGTAATCTATGTTTCATCTCGGTTATATAAACACTAAGACCATCTGACTGTCTACTGCCTACAGTAACTATATAAAGTTTGAGAGATCTGTAGGGGAAAGAGGAAGGCGATAGGGATATTTTATGAGAATCCCCCATACCCTTTTGATCTAAAGTTCAGTCTTCACCTATAGATAATACAAGTATGTGATCCTTTATTTGGAAACCTATAATACAGAAAGCTCCAAATTATAGGAAGGCAATCTCCCATAGATACTATTTTACTTTAACAATTCATATTGTTAAAAATCCTAACTTTTATTACTTTTTTATCTGTAATAATAAAACAGTAAATTGGACTTGATCCCAACTAAGATGTAATTAAACCTTATTGGATGCAAAACAATCCATTTGGGTTTATTTAATGTTTACATTTTTTTTAAAAGACCTTAAGTATGGTAAACCAAATTATAGGAAAACCAGGAAAACCTCAAGTCCCAAGCATTCTGGATAATAGATTGTATATCTATATTGCAATTCGGAGTTGTTTTCTCAGTGATTTGCTTCCCTAGAAGACATATTTATGACTTTAGTTTGAACAAGAATATTTTGTTGCCTTACTTTGCCTCAAACAATATACAAGCGTGTAGTTTGGTTTGTTTATTTTTCTTCTTCTTGTGGGTAGGAAGCTAGAGCCTTAACAGCTACTGGTAATTCTTTCCTCCTCCAGCTCATAACTGTAATGCACAACAACTATTCCAGGCAGGCTCGATAGAAAACATTTATTGGATTTCAGCATTTTTTCATTTGACATATGCGTAATAGGCACATTTTGCTTTTAATCTGTAATAGCTTCCCAGTGCCAAGAGCTCATTGCTAGCGCAAAAATCCCTTTAGAAAGATGCAGCCAAAAGGTTCATAGTCTTTATTGATTAAGTCATTCTCACATTTTTTTAACAGATTATCTTGCCTTAGACATTAGCAGGAGTAATGGCTCTGCGTACACTCCAGTACTTCCAATAGACGTGATGCAAAAGGGGAAACAAAAAGAAATGGATTATTAGACCTCAGACATGTGAATGCTGTCAGTATCATTCATTCAGAAACACAGCAGAAGGTTCGCTTCCAATATTGGAGTATTGTAGCTCAATACAAATAATATTTTTTTTTTATTCTGTGGCATAACTTTAAGCAAAAAAAAAATTGCCCCACCTGGCTTGCACCCTAGCTTTGCATCACACTCCCCATGCCTCTCATGGGGACTGCTGTATACTTGTTATACCACCTCTTCTACTTCAGCACTAGTGGATTAATGTTGTATCAACATGCTTTTGTACACTAAGAATACTTTAAAACATTTGTACCCCAACATCCAGCAAAGAGTTGGCTTAGAGCAGTGTTGCCCATCTGTTTTCATATAGTGGGACATTTATTTACTATACAGATATACTGTACGATCTATTATCCAGAACTTCTGGGACCTGGCCAAGGATACTTCCATCATTTAAATCACCATACTTTAAAAAATACTAAAATAATTGAAACATTAAATAAACCAAATAATATTGGTTTGCCTCCAGTATGTAAATAAGTACATGGAATCATTTTATTATGAGAAACAGGAAATAATTTTTCACATTTCAATAATTATTTGCTTAAAAAGTACTCTATGAGATATAACCCCTCCTGTAACAACAGGTTTCTGGGTGAAGTATCCCATACCTGTAGTACATGACTGGGTGCCAGATTATAATAAAATTCAAACAGGTCAGCTGAATTCTTGCTCAGTGTGAGGGTTAGATATCTAAATATCTTAGGGCCACATCCAGTGTGTGGGCCTCCAGATTGAAAGCCCTAATTTAGTGCAACATACTTTAGTACAGAGTTTGTGCATATGGCCAATGTATGTACTATAAACTATTTATTCCAAAATATCACTGTAAAATATCTTTGCATCAGATCTGCTCTCCAAATTATGGAAATCTGAACTTGACCAGTTTCAATGTAATGCATTGCATATACTTCCAAACACCATTGATACACCATTGGTTGTCTGAAATGTAACCCAGTCGATTATGACATTGACACTCACAGTCTGACTCAGCCTTTTCTTTATTCATGCATTGCACAACCGCTATAGTCTCCTCCCTTTCTGGTCGTGCTGGGTGGTTTCAGCTATCTTAGTGGAGGTCTTCTTAAGATTTCCTTGAAGCATTCAGTTCAGTGTATTTCAAGATCTTTATCAATTGTAAGAAATCTTCCATGTTTCCTTTTGAGAGGGGGAGCTGCTGTGGGTTGCTTCTTTCAGGGTTGTTAGCCCTGAGCTTAACCCCTGGATCAATTTTAGCAGCGTCCCAAGGCCCCCCACCCCAGCCGCAAAGCCCCCTCCTGCCCCAGCTGCAACCCCCTTTCAGCTTCCCCCTCACCACATATCTTTTTAATGCTGCAAGCGGGGCTGGTCAGTGACAGTAGAAACAAATTCAGGCAATGGGTGGGTCTGGGCTGGCGGGTCCCAAGAGAACTAGGGCCCCAGCTGCAAAACCCACTCCAAACCTCCCTCCAGCCCCCCCTCCCTGCCTGTACCTTTTTGTGGCTGTGACTGTGGAGGGGGGAACAGCAACAGATTTAGGCAGAGATCGGGTTTGGGCCATCAGGGCCCATTGTTTATTTCCCTGGTGTCCCGCCGGCCCTGTCCAACCCTGAATTTTAGTCTGGTTGCTACCCTTTCGACAGTCTAGCTAGAATGCCCTACAGGTGCCTAAGCTTCAACCAGGAGAGCCCCCAACCACCACAAGGTAGAGATCCACCTGAAGGGTATCACCTTGATGTCCATTCTCTATACTTTACACTTTGCACATTATTTCATGCATACCGTACATGCCTGCAGGGGCCAATGTATTTGCTTCTAATGATCAAAAAGTAAAATTCATACAAAAGTCACTAGATAAGTTTGGGGGAGTTCTGCCAACTAATGCTACTTGATCAGTTTATTTGTTCTTTGTTGGATACAGTTCCAGAGTAGTTTACTTAAGCCAGACTCACTGAAGACTCATAATACTGTATGTATTTTGCATCAACATTTGTTTGCATAAAACAAACACATTTTCACTAATATTCTGGTCTTGCATTGGTTTTGGTAAAACAATTTGTCTGACCCAAACATCACATCCCACAGTTGACACATGTGCAACAGTTACAATTTCAAAAGAGTGGGTGGAGTGGGGGAAGCAATTTAATAATTAACATAGGTTGAGTGGGGAAAAAATAACAATAACATTCTTCCACTGACATTAGTTATTATGATAAAGCTATTGAAATGAGTTAGATACGGACGTATTTCCATCTAGCTAAAAAAAATGTAAGTGATAAAGAATTATTATTCTTGGTGTTTTTGAAGTTGCAGCCTTACATTTTTCAAATATGAAATGTTTTTAGGAGGATACAGAGCTTTTACAAATAATGTTTCTAGACAACAAGATCCATTAACATTACAAGTAGTGTGAAGGAATTGGCCCGAGAAACTACTGGAATAAAGTAGCTGACCTTAATTCACAGAAAAGAAAATAATGCCTATAGTCACAAACAAAATCGAAACAACCCTCGAAAACTTGCATATGTGGCTTCACAAAACTGTTGCATTTGCATTAAGCAACATATAAGATACATGTAAATGCAAGATCAGGGTTGGACTGGGCTGGAGGGACACTGAGAAAAAACCTGATGTCCCTTCAGCCCAGATTCGGCTTTGCACACCCCAGTCCGACACTGTGCAAGATCATTGATGTACAAAGCACTTTAACAGGCACAAAACTGACCATGATTTTGCACAAGCACTTGCCTCTGCAAATGAGCTCTGGTATGTTTTTCACATGTACACAGGAGTTTTACATAATACTCTTCTTATCCGTCAGAACCCTAATGAGCCCTCAGTAATCCTGGGCCCTGCATCTACACAGCTGCATTTAACCCTGGCTGCTATTCTGCTCACTTCTCGCAAACAGAATTTTTCATTTTTCCCCCACCTAGTATTGGATTTCTTTTCTTTGAGCATATTTGTATACAGCAGCTTGGCAAGGTGCCGTGCTATTGATACTTCTTGTACAAATTGGAAAATCAATAAACAGGAAGTAAAATAATAGCAAAGAGTCTTGTCCTGCCTTAATGGAACTGTAATATCAGGTCATTTTGTACTGTGGAATTTTGTTCAGTGCGTATGCTTAGAGTGCAGGAAATATATACATTTTTTATTATGATTATGGCTATATTTAGCTATTTTTAGATTTATTTTATAATTTGAATTTTACTATTTTTTAAATGTTCTGCATTAGCTTGATGTGTATAAATTGTATTTAGGTAACCTTGAATGTATAAAGTCTAATTGTATGTACTATATGTATATTTTTACTGTATTTAGATCTACTAAAATGCATGTGATTGCAAATTTAAATAAAACATTACAGAAGTGACAAAAACAATACTAAAAAAAGAGCATACATACATATATATACTGTATATGTATATATATTTGCATAAAAAATAAATTGTCACGTGTTAAGAGACACAGATGTGTAACATGTTGGTTGAGGCATTGGCACACAGGAGTCAGAAGTAAATCAAATACTGTATTAGGGCTTCAAGATGTAAGCTTAGAGTTGAGATGCTGAAGGTGAGTTCCGTGTGGAGGATTTTAGGTATGGAATTTCAGAACTAAGTGCAACTAAAAAGAAAGGTTTAAGGCAGGAAACAACAGTGGTGTGAAAAATAGGGTGGCAAAAGAGAGTAGAAATACAGTAATATAGGGAGAGGGAGACATGCAAAGGACTTTAAGGGGCACGTTTACTAAGGGTCGAAATGAATATTAGAATACAATTCAAATTTAAGAATTTCGGAGTAATTTTGGGCTACTTCAACTATCGAATATCAACAAGTCGAATTTTCGAAGTACTGCCCTTTAAAATCCTTCAATTTCAGCACTTCGCCACCTTAAAGCTGCCAAATTGCCATTTTAGTCCTAGGAATTTAATGGATTTTGCACAAAATCCTTCGATTCGAACGATGAGATCGAACAATTCGAGGAGAGGTCAGCTATTATTATTAAGATGCCATTGTCAAATTGGTCTAGGGTGAAGACACAGATACGCATTCTAGTAGTTTCTTGTGTAGTTTTAGTGGCCTTGATAAAAGTAACAGGGTTTGCGTGTGGTGTTGTAACATTGGAAAAAGCAACAGGGTTTGAGTGTGGCAAAATTTTGTTTAGTAGATAAAACAGTTATGCTGGAATAGTTTTCTGGCATCATTGTGATTAGTCTTCTTGTTGACTTTTTTTAGTAGGGAATTATTAAACTATTGGAGAGCTTTATGAGGTGATAAATATTTATGAAATGTTTAAGTTGAAAATTGTGGAGATCGGTATTATTGCTATGTATCAATATTTTCACAAACAAAAATTTGCTAAAACCTGCAATCATACTTAAAGGGGAACTATTGTGAAAATTAAAATGTAACATAAGCTTCATCATACTGACATAAGTTTTCTAAATATAATCTATTAAAAATTCTGTACCGTTTCTGAAATAATCAAGTTAATGTTCACTCAAAAGAGTTTGAGTAATAGATATACAAGACAAGAATCAAAATTTTTTATTAATTTAAATATTTTCATAAATGTGCCTCAAATACAGAGCTTCCAAATGAAAATGTCCATAATGTTTTTCCAAAACAAATTTGTATAAATAAATAGAGATAAAAAAAAAGAATGTCCAAATGTTTGTATTAAATTGTTGATGTCATAGAATAGACAATATGGAATGTACTTGGTGGACTGGGGCTGGGGTTATTGCAGGACTGCATTCACTAAGCAAGTGTCCTAACATAAATCAGCAAGGCCCACTGCAAAAACCATTCAGGGACCCACCTGCACTGTCAGCCAAAACAACTTCCCACCCCATCCGTAAGTATTCATGCTTGCTTGCAATTGTATTGTATTGTATAAAAGTCTGTAAAAGATTTGTAAAATATTTACAGCAGTAAAGTGGATTTTCATAATAGCGATTGTTCACCTTTACTTTGCCCATTTTTCAAGAAAAATATATTCTACAGTAGCTGTCCTTTTAGTGCCTTTTCTTCATTTTTTGTTATTTTGTAGAAAATAGCAATAGTAGCTATGTGGAAACCATTCATGTTCCATAAATCAAATCATTGACTGAAACAATTTATCAAAAATCACTTAACAGGTCAGTAGCACAGGAGAGCCAATATAATATCTGACTCTGAGTCTGACCTTTGCTTGACTCAGCTGTGCTCAGACATGGATTTTGTGGCTTGGGAGAATTGTCTTAAGGACTGATACCACATGGGTAAAAAATAATGAAAAAACAACAAAAATATTATTTGATCTGCGCTGTGGGTTTGAATATTACTCTTTGGGAAACTCCTACAATTTTTCACTTAAAAAAAAAAAGGAAAAATACATATATTTGTTTGGTTGTCATTTTTAAAGGAGAAAATGGAAGAATAAGAGAATCATGTACATCATAATATCACCATAAAGGCTTATATTACAAAATGTTAAAGGGGTGGTTCACTTTTAGTATGTTAGAATTCTTAGCAACTTTTTAATTGGGCTTCATTTTCTTTTTTGCCTTCCTTTTCTGACTCTTTTCAGCTTTCAAATGGGGGTCACCCAGCCAAAAAACATTGCAATTACAATTTTATTGTAAGGTTTAATACATATCTTTCTATATATCTTCCTCAAGGGCGTCCACAGATAGGGGCAAGGGGGTGGGGTGGGCACTTGCACCACCCTAGTACTTCATAATAAAGGATATTCTCTTGTCATATGTATAAATATATTGTTTTGTTCTTTTTTATATGAACACATTTCTTAAAAGTATTAAAGAACTTGCATTTAGCTTATGAAAGACTTCATCACTGCTTCAAATAATGGACTGTCCCAATGCCTATTCTACTGCTCAGAGCAGCAGTCTGGATTTATCTCCACCCCTTCCCTCTGTGAGATGTTTTGTGCTCCTCAACTAAGTGAGGAATGAGAGAATCACAGTAGATAATCTCCTCCTGATGAAGCAGCTTCTTTCCCAGGGCAGATGATTGTGATTCTGTTGTGTTAAGCCAGTGTATATGTGTGTGTGTGTGTCTATCTATGTATGTGTGTAAAATTAACTGTTTGTGTTAATGTGTTTAAGGGCAACTGTGTTTTAAGTTTGACAAACTCTGTGTGTGAGTTATAGAGACTATAATGAATCTGAGTATAGCTGTGTAACTATATTCATTATTGAATCGTATAGGTACAGTTTGGCTGTGGATTTTGTCTACAACCATTCTCTCCATGCATATGTCACAAAGCACATTAACCCCTACAGTTCCTTGCCCCACTGCTCCACTGAATGCACCACCTATCCATGGCCTCATTCTATTCATTGTCCTCTTTTACCCTTTCCCTTCTTATTGTGCTGAGTTACCCACTACAGACTTCAGGGGTTTAGATTTAAGCCTTAAATGGTTATTATCATAGAACATAGATTAGAGAACATGACACTACTACAAAATTGCTATGTTGTAGAAGAAGCTCAAGGTCATTCTGTTATTAGAGTTGTAGAATGTTTACACATAACAAGGAATACAGGGAATAAGATGGAAATATTGACACAGTTATGCTAAAACAGGAATGATAATTGGATGCCACTAGATCAGCCCCATGGAAGAAGTGGTTAAATTGTAACTTGCTGCATTGCTAATTGTTCCCTCCACATCCTCACAAGCTTTCAGGATGTATGGGCTATTATTTAATAGTCTGTATTGTAATACTCTGTAGTAATGTATACCTTAAATAATACCGTCTGAATGGTTCAGGTCAAGCCCAGGGGAACTTTGGCTCGATTTAAGTAAGTATTTAGTTAAATCCAAGAATTTAGTTCATATGTGCTCAAAAAGTGGAATAGGCTTTTTGTAGCCCCAGGTTCAAGCTGTATCCCCTGCCAGGGATACCTTACATAAATACAAAGAAAACAGCAGCACTCCGGTATATTTGAAAAGGTGATGAACTTTACTTAAAGTGCATTAGGCAACATTTCAGGCTTGAGAAAGGCCTATGTAGCCAGAAACGTTGCCTAATGCACTTTAAGTAAAGTTCAATCCCTTTTCAAATATACCGGAGTGCTGCTGTTTTCTTTGGATTTAGTTAAATCCAAGAGAGACTTACTCATTGTTGGCGAGAATCATATATGCCTAGAGTACAATCATTTGGGTAGACCAGAGACAATATATGAGAATATATTTTTATATTATAACGTATCTATACTTATATTATATGACAAATTTAAATACGACACCCACACATTCACCTCTCCGTCACTAATAACCCTCTGTATCACTCTATATATCTGTATAGATATAAATATCTATAATATTATACTATATATTTTTGCCCCTCTCCCGCTCCTTTCTTGTATCCACTTTATTGTTTGTTATTGGATGAATCTTATCTTTTAACCCTTCTGCCACTCTGGGAACAAAGCAGCTTTCCCATAGACTGAAAAATATTGTATAAACATGGATTCTATGTTGTGCACAACCTCTTCCTGCTGTTGTTACTCTACTTTATGTACAGTAGAACCCCGATTTTACATTTTTCAGGAACCAGAAAAAATGGTGTAAAGTCAGGGAAATGTATTATGCATTATATATATTTGTGGGACCACAAAATGGTATAACATATGGAGAAACTTAATGGAAGCTTCATTGTATGCATCCAGGTATAACTAGAACTCTAGAAGAATAACATTCTAGAAACCACTGGCTAGTAATTGTGCTAAGTAATAAAATATACCAAGCGCTGTCCTGGCAAACAAGGAGTTTGTGTCAATAATAGAATGGCAACGCTGTACATGTGCAACAGTTATTACTTTAAATATTTATAGAAAAACTGTTGTTAGGTATGTGTGGAAACCAAAATACGGGTACAAGTAATTTGTGTAATATGTTTTCTTCCTTGCCCCCCTGGAAAATAATCTGTGGACACCCATAGCTCCCCCTTATATTCCAGTCTCTTTCTTAAACCACTGCCTGGTTGCTAGGTTAAATAGGACCTTAGCAATCTGAACCTAGCTGCCGAAGTTCCAAACTGAGAGCTACTGAACAAAAAGCTAAATAATTCAAAAACTGAAAATAATAATAAAAGAATGAAGGCCATTTGCAAATGGTCTCCGAATAGCATTCTCTACATTATACTAAGAGCCCTATTTACTAATAATCGGATTTCCTTTTTTTCACAAATAGTATTTTTTATCTAAAAATTAAGCATTGTATTCATTTTTTGTATCGATCCCTATAAAAATGTAAAAATATTTGTTAGGCACATATCTATTCCATTTGCAGGTCGATAAAGTTTACATTATATTACAATATAGTATATATAGTTTATATATTGTGCAACCAGCCCAGGTCACTACAAGGAACACCTGTGATCAAAGGAAAGATGGTCCTGCCACACTTAAAGATGCTAGATGTCCAGGGCATAGGCAAGAGGCAGTAACGTAACTATAAGGGGTAGAAGGTGCTGGGCCTCCCTGCCCCCCTCTGTACGCAAATGTTGTCCTGCATTCAGTGGTGAGCAAGCTGCACCCCCAGTAGTTACGTCACTGGCAGGAGGTTGAAACAGATGTGTGGTGCATAGCCATTTGCCAAGAATTTTACCAAGTTATTACTTGTAACACTTTGGCATAGGGAATACGTCCTTTAAGGCTGGGCCACCGAGACCAGCCCACAATTAACGTGTTGCACCGAAATGGACTCCCCCATTGTGCCTGAATTGGATGCCGGTGTGCCCAAATTGTACCCTGCAACCTCACCCCTGGTCCTTGCAAACAATGTTGCTTTTGCCCTGGTCCAAAAAAGTTTGGGGACCACTGCTTTAAGGAAAAAGCCTACAGCAATCTTCCGAACTTTTGACGGAAATGTCATGTTGAAAAAAAAAATGAATTGCACTCAAATACATACTCAACCATTGCAGTGATATCACTAGTGAAACATTTAATAATGTACACAGTGAACCAATGCAAGCCAATTTGTAATACAGTTCAGCAGAACATCATCACAGGATTCTATCGTAACTGTCTTGGTAGATTTGATTTTACATTTGTATGTTTACTGGGTATAAACGACAAGGCATGCAGAAATGAAATCAGTCATTATCATTTCAATAATAATAAGTCATACTGCCTTGGTATGAAAAAAGCAAAAAACAATTAAAGTCTAGACATATTTTCTCTTCTGGTCTCCTTATTCAAATAAAGTAAATAATAGGTTATTATATAAAAATACAGTTCTCTGAATAAGGGGTATTTCCTTCATTTGGATTACCGTGCCTTAAGTCTACTAAACATAATTTAAACATTTAAATAAACCCAATAGAATATATATCAATAAAGATTGATTATGTCTTAGTTTGGATCAAGTACAAGCTACTGTTTTCTTATTACAGAGAAAAAGGAAATCATTTAAAAAAATTAGAATTATTTGATTGTAACAGAGTCTATGGGAGAAGGCCATTCTGTGATTCAGCATAACGTGTTTCCAGATAACAGATACCATATATTTTACATTTTGGAAGCAATTTGTATGTATGAATAAAATGGAGTCTCTGGGAGATAGACATTTTATAATACTGAGCTTTCTGGATAATGGGATAATGGGTTTCTAGGTAACAGATCCCATAACTATAGTTGTGAAGTGTATTCAGTATTAGTTAAAGGGCATGTAAAGACAAAAAAATAAAATAAAATCCCATTTTACTTTCTAGGAAACCTATATCCAATATACTTTGATATTAAACATTTATAAGAAACCTGTATGCAGTGAATTGTCAGACGGTCCCTAACTGCTCTGCAGATAAACAATCATACTTATAAACCTTACTTCCAAGCCATGCAGGGTTGTATTTAGGTCCAATGCGTGCCGTGTGCGTGATGTCAGTTCTGCTAGCCGAGCTTGCCCTGTAGCGGAAGTGATGTAAAAAAAAATACAGCCTTTCTAGCCTCATTCTATTTTAGACTTTACTTTCCCTTTAAATGTTTAGTCTAAAAAACAAACTATACAAAGTGACATATTTAACAGAGCTAACCTGAAAAATTGTTTAGAATACTGAATGCAAACATTGGCACATATTTAATGGCAGATTTATTATGTCATGTAGAAAACAATGGAATAATTCACCACACTTCGGCATGTATAAAACAGTGTAAAAATTGTGCAGTTTTTTTTCACACGATTTTTCTTTGAGCAACTTTCACCGTAACTTAATTACAAAGTTCTTGTAGTAGTAGTGTAAAATAGCGACAACAAATCTTGTGTTCGCATGGAACAAAATAACCTTAATAAATATGCCATTTATTTTACACAGCTTTTTACACAGCATAATAAACAGACCCCATCATTTCCTTTGCGCCTCAGGAACAAGTCTTCCTAGGGCACCAGCACACCAGTGTCATGACACAGAACCCTTGCCAGGTACTGGTGAGCTTGAATGCATGCCTGCACCCAGAGGCGCTCCACCAATGAGGTGAATTGAGACACTTGCCTCAGGCAGCAGTGCCCTCCTGGTTGCCAGGGGCAGCAAAAATTTCCTAATTCAACCTGGAAATTTGGCTATTCTAGTGCAAAGAGCGAGATTGCACTCTCTGCACTAGTGACATGGACCGTCCACGACCCCCTCTGGTGCTGAAAAGGTGAGTGCTGCGGGGAGGGGTGGGGGCGTTAAAAGCAAGGCTGCCTCAGGCAGCAAAATGACCATGTTCGCCCCTGCCTGCATCAGAGCGTTGGGGGGCTGCGCTCCCCAGTACTTTTAGGTGAACGGCTGGGAGGCATGCCTCCCCTAATATTTTGCCATCCTAGGCCGGGCCTGTGTGGCCTTGCCACAAATCCAGGCCTGCTTGAAACCCCCCACAGCCGATATATCTGCTATCACGCCTGGTGTACCCTTGGTAACTAGAGAAAACCTTTCCACTATTATTACATTGGTCCTTATTTCTAGACTAATGTACAATTCTGTAACAGAGAAGATCTTACAGCAGATTGGATTTTATGCAAAAATAGTATTGTATAGCATTGCAGACTGTATTATTTTGCTGCTTTAGTAAGAACATTTTTCACTGGATGCTATTCTGTAGGAGGTGGACACAAAAGCAAAAAAATATATATAACAATAATCTAGTTCTGCTTTAATGCTTTTAGGCTTTATGGTCATGAAATCTATTTTTTGAATAAGTGATACCATGAAAACTCCTGGTGTGCCCAGGTGTCATTGGTCCCTCCAGAATGATTTGGCCTTTTTCATGGTGAGCCCCTATTCCTGTATGCGAACAAAGAGGCTAAATAGATAGAAGAATATATTATAGAACACAATGTAGAGAAAATAGACTAGGAGAATTGGTTGAAGAAAGTGATACTAACACTAGAAATCTACTTTTTAAAATATGAATGTACATTAAAGGTTACCTATAGGTCATGTTGGTGTTTTTTGTCTGGTTTTGTAAGTTCCTGACTGTTTTGCCAACCTGACTGTCCAATCTCAACCTGTTATTTAAAGTTTCTAATACTAACGGACACCTGCTGCACAAATATGGCAACCCCCTCATAGATGAACACAGGGAGTCAGAAAGGTAATGGAAAAGCATCCGGCCAGTACTTTATGGTAAAGTTATAAGTAACATGCAAAGCCAATATTATGATAGATGGGAAAAAATTTTATTTCTGGTGTAAGTATCTCTTTAAGTGAGGAGAGGAGGTTTATTGCTTGAAGGGAGGAATTATAGGTTAGGGGTTTCTAATGGTCCCCTGTATCCCATTCTGACACTTCAAAGACCCAATAAACTGGAGATCTGAATTTGAACCCCTTACTATGGCTGGAAACCTGGCAAAATGTCACTATAACTTTAAAAACATAAATATTTTATCTAATTTCTTTCTTTTCTTGTGAAAAAAAAATGCAGCTGATAACCTACTTTAAATGCAGTACAATTCAGTTCTCTGCAATGACAATTTAGCAATGAATGGATCATTTTAGGAATTTGTTGTGTAAGTAACATTTGCTATTCAGACAGCAGGATGCAGCTATAAAATACAGAGAAAGCAGAAACAATTGTGCCAGTGATTCTCTCACTGTAGTAGCAAAAGCATAAGGAGATAATAATAGGTGTCATTATGTTGCTACTAAAAAAAAATGTTGTAATCTTTTTACAGGGAAATTTACAGGCTACAGGCAAAAGTAAGGTTTAAGTTCACTAAAGATTGTATTTCAATATAACTGCAAATATGTGAAAATGTACAAATAATATGCAACTCTAAATGGCATGATATAGTACAATCTCTCAAAAACATTTCGGCATAATTGTGATTTTTTTTTTATGGAAATCCAAATTACGGAAAACCACAGGTCCTGAGTATTCTAGAGAACAGGTCCATACCTGTATTACATGTACAGTATATAAAAACTTTGAATATTAGGTGAGTGGGACAAGATCCAAAATGACTTTATGACACTCCTTAATGCAGAAGTGGCCCTAGTAATGTCAGTAATAGTCTTTCAGATTACATTCTGGATCGTTTAATCAATAGATGTGCGAGGAGTCAGTTGTAAATGCATAGCACTTCTTAAGGTGTGTCCTAATCAAGGGCATCTTGTGTTGATATCCAGTGTTGACCTAATGAAGAGCAATGCACCAAGGTATGTGCTGTGAGAGTCATGTCTTTCCAGAGTGGTAAAACTAGGATTATATAAAGTTACACATTAGGAGACTTATTCGTTAAAACTCAAATGAATCTAATTTTTTTTTTAATAAAACAAATCCAACAAAACTCCCTTCGATGAACAGAACTCATTTCTCAATAATTGTTCTCAAAAAAATCAGCTACAATACATTGCAACAAAATCAAGAATCAATTTGTACCATGTGATTGATGCTTTAAAAACTCAAATATATTATATTTTCACTGAGAAAACGTGACTTTTTGGGATTACCAGGAGAAAACCCAGACTTTTTCAGATTATCCAGCACAGATCACTATGTCAAGAAACCACCTCAGGGAGATCTAGCATTGACTTCTACATGACCTCGACTGGATTGAGATGGTTTATTTTGAGATTTGGATTTTAAGCAGGTATGATAAATCTCTAAAACTTCAAGTTTTTTTCCCATGAAAATTCTACTTTTCCCCCTAAAAACCTTGACCCCGAAAAAATCAAGGTTTTATAAAAGGGCCCCTAACAGTTTGTGCAAGGCTGTAAAAAAAAATTCATGATGGGTATGACATTGACCCAAAAGATGTATTTCCTGGAAAGCTAGATTTTCTTTTAGTAGGGAATATTAGTATATAATATTATTTTATGTTTTATATATTTTATAATAAAGAACAATTAATGCTGATGACAGCATTCAGTGTCAATGGATTTCAACTTGTCCATAGAACAGTCCTATGAAAATAGTACCTATTTGCACATTTTATGATCAAACACGTATAAAGTGCCAGCATATTTGCATAGGTGTACAAGAGAAAGGTGTACACATTACACATGGAAAATACATACAAATACAGAAGCTGGTTCTGTAAATGATGATGAATAGAAGGATATAAGAGGCATGGGGACAGAATATGTATACATATAATTCATATTGCCAGAACATTTTTACTTTACACCAAAGCTTAACCTATTGTCACTACTCTATAACAATGAGGCTGCAAGTAAAGCAACCAATCAGAGACATTTTGTGAAACTTTCCTGTGTGACTAATGGAAGCACAGAAACTTAAAGTATAAAACACTACATAGGCAGAAAGGTATGTACAGTATATCCCATAAGATTCTGGTTACATAACAACTGAGAAACCACAAGAGAAAGCTAAATTTGGTATTGTAATGCAGTGTTACTGCTTTGCAGCCCTATTTGTAGAAAATATGAACATGCTTCATGTAGGGCATATCTGCATATCTGACAAAAAAAAACATTGCCATTGAGATATACAGTGTTATTTCTGGTGAGGATGTGTGCATACATTTCACGTGGTGGCTTGGCAACTGAAACGGCAAATGACTGAACTAAAGTGGGTCAGAGAAAACACTGTTTATAAAGAGAAGGATCAAAGATAATCCTATTTTCACTGCTCTCTATATAATTCTCAGGTAGCGACAAGAGATAAGGATCTAAAGAGAACAGTGGCTTGTGTTGAACAATGCTGAACTAATAAGCATCCTCACTGTGACATAGAAGCTTTGGAGATTTCAGTATACACTGTAAAAGTAACAGTGATATTTTTTCAGTGTGTGTCAAATTATTCTATATAAACAGTAGCAGTATTCTATTCAGTCGATTTTTTCTTATTTTCAAGAATAGGGTTCTATTACAAATCAAGTTTGCAGTTTATAACTGCAGTATGCAAGGTGACAAATTATTAGGTTTTTTTTAACCATAATACAGTATTTTGTTTTTAAATTCCAAGTGTAATTGTAGCTGGGGCAAGTTGTGTCTGCTGCAGACAGACGGTAAGGGCAGGATATCTGAATGCCCACCTTTTTAGTTTCAGAGATAATATTATAAAAAATATATATATATATATATATATATATAACAGGTACCATGTCCTGTATTTATATTGAGTGACATGGTAGGACATGGTGAGCTATTTGTGTGTGTATACATATATGTGGCTATGTGATAATCACACAAAGGGGCAGATTTATCATTGGTCGAATTTCGAATTAAAAAAAATTCGAAATTCGACCATATGAATAAAAAGGAAGTAAAATCCTTTGAATTCGACTATCGAATTTGAAGGATTTTACCGCAATTCGAACGATTTAATCGATCAAATTTTATTTATTCGATCTAAACTAATGATTCCCAATTCGGTAGCTTGGTTCTGGTGAAGTAGGTGGTCGAATTAAAATTTAAAGGGGAAGTAATTCGACCATCGAATATTCTAATAAAATTTTATTTGAATATTCAAATTATTTGAATTCGAATATTCGATGGTCGAATTTGCCTAATTTGCATATTCGAAGATTCAAATTCAAATTTTATTAAAATTCGATCGAACTTCGAATTATTCATGTGAATTTAGTAAATCTGCCCCAAAGTGTGTGTGTGTGTGTGTGTGTGTGTGTGTGTATATATTGTGGTAGTGTGTCCAAAACAATGTGGGAAAAGGTGTGTTTTCCCTTTATGTTCTCCATAGTAGGAGAGGTAGGCACCAGGAAGGATGTTCATAAACAGAGAATAAGTTCTCTCTTTAAAGTCTTTGGTAGCCAGGTCCTGGAAGCTGGAGTATTCTGGAAAGAACAGGCAAGCCAGGTACTCCGATCCAGAAGTCCAGCTCACTGATTAGAGCTCACCTTCCTCAGGAAGGCTATCCTGTGGAAAGGTATTTAGTTCAAGTGAGATTGTTAGGAAGCTATCTCAGATCAGGAATGACACCTGTCTGTGTGAGGAACTCCCAGAGGGGCTGGGGGTGCCATTGGCCACTGCAAGGTGCAGAGAGAGACTAAGTGATAGAGGGTCTGTCTGCCTAAGGAAAGCCAGGAGGCTGAGCAATTCCCAAGGAGAACTGTGAGTACAGGGGTGACCTAATACAAATGTTTTCTTACTGGTAGTCCATGAGGGGCCCAGTTTAGTAAGGGACTTCTTTATGTGTGAAGTTAGAGCCCAGTAGGCAGGATTTATTTTTATAATTTGCTTTGTATCCTTAAATGGTCACCCCTGTGTAAATAAACTGCCTTAAAATGAATGAATATATATATAGATATATATATAGATATATTTCTATTTTATGGGCCAGTGTATGCTTGGCTAAAGATAAAAGGAGTTGTTATTTATTGGCATTGTAACCAGGCTCACAATCACAGCACTTAGAATCACAGTGCTTCCAAACCATGATGTCTTGACTGCAAAGTCCTAAAACATAGGCAATACAGAGAAAGATCCTGCTGATATGCAATGGAATGTAACCGACAACTGCATACTTCACACTTTACTGCTATTTTATTTGCAAAGTGCTCCATAATTTTATTTTTGGCAGTTGTTTCTGCCTCCTAAAGTACCAGACCTGAGTCTGTGCCATACTGCAGTCTGGAAGAATATACTGCCTGCTTCTCTCATGCACCCACGCCTCTGCTGCATATAATGAAGATGTCTTCTTCATCTCTTGGCTTCTGTTCACTGTAAATTAGCAGGTCTTGGCAGAAGCAGAAAGACTGCACTTAAACCATTCTTTATTTGTATGCATCTACTGTACATCCGTTGGATGAACCTTTTGAGCTTACTTGCATTTGCTGTTTCATAAAATTAAAGGTATATTCTATTAAAGTGGACATTTAGAATTTTTCTAACCCAGTTAAATCAATGTTTGACAATATACCAAAGGTTTAAAAATTATTACAATAAGTGAAGGGGCACTCGATTGTGGTGGGCATTAATACCTATTTGGAGATTTGTCCCAATATACAGATCAGTTGCATTAGTATGTTAATGCAAGACAACATATAGGTAATTTTCAAGCTTGTGCATAAATCATACTTTGGGATTGTAGTCTATAGACAATAATTATTTTATATTTCATGGGACACTCCAGATATTTGGAGCCTCCAGAGCTGGATTAAGATTAAATGGAGCCCTAGGCAGGGTTGTTTTTGGGAATTGCCTTCCACCAACTATGTTTGTGCCTCACCTCCCTCTACTTCAGACACACACAGCACACAGGGTACGCTGCCTCAATGTAACCAGTAGAAATATTCAGACAGCACAGGTGATGCCTACCTTGGAGACTCTCAATGAAGTGATGTAATATTATAGGATCCCAGGTCCACAGTCTGCTCCATCTATTATTAAAGGTGTTGTTCACCTTTGAGTAAAATGTTAGTATAATGTAGAGAGTGATATTCTGAGACAATTTGCATTTGTTTTCATTTTTTATTGGTTGCGGTTTTATAGTTATTTAGCTTTTTATTCAGCAGGTCTCTAGTTTGCAGTGTCAGCAATTTGGTTTCTAGGGTACAAATTACCCTAGCAACCCTGCATTGATTTGAATAAGAGACTGGAATATGAATAGGAGATGGTATCAATAGAATGATAAGTAATATAAAGTGGCAGTAACAATACATTTGTAGCCTTTCAGAGCATTTGTTTTTAGATGGTGTCAGTGACCCCCATTTGAAAGCTGCAAAGAAACAGAAGAAAATTGCAAATCATCAAAAAACTATGAAAAATAAATAATGAAGACCAATTGAAAAGTTTCTTAGAATTTGCCCTTCTACAATATACTAAAAGTTAACTTGAAGGTGAACCAACCCTTTAAATTTTCTGAAACTGGACCTCTAATACTGGGTGGGTCCTAGGGTGATGTGGCCCTGGAAGCCATAATGTGTGCCTCTTTGTACCCATCAGGGACCCTTAGGAGAGGTAACAGGATGCACCAGACTTGCCTAACAAAAAATATAGCAGTGCTGTCTAGCAATAGAAATTGTGTCCTTTTTTTTATAATTAACATATATGCTCATTTAAATGCAAATGCAGCTCAGAACATTCATATATTCAAATACAGATCTGTAACTTCAGTTAAATGTATTAAACATAAATTGATATAATATAAGCAGAAAAGATATGAGAGAGAATGTTGCAGAGCTAATTATGCTCTTATGTCAAATTTCTGGCACTAGTAATGCAATCTCTAAGTTTTTCGATTTCGGGAACTATTTATGTACTTCTAATGCCTATTTCTTACTGAAGAATATCATGCTTTAATTGTACATCAAATAGTTAAAGGGGAACTCCAGAAAAACATAACAAGTGTTTTGAAAAGTAAACATAATTTCAAGCAACTTTGCAATATACATCAATGAAAAAATATGCAGACTTTTCATGGTTTTTTATTTTTTCTGAAAGTTCCCTAGGCCTAGCCCCCTGCTCTCCTGCACACGTGATTTCAATAAGGATAGGAACATCACAGTGTAATGTATTGTGGGTTATGTAGTTCAAGCATGCTGTTTGTAAGCTGTGGAGAAGTTTGTTTCAATTTGTAACATGAGTGTTTTACTCACTCATTCCCTGCTAATATTTCAAATGATGTAGAAAGAAAAGAACTGTCAAACAGCATATAAAATTGCATTTATTCATACTTTTTAAAGTAACTGTGATGGGTATATTAGGGGTTTATGTGTGATGTGGACCTCTTTAGCAAATGTTATTTTAATAATGATCCCAGAGGTACTTACAGTATGATTCTCAATATAAGAACATGCAAGTTAGGTCCATAAATATTTGGACAGAGACAACTTTTAAAACCATTTTGTTTTTTTGTTCAAGGCCCTGTTCTTGCTGTTTATTTACCAGTGCAACCTTCAAAATTAGGTTTTTGATAGAATCAATAGAAAACAGTAATGCAATTAAAGATGAAAACCCAAAAGTTTCTAATTTATTATGCAAACAAATTACTGATCAACCAGAAATAAGGCATTAGGCATATCATAAAAAAGTAAATATATCAATTTTGAAAATTAATGTAACGTTAATCAAAGTGTTAGCTATGACCACATTTGTTAACATTTCCTTGACATTTCTTCAGAAAGTTCCCCCATTGTGACCATCATTTTCCTGTAGGAAGCTGAGATTTGATATCTGATTTCTTTTGTTTTCTTAGTACATTTTATTTCTCAGTGAAAACAAACTCTTATGACTTTTTATTTAAACATGAGCCATACAAGTTTATACATTTGGGTTATTAAAGCACGATAATCTCTGTTAGTTGACATTTCTAGATGGAAGTTGGTAACAACTATAAAGCTTGATAAAGTCAGGGAGGTATTTAAGTAGTTACTGTAATAATGAAAATGAAGTACAAATGATACAAATGTTACACATTATTTTAATACATTTAAAAAAAAAAACTTTCACTGGACAAATGTATAATGCAATTTTAACATGTGATATGTATAACTGATATATGTGGAACCATACAAATTTACAATGGTAAAAAATAAAAGCAATGTTATAAGATGTAACCAAACAATTACCTTCAATAAAAAATATTGAAACAAAAAAAAAATATTCAACAGGTTTGATCAGTGGCTTCATATTGTCCAAAAGAGGTTCTTTATCCTCCTGCAGGAAGTAATGGGATTTGACTAGGTATAAGGTGTAAAAATAAAAATCAATTACATTCTGTTAAAATCGGATTATAAAAAACAAGTGAAACAAAACTCTCAATCTCAAAAATTGTATCACAATCAGAATGAAATCTCTTTGTTAAATCTGACTTTTATGAATAGGTGACACTGTAAAAACACTGATGCTTTACTAATAAGCAGCAATATATCTGTAAGAGAACACTGTTGTTCTTTGTTTAAAAATATTAATTGAAAATTAAGCCATTTTCATTGTGTACTATTTGGTAACCATATTTCATCAATTAATGCTTTGCGAGTATTACCCCCCCCCCACACACACACACAAACAGAGATACTGTATATTTCATTTGGGAATTAATTCAGAATACAATCTGTAATAGCAAATGTATAAAAAAAAACTGCTGTTCTAGCACACATACTTTTGTAACAAATGTTGGCTCTTTCAGTTCAGTTATGAAGACAAATCCGGATGTTCTTCTGTGAATCAGCCCCTGTGGCTTTTGCCAGAACTGTCAGCCTGTCAATCCAGTCCTGTCAGATGAAAAGAGATGAATATTCTCAGTAAGCCTTTATTGCCAAAGCTGCTCACCACTCACATTATAACACTTTCTGAAACGTGGTTACATAATGATAACATTTCAGCAATGATTACACAAAGAAAAAAACATGACATTTTATCAGCTTCTTGATACTGCATGTTGCCCGGTATTTTACGATGGTAGCATTGTATAATACAGTGCTTAGTTACAGCATGTGTAAGTGAAGAACCTTCCTGCAAATGTTTCAGCTTCCAGGGCATTTGTTGAACTCCTGACTTCCAAGTGGATGTAGATAATGACAGGTAATGTCAAGCTGAGTTACTATTTTCAGATCAGCAATGCTGAAAGGACATAAGAGCCATGGAAATGGAAATCAAAGTGAAACAAATTCATACCAGGCTACAGGGACTCTTTTTTATGCCTAGGGATAATAAATATTGGGGAGGTATTCTTGACAGTGGAGGTTACTCGTAAAGAGTGTCACTCAATAACTCTGTGGGATGTATCACTTCAATGGAGGTTGGTGACAACACATAATATTTTGTTCCAGTTAAAAAGAGATGATATTTCATTGACTTCTAGTCAAATACTAAAAAGGCCCTATCTTTGCAAATTTTTTGTGTGATGGCGTAATATGCCAATGTTGCCCTGAATACTATTTTAATACTGTTTTAAATTGTATACTTTTTTTTTATCAGTTTGCTTTTCAAACATGGGTATGATGGTATGTGATGTTGCTTGAGCTTCTGAGTTGGCCTGAAATGTGAGCTTAATGAATACGTGGACCTGTGGAAGGAATCGATCAGTGGTTTTGGATGAACATCTGCCTATGACTAAGTCCCTCTATGGCAAGAAACCCATATGAAGATCCTGATGACTTGAATGTAGTTATAAAAAAAAGAGTTCATACTTTCATTTTTGTGGCCCTTGTGGAGTACTTGAGTGTCAGTATAATTTGTGTTGCTTGTGACCGATTGCCACTCCTTATACTGAGAATCTGGAACTGGTGCACCAGGACTTCACATTTGACTTAGGGGCAAATTTACCATTACTCTCAGAAATTAGCTCGACAAAATTCACAATTCAATAAGTATTCGAATGCTTATCGAATTGTTTTAGGCTATCATTTTGCTCGATATCCGATTTCTCGATGAATTCGTACGATCGGATACCGACCGTTCGATTTCAAGAAAACAAATCGTGAAATTTCATTCGAGCATCCGAAAAATTTGTACGATTGTAACACTCCGATCGTACAAATGGTATTCGAGCAGGACTTAGCCTCAGAAGCCTATGGGCAGCTTCCCATAGGCTTCTATTACAATTCGGTAGGTTCAATCTGGCAAAGTAGGCAGTAACTGTAAAATTTTAATTTCTTCGATCATCGAATGATCGAATTATCGAATATCCAGTCTATTCGATATTCGAGGAGGCCAAATTTCACTTTACGTTTTCACGAAAAATTTGTGAGATCGTTATTCGATCGAACTTCGATCATTTCATGTGAATTTCGTAAATTGGCCCCTTAGTGTGCTTCCACACTTGGTTACCTTGTGCTCCTTTATCTTCAGTTTCGATGAACATCAATCAAAGAACTGAGACACTTTCATGGGAATATTTAAGTAATGTTAAAGTGGGGGCCATTACATAATTTTTTTTTAGCCTTTACTGATACTGGCAACTAGAAGGCGGTTTCAAAGCAGTATTAAAAGTCCCCTTAAGTCCAATTAACAATTAATTATGCTAAATTAATTGGTGTGTTGACATTTTCAGTTACATTTGTATAAAACAGAAGATATACAATTTAAATCACAGAAGAGCAATGGAATTTATTGAAAAAAAAATTAAAGCCAAGCATTCCAAATAATACATACAATAATGTACCTCCATCTAATTTACGTTTGAGTTAAATACTTGGATGGAAGCACATACAATTAAAATATATAAAAGTTAACATTAAAAACTATAAAGTTCTTATATCCAGTAGGCCAAAGTCTATGCAGTCTAACAAGGCTTGTTGTTGATTCTGCGTCATTTTAAAATTTAAATGATGATCATCTGCTCAGCAAATGTATGACAAGCCTGTGGAGTAAAAGATATTTGTCATTTTATGGACTATAATACTCACGGTAGCATCACTAAATGACCTCACTGTGAAAATGGGAATCCAATAGAAGTGATTGACATGTCATGTATAATTATCTCTGAAGAGATTGTATATTATACCTGGCCTGCACTTTTACAGCGTATACAGGGTATTTGCAGAGTATACAGCGTACACAGCAAAGCTGTTATTAAAACACATACTCTTAGTTTTAATTTATAGTCAGTAATATGAGGTAACATTAAGAAAACTGGAAACAACAGATCGGGTGAGAAATCTTAGTCAAGCTGTTAATTATACTTACAGGAATTTGGTTTCTCTTAATAAAATACTACTTGGTATCATTACCCATGCAGTGAGTTATTACACACACATGTGTTATGTTGCGAATAAAGCACCTTCACACCTTATAGATTTCACTGTTCCCTTAAATATGGGTTACATTTAACTCCTTGTACCTAGTGGAGCTTTCTACATACAGTAGGTCAGAGAGTGAATTCCTATGTGTCAATGCCAGTATTACTATTCCTAATTATTATTCTTTATTTGTATAGCGCTGAAATACACAGAATATTACCTTATGCTTTACAGGGGTTATTCATTTACTGCCCCAGTGGAGCTAAAGAGTGTAATAAAGGTCAAAAACCGAAAGAAAAATTTGAATACCTAAAAATAGCTTTTTGTTTTTTTTAATGAAAATGGACAGTTATCAAACTACAAATTTTTATTCTTGGGTTGGGTGATTTTGTCAAATGCATTCCATTTATGGAAGATTGCAGACTGACTTTGTTGGAGTTTGTAAATACATGTGCTGCAGGAATCTCTGGTGTTCATGTAAGGTAGTCCCGCTGGTTTATTACTGGATCATTTATACCCTCTTTGCTAGAAAGCTCCAAATCATGTGAAGGTTATCTCCCATAGATCCTATTTTAAGCAAATACGTTTTAAAATGTTTTCCATTTACAATTACAGTGTACAGTATTGTAAATGGATACAACCAATGTACCACTCTCCCAAGGCTACTTAGGGGACTTGGGGCCCTCCCTACAGAGCCTCATAGAGGTAACAACTGAATTTGCCCACTTTTCCAGGTTGGCTACCAATATAGCTAAATCTAGTATAATGCAAGTGGATAGGCAACAAGAGCAAAGGGGATTGGTGAATTCTCCATTCCCCATAGTAGCCCAGTTCACATATTTGGGAGTGGTAATCAAGTTATCCACTTCAGATTATAATAATTTGAACATGTCACCACTTCTGGAGAAAAAATTAAGGCTTGGGAATCCTTGACGCTAAATCCTATGGGAAAAATACAGCTAATAAAAATGATTCTGCTAAATTGACTTAATTTCTATTACATGCTCCTATTTTAATAAAAAAAACAGTTTTTACAAAAATCGAATCTAGATTTAGGCAACTGATATGGGAGGGCTCTCATCAAAAAGCCACAGGCATAACCAGGTTATGATGTATATGCCCATAATTTGGGGGAGAGCTTCCCAAATTTCAATGATCAATAATATTTTTCCACAGACACCACTGTGGGACAACCAATGGTTTCCAGGCATTGCTAGGAGTGGCAGGAATGTAATTGTTAGGAATACTCACCCGACATCGCAAGACGGCGGCGTCCAACTGCTTACCCAGCCTTCTCCAGCGTTGACGTCAGCACTCCCGCGACGGAACGAGTCGCGCGCGTCGACTTTGACGCCGGCGTATGGGCGTCGGCGTCGACTTCGGCGCCGGCGACGGAACGTAAGCACGCTGACGCGATGACATCACGGCGTCAAGTTTGGCGCCATTCTGGCCTATTTAAACCCTCACTGCAATACAACCTATGCCCAAGTATAGGTCTTTGTTACAAAGTTCCTGGGTGTTATTCCTGCTATTGATTCCTGCTATTGATTCCTGTTTTGACCCTTGCCTGAATTCTCGACTACGAACCTTCTCTGCCTGGATTGACCCTTTTGCCTGGACTTGACCACTCTCTTGCTTAACCCTTCGGATACCTCGTTTGTATTGGACCTTGCTGGATTGACCCTTTGCCTGGACTTTAACCACTCTTCTGCCATACCCTTTTGTTACCACGAACTGTGTTGGCGCTGCCTTCTTCCTTGGTCCGTAATCCCCCTTCGGAGCCCTCGGGCCCTGACAGTAATATGGGAAAGATGCGGCATCCACACAATAGAGATGTATGGCAGGGGGGGGGGAAATGGTCCCCTTCGTAACATTGCAAGACAGCTTTAACCTGCCCCCGCACCAATGGTTATGGTACACTCAAATAGAAAGGAATCTGAATCATCAGAACAGACAGCAACCAATTCAGTTAGCCCAATACAATATGGTTGACTGCCTCTCACAGGGTTCTACAAAGGGCTTCATTTCTAAAATGTACAAGGTATTGCATACAACACTCTTTAGTAAACCTCTAGTGTCGCTCAAAGGATAGTGGGAGAGAGAGATTGGGGAACTGGGGGATGAGGAGTGGGAAGAGTTTTTGGCCTCCCCTTTATCGGCTTCCATTAATTATAGAGATAGAATGACACAACTATATTTGATACACAGGGCATAATACTTTCCGGCTAAACTGAACCATATTTTCCCAGGGTCCTCTTCGGAATGTCCCAGATGTCATGCTCAAGAGGCTTCTCTCTGTCACATGTTATGGGAATGCATGGCCTTGGCAGCCTATGATTAAGTGTCTTTTGGACACGAAACGCGTCAGGCGAGAGATGATTATATAATAAAGTTTACATTTTTATTCATCATTTTTTGTTTTGGTCTGATCTAAACGTGGATATCCACTGTGCCTTGCACCAACCAGTTTGTATTAGAATTACGGAATGTCCGCTCCCTGAGCTGAGGGCCTAGGGCAGGAGCACGTGGGCCACGCTTCTATTGTGGTAAGAATTTCCACATTACAAAATGTGTTGCTTCAAACTTTTTGGTTTAGACTTGGCAGCCTATTGGTCAGGGATTTTTGATACTTTGGACACGGTTATGGAAACAAAACTCTCAAGAACAGCAAAAACATGTATCTTTGGGGCTGGCCTTAATGATACTTTCACATTCCTGCAGGGACTGTTTATTAAAGAATGTCTATTCCTAGCTAAGAAATTTATGGAAAGACTCGCTACCTCCCACTGCAGCACAATGGTGCCGGGAAGTTAACACACTCTGCAGTATAGAGTCTCTGATATATAAAAAAATGAGGTAGCATGAAGAAATACCATAAAATCTGGGATAGGTGGTTGGAACTGGAACAGGCCTAGCTTTCCACTGTTACTCCCTAAAAAATTGTTTACGTTGCATTGATTGTGTTGCTGGTATTCCACTTGATGCAACAGCAGAGTGGTTTTTTACACCTTGATGTACCCTTTGTTCCCACTGTATAATAAAATGTGATAAGCTGTGTGAATTTCATTTATTGTGCTCAATAAATCACGCCTGAATTAAAAAAAAAGATTTCCATTTTCTCTGTAATAATAAAACAGTACCCTGTATTTGATTTAAACTAAGATATAATAGCTCATTATTGGAAGCAAAACAATTTAAAATTATGTGATAGCACCATATCAGGAGGGGGTCAGGGAGTTTGGGAGGGGGTCGGCTTCCAATTCTGGCACTCCCACAGTTAGGCGTGCTGGCGTCCGAACTTTAACTAAAAAGTCAGCTTTTTCGTCAAACTGTGCATGCGTTGGTCCGGGGCAATCGAAGACATAGGAAAATGGCAGTAGATCGCTCTGTAGTGCTCACTCATATAACTGGAACCCAAAACTGCACTGCATACTCAAGGTGAGGCCTTATCAGGGACCTATAAGGCTATGGATGCACAGCCTGTTTTCAACCACACATGGCAGATCAGATTCAAATCAATGGAGCAGGGGCACTGAGCAGATCTGCTTCTCTCAACCTGCAAAATTACTCAGGCTGAAAACACCCTGTGTGTCCATAGCTTAGGGCAAGGTCAGACGTGGTATTTTTAGAAAAGCTCAGTTGGGCATAAATACGCAATTCTCACAGGGCACTTGCAGAAATGCCAATACGTCAAGAAAATAACAAATCAATAGACTCTATGGGATTTGCACGTTTGAAACCACACTTATGTAAATGCGCAGCATATTTTAAATATGGCATCAAAATTCTCAGGAGATAAATGACGCATATACGTTTTACGGCGTTTTGGGCCAGTGACGTAATTAGGTTGTGTATTGACATTCATTCCTGCTCCATTTTGCATGTAAATTGCTTTTCTATTTCTATTCAGTGGAATAATGGGGAATGAGAACAATGAGAAGTGCATGTTGGGAAAAGAAACCTACATGTTGTGCCGTCTTTATGCCCGACGGAGCTTTTTTAAATACGGCCTTGACCTAAGAACGCAAAATATGGTTGCATTCCTTGAGTTAATGCTGTAGGTGCAGAATGCAGATGTCTTCTAGACTCAAGTGCTCTGTGAGTGCAATATTAAGCCACGTATTACTGACTATACACTATAAGCTCTGCTCGTTTGTAAGTACTCAATTTCCTCAAGACTGAAAGCACAATATGTACCTTAAAATTCAAATACACAGTTTATTAATTAGAGGTTAATGAAACATAAAATAATTACAGTGGCAATATTAAGGTGTAAATCAAAGTGAATGCCTTTAATAGTGATCACACATCAGCGTTCCATGCAATTATATGTAGAAGGACAAACTGTTATATACTGTGTATATCTGACACATGGCTCATTTAATGTAACTGTAGTGTTAGATGCAGTTAGGGTACTCTTCTCTATGCAATATAGCACTTGCACCTACTATACTTGCACTTTTCCACAGGTACATGCTACAACGTTATACTAGTTACCTGTACATTAACACATTTGTCACACAGTGATGCACAAGCATCTGCCAAACAGACTATACTTAGTAGTAGTTTTTCTTTTTAAATGAGATGTAAACCCTGTAATTGTAGACTTCTCACAATATTAAAACATATGACTAGGAAACAAGCATTATTCACATGTTTCAGTTCACTATAAATACAACCACATGATCAAGTATATGGTGCTTGCCTGCCTGAATCAGAGTTATCTACAGTACCTAAATCATCCAAATTCAACCTTTATAGGTCCATGGCATTTCCACCAAATATAAGAGACATGACGTAATATATCTGGCAAAGTTAGAGGGAAGTGAACTAGTAAAAGAAAAGATGATAAACTTTTGCCATCCAGAAAATACAGGATGAACCGAAGTCTTTTTTAACCAGTCTACTATGTTACTATGTAGTAAAATGATATTAAAGTGCTCAAATACTCTTCAGGAACCTAAGACAGGGCCAGACTGGAAACTTTTCAGATGCAGGTTATGCTTCTCAGCAAAATTATCTTTTTATCTTATCTTATCGCTGGTGGAAAGAGTGTAACATTGGCACAATGACTCCAACCACTAATCATTGCATATATGCAGTGTTGAAACAGTTTGCATATTGGCCTTAATCTCTTTTATATTTTAAGTTTTAAGGCATTGAGGTTTTAGGATTGCTGCTTAGTTGATCACTGGTTTAACTTTAACATTTGCTTAGGGATAGTTCAAACTTCAGTTAAGTAAATAAACAGACATTTTTGCATGAAGAATTATTGAACAGATCAGGTTTAATAGGGCAGGAACTAGGGGAATGCAGAAGAGGCATGTGCATAGGGTGCCAGGTGGTGGTCACTAGATATATACCTGTTTTTATGTCTACCCCTGCTCTGGGCTCCTGTCCAACCAACAACTGCTAATCACTGATGGCTGTCCCCTGATGCAGCATCTTGTCCCCCACCCCATTAATGCAGAACTGCCTGCATTAGGCAAACATGTAAGTAAGGGAGCACCAGCAGGCTCAGGGTACAATGTAGCCCTGTGCTTACCCCTTGCCCTATGGCAAGTAGTAAAAACAGGGCTGTCTTGCACACACCAGCAATGCACTTTGCACCTTGCTACAGATTTTCAATTCATGAAAGGCTGAGCAGAGCTATGTCCCACATCAAGTACTGAATGAGCAGTAACGGGAAAGATGATCTAGCACTAGTGTTTAGGGAATACCCAAATAATGCTGATAGAGTTAAAAATGTCACAGAATGCTGGGACAATTCAACATATTACTAAGCATTGCTATAACAGTATAGTACCCAGTGTCCACTTTATAAATAAGCACTTAGTAATAGACATACTTTATGCTTTTTGGTGATATAAAAAAAGCTAGCTTTGTTTACCAGAATATCTTCCTCATATTCTCTGTTGCTTATATATGCCCCTGTAAGACTTCCTGTCCTTTTTTTTCCATCCTCTAAAGTACATAACCTATTTAATAAAGCATCAGGGACACATTATCATTAATTTTTCATTTCCCCTTTTCCATTCATAAAATAATGCTTCTTGTTTGTTAATAGCTTATGCAGCACAATTAATGGCAAGATAAATCATCCTTGTCATCCAGCCCCATTTGACTAAATAGAATAGGAAAACAGAGTAATATTATGGCTCTTTTATGTATGCACATCCAGACTGAATACAATAATAGCCAAAGTGATGCTACCATTTTCTTCCCGTACTGCCCCATTGTTAATTGGAATACATTCTAGTGGGGAATGTTTATAAATGAATAATAATTATAATGATAAATGAAGAAAAAAATTCTTTACAAATTCAAGTACATGCGATGATAAGAGTATTTTTCAGAGGATTTTGTAGAGAATTGTTTTTTCACCTTTTGATGGATGATATAAGTTTTGCACAGGCAGAATTTACTTTTTTCTAGCTTATTGGCCCATAAAGATACTGTTTAATTTAACAGATTGTGAAATGGCTCTGATCTGCTTTAAGGAGTCTCCTTTGAGATGTATGAAGATGTATGAGCTGTTTATTGCTGTCCATTATAAATACACACACTCTCTCTCTCTCTCTGTGTATATATAGGGTTTATTTAGAACAGGGGTCCCCAACCATTTTTACTTATGAGCCACATTTAAATGCAAAAAACAGTTGTAGAGCAACACAAGCATGGAAAAGTTCATGGGGATGTCAAGAGCTGTGATTGGCTGTTTGGTAGTACCTACTGTATATGGACTGGTAGCCCACAGGATGCTCTGGTTGGCAGTACACCTGGTTTTTATACAACAAAGTATTTGCCTCCACCCAGAAATTCAAAAATAATCACCTGCTTTGAGGCCACTGGGAGCAACATCCAAGGGGTTGGTGAGCAACATGTTGCTCGCAAGCTTCTGGTCGGGGACAACTGATTTAGAACATAGCTTTCACACATAGGCTATAGCCTAGGGGCCCAGAGTGAAAATGGGCCCATCTAGCGTTTATTTTTCTTTTAAAAAATTTATTTTTACCTGCACTGCTGGTCCTGGGTCCGGTCGGGACAGGTGCACGGTAACTGTTGGGAGAAGACTAGGCAGCCAAACAAAGTAAGAAATGTATCCCTTGCCTAGAAGGGGCCTGTGGAAAATGTAGCCCAGGGGTCTCATCATTAATCCGCCACTGGTTACACTTGACGATAATTACTGGGTTTGCACAGCCGGCTGTGTTAATAGGTACAAAAGACCTGAGCCCAAACAATAAAAGACGTTTTTATTTATTCAGCAAGTTGTATAAAAAATAAAAAGTCACAGTAAGGATTCCTATGAATATAAGAAGTACAGGTGTGGGATCCATTATATGTAAACCTGTTATCTATACAGCTCCAAATTATGGAAAGGTTATCTCCCATAGATTCCATTATAATCAAGTAACTCAAACACAATTTTCTTTTTCTCTGTTAATGAAAAAGTACTTTGAACTTGATCCCAACTAAGGCATCATTAATCCTCATCAGAGGCAAAATAATCTTACTGGGTTACTTTTTTTAAGATCCAAATTATGGAAAAATCCCTTCTGTAGAAAACTTTAGGTCCGGAACATTTTTCATAACAGGTCCTATACCTGTCCAGCTGTATTATAAATACTATAATTATTATTGTTAATGCAGGTTCATTTATTCCACCAGAATGTTATCCTCTATTTTTGATTAGTGCTATAAAAAAGTAAATTTCCTAAAATAACATAAATGATATTACTATTTTCAGGAATAACCTCTACTTTTACACTGTACTTTTTTAAGATTCTTGATTAATGGGTTCAACTGACTTAAATACTAGTATTTGTCATTTGGAAACCACAGGCCACTGACATATTAAACTTAAGCATTAAGACAAGGATTTCCTTTTCATTTATCTTTTATAACTGCTTCTTTAGTAACTTTGCCTTGATTATTCAATTGATCACGAAGACAGACATTTTAAAATAATTCTGAAGATTGAGCAGCAAAAATAAAAGAATGAAGAAAATTAATAATTAACCAAAAGAGTATTTCTTTTTAGTTTTCCTTGCAACTGTCATCACCGTGAAAAAGTTTATACTTTGAAGGCATTTTACATTGCTTTTAGGTTTTTAGTTTTGAATAAAATATTAAATTATATAGAAATAATACTAGCACAAGCAACGTATACATCAGAACCTCTGTGACTTATAATATCCTTACATTTTACAAAAAGGGGTTCTTTATTCACTATATTATGTACCTGCACGGAGGGATTTCAACCTAAGGAAAAGTAAACAAGTTGTCAGTTTTATCACCTGGAGTCTGTTAATAATGAATTTTGCACTTTACTCATTAAGAGTCATAGGTATTAACTGACACATGAACCTGGAAGAGACAGCAAGTCCTTCTGCAAAATAGGCAACATTATATCTGTGTGTTACAATTGACTACATTTGATTTATTTGTTTGCAAATGTTTTATACCAGATCCTTCTATTTTAAACTTAATTTGCAAGATTTGACCTGCAAAAGTCACCCCTTTACGTGTCATCATTCATCCCTTGAATTTCTTCATTTCTTTTTTTTTTATTTTGTAACTATCAATCCTTCTTCCCACAGCTGGAAGATATTTTAATCTAAGAGAGCCTATAAATTACAGCGATTGGAAGGAAAACCATCCTATCTGGTGCTTTTTTTAATTGGACAGAAAAGGACACCATACGGTTTAAGCAAGAATAACTTTAGGTTACTCATTGTAAACATGGAAATGAAGAACACAAACTTTGTCTATTCTTTATGTATGTGTGTGCCTCAATGTCATGATGCACCAGACTGCTATCTACAAAAAAATTTACTGAGTATCATGTCACTGGATGATTCTCACCCAGAAGGGCTGTACATCCTACCACAACCTAACAACTACACGTCTAAATATTTTTTAAAGCATATAAAATAAACGCCAAAACCCATTGATGAATTATGCATTTCACAACCAATGTGTACCAATAAGCAGACATTCAGTCACACACATGATCAGAGCACATTCTGGCACGCTGAACTGGTCCTACCAACACTCATTCTCTCTGCAACATTCTCAATTTTAGATAAAGCAAAGGTACCCCATGATGCCAAATTTGCTGTGGTGGTGCCAATAGTCTTTAAGTTGATGTGCTTCCTGTACCTTTGAAGCAGCTCCACCCAAGCCTTTCTATTGCAGAAAGTCTGATGAGGACTAGGCCATCAAAGAAATCCTGGTGAAGACTAGCACTTACAGAGGCCTCAGACTGACAGCTTGTGTTCTTTCTATTCATAGGGCCTGTACCAACAAATCTGTTACACGGTCACAATAATAACTTTCAGAAAGCATCTGAAAGAACACTTTGCAATAAAACATCTGAGATTGCAATGTTTTTTTAATGGCTGGTCAAAAAAGCTCAGAACCCTAGAGATTGGAAGCCCATGTGGATGGGGGCTTCAATACTTAGGGGCAGATTACTAAGGCTCGAATTTGAGGGGTAAAAAACCCTCGAATTCGACCATGGTAATAGCTGAGAGTGTGGGAAGTAAAATCCTTTGAATTAGAATATTGAATTCAAAGGATTTTACTGCAATTCGATTGGTCGAACGATCAAATAGAAAATATTCGATCAATCGATAAAATCGTTCCAATCGAATGATTCAAGCGATTTTAACCATTCGATCAAATTTTGTTATTCGATTTTTTTATCTGGCGAACCAGGCAGTCGTATAAAAATTTAAAGGGGAGTAATTGGTCTTCAAAAACAATCGAAAATTTTAATTAGAATCTTTTTGAAAATTCAATCGAACTTCGAATTCTTCATGTGAATTTAGTAAATCTGCCCCCTTATGTATCAGTTTTTCTGTATGTCACATCCTTAACATGTATCTAATTACACCATCTTTATTGTATGGGGGATAAGTTATATTCCCAAATGCTCTAACATTTAATAGTTAAATGTATGTAAAATTAAATACTAAGTTTTCATCCCCTTTAAACTGTTTATTTCCTTCAATGACTTACAAAAGCTTTCCTCCAAATCCACTACAAAAGAAGATAAGCTTCAAATGGTGCCCCTTGTGGGCGTGCACTGGCCTTGTACATGTAGTTCATGTATGGTACAGATAATATATAACACTTCAGCTCTTTATATATTTTATAAACTGTATCTAGGCAAACAAAACATTTGCTAAAGGCTAATATTTATCACTTTGGGAAAATTTGCAGAGAGGAAACTTAGATAGATTTTCTGAATACAAAAGCACAATAACGATGAAAAGCCAATATACCATGCTGCAGATTTCAACCTTAAACATGAACATATGGGTATATATGACAAGTAGAAAGAACTTACTCATGAAATGTTATACATATAAGAAAATAGGAATAATGGCAAACAAACAAGTTAGCAGCAGTTGTAATTAACAACAACAAGCTGGTTTGAGAAAGGCTTCTGAAATGTAGGCTGTGGAAATCGTGAATCAATTTTCCAGCAAAAAGTTATATGATATTGAATTTCTGGGACTGATCTTGGGAATTATCAAATTAAACTTCTTTCTTTATTCACATTTAGTTTTAGGGTTCAGAAAAAGTAACAAGCAATTTGTATACTTAGGAAATATGCAATGCACTATTGGTAATACGTATATTGCGGGAGATAAAATATTCAGAGCAACTATTGGGAGGATAATTGATACCCAAAGTATATAATTATGTATCTATGTGGGGCGTATGTGTTGAAGAAATATTGTCAGTGTTAGTGAGAGGATAATGGGTCAGCAGAATGTCATGACTTGGATTTGTTACAGGTTACAAGTGTGTAAGTTTCATGGAAGAGGTGATACTTCTATTGCCTTAAACCATATCATCTTGTGCAAAAAGACGATTTTAGTTTTGAAACAGTTACCATTCCTTCTTGTGCATGCACAGAAAAGTATAATTCCAAATAATTAGTGTGACTTTCTCTACTTCCTTTGTAGCAAAAAAGAAACAGTTTTGTAATACTTTCCCCTGGGAATCTAGATATTGACTCAAAATGAGAACAATAGTCTCGCGGGACTTATGGCAAGGTCAATAATCACTTACCTGAATGATCTAAGGACCACAGTTGTACATACACAGCACTATATCCTACCACCCTGAGTTTAGGTAAAAGAGAGCTATGGCACTGTCAATATTTAGCAGTTTACCATTGAAATTATATTTGCATTTGTATATTTTGAAGGTTGTTAGCATAGCCTATGAATATGTGGATGGTAGGGCACCAGACTGGGTAATATGGCCTTGAATGAAGAAACTACTTGGGCTGACTCTCAAAGAGCAAATCTGAAGAACAATTTCCCCTGTAGCATAATACTTGCCGCTTTGCCCTAGCCTTTTTTGGGTGGTCCTGCCAGTTCCATTATCCAGAGTGTCTGAAATGCTAGTATGCATCTTGATACCCTACTGTTGGTCTTGACTGAATTAGATTGGGGGCTAATATTATCTGCACCTTATTATCCATGAACCCATGATGGATCCAATATGAACTTATGACTTACTATTGTACCCAGGTCAGTTAGCATGTTTAGTAAGCTGAAAGGTAGTTTACTTTCGGCTATCCCATGATGCAGAGTAAAGGAGTGTTTATAAGAGTTTCTGGCCTCCTCCTGTTGCAACACAATATATTGATGAATGAGCAGTTTTATTCCCATTTAAACCTGAGCCACAGTGAATGATTATAGGAAGCCATACCACTGCGCTGGTTTCTCTGTTTCCAGTTAGTAATTTGATGTGCAGATTAGTAAAATGTACACTTGCACCAGTGTGCGTTTATTTTAGATACACATATTCATTACTATGTCTTAGCAACGAGGACTGCTTACTATAATACAAGGATAAACTTTATTTATGTGCTTGATTTTATTTTGTGTGCTCTCTTTTCCTGCTGGTATATACAATGTGTGTTTTGCTGCATTCTATATGTTATATTTTTTGTTTATTTTTCATCTAATGCTTAATTTACTTGGTATGTTGTGATGTCAAAATATGAGGTGATTTCACAGCTTCATTCTCCCACACCCTTTTGTATTTGTTTTTTTTTTAACAGATTTTCTTTATTGCATTTTAAACATCCGATTACATAGAAAAGAAAGAAAAGAGTCAAGAGTGATAGAACCTCGGGTTGGACCGAGGAAAGGAAGAAGTACAGAAGGGATGGGTCCTCCCTATTCGGCTCAAAGTGTTGCCTATGTGGGCCCACCTAGACATCCCATTCTGGGCAAGGTGTATAGGTCAGTTCCTGCTCAGGTGTGTCAACAGGGCTCAGTCTCATTACGAATGTTGCCCTTCATGAAGGAATGTTAGCTGAATTCAATCCCTCTGGCCCACCCCCAACCAGGCATGCCATATCTTCCCGAACTTTCCTGGGCAGCCTCTTGCGATATATGTCAACTTTTGACTGGGAAGAATGCTGTCAATTAGTTTTTTCCAGAAGTTTAAGGTCGGAGGTGCCGTTGCCTTCCAAGTCATCAGGATAGCTTTTTTTGCAAAATGTAATAGCTGCAAAAGGCAGATCCGTTCGCTGGTGCTCAGAGCTAGACCTTCAGTTATTCCCAGTAAGCAAAGTTCAGGTGAGCATATGTTAGGGAGTCCAAGCTTATTCTCCGCGAACAGCATTATTTCCGCCCAGAATTTCTGTATTTCAGGACAGTCCCAAAAAACATGACTATAAGTACCCTGTGCGTCATTGCACTTGGGGCATACATCAGGGCAGCTAGGATAGATCTGGGCCAGTCTGTGAGGCGTCAGGTAGACACGATTAAGGAACTTTGTATGACCCTTTTGTATTTGTAATGGGTTTACACTTTGACTTGATTCACTTTGATAAAGGCTATTGTGTTAATCAAGCCGTTTGTGTGCTCCACAATAAAATATACCTTTTACTGCAATATAAGCCCTGTAAGTGCAGATTCCTTTTCATCGTGGGAACTTTCTTCCCCCCACCTCCCGGCACTGATATTCTTCTTAGACTAGAGTGCCAGTGTATGAACTGTGTTGTACCCTGCCAAATATGGTCATTAAGGTCGCACTTGGCCAGTCCAACTAAATTTGAGTATATATTGACAGCTTTACATAACTTAGGGGCAGATTTACTAAATTTATGTGAATGATTAGAAATTTTATCGAATTTAAAAATGAATTCGAATTTTCTGGCCACTTCGACTATAGAATTTTAAAAATTCGATAGAACCAAATGATTCGATTAGATCGAATAAAAATCTAATCAGTCATTCGATGGTCGAAGTACTTGCCCTTTAAATTTTAATTTGAATCCCTAGTTCGCCAGATTAAACCTACCGAATTGCTGTAGAACCCTATGGGAAACTCCCATAGGGTTTTTCCATAATTTTTTGATCGAATAAAAAAAATTCTATCAAATGGTTAAAATCGTTCGAATAGTTTGATACAAATAATTTTATCGATGGATCAAATTTCTCGTTCGATAAATCAAATTGCATTAAAATCCTTCGAATTAGGATTTTAATTCTATACACATTCGATGAATGAATTCCTTTTATACCCTACAGGTATGGGCTGATTGCTATCCAGAAACCCCCTTATCCAGAAAGCTCTGAATTATAGGAAGGAGTCTCTTGATTTTATCTAGATAATACAGATTTCCTTTTTCCCTGTAATAATAAAACAACCTTGTACTTGATCCCACCTAAGATATAATTAATCCTTATTGGAGGTAAAACCAGCCTATTGGGGTTAACATTTAATTGATTTTGTAGTAGCCTGAGGCATGAAAATCCAAATTATGGAAATATGTTATCCAGAATACCCCAGGTACCAAGCATTTTGGATAAAAGATCCCCTACCTATATAGTAATTTCTGTGATATTTGTGCACATTAATGTAGTTCATGCTATTTGTAGTACTAATAAGGGATTTTGGCTTTAGTGACCCCCTAAAGCATTTTACAAAGGTTATTGCAGTAAGTTACACAGTTAAGTTGGGTTGAGATATGACCAAAGCCCATAAAGTTCATCTGCTCCAAATGAACCCCAGTGCACATATATAAACATTTTTATATTGACCTATCTGTACACTAACAAATATAAACTATATATACCAATGTCTATACTAATTGCAGATTTTAGTATCACAGTAGTCTATAATATTATGCCTGTTCTAGAAATAACCCAGGCCCCTTTTAATGGCATTAACATAATCAGCCATCACAACAAAACCTGGAAGGTCATTCCACAACCTCACTGCCCTGATGGTGAAGAACCACCTGTGCTCCTTCAAATGAAAGTTATGTTCCTGTAGTCTAAGTTAAAACTGCATAGCTCTTGATAAAGGCTCTCTAACACTTGGGAGAACCTATGCACATAGGTATAATTGGGGATGTGCTTTAATAACTTTCTGAGAGTCCACTGTGACATCAGACTAAAAGATATTTTGTGGAAAAAAAAATGTTAAAGCGAAGTCAAATTGTAAGCTAAGGTGAGACCTCAATCAACACAGTATCTGTTTTGACTGAGTTGTCTGTGTCGAAAGAAGCCACCATGTACGTCCATGAAGCGGCATGTACACATGGAATGGATTTTTAGCACTTTGTAGCTAAAATCCATGTGCACACTGACAAACACAGTCCAGTCAATGCTTATAGATATAAAGTGGAGGTGTGCAATAGACCTAAAATTTTAAATAAAGGAATAACAGAAACATCATTATACATGACTGACATAGCCACCCATACCATACAGCAGAATACTTTTTTTGTTTAAATGTTTGAGGCCAGGTCTGACCTGGCGAAGTAACGTCTAGCGTAAGAGGTAACGGTCAAAAAAATTTTTCATCTCAGTGAATTAGCGTAATTACGTCCCTTCGTCAGTGTGCAACTTCGCCTGGCGTAAGGGTGCAAAGTCACCAGGGACACTGTTAGTGAATCGGCGAAGTTGCGAATTGACGTCACGCTGGCGAATTAGCACTAGCGTTACACACTTCGCGCTTTAGTGAATTTGCCCCAATATGTCACTGCCAAAGGGATTGCCACTACCTTACCTTGGAAGTCCTCATCTGAAGCTTTTCACGTAGTTTTCTGAAATAATTTTTTTCTCACTTTCTCACTTTCACTTTGTCATTGAAACCAGTGTGTGCCTAGACTGCTGGGACTTCTCTAGCCCCATACTGTAATGTTTCCTATCATTTCCAAACTATAGCACTGGGCAGAACAACAACCATTCTGCATGTAGGACACACCTGATTGACCTATCAACTTTTCTGATAATGCTTTCAGTTATTAGCATTATGGATTCATTTTGCATGTTTACCTGAAATGTTATTATACATGTCTAATATATGACACTCATGTAGAAATCTACTGTACCTGCCACTAGTCATCCCTAAAAGCATTACATTAGCAAGTGCTGCTAACACTGCAATTCAGAATTCCCAACTTGTTTAACCTCATCTTTACCGGAGAAAGATCATTCTCTTAGTCAATGCATAACTGCATGCTGATTGCTTTTCAAGATCCTCTTGAGGCTACGAACATTCAACCCATGAATGGATCTTACATTTGTAGCAGTAAAAGCTATTATCTATAAATAATGTTATAATGAGAAACTGAGTACTATTGCTAATGTTCTTTCTACTGAATATTAGAAATGTGATATAACAATAAATTAGGATGCTATGTTTTTGATTCAGCTTGTGTTCAAGCTAACAAAATACAACTCAATATACAGTGTGAAATCCCAACATATAACTAAACTTATAATACAGTGTGAAATCCAAAATTATAACTGAAAAAAAAACAATATCTCAAGGTATATCCTGTAATATTTTAGTTGATATAAATCTCTTGAAAGGAGACTATAGATATGCATTTGTTTTTTGAAAACGAAACAAGTTAGAATAAGTGTGTCAAAGGTCTTATTAAACAATTATTACTTTGTACAGTATGTTGTATATACTTCATCACTGTATATAATTCATCACCTTCCTCTTTCTGCATAGGGATGTTAATTTACAATTATTTAGAGTCTAAACTTTGGGCAGGGCACTCTTATTTGTATGTAATATAGGAGAACAATAATCCCACACCATTTTCATGGAAGATGATCAATTAAAATTCCGTGTTATGATAGAATCCGGATAAGTATATAAGAAGGCTTAGTTTGAGCAATCCATTTTTTAAGGTCTCTTAAAAGCTTACTGGAATGCATACATCTTCTTTAATTGCAAAGCAACAATGCAAATTCTACGGAAGTGAAACCAGTCTCCATGCACATTTATAGGAAATACATAAAGACTTTCGAAGAAACTTTTAAAATGATATGCTACATTTATAAAGAGTCTATATAAAGCTTTTCCTATACTTTCCTATACTTTCATATTTGTGAGAAAGTAGAACACAAATTTATATAGATTAGTGCACAGTGTGAATCAGGTGCCAATTTCTATTTTTTTTTTTTATATTTATATAAACTTTTCATTACAAATTTCACAAAAGCATGCATGTCCAGAACCCCTCTATGGAGGTTCTTTCTGCAGCTATGGTAATAAGTAGGCAGAAGTATGTGCTGAGCTGTTGCGCATGCACTGTTCTGTCAAGTCAGCTCAGCTGTTAAGCAAGATCAGGCTGTGATAGAAGAAGTGCAGAGAGGAGGGGGAGAGAGAAAGTGGGCTGTTAGAGACCAGGCTTTGAGAGAAGGGGGAGATGGAGAAAGAATGGGCTGTCAGAGATTGGGCTGTGAGAGAAGCAGAGGAGAGGAACAGGGGAAAGAAAGAGACAAAAAACTTAAACTACCCACTCATGAGCCATTATAAGCTGCTTACAGATTAAGTTGGCATCTTATTGGCAGTGTATGGGGCCCACAGATGGCTTCCCCGATCGATTTCTGGCCTAGAGTTGCCAGATGTTGATTGGGCAGGTTTAAAAATCCCATTGGATCAAGGACCGCATTGATTCGTTGATGTGAACCTCAATCCGACCACCGTATTCTTCTCATTGTGAACAAATTGTTGAGCCCTAGGGCCCACGATCGGATCGGCCCAATATCACCCATCTCAACATGGACAAATCGGGGAGACACATCGGCAACGGCAAACAATTGGATTTCCCTATGTATCACCATCTTAACACTTCTGCCTTACTGACAACTTGTAGGCGCTGTGACTGGTGCTGAGAGAATGGACCAATGAGAGGAAGGGAAAGAGAGGGAAGAGTAGGGAAGCAAAATGGTTGGAGAAAAGAGTGAAAAGGGACCCTGTGAGGCTATAGCCCAGGGGTCCCCAACCTTTTTTGCTTGAAAGCCACATTTAAAAAAGAGTTGGAGAGCAACACAAACATGAAAAAGTCCATGTGGATGTCAAATAAGAGCTCTGATTGGCTTTTTGGTAACCCCTATATGGACTGGCAGCCTACAGGAGAGAATGTTTGGCAGGACATCTGTTTTTTATGCAACCAAAACTTGCCTCTAAGCCAGAAAAATAAACACCTGCTTTGAGGCCACTGAGAGCAACATCCAAGGGGTTGGAGTGGACAGCAACATGTTGCTCCCGACCTACTGGTTGGGGATCACTGCTATAGCCTATGGGCCCCACATATCATTAAGCCATCACTGTTTTTTTCTTTTTTATCTCGAGTAAAGGGGTTGTTTACCTTTAAAGTAACTTTTAGTATGATGTAGAGAGTGATATTCTGATACAATTTGTATTTGGGTTTATTTATTTCTTATGTGTGGTTTTTAAATTATTTAGCTAATAAACTGAATAATAATCCAGCAGCTCTCTAGTTTGTAATTTCAGCAATCTAGTTGCTAGGGTCCACATTACCTTAGCAACCATGTATTGATTGGAATAAGAGACTGGAATATGAAAAGGGAATGGCCTGAATAAAAAGATGAGCAATAAAATGTAGCAATAACATTTGCAGAATTACAGAGCATTTGTTTTTAGATTGGTTAGTGACCCCCATTTGAAAGTGTCAGAAGAATACGGCAAATAAGTCAAAAACTGTAATAAAAGAAAAGATGAAGCCTAGTTGCAAAGTTGCTTACAATTAGCCATTCTATATTTAACTTAAAGGTGAACCACCCGTTTAAAGCAAAATATATTATTTTTAATTTATGGAACACATAGGTGCAAATTTACTATTATTCACCCAAAATCCTACGAATCTATTCGAAATTCGATAAGCATTCGAATATTGAATGCTTATCGAATAGTTTTAGGCTATCATTTTGCTCGATATTGGATTTCTCGATGAATTCATACGAATTCATTCCACGGTGTCTATCAAATATATTTTCTTTATGCATACAAATTGAAATTGTACTCATATGGTATGCAATACATGTTTTATATGTCTGCTGTATTTCCATGCTATTTCTTTTTGTCTTTTTTAAAGTGGTGGTGGGTTCTAGGTCTGTGTCTGAACCATTTTTAGGTGCGTATTGCTTTACTTCAACTTTTTAATAGTGTTTTTTTTTCAGTACATGTATGGAATCCCTTATCCGGAAACCAGTTAACCAGAAAAGCCCCAAATTACGAATGACCATCTCCCATAGACTCCATTATAATGAAATAATCCAAATTTTAAAAAATGACTTCCTTTTTCTCTATAATAATAAAACAATAAAACTTGATCTCCGCTAATATACAATTAATCCTTATTGGAAGCAAAACAAACCTATTGAGTTTATTAATTGTTTATATCATTTTCTAGTAGATTTACGACATGAAGATCCAAATTACAGAAATATTTGTTATCTGGAAAACCCCAGGTCCCGAGCATTCAGGATAACAGGTCCCATACCTGTACTTATTTTTTGTATACAGTATATAAACCATATCAGGGCTGGACTGGCAATCTGTGCATTCCGGCACATGCCAGAGGTGATGCTGTAAAATTACACAGACAGTCCCTATTTAGTGGGCTGGTGGGGGGCAGTTTGGACCTCTGTGGACATGGAATGCCAGGACCTATTTTGACCCACAGCCCAGACCTGCACCATATGTTAGTTGTCTATACAACTCAAGGAGTAGTGCACAGAATGATGCCCCACTTGTCTTTTATTTGTAAATGGACTCTCAGAATGTAGAAGTACCAAGCCTATGGCTATACAAACAACACTAAACGGGTTTGTTAAGAATCCAATACATTTGCATAGCAATACATATTCACTGATAAAATATTGGTATGTTGAATTATCAATAGTGAGAACAACAAATGTATAATTCAGAAATTGTTTAAACTGCATTGGCATGAAAGAATGGATTAGTAAAATATGTAGAGAGGTAATATAAGGCTATGGTTTTCTAAATGGCTTAGCACTTTGTAAGTAATCATGAGGCCTGCGTACCTGCCATATAAGCAAAAAATGGCCTATTACACTCAATCATTGGGTGGGGAAACTCCACAATTAGATTAGACGTTTCCTCTTTCAATTCCTTCCAGTACTTTACTCCACAATTTAAAGATCTATATAGAATTTATAAAGAACAAAAAGCCAAAATACACTTCAAGCTCCTGACTGGAATTATCTGCCTTTTTCAGTTTCTCCAGCAACAGATATGGGGCACATTTAAGTAGAAAGGGAAAAAAGGTTTTAAGTGAAAACCCCCTTATTAAAAATCAAGGGCAGCTACTGATACCACTTTATATAATGAACATGCCAATGGTGTAAAAATGATAAAAGGGTATAGTTATATTTGCAGTAACATATTTATTTTCAAAAGGTTTAATTGGGGTTAGACAAGCTAATAAAGATAGATGAGAATTAATTGTTACTTTGTGTATGCACTGCATATATATTTATTTCAGGGATTATTAATCTATGGGTCAGACACCTAATATGGATCCCTATGCTTTTTTCAAGTGGTTCACCATGATTCCCCAAGTCGCAATGATATCCTTCTAAAATCGAAAATGTTGATAAAATATGGCAGGCGTAGGTTGCCACCTAAACACCTCTAAAACCTAAACACATATAGAATCCACAGCCTGCTTGGCTTCTTAGCAATTCATTTAGATGCATGCTGCAGACGAGCGGATTTATGTGCAGCTATGCATCTAAATAAATTGCTAATAAGCCAAGCAGGCTGTGGATTCTATATGTGTTTCGCTTTTAGATGGGTGAGGTGGCAACCCTAGACAGACAGGTAAATAAACATTTTGTTTTATAATTCCTCAACTTAATTTGGGCCCTCCAAGATATAGGAGCTCTAAAACCAAATAGAATTGATCTGTCCCACTTTCATTGAGTGGGGCAAAGGCCAATGTGCAATATCTGAGGGTAAAGTCTCCCCCAGGCAGGTATGCTGTATCTGCTTTGCTTCTCAATCACCTTGAATGTGGCTTAAGGTTGTGGATGGGGTGCTAGCACAGGCCTTCACGCTCTTATTGAGCTACAGTTCATTGCATCGGTAACAAAATGCTGACAGTTTCAATGTAGCTGAACAAACCCGTGACAGTACAAACCCAGGGGCTAACTATCCCTAGTAACCAATACATGGGCACAAACAGGCGCCAGCTTTCCACGCACAATTGTCACAGTGACCGCAGCGCAAATGGAGCAAAGGAGAATGACAATGTGACTAGAGTTCATTATCTCTGCTGGGTGAGTGACACATATAGACATTGCTGCTGTAGAATCCGGAAGAAAATACAGCAAACAAGACTGCAGGCAATCACATCGCTGTGAGCAGACGCTCCCCTAACAGACAGCAGTATCCCTAGACGCCACGCCTAAGCATCCTCTCCCTTCTAGCCTCTGTACTACGCCGCAAGTTCACTAACAAGCTCCATCGCTTTAGGAATGAACCACTGAGTTATCCTGTACATGGGGAAGCAACTGTCATGTGAGCCTCTCCCATAGGCTAGACTCACATACCAGAACATGGACGGTTCCACCCCCTTACCCCCCCCTGCATCTGAGACAGATGGCCGGGTCCACCGTCTTACAAATTCCCCACCCACGTGCTGCTTGAGCTGTGTGTGCCTGGGTGGTGCAAGCGCATGGGAAGCATCCTCTTCATCCTTGCCTCTGGGTTCTTCTTCACTGAGAGTCCTCTCTCTGCAGCGTCTTCCTGCATCGATGCTACTTGGACATCACACTCTGCTCCTGCCTTGGACTGCCCAGAGGTGAGCGTTTAGAGCAGTGACACTGATGTACAGTATAGCTTGCACATACCCTTCTCTTTTGTTCCTTAATATCTAAAAATGACTGCAGCTTCGTGGCAAGTCTCACACCCTGGCTTTTGGAATTAACCCATTTCCTTCTGCAGCATGACTTGACACAAATGGAGGGAGTTGCAGTACATGTTTATGTATTTTAATTGTAACTTCTCGGAGCCAAAATACATGTGATAAATACAGTAGCTCTATTCTGGGATATTAGCTGCATGTAAACCATAAATTCCCTTTCATTAAAGACTACACTTTATATGTCAACTATTTAACTCTAAAACCATTATTATTGTGTTTGCTGTTGGGGGGGATAAATACATGGTCACAATTAGCTCAGGAGACCATTACCCCTATCTTCCTTCCTAATTTTATGGCAAGGAGAACCTCTCCTTATATTCTTGTCAGTCTATTCCATAGAAACACTAGTGCTGAGAGGGAGCAATAGGAAATGCAATGTCAGCACTGACTGTGATATAAGGGATGAAAAGGAAACCATTTTAATGCTGCGTTATCTCAACATAAATTCACTAATGCAATTTAGGAAATTGTAGTTTGTTTTGTTTTTTAAAAAAAATGCATGTTAATTTTAACAGAGAGCTGTATATCATACAATTACAAAATGCTAACAAATTGTTAGCGAATGAAGCACATAAGCGACATCGTCATACATTGCATCTCAAATCGCAGGCTACAGGGATGTGGCTGAAGAGAGGATGGTTGGGCGTGTCACAAAAAGACACTGAAGAAGAGCTGGGCATGTGGCAGCAGTACTGTCTGGCTAAAACGTCTGCTGACTGAAATTAAAGAAGCTGTAGGCAAGGGAGGGAGGCTTTCATCCAATCTGTCAGTCATTGATACCTGTAAAGAGACACACAAGCTAATCACATGGTATATTATATGAAGGAAATACAGACACGTCTTACTGTCCCTTATATTATTGTTATTAGCATGCATTTATAAAACACCAGCTTATTCAACAGCACCATCGAATGTTTGCATAAGTAAATAAGTCAAAGATACAAATAACATAGAAGTACTGATAAAAAAGGGCCATGCACAATAGATATGCCATAGAGAAACTTGTACATGCACAAATGTATGTATTTATACATTGATAGACAAGAAATACATTGATAGATGCACTGTGAGTCACGATTCTTCAGGACCATGATCTTACCTTTAGTTTTGCATAGAGAAAAAAAGCAGACTTTATTTTTGTTCATCTGAAAATTTCTTAATTTATTTTTTGAGCATGTGGAAAATTGTGGCTGTTGTAAAGTTACGAATATATCTATTATTACTATAATGTAATAATAAACACATCTTGACATTGGGATTGTATATATGTGGTGTAATATTGCTTAGTCATATCCCAGTTATTGAATGCCTATTGAATCTGCTGTAATGTCAATGTTTTTAAATTTGGTTCATTTGATCATGAGAAAACTTAGGTCACAATTTCAGTTATTTTTTATGAATGCTAAACTAGTTATACAATGTAATGTATGTATATGTATAGAGTTCCCCAATTTATGACATTATTGCAACAGCACATTCATGTTGTTGAGACTTCTGATGCACATACATCAGAACTGAGTAGAGTCGTGCTTCTAAAATGAGGCCTAACTAGCCCTGAAATAATGTAGACACAACCATTCAGTTTCTGTATGGAACTGAAGTTAACAGGATCAGTATCATAAAGGCAAATTGTAGGAGCCTCATTCAGAACTTTAATTATGTCTGAGATCTGTCCTGATGGCTGAGGTTTAAATGAGTAGCATGCTTCAGTGCTGGTATAGCTGGGAATTGTGTTTGTTGTACAGTAAATTCCTTATGAGAATGTTCCAGAATGGCACCTCCTTATGTGTATGCTAATGAGTATGCGCAGAACATTGTGCATCAGAAGACTCTCGAATAGACAAACGAATGCTGTGAATATACAACAGTTTTATACCTGTGGGATGCTTCATTTTAAGCAAGCCTGGAAAACAATATGCAAGATAAATAGTCATGGTTAATATAAAGGCTTTTTTTTTAATTATAATGTGATTCTCCAAGTACTGTTCACTTTATCTGGAAATGTATACTCTATATTGATGAGTGAACTACTATTTGATATTTCAATGGACATTTAACCAAAGGGTCAGTGTGACCTTCACATTATTTTCAACTGCAGTATGAGGTGATCTAAGATCCCAATATGGCAGCCATATTAAAATTTGACATTTTAAAGCCAAATGATTATCATTCCAACATATTAAATAATGAATACTAGAGTATATTAAAATGTCAGCTTCTTATGATAAAAATATAATTATTTATCACTTTGTAAGATTTTATGATCTACTATGAACCACTCCCTAGCAGTCAGACTTAGATTGTACTAATTTGTACTTTCAAATCATCCAAATTTTTCAGAAATTCTTGTAAGGTTTTTTTGGCTGATTTCTTCTGTGCCATAGATCATCAAAGGAAGCTATGAAACTTTTAAAATGCAGCTATAGAATACATTATAGAAAACATAAAACTATTGTACTGAAGAAAAAACATGGCCCCCGTGGCTGAATGGCATGCAGTAGTTATGTTAAAGTTTTCTAAAATACACAATTTGGGCTAGAAATCATTACTGTTTTATGCATGAAGCCTCTATATTGCTCTTTAGGGGAATGTAGATCTATAAATCCATTTTACTACAGAAAGCAAGCCTAGGCCATGATGATTTTGTGCAAGAAAATCCTTCATACGAGGCACTTGAGGCCTGCCCTCTTATCAGCCTGTTAATACAAAAAGGATTCATGCATTCATTTTAATAATGTTTAAACTTGCAATCTATTTGTTTTTGATTTATAGTTGTCAAATATAAGGCAAAGAGTCATTAGCAATTTAATAGAAGTGTAGCATATTAGTGCAGTTTTCTGTAGCAGAAGTTGGCATAATGTTCTTTCTTTTTAATTCTCAGCTTTAGTTATGTGTACAATTACCATTGTAATAGTTGTCTACTGTTATATTGTGATTACAGCTGATACTTATAGAAAAGAATAAACATTTCAGGTGTTCTGGCCTGGCTAATTTAAATATATGTATAAAAAATGGCCTATTTTATTGAAGTAATTATTTTCTAACTATTTTGGCCTTTGCTACCAATGTGATATTAAATCACAACACTTATGACAGTCCTCTATTCACTACATCACATTTATTTGTTACTTTTATGAAATTGTTCTTTTCCGCTATCAGTTTTAAAAGCATATCTGATCACAAAAAGTGTGATTTACAGTAATCTATTGTTGATTAAATCAACATGTCATTACAAGCATTTTTATTTTATTTTGTCAGTATATCTGTAAAGTGTTGTAAAATTCTGTGAAAGATTATGTTGTGAGAAAGTTTTCAGTATGATTTGATTTTTCCTTGCTATGCAGCTCATTAAAATGACAAGCTCTTTTCAAGGTGTTGAATGCAAAACCAAATTTTTTGTTTGAATACCATGAACTCTGTATTGACATTTATGGAAGCGTTGTTGAGTTTGTCTATTGCTGTGTTCAGTGCAGCAAATAAGTGGGTGGGTGGGTTCTCTACATGTCTTTTCATGCTACGTCAGCATGGAGATCTGCTTGCATATGCAATACATGTGAAAATATTTACAGTATATGCATAGCATGGCTACATAGTGTGACTCCCCAAAGCTTCCCAGAGAATTATAGGGCACACCTCATTTAACTCTTGTCCTGTATGGTATTCATTAGTTGCTTTTGACTTATTTGCCATATTTATCGACACAAAGTGGCAGAATTGTTGATCAAAATTGTTGTTTTATATAGCAATATTATTTTCTATACACACATCTGCTCAGGGATGTAGGGCACAGAAAACCATCTCCTATATTTTTATACTTTCTAGCACATTCATTTTTCCACTTTCCTTTTCCGTATATGTTTTTTCCATTGGAAACATTGCACACTTTTTTTTATCTTGTGAACATAAATTGATCGGGAGATAACAATAATACAGATATTTCTAATTATTTTAAGTGTCATACCTTCATCTCCAATGATCTCCTTTTCCAGCCCTCCTTTGCCAATACTATAACTTCACTATCCAATATACAAAAGTCCAGGACAGAAAAACGTTTAATTTGTGATTCACAATTAATGTACCATCAAAAAAACATGTATGGCGTTGGCCTTCATACAGACTGTATATACTGTCAAGGTTATTTGGGGTGGTAAAACCGAAACACTTAAATAATATACAATGGATATAACATGACTGGAAGAAGACTATTAGGAGAATTATGTTCTCAAGGGGCTATGGGTGCAATGAGTGTGAATTATGTTGACTCTTTTTGTATGCTATTTCCAATTCTTTAGACTAGTAACTTATGTCTGGGCAACTTAAGTGTTGAATTTTATAAGATGAAAATATCATCCTGTGTTCTTTATGTAAAATTCACAGTTTGTCCAGATCCATTAAGAGGTTAATGCAGCTTGGTTGTATTTACAATTGTTGCCGTTTGCCTGGAAAAAGACTTGGAAGACTTAGCAAAACCTAGTGGCATCCATTTTATTTATGTGTTTGCCTGGATAGACAGGTCTGTGTCTGCAGAAATGAAATTGTGTTCTTTAAAACATACATTTCAGTATAAAATGATATTTAGAAATGACACAATTCAAGTTTTAAATATATACACCATTTTAATTAAAATGCCCAGATTAGTCTGGGTTTATACATATTGGAGAATATGTTTTGCTGCAGCTTCAAGCAAAAGGTTTGATAAATTGCTCTTTAATAGGTAGTTAACGCGATAAAGCTTGCACTGCATTTAATCTGCAATATTCAGTTCATCTAATGAAGTAAAAATCCAATATATTTTTTCAGCTACCACAGGTTACTTATTCACATTTTGCCTACAAACAAGGTCCTCCATCTAAGCTTTTTGTACTATTTAATATAATTATGGCAATTCTATGTTCAGATATTAATCTGAGCCAAACCCCACAGTAAAATACAGTTTCCTACATTATTAGCTCAGAACAGAAGCAGTCTTTGCAGCCATTAGGGTGGGGCTCAATGCAGTATTCAACTGTATGCTTTTGTGTGGTAAAAGTACGGCAGCATAAGAGTTTTTAAGCACGATCAGCCGACATCACTGTGCTTAGACAGTTTTCTATGCCGTTCCTTTTCCCTTTCATTGAGCTATAGTTCATTTGCATTGCTAGCTTTAAACATGCTTCTGTATTTTTCAGGCATTAATTTCATTTGTGCACCAACAAGTGGAAGCTTCTAATAATGGCAAAATATTTAGAAGGCTACTGAAACCACATCTTTATATGCTCCAATTTAATGATTGTCTTTTGTCGAAATAAGCCTAACCTAGAAAAAGAAGGAAAAATCTTGTTCAGAGTAGTATAGATTAAAATGATACATTGCTATGGTTTTTAAGTACACATTTTTTTTAAAAGTATGCTACACTAAAATACTTGCATATCTTCTGTAAAAATTGATTACCGGTTTTAAATTAGTGTTTTATACTATACATTCTGTCAAAAAGCAGCTTCAGAATTTCTTGGTTTTCCAGATGAAATGAAAAAAGCCTCATAATTTATTTTTGAACATTACAATAGGCTGACTTTCAAATACAATATTATTTCTTTTAAAGTCTGCTCTATTTTAAAAAATACAAGACTAAAAATAAAGGCTTGAAGTGTATGAGCAAAGCAAACAGTTGTATTATTCAAGATGGATTTGGAAATAAATTGTTGTTGCTCTCATTTTTGTTTAAATTAGCCATTATTTTTCCACCTGTTACTTTTGCTTGTATACTGTATTGCAGTGCCAAATGTGTTTGTTCAAGAGCATTTAAGCAGCATTTAAGAAATATCTCTTCCAAATTTTCTCTAATGGATTTATGCAAGCATTTATCATTACAGAGCAATTATTTCTACCACCCACACCCAAATCCATGTGAGGTTTGCAAAGTTTTGAGATTCATTTTAATTTAAATATAAGAAATTGTTTCTTTTATTTGAAAACATCTACAAATTAAAGCAGTAAAAGGTGTAAATGCAACAGTTTAAAGTCACTCTTTTAAACTGATAAATTACAGAATAACAGAATTTTTAACATTTGTGGGTGCTCTGTATACCTGAACACAACCATTTCATTTTAGCTTGTACAATAATGAAATTTACATTTCTTGATACTTTATTCACATACTATTAACGAAGGCTGTTGTGTCGGTTAAAGATTGAACATTTTAAATTCTGGGCATTATAATTATCAATAAATATAACTAGTCAGCAGTCATTTTAGAAAAGCCTGAACAAAATTAAGTAATGTATTGTAGTTAAGAATTTGTATTTACATGCTAATATATTTAACTTACTACAAATGTATTATCTGCAGCTGGAAATTAGCTAGTTGTTGCTCTTTGAATTTAGACCATCCATATTTGTAGAGTTCAATACAGATATTACAGGGAAATATAACGTTTCTTAACATGCTGCAATATTTTTAAAAAAAATACATTTTTAAATATCCTGAAAGAGTTTTCAGAATAAACTATTCTTTCAAAAGATCCTCATATAGATGAGGAACCTGAATGTATAAATTTTAAAAAGACACCACTTCATTTTATACCCCAGATAATCTGCCTCAGTACATCTTTTCCTACTTGATTCCCAGATTAACATAATTGGAATGTTTGTATATTCAGATTACTTAAACTCTGAATTTGAATTTTACAGCCCTAGATACATCTCTGCATTGTTGCGGTCCCAGCGTGCCTTGTCGTGGGATCTCCAGCATCTTATCTATATATAGAATGTTTCTGTCACATTATTAATACTCTGTGAAGAAGATATTCACTAAGAGAATACACCTGCAAATTAATCATAGCATTGTGAAATGATAAGCCGTACAGCTTTATTGTGAGATTTGCAGAGGTTAAATCACAGAGGAGCTGAAACACCTCAGCTGGGCGTGGTATAGAGAAAAATGTCTTTGTTCCTCCATTCGGGTTTCTAGTTGTTAATATATTATATTATGTTGCATAGCCTAGGTCCTTCATGGCGTTTTTTTTCCCATCAGCAAAATGATAAAAAAAGGCTATAAAAAAACAATTTTATAATGCACTGATACCATCCTGTTATTGGAAATTAAAGCCTAACTCTTTCTATATGCTCAGCATCTTCTATAGCTATCTCTTTAATATGGAATAGAATTTTCATTTGTCTTTATATAGCTGGGGGGGGAAGCTTTTGATTTTTTTTTTATAATTTGATTTAAACTTTTTTTGACTGTAAAACATGTTGGTGAGTGGGAAGTAACCTGGGCATGTTATCCGTCATAGGCCTGTTTTATCATTAAATGACTTACTGAATTCTTTTGCAGCATCATTCAACAATGGGTAGGGCTAGGATAAGTTTCAATACAGCAGTCAATCATGCTTGTGTACAGGGATATAGAATGCTAGCTTTAAACAGCAACCATATATTGAGTTTTTGGTTCACAGCAATCTTATATTAAGTTTTTGGTTCATGCACTGTGTTGCATATATAATGAAGAAATGCAACTGTTGTGGTTGTTCTGCAGATGGAGGCTGAACAGATGCATATGCAGTCGACTGCATCCCTGATGTGCAGTATCTCTCATGCTGGCGGTTAGAATCCAGTAATGTTTCACATACCACTAGCAAGTGTCATGATGCTGAGAGGAAGGTTCTGTACACGTCATATTTCACAAGCCTAGCTGCACTGCACACTGTAAGGATTCAGCATCAACCCATCATTCCCTGAGAGGACACAATAAAAATCCTTTCAGCTTTGTGTACCTCCTGTAGAGAGCTAATTTTCCAGCAGTCAGGCTCAATCTGGATAAATAATTAGAACGAAAGACAGAGATGATCACACCAGCTATGTCTGTAATGTATTAAATTAAACCAAACCCTCATAATTTTAGATATTGTAGCTATTGCTTTGTGTTCTATAGCCAACAATCATTATGTGCAGCAATAGTGGAAGGAATCCCTTTCACAACTGGAGATAAGACACTGAGCGTTGCTCAAGCCTCAGTCGAAATGGCTTAGACAGAACCATTATCTATATTGGAATGTGTGCAAAAACCTGAATCTTGGATAAACCTTGCAGCTCTGAGGATAAGGCCTTCAACTAGTCAGTAAATGTATCCTATAGAAAAATTTTTTCCATGCTATTAAAGAATTTGCAGTTTCAAATTGTAATGGATCAGGATATATGCATTACAGTATATAAAAATATACACTGAGTAAATTATTAGACACAATCTGTGAATATATAAAATTAACTGCCATTGTCTAGACATCACGGGCATTTATGAGAATAATGAAACATTCTCTAAGGTTGTTATGGGTAAAAATGATTTCTTTAGAAACTACACCCTGATCCGTCAAGCAGCGACAGTGTGGTAAATAGCTAGACACAAAAAGAATATACCTAGTGGCTGCCAGAATTAATAGTGTGTTGGTACACAAGGTGTTAAAATTAGTCATTAACACCTTGATGGCCACTGGCTATGGATAGCAACATAATGTTCTTCAGTAGAAAACAAACGCATATGCACACCGCATCAAATGTAATTTCTACACCACACACATTATAACATTATTTGCAGCCTTTTTTGCATGGTGTGCTTTATGTGTGACAGCTCCAGAATACATAGTGCATAAACATACATGGGCTTCACTATCGTGTTACACATACATCTAAATACACACAGATTTTTTCTCAATATAAATCTGCTTTCAGTGCTTCTGGGAGATGCCCAGCTATAAGAAAGAGTTGGTGCATATATTTGTCTTTGTGCATGTGTGATTGGCAGGGGCACCAGAAAATGAAAGGAAACAAAGCAGTGTGGAAGAAGTATTGGCACACAATGGCACTTGTCTGACCTGTAGGCAAGTCTTGTGCTTTGTAGTCACTGTAATGCAAGGGTTAAACAGAGATCCCAACAGTACCCGAACAACACCCATAAAGGGCTCAGATAAAAATAGGGTATGGTTTGGTCCTTAAGACACATGGCTCTTTTGATTGCTCTGCACCTACCGCTTCTGAACAGCCCCTGTGGGAATTCCTCAGTTCAGCAGTCATAATTTGAAGCTGTGATGGGGAAGAAGAAAGCAGCATCCCTAAGAACCTTCAGCTGTATTCATGTGTTTGCTCTCTTTTGCCTTGTGGTGATATGCAGAGACGGTATCAGCAGCCTGGGAATGTGTCGTGTGTAAAAGCCTCCCACAACAATCTGCTGGAAGGATTCACAATTCCAGCTCTCCTGCTTGCTGCCTTGGATCTTGCCAGTCACAAATACAGATTTATTTTTTCAACTTATCAGTCCTTATCAGTCAGAGGAATACTGCCGCATGACTGCTGCTTAAAATAAAGAATCTTATTCTTCGGTCTCCAGCCATCTCCTCCATATTTTTTTTTCTTTTGCTATATGTTCAGAGGGTGCCTTATGGTAAGGAGTCCTTATGGTAAGGAGTCTTTGTCTGCTTCTTTGCTTTAATGCAGATGTTTGCTGCCTTGCATTGATTTCCTATTGGCTATGTAATCTATATAGTGGGAGGTTGGAAATATTCTCTGTTCAGCCCTGCTACTAAGCACACACTTGCAAATATATATGAATGTAAGCGTGTTTGTTTCTCTTTTTTTTTTTTTTTTTTTTAAACCGTCTGAATACATACAATTATGAGGAGAGTGGGAGAAAAAAGGTCAGTAGTAATGTGATGGAGCTATTAGCATTTATTAATAATGCAAATGGGGTAAGTAGATGGTGCTGGTTCTCCCCCATAGGGAATCTGATAGGGTGAGCTGACTGTAAAACAGATGTGCACAGAATCTTCTTATGTCTGGCAGCAGATATTATATATAAAAGGGGCCCATGAGCCATGCTCTAGTTTATTTCATGACACAGTCTGCAAGCTTTGCTGTTTGTGTCATATAATATTTGTACCTTAGTATCTTGGAAATGTCAGGATAAAACCATAAAGCAGAGGAAGCTCCCCAAGGGAGCAATAATGAGCCTTCTCTAATTACCCCAGTATTCCTCCTGTGCTGTCCATTTGGGGTGTAGCATTGTTAAGGTTTAATATTTATCTCATTGACATTATTCTGATTTGAGAGATAGTCTTCATTTGTATACAAGATTTTATGACATAAATGTATAGGAAAAAAGGCTTGTATTTTACTGTATGAATACAAAGGGAACGTATGAAAAATGGTATACTTTATTGTTGAGGAACAAGATTTGCATCAATTTAACCAGAGTTCTCTATATCGTAACATGGATGTGTGTTCTTATTGGCTACCAGTTTCCTTTAAGGGAGAGGCATCTATAGAATGTATGTGAAAGGAATTGTGAACCATTTTTATCTAAAGTTAAAGATTTTGAGAAGAATAAGTAAAAAATGCATAGGCCATTTAGTATACATTTTATGTAAAGCAATGTATTTGTTTGATTTTGCCTCAAATCACCATAGATAGACATGATAATAATGTATTGATGAGTAATATGTCTTAGATAAAATAATGTACATGTTGTGCTGGATATGACAAACAAACATTGCATTGTCTATTGGACCTGTATATCCTATGGGAAAAAAATGTTAATAATATGGGTCACTCTCAGTTTTGGGCTGTGTGACTCAAACATTGCAATTATTTAGTCTTCATATTGTGGTTATATACCATAAATATTTAGTATAGGGCCTTGGTTTGATAAATGTTAAATAAGTTAAATAGGGTATTAACATGCACTCCAAAATCTCATTAGCATCTGCTAGACGTTAAAATGTTATTCCATTAAATTGCACTTTTTCTTTGTCCTTTATCCAGCATATACCATGTGTTTAATTCAGTGCATACCTGCATTCTAAAAAAGGAGAAATGCTCATGTCATAAATTGATACTTTCAGAAAGGTGCGTGTGTTATTCCTTTAAAGGGGTTGTTCACGTTTAAGTTAACTTCTATTATGCAACTTTTCTATTGGCCTTCATTTTCTCTTTCATATAGTTCTTTATATTATTAGCTGCTGACTCTTTCCAACTTTCAAATGGGGGTCAATGACCCCATCTAAAAACAAACGGTACTTTTTATTACTCCTCTTTCTATTCAGACCCATTCCTATTCCTATTCCTTTTTCAGTAGGATTTGGATTCGGCCAAATTCTTGTCTGGCTGAACCGAATCCTAATTTGCATATGTAAATTAGGGGTGGGAAATCACTTTTTTTTCATCAAAAATCAAGGAAGTGAAAAAAACATGTTCACACTTTTCCTTTACTGTCCGTAATTCGCATATGCAAATTAGGATTCGGTTCAATATTTGATGAATCGCAGAATACCGAAAACAAAATCCCAAATAGCGGATTCGGTGCATCCGTAGTATATACACATAAATAAAATGCACAGGGTTTACTCAGTGCTAAGTATTTTTATATAAGTCTTTAAGCTAAGCAGGAAGTTAACTACATACAAGTAACTCTGGAGTCACACCTGTGTGCAGATTACTTTTAATATGCAATTGATCAGTTTTTTGTGCAGGTTTTTTGCGCTAGTAAAATATATTATATTCCCCCTTAAATTTGCTCAGGAGCTGTAATCCATGGCAACAAATACAATGTTTGCATTTAAACAGGTGACTAGTAAATCCTACTTGCTGATTAGTTCTATAGGTTACTACCTCTGGGAAAACTTATGGCCTTTTATTACATAACTTTTTTACCCATGTTTATTACCGCTGGTAATGGTACTACATATGGAACTATAACGTCTTTAATCTTTATATCTTCATTTACAAATATGCATTGAAATGACAGTTCAGAGTCTGAGTTCATCTCAGTTATATATTATTTGGGTATATGTGTTAACTTACTATGTTAACCATACTTTTCGAAACGTTAAAAAGAGTTCCACACTCTGTACTTGATAAGTCAAGTGGGGCAATGCACACCTCTGTATTATATTAGGATGTGATTCATTGCTGTCTTATTCTGTGTTTAGCATGATGTATTTATATTTCAACTTTTTTTAAATCATGGCGTATGAGACAATATACCAGTTCCTTGCATACTTTTTATTTTATTCCTATATCATATCTACACAGTATAAATGAAAGATTTGGCTTAATACCAAACCAAATCTGAACCCTAATTTTAGGGTTGCCACCTTCCGTCCTGGCAGGGCTTGGGACTGCAATGTAATGGGGGGGTGTCTGTGATGGGGCAGGGCCATGATCTTACAATCCTATGTTGATCATAGGAAATACTGCATATTTTTTTTTTTTTAATTTGGAAAACCAGACAGGCAGTTTTGACCTTCAAAATACCGGGCCAAATCCAGACAGGTGGCAACCCTACCTAATTTGAACATGTCATACACTTGATTTCGCTCCAAATCCTGTAAAAGGCCGAATCTTGGATTCTGTGCATCCCTGGTAAAAACTCACAGCCTTACATGTCTGCATAAATTGGAGCTGACTTATTTCTTGGCACATTAATGTCTCGTTAATTTATTTATAGATATTGATAATTTAATGCTATGAGTGATGAACTGAAACAATAATCTTAGACTGAACGCTGAACCCTAGTTTGCATATTCAAATTTGAGTTGAATCAAAACTTTTTACCTTTAAAGGACTATGGATTTGTCAGAATCTTGCCCAAAGTGCTGGCAGTTCCCAGTTTAATCAGTTGCATGAATCTATTACATCTGCTATATATCTTCTATGCATATTTATAGATGGAAGTACTAAAACTAGCACCTCTTTATATGTATTTAAATCTTGCAATTTACCTCGTTTCCATTCATGTGTTGTTGGTTGCAACTATGCCAACTTTATGTAGTGTTGACCTTCTTAAAGGGGAATTCAACCGCTAACCGCTCCCCCCCGCCTACCTCTTCCCCTGGGCTATTGCCCCTAAGTCCCTACTTACCACTTCATGCAGGTCCCCTCCAGCGATGTTCACAGGGGCCAGCTTCTCTTCTAACCGATTCTTCATGGGCCTTCTTTTCTTCCTGGATCCTGCTTCATCGGCGGCGCATGCGCAGTAGGACGCCGGTACTACTTTGCATGCGCACAAAGTTCAATCGGCGAACTTCGTGAATTTTGTGGGCATGCACAGTAGAACGAGCGTCCTACTGTGCATGCGCAGCCCATCACCGTCAGATCCAGGAAGAGTCGGTTAGAAGAGAAGATGGCCCATGTGAACAACGTTGGAGGGGACCTGCATGAAGGGGTAAGTAGGGACTTAGGGGCAATAGCCCGGTGGGAGAGGTAGGCCGGAGGGAGGGGGGGCCTGTGGGGGGTTGGAGTTAGTGCCTGGGGGTTGAATATCCCTTTAAGAACCCTGGCTGCTGGCCTAGATAAATGGTAACAGAATGTAAATGCAGAACCAAGTCTTCCTGTTTTACTTGGCTAAGGATGAAAGATTAATTTGTCATATTCTGCATTCATTATATTGAATATCTACTTCTTAGTAAACCCAGCTGATAGGATTTGACCTAATACTGTCAAAAAGAACAGTGTTGGAAATCTTTAGATAAACTACTATGTGAATGGTCTTCTGCTGAGCTGAAATATGCAATTATGAAAATGTATGGGTCAGAAAACCGATTTAGAATTGTATAATGTATTACCTTGTGAATTTCTTACCTTGATACTTTAGGAAGCCTTTCTTATTAAGCCTAATGGTGTGCGTTGACCAAGGGGCTTGCAAATTCACCTGTCTTTCCAAGTACTATTGCATAAACATTTGTTCCAGGCTGTCGATTACTCATTAAAGGGCTGATGTATTAAGGGTCTAATAGTAAATATCAGAATATTGTAGTATAATACCAGAAGAACATTATCTTGTAGACCTATTCTCACACATGTGACAATTTGTCGAGCATTATCCCATATTTATAGAGCTTATTTGAGAGCTCCCTCTACCACTGTACCATGTACTTATGTTTGGGAAGTGGGTCCCTCATATCTGTGTTTAGAATGGCATATATATTAGATATCAGGAAACATTTGCATTTTAATCTCCCAATTCAAATGTGAATTTGGATGTGAGATTTAGCACACCTCCACCATGGAAACATTTGTAATTTGAATATTTGCCACCTAAAACCTGCCGAGTTCTTTTACAAGTCAATGTCAGAAGTCTGTTGAACCATTTGAGTATGTTACTTGCCTTCCAGATAATCCAGTTTTCATCGGATGGAAACTTGTTTCAAATTTGATTAAAATTTTCAGGTCGGAACAATTTGCCTGAATATTAGACGTTCAATTTGTGAATTTTGTGAATATATTTGAATTTGTTAGAGTAAAAAAATCTGCACATATGTAAACAAAGCATAATTTTAAACTAACTAATAATACAGAGGCAGAAGTTTCTCTTATTTACAATATAATTCTTTTACAAGATATTCTCCTTTAACCCTCACAGTTCTGTATCCTGTAACAGTACAGTAGAAACCCCAGTTCATGATTTTCAGGGTTGATTGAAATTTTCAGGTCGGGACTATTTGCCTGAATATTAGACGTTCAATTTGTGAATTTTGTGAATATATTTGAATTTGTTAGAGTAAAAAAAATCTGCCCAGATGTAAACAAAGTATAATTTTAAACTAACTAATAATACAGAGGCAGAAGGTTCTCTTATTTACAATATAATTCTCTTACAAGATATTCTCCTTTAACCCTCACAGTTCTGTATTCTGTAACAGTACAGTTCAGCATTTTCAGGGTTCCAGGAAAAAATAGTGTCAAGTCTGGGAAAATGTAAAATCAGGGAAAGAAGAGGATAGCCAGCCACACCAGGACAGAATTTTGGTGTAAAATCCAGGAAAATATTATATCAAATCAGGGAAAAAGCAGCCATTGAAATGCATTATAAATTGGTGGGGCCAAAACTGTGTAAAATGCAGAAAAACTTAAAATGAGGTTTTCACTGTATTTGTATAAGCTTGTACTGGTTTTGAGAAGATTGGAGAAACTAGTTTTCATTTATCTGAGCAGGAAACTTTAACATAAAGAGTAAAGCAATACATTATGGCAGCACTGTCGAAAAAAGCAGTTTTTTATATGCAGCCCTATCTAACAAGGTATGGGGTCATATTCATTTGTTTGCAGGTTATATCAGTAGGGGCTTTGCAATAGTAGAGATATTTTTGTAGAGATAATGACAGTATAATTCCTGTATTGCCTGTTGCTTAGACTATGATGTCATATTCATTCAGCCACAAATACATTGTATATGTATAGTAGTCATTATGTGAGATTATCAAAAATGTGTTATTCTTTTCATTTTAAATTTTATAGAACTGCGAGAGCTTTTGGCTGCTGGCAAGATGATGCTTCATTTTACTTTTGGGAATAGAGAATAGTTGGGTAAGTTAATGAAACCATCTTCTTATATGTAACAGATCCATTTTAAAAAATGATTGCTCGTTGAACAGCTGCTTGTATAAAGCACTGCTTGTATAAATGTGAAATTTAAGCAACAAGATTGATGAAAAGAAAAAACAGGTGTCTGGCACACTGTTGATATCTTACTTTTACCAACTGTTGAGAAACAATTGTACAGTGTTTGCTCATTTAGCTGAAGACCAAGATGTAAGGACTTTCCATGATCCCAGTTGTCCCATGTGCCTTAGGGGGACCTTACTTAAAATTTATGATAATATACGGTATAAAAGCCAGACCAAATTCACACCGATTTTTCTCCTTATTTATCAATAAATTTTCCCCAAAATGTCCTGTGTGGGAAAAAAACTTCTGCCTGATTTGAGATTTTCGGGGTTTTGCCTGAAAACCACAAAATCTTTGGATTATTGCACGACACCCTGCGCAGATCAGGATATCTTTGGGACTTCTCCCATTGACTTCTATAAAACCTCGGTGGGTCTGTATTTGCTTGACAAATGACTTTGCCATAACCTAATCCAGCTACCCTGCATTTAAGTTTAATTGTTGATACAATGCTTGGATCACCAATTACATTGGAATTGTTTGTCCAGTTTAGTTATATTTTTCAAAGTAAGACGAATCTGACCTGAATATTAATCATTTGTGCAGTATATGAATTTAAAGGGATACTGAAACTTAAAAACGACTTTTCAAAATATAAATGTGCATTAAAAGTTATCAATAGGTCATGGTCCTCATTTTTTGCTAAACGGTCTGCTTGCAGTTCCAAAACCTGACTGTCCCTTCTCAACCTGTCACGTATAGCTTCTAATTCAAACTGACTGTTGCCGCACAAATATGGGAACATGGGAGAACAGATTGCTAATGTAAAACCATCAGGCAGATTCTTCTATGGCAAAATAATAGCTTGCATAGACAATTTTATGAAAGTTGTAAAAAAATTTCTGCTGTCCGTATCTCTTTAATGTGTGGCAGCAATGAAAAGAATGAGGTCACTGTACTGAGAATCCCAAGGGAAATCTCAAGTATTTCAGTGTTCAGAAATAAGTATTTAGAACTCTCACTACACTACACTACTAAAGTATTTAGAACTGTATTTGCACACACAGATACAAATCTCAGTAGGCTCATCCGAGCTTGTATAGGCTATTCAGAGTTTTCTGCAGCACCCTCAGAACTATAGCTTTACCCCTGATGGAAGGGTTTATTTTACAATGTTGTTTCCCATCAGACTATACAGTTATCACTCTGTAAATGGCTAGTAGCATTATTTTGTGAAAATGAAGGAATGAGTAGCAGCGATGCACACAGACACCCAGCTGCAAGTGTCCGGAGCTAGTTGGAGTCAAGCATGGTGGTGGACTACCTCCATAGCATGTCCACAGAAGCTGCCACCCTAGACACTAGCTACTGTGATATATACACCACTGTAATTTCCATGAACTTAGGGGACCACCCCACCCCAGTATTGACAGTTTTTTTTATTAGTATGCCACATATTGTGAACACACGCGTTAGAGAGAAGCTTGAACTGCAATCTGCCCGAGGGGTATGTTTACTAAGATTGGAGATAAATATCTGGAGAAATTTCTGGAGATGTTGCCCATAGCAACCAATCAGATCTTTGCTAACTTATAGGTGGCTGTTTAAATCTAATTGCTGATTGGTTGCTATGGGCAACATCTCCAGAAATCTCTCCAGATATTTATCTCCAATCTTAGTAAACATGCCCCCCAGTCATTTCCAAGTGGATTTTGTAGCAACTGACAGTGGCTGACACTTGTTGGAACTTTTAGAAAAATAGGATAAATAATTTGTTTTAAATTTCACAGACAAGCAGATAAAACAAATACCTGGTTTTGTTAGGTCTGACAGAGATCACTCCAGGAAAATACATTACATGAGAATGTGTTTCTTACTATACCAGTGATACGACCCAGCAGAATTCCTTTCAGTACCCAACCACACAGACTTGACATGCTCCATTCTTCATGTTTCCATGACAACTCTGGGCCTCTCCCTGCAAGCATGTGCCATTTATTAAAGAATTCACCAAACAGATAAAGATAAATTAAGCTTACATCCCTCCACAGATGCATTCCCACTACAACTCACATGCAGCAATTAACATAAATTACTGACTGTTAGTCTGTAGGGAAGTTAATTAATGGGTCCCATAATCTGCATTTACTCTGCAGCAGAGCTACCCTTTGCCATAATAATGAAAAAGGTTTAATCTTACTCTGCTTTGAACATGACAGGTATCCTGGCAACATTTGCTTCTTTGCTTTGACGTATGTAATTGTATTTTGCACACAACAAAGCAAAAATACTGTATCTGAATCTGATAGGTTACCACATAACACTCTTCTCATACGTGTGGCCTCTTTGTCTCATCATTATGTTAACTTTAAGTATGTTATAGAATGGTTAATTCCAAACCACTTTTCAGCTGACCTTCATGCTTTCTTTTTTTTTTTATATTTTTTTTAAATTATTTGCCTTCTTATTCTAACTCTGCCCAGCTTTGAAATGGGGGTCACTGACTCCATCTGAAAAACAAAAGTTCTGTAAGGCTACAAATGTATTCATATTGCTACTTTTTACTACTCATCTTTCTATTCAGACCCTCCTTTATTCATATTCTAATCTCTTATTCAAATCAATGCATTTGGATCCCAGCAACCAGATTGCTGAACTTGAAAACTGAAATAAACAAAATAATAAAAAATGAAAACCAACTGCAAATTGTATCAGAATATCACTCTCTACATCATACTAAAAGTTAATCTAAAGGTGAACAAACCCTTTAATTCACCGGAAGGTTCCCCTGCTCCTTCTGAGAGCACAGTTAGGAAGATAGGAGTGTTACACAGGGGACTGTTTCTTCTGAATGGAATTTAAAAAAAAACATATATTGAAAGATTGTTTATTTTAAGAATTTCTAGTAGACTTTTTCGAATGTAAGCTTATGGGGCATGGTCCTCATTAAATCTTGTAACGTTTATTTTGTATGTAAAGTAATATGTTCAGTGTATACACCCACTGTAAAGTGCAGCGGAATATGTTTGCACTTGTGTTAATAATACAGGTATGGGACCCGTTATCATGAAACACGTAATTTTATCCACATTTTTTAAATGATTTCCTTTTTCTCTGTAATAAAAAAACAGAACCTTGTACTTGATCCAAACTAAGATATAATTAATCCTTATTGGAAGCAAAACCAGCCAATTGGGTTTATCTAATGTTTTCATGATTTTCTAGTAGACTTGTGTTATGAAGATACAAATTACAGAAAAATCAGTTATCTGGAAAACCCCAGGTCCTGAGTATTGTGGATAAAATGTCCTATACCTGTAGTGCGAGTCCCTAAACAATCTGGGAAGCCTTTGCTTCCCTTTTAAAAGAGGACATTTTGAAGATCAGATTTAAAAAAAAAAAACACTGGGGAATACACATTTCCTGAATACAAAACTTTTATCTCTGAATAAAACATATTTTTTTGTTTGAACAGTGTTTTGCTCTGTTGGAGCTCTGCTATTTCAAGGCAATTATCAGACATACAGTATACACATTATATCTCTGTGAATAATTCTAAAAGGCTACAGTGAAATTGTCTATTATAGAAAATACAGAAGACTGAACAGAGGTGACCATCTTCCCCTTAGCACAGAATTTGAATATTGGATCCAATCAATTCTCACACAGTAGATTCCTGCAGAGTAGGTGGTAGTCCGGAGAGCAGTATTCAGACATGTTTATTGGTGAGAATTGTGGCTTTATTGCAACACTACACAGTAGCTACATTTAGCGGAGAGAGGGCTGTGTTGTGCGCTGACTTACGCTTTTCTTTCGGGGTTTCAGGCACTTCCAATCAATTGTATGCTAAATAAACCACAGCAAGACTAGCCCTATTCCAGGTCTGAAGTACTGATTCCATATGTTCTGTTTTATTAAATAGATAGAATTTAGCCTTGAGTTATAAATATTTATGAGGATGCAAAAATAAAAGAAAGCCCAGTAACCCATAGCTACCATTGAGATAACCAGTAAATGCTACTTGCTGAGTGCTTCTTATGGGTTTCAAATGCTGCGGCAGATTTTATGATTTACCGCTTATTGTGACTTATTACCACTTTTTTGCATAATGACAGAAAATGCAAATCTAAGCAGCTTTATCATATATATTAATATGAAAATGTAAAGTAATTACTAAAGCAGTATTCTCTGCACTCCTGGCTCTGACTTTCGAAACAATGTCGCAGAAGCCAGCTGATTAATAGACCCAAAGGAAGACTTACTTTTGTTTAATTTTTTTAAAAAATCAGACAGGAGTGGAGAGAACAAACACTCAACAAATAACATTTACTGGACATATGATTGGTAGCTCTTGGTATATATTATGCATATATATATATATATATATATATATATATATATAAAATTATTTTTAAAATTATTATTACTGTTATTAGTAAATGTACGGTAATCGCTATTGAAGGCAGAACTCTATGCAGTCCTCCTCTTGAAACAATGTAGCAGAAGCCAGCCAATTAAAAGATAATGATGTCAATTTAAAATGATGTTAGCATTACATTAAAGGGATTCTGTCATGATTTTTATGATGTATTTTTTTATTTCTGTATTACACTGTTTACACTGCAAATAATTCACTCTACAATATAAAATTTAATTCCTGAACCAGCAAGTGTATTTTGGTGTGTAGGCAGCCATCTCAGGTAATTTTTGGTCATGTGACTTCAGAAAGAGCCAGCACTTTAGAATGGAACTGCTTTCTGGTAGTTATTTCTCCTACGAAGGGTAGAGACACACAAAGCTATTTGCAGGAGATTAGTCGCCTGGTGACAAATTGCCTCTTCCTCGGGCGTCTAATCTCCCCGAACTGCTAGTATTGAAATCGTTGGAGGGATGGCACTCGGAGTGCCTCGCTTGCCCTAATTTGCCTCACGATGAAACTTCAGTCGAATTCAGAAAACAAATTGCTCCGAATGCCATCCCGCTGATTCTAGCCGGCGGGGAGGAAGCGGCGATGTTATCAGAGCACAAGTCACATGACTTGGGGCAGCTGGGAAACTGACTATGTCTAGCCCCATGTCAGATTTCAAAATTAAATATACAAAAATCTGTTTGCTCTTTTGAGAAATAGATTTCAGTGCAGAAATCTGCTGGAGCGGCACTATGTGTTTTGCAAAAAAAAACAAACATTTTTTCCCATGACAGTATCCCTTTAATGTATAAAGGAAAGTTGCTTAGAATTATATGCCCTTCTAATTGTTCATTTGGGTGGAGAGCCCGATTAAAATGTAGAAAAATCTTATTCCGTGACAATTTGGGTTATATTTTGAAAGGGTTAAAAGAGTTCTCAGTTCACATAAGAGAATTTTCACAGCTCTCTATTTATTTACAAGAACTGTAAACTTTCAGCCTGTGAAACTTGTGAGCTTTATTTTCACCCTTCTATATATGCCCATATCTTGTGTGTTTTTTTGGCAATGGAAAGGATAGACAGTCTGATTGAAAGGCATTGTCATACGCACAATCTTAAGCATGCATATGAACCATAAAACGGTGTTCAAAAAATCATTACCACCTCATTGCATTATTGACATTCTGCTGGATAGCAGAGCTCGGGAAACATATTATGCTCTCCAAGTGAATATTTTATTTCACAGGAGTCACATTACATGACTTGGTGTGGGTAGAATGATCGGCATTAAACAAATATATACTTTATAGCTTGTGACATCAGCCTAAAATGGCTGTGTGATTCTTTTGCTAAATCCTTCCTTATTTGTTACAAATCAATGCATCTCCAAATATTAGATCTAAAGATATACAACAGCTTTTATAGCAGCCCTGTCTGTAGTTAATGCAGCCACATTTTGTCATGTTTTATGCAAATATGGAAATTGCTATTACAGTAAATGTCATCAAGTGTAAAAATAAATTGTTGAATGTTGAGAAGTCAGAGCCTGGAAACAGGATGATGGCCCTTTATGAGAATGCATTATTCAATAGGCTTTTGTATTTACAAGCTACTCTTCATGTTTTAATAGATGACATTTATAATTGTTTCCAAACTAATTAAAATCACTGATTGGTTAACTTACCTGTCTATGGTGTAAATTGTGCTTTCCACAAACACCTTCATTTACACAAAAAAAAAGGATGCAGTTGAACTCCAATTTTGTGTTTTTCAAATACGATATAAAATGCAGGAAAACTTAAAATCAGAGTATGTAAAATTGAGGTTTCACTGTAAACACATAACAGATTAAATATAATGAGGCAAACCTTTAAACAATATTTAAAGATAATAAGAAGCAGATAAAATTCATTGTTGATAAATGTATGGTTATGCATGGAGAAGGACTTGGGGAGGACTTTTGGATAATAAAATACCTAGCTGCAACAAGTAATGCAAGGTGGCAGCAGGAAGGGCAGCAAGTATTGTCTTGTGTTAAAAAAAAGGTATAAATTCAAATGAGGTTCAGGAAGGCAGAGTCTGGTAAAAGTAGTGCAGTTTTGGTCTCCACTGCTAAGGTAGAAAGAGTCCAAAGGGGTGCTGAAGAGGGCCTGAATAGAAACCTAAATAAAATAGGTAGCAATTCAGTAAAATTGTAACCTCACACAGCAATGGGTTTTGGTTGCTGGGGTCAGTGCCCCCCTTTAATTAAAAAAAGGCAAATAAAAAAAACTATAAGAAATAAAAAGTAAAGACCGACTGAAAAGTTACTAAGAATTCTGACATTCTATAACATAGTAAAAGTTAATTTAAAGTTGAACCAACCCTTTAAACAAAAGAATTTTAAATAGCTGTATTTCAAACTCAATAACTAACCCCTAAGAAGTTTTGTTGAGTTGGTCATACCAAAAAAGTGTAAAAATGATAACATTATTATACATAGAGGGTTTGAAATGCATGCTACAGTTTTATGCATGTTGTTACATTTTACCTTTTTGGCGTGATGATCCTTTAGATTTTGTCCTGAGGAACGCTGTTAATTAAGATTGTTAAAACGTCAAGATATTTCATTTGTTACATCTCACAAATTGTACAACCATCCAGGCTATGCAATAGACTTTCCATTTATAACCACCCATAGTTGAAAGAATGAATTATATACATGTAAAAGGAATACAGTAAAATAACTCATCCTTTATATCAGGGATAATTTAGATTGAGTAATCTGTTTTTCTGATTGAAATTGTCTTAAATTATACTGTTTTTGCCAATTTGTGGCAGTTATAAAAACCTTGGATAGATTGTTCATTTATTTCAAAATATAGAAAGTCTTTGCATTAACCTAAGTCAGATTCCTATGATTTCTCACTAACATCACTCAACAAAGAGCCCCACTTAAAGGAGAAGGAAAGGCTGGAGACACTTGGGTGTGTCAAACGTTGGGCACCCCCAAGTGATTGTAGCGACTTACCAAAAACCCAGGGTCAGTGATCCAGCAGGAGAAATCTGCACCGGCCCTGGGTTATAGGATTGAGCACCACGGAGACAACTACTTCTGTCTTCATGCAGCTGCGCATTTCCCTGGAATGAAGCATGCGCATTTGAACGAAAAAGCTGACTTTATAGTTCGGCTTTTCGTTCTAATGCGCATGCGCAGCTCCGTGAAGACGGAAGTGCTCACTCCTATAACCCGGGGCCAGTGCAGATTTCTCCTGATAGGAGCACCAGCCCTGGGATTTTGCTAAGTCGCTACAATCACTTGGGGATGCGAAACATTTGGCACCCCAAGTGTCTCCAGCCTTTCCTTCTCCTTTAATCAGCTGTCACTGCTAATTTTAATGCATCATTAGTTTATATCAATGTTTTTGAATAGCTCCCCCTAGTGAGCATGGGTGTAAATAAAACTCACAACAAGCTCTTATTTACAAATCGTGGACCAAGATGCAACAGACCATGTATTTTCCACGCTGGCTTACACTTAGAATAGAGCTCAAAGTCCTATTCTTCTCCCATTAATACAGTGCTGCCTGTGTTTAGAACCACTGCATTCATGATGGATGGCCTGGGGGTGCTGCTTCATTCAGATGTTATAGGGAGTGGTAAAAAACTTAATTTGTAAGAACAGAACTGAGGTGTGTACACATAACTGTGCTTTGTGCTTATTCAGCGTAAAGTGCAAATCCCACGGATGCGAGTACTTTGTGGATGAGCCCTGCACTTGCCCGTTGGACTTACAAATTAAGATCTGTGGTAACTGTCCCCTCACAACTCCCATCTACACCCACATGTTATCAATTATCTTGCAATCGACCACACTTACTGTACAGCCTGGGGAAGGGACATACCCACTCCATTGCCAGGAGATGGTTGGAACAAAATCTGGACAGCTGCTTAGTTTATCTGAGAATGTGGTTATGACAGAACTTTGGGGGTACTTTAGGTGTAATAAAATTCACAAAGTGAACAAATTTGTAAATAAAAAATTGCATGTTGCATTGTAATATTCTTCATTAGACTTTTATTGCAAATCTTAATTGCACATTGCAAACCTTTAACACCTCCTTGAAGGTGGTGTAATCTTTTGCTATTCTTTCTAACTGTTTTTCTTCTTTAGTTACTTTGCTTTTCTTTATTTTCTTTCATTTTGGAATAGCACATTTCACACTATTTGATGTAAAGCATATCTATGCAAACAAAACAAAATGTAAGCTGTTCATTCATATGTTTTTCTTCTTTTGAAAATAAAACATCTTGAGTAAATAAAAGTAGATAGAAGAATAGCAAAAGATTACACCACCTTCAAGCAGGTGTTAATGGTTTGCAATGTGCAATTAAGATTTGCAATAAAAGTCTAATGAAGAATATTACAATGCGACATGCAATCTTACTGTTCACATGTTCATTTTTTGGTGTAAAATTAACCATGCATGTTTAGAATTAAGCCCATCCAATACATATGTCAAAAATGAGCAAGTGAGGAACAAAAGGTTTATAAAAAATTGATTATTGTGATGCGCTGGGACTAATTTACGAAGAAGCAGGTGAAAGGGAGGGAGAAAGTGTATGTTACTTTGTCCCTAATTTCATATAAGATGGTGGTTTTATAGTAATTCCTACAATTTGCTCCACAATAAACTTTGTTTTCATGGTTTACGTAAGGTTCTTTTCCAGAGTTTTTTAGGTTTGCAAGAATTTAACAAGCCTGTGGGTTTTGTACTTAAATCCAACAATGTGTTCATTTTAATAGGGTCTATTTTGAAAACATGATAAAAGATTTGTTTTAGTAGATATTTTGGTAGAACAGACTGTCCAAATGGCAAAATCAATGACTTGTGATGCATGTTCTGTTGACCCAGCAGTCAAACGCCATACTGCCTGCATTGTTACTTCTACAATATAAATAATGTTTTGTCAGTAGGTTTATTCTGACATAGGCAAATCATGTTTTTTTTAATACAGGAAAAATGATTTGACTTGTCATACTAAGTATTGATTTCTCAGTGTCATCTAGCAAATACATATAATACATATATGACCAGCTAAATGTGAAGCAGACACCTTAGAAAACCAGCACTAATCTGTATTGTTGGTCAGGCAATTGCTGACCAGTGAGTGGAGTGGAGAGGGGTTGTTTGCACTGCAAACTCCTTTATTTGGGGAAGTTAAAGTTTTGCTGCGCTCTGAAACTTACCCATTTTGTAACATTACTCCCTCTATTGATAACACTGGCACCAAGCAACACTTTTTTTGGCCAAGTGGCGGTCCTAGATGTAGAATTTCAGTGATCTCCTCGAAGCAAGAGACAGGTTTACAGAAACATTTCATTTGATCCCACCAGGGTAAATATTGAGAATTTCAAGTGGCACAGCCACCAACCTCACGGCTAGCTCAAATTAGTTCTAGGAAAATCACTTTGGTTTTTAATGTTATATTTTCTCAACTGACAATTCTTTAACACAAAGAACGCGTGACAGCAGGACCCCTGGTGTAAAAAAATCCTCTTCTTTACAGTTGTCTTCATTGTTTCAGCATTTTAATTACTGTGTAGGTAATGAGACTTTGAATAGTTTTTACTCCACTTAAAACAAGTAAAAATAACTACATTCAAAAGTAATGTATGCTATAGTGTTCATTATATTGACAGGGCTAAATTGCCTTTAGTAACAAGGGGAAAAATAATATTTAAATTGCACTATCCACTGACTGCATTTTAGCAAATACTACATATTTTGAGGCCACTGCACACAAAATAATTTTTTTTGCAAACACATAGCCAGAACATTGCCTGGCACCTTCCAAAACCTGACTTTTCTGTCAGACTACATTAATTAAATGCCATTTATCACTTGAGAGTACTCATTCCCACCACTCCAGAATCCACTGGCAGTTACCTTAACACTACTCAAGAACTGTCATTGAATATAGTGATTTTAGGTTTCGTTGCTTCTGATCCCTACAAATAGTTCTTGTGCTTTCAGAGACTCAGCAATGAGTGTTGTTACTTAGGGCATGCCATTTCAAATGCAGAATCTGGATATTTTTGGCTAAAAAAATGTGTCTGTGTGCTCTGGCCATATAGTGTATTGTGATGACCTTAGCCCTGGCCTGCTTTGTCCAACGGCTACTTTCTTATGACATTCCAGGTTATTACATTTATAGACTTGGTACTATTACATTAAATAGGGCACGTGGACATTCATTTGAACATAAAACCTATGTAGAATGTACACCACTGGTGTTGTAACAGGCATGAGCCTATCAGTAAGTTCCCCAACAGGCATGAAATGCGTTAGGCCTTTATCTATAATGTCCTAATACATTTTTAACTATCTCTGATTGACTTTTTGGAGGAAGTTCACATTTTGTTGTTTTTTCCTTGTAAAAAGCATGAATGAACAAGAACCTCCTGTCACTGAACACACGGGGCGGAATTTGGCCACAAAATGCACATGGGGCTGTATTCTGGCTGATCCCCACGTTTGAATTTTTAAACTGTGAATAGTGGGTTTTTAGCTTAAAGTGATACTGACACTAAAAATGTTCTTTTCAAAATATTAATCTACACTAAAAGTTACCTATATGTAATGTTGATCATTTTTCACTGATAGATCTGCTTTCTCAGTTCCTAACCTGACTGTTCCTTCTTGACCTGTCATTTAGAGTTTCTAATGCTAACTGACTCATGCTGCACAAATATGGCAGCCCCCTCCTAGAGGAACATGGGGGTAAGAAAAGCAATATAAAAGCATCAGGCAAATACGTTTATGGAAAACTTATAGATAGCATTCAAAGCCAATGTTAAGATAGATAATATAAAAGGTTATTTTCTGATGTCAAATATCTCTTTAACTGAGAGAGATTGCAAACCAAGGGTTAACTAAATCCTGAAAGTGCATAGATAGTTGGGGTCGCTGACCCTTTTGGCCTTCAGAAAAGCTGTTGAGTTGAAGTCTACCTAGTGGAAAAAATTGTACTTATATTTAAGAAGCCCCTTAAAATAGAAAATGAGTGCACAGGAGATCACTTTGGATAAATTTATCCAAAGAAGAATGCCATTGTATGCTGTAGCTTTCAGGTTAAAACTTGGAGCTCTGCCCCAACAAATTGAAAACAACAACAAATTAAACATTTTAAAAATGTGCACACAGGTTTAAAATGTGTGTGCAAAAGAATTTTTCTTGCACATGACCAAGAGAACATTGCTTGGTTACCACTTGTTGTCATGTGTATTACTGGTAGGCACTCTATTTATTTACTTATTTACGTTTCTTAATTATATACTGTTTTTTTTTGTGTACAGTGAGGGGCTTAGGTGGAATTGAATTCCCATACACTGTAACATGTATATAGTTATATTGAGAATTAAAGGAACAGTAACATCAAAAAATGAAAGCGTTTTAAAGTAAAGAAAATATCATGTAATGTTGCCCTGCGCTGTTAAAACTGATCTGTTTGCTTCATAAAAACTACTATTGTTCATATAAACAAGCTGCTGAGCAGCAATGGTGGAAATTGAAAAACAGCTATATGGCACAGGATAAGCAATGGATAACAGATAATATTATGTTCTACAGAGGTTATCTGCTATCTGCTGTGTAACTTGAGCCTTTTCTCCTTTGAATGGCTGCCCCCATGGCTACACAACAGCTTATTTATATAAACAATAGTAGTGTTTCTGAAGCAAACACTGCAGTTTTACCAGTGCAGGGCAACACTGCATTATATTTGTATTACTTTAAAACAATTTCATTTTTTGATGTTACTGGTCCTTTAAGTTGAATCTTGCATGGCTACCTGTAACTAATGATGAATGTCATTGCTTACATTCCTTCTGCCTAAAATGTTAAGTTCCTCACTTTCTTACAGATAAGTATTTTCAAATATTGGGATCAATTTGGTAACCTGGAAGGGCTGCAAATCGGTTTTCTGTACACATTATTGTTCTGTTCTCAGTATATTATTTTTGTCACATTTTATATTGGTGACAAAATATTTTTTTAATCAATAATGTGATGTCTTGAGACAAACATGTAGGCATGGAGTAGAAAGGGGCCTTTCTGTCATAATATTAGAGTCTGAATGTAGATAATCTGCTATTTCAGATAATCAAATCTCTTTAACTTAACCATGATAGCAGCAAACACTCAGATCTCAGATTTTTGCTGAAATTGTTGGACTTTCATTTTAAGCCCTTCATGGAAATCCAGCTATTGACCTACACTTCTTGGCACATACCAAGCTTATACATACAACAGAACATATGCATCCGTCATCAAACCATAGATCCAAAAATTGACCTTCAAGCGCATGTAGGCATTCTTTCTCAACATATTTTACATTAACTAGCCTTAAAGCTAAGCCCTCCAGAGTGACAACACTACTGTTTTGGAACCACGGATAGCTAGGAGCCCATCCACTTCATATAAAAATAGTTTCAGTTGGTCCCACAAAATTGTTCAGTGTACAGTTAAGTGGATAAGCAGCCTAACATATTTAATTTTGAATGAAAAAAGTTTTGTTCAAAAGTGAACATTACACCTTCTGATCAGTTTGAAAGGGTGTGATATATGGCGCACAGTAAATTTTAACTGTGCTGTTCTCTTCTGCCTTCCATATTCACATACAGCCTATGAGTATCTCATAAGCTTTCATATTTTGTTTAAAAAATGGGTATAATGTATGGAAGACTATTACAATATGTGAAAGTAAATTTTGCATAATCATCCTGAAACATAACTTTCAATAATATAAGCTTAAAAGTAAAAGCCACATGGAGATGCTTCTCCTTTGGATTATAAAGAATGAACAGACCACTTTATCAACGCAAATGCCAACACTTGCTTGATACAGTTTTATATCTGAAGTTTTCCCCAAAAACGAAATTCATGTTCCTCCAGTAATAGTATTAAGATGATTGTGTATAGCTGTTGATTATGATTATGAACTTGTAGATGGAACAGCAGAGCCCTTATCCCAGTTCGCTGTTCTAGAGCTTGCTAACCCAACCCCATCTGCAGCTCTCAGTATGCCCGATCCCTGTTTATAGGAGCTTGATGAACAGATACAGATTTTAAATGTAAGAGGTATTTGTATGTTTTCATTTATTTAAAGTGTTCTTTTTCCACCAACACAGTAAACCATGCAACCAATCCGTTATGGTAAAGCAACCTAAGATATGGACAGTGATGGTTTGCTGAAAAGAAAAAGTGATGTCTTCCCCAAGATCAATGGTGGGTAAGTAGTATATACCTAAACTACTACCTATGTCATCATTCATTTTAAATTCATAATTTCAACAGTTATGGAACCTTTATGTTATTCTAAATTAAATGTACAGCAAAAGAGCTGTATTCATTTTATCTGGGAACTTCTCTGAGCTGCGTAAAAACATACAAATTGCTAACTACCTTTTCTATAGGAGAAGAAAGCTCAGTTAATAAATATCCAGTGGTGGGAGCTGCTCAATGCACGACTAAAAACATTAACTTGTTTTGCTGTTAAGGTAGATATTTTCTCTAGTGCTAGTTAGACCTAGAAATATTTATAAACAAGCTATGTTTACTCTAACTAGTCCTATTATGTTTTTTCAAAACTACCTGATGGTTGGCCTTTTTATTGGACCCACTTGGGATTAAATCACAGAAGCTGGGAATAATGGGAACTATGATTTTTACATTTTTCACAGACAGCTATTTTTAAATTTAAAGGATCAATTAGACATAAAAAAATGATCTGAATCGTATTTTAGCTCATTTCCTGCCTACAGAAAGTAAAAGAACATATGATATGAATGTTATAATAATAGCACGTGAATAATGCATCCATTTACTGAACATTTAATCAAAGTGCAATAGTTGACAAAGCAGAAACTGTCAGACTTATCAAATATTTTACATTTCTAAGACATCTCTAGTTTTATATGTTTAATCTAGCATTATTACCAAACTCATACAGCATTTTTACTTTTCACCAAATACTCATCAAATGGGGCTAAATAAAATAGTCATTCTTTCAGACTGATTTTATTTTTAGTTATCCTATTATTTACATACAGTGTTATATGATAGTTAGTCACTGGCATTTGAAATTATTTTTGTAGTATTGACTTACAGTGGGCATAGTGCAAGATTCATGAGTCACTAAGTTAGAGCCTTTTCCTTATTAGAGGAGGACCAAGATTTTTAGTTACCAAGTGCCACTACATCACACATTACATGAAAGTATGAAGAAGGTAGCTGTATACAACAAAGGACAATGCAGGAAAAGGAATATGAGCAGGGATATAATGGCTTGTTAGTAGGGATGCACCGAATCCACCATTTTGGATTCAGCCGAACCCCCAAATCCGCTGTGAAAGATTCGGCCGAATACAGAACCGAATCCGAACCCTAATGTGCATATGCAAATTAGCGAGGGACAGGGTACTTTGTGCACGGCTAAACATTTTTTTACTTCCTTGTTTTGTGACGAAAAGTCACATGATTTTAAAGGGGTTGATCACCTTTGAGTTAACTTTTAGTAAAACGTAGAGAGTGATATTCTGAGACAATTTGCAATTGGTTTAGATTTTTTATTGTTTGTGGTTTTATAGTTATTTAGCTTTTTATTCAGCAGATCTCCAGTTTGCAGTGTCAGCAATCTGGTTGCTAGGGTACAAATTACCCTAGCAACCCTGCATTGATTTGAATAAGAGACTGGAATATGAATAGGAGAGGGACTGAATAGAAGGTTAAGCAATAAAAAGTGGCAATAACAATTAATTTGTAGCCTTACAGAGCATTTGTTTTTAAGATGGTGTCAGTGACCCCCATTTGAAAGCTGCAAAGAAACAGAAGAAAATAGCAAATCATTAAAAAACTATGATAAAATAAATAATTAAGACCAATTGAAAAGTTTATTAGAATTTTCCCTTCTACAATATACTAAAAGTTAACTTGAATTTGAACCACCCCTTTAAGGATTCGGATTCAGTTCGGCCAGGCACAAGGATTCGGATGAATCTTGCTTGAAAATGGCCGAATACCGAACCGAACCCTGAATTCGGTGCATCCCTACTTGTTAGCACTCCATTACAGATGTATAAAAACAAATATAAATTGTAATCATAATGCTACAGTTGTGAAAATGTAGAACAGCAAGTAAACATACACCGAAAATCTTCAAGTCCAAGACCACTGCTTTCTTTATCCTAAAAGATTTGGGAACCTTGAGAAGAGTGAAATAGTTACATAGTTAAATCTGGTTGAAAAAAGGCAAAGTCCCATCAAGTTCAACCAGTGGCGTAACTACCAGGGGAGCAGGTGGTGCAATTGGGCCAGGGCCATGTGCCACTGATTCCGGACGGATTATCGCGGATTCTGTCCAGAAAATCACGTACGGCCAGTTACGTTACTGAGTTCAACCCCTCCAAATGAAAATCCAGCATCCATACACACACCCCTCCATACTGTCACATAAATTATATATATCTAAATTAACTATAAAGTTTAGTATCACAATAGCCTATGATATTATGTCTGTCCAAGAAATAATCCAGGCCACTCTTAAAAGGCATTAACGGAATCAGCCATCACAACATCACCCGGCAGTGCATTCCACAACCTCACTATCCTCACTGTTAAGAACCACCTACACTGCTTCAAATGAAAGTCCTTTTCATCTAGTCTGACGGGGTGGCCTCTGGTACGTTGATCCTCTTAATGGGTAAAAAGGTCCCCTGCTATTTTGTCTATAATGTCCTCTAATGTAATTGTAAAGTGTAATCATGTACCCTCGCAAACGTCTTTTTTCAGAGAAAACAATCCCAACCATAACAGTTTACCCTCACAGTTTAGTTGCACGTCTCTGTACTCTTTCAAGCTCATATATCCCTCTTAAGTACTGGGCTCCAAAACTGCACTGCATATTCCAGGTGAGGTCTTACCAGGGACCTATCAAGAGGCTTAATTATATGCAAGACAGAAATTTATGTGCTTTAGTAGCAAAATAATGACACTGCCCAGAATTAGACAACTTGTTATCTACATAAAACCCTAGATCCTTCTCATTTAAAGGAAAACTATACCCCCAAAATGAATACTTCAGCAACAGATAGTTTATATCAAATTAAGTGGCATATTAAAGAATCTTACCAAACTGGAATATATATTTAAGTAAATATTGCCCTTTTACATCTCTTGCCTTGAACCACCAATTTGTGATGGTTTGTGTGCTGCCTCAGAGATCACCTGACCAGAAATATAACGGTAACAGGAAGAAGTGTGGAAGCAAAAGACACAACTCTGTCTGTTAATTGGCTCGTGTGACCTAACTTTAAAGTTTGTTAGGTATGTTTGTGTGCACCATTGAATCATACTATCCCAGGAGGCTGTCCTTATTTTTTAAAATTGCTATTTTCTATTTAGGATTACCCAATGGCACATGCTACTAAAAAAGTATACTATTATGAAAATTGTTTATTTACATGAAGCAGGGTTTTACAAATGAGTTGTGTTATGCAATATCTTTTTATAGAGACCTACATTATTCAGGGGGTATAGTTTTCCAATATACTTTAATTAAAAATGTGTACCCTTTTTATAAGAAACCTGACTAAATTCAGTGAAATTCTCCCTTCATTTAGTGCTGAAGATAGGAATTGTCAGACGGTCCCTAACTTCTGGCAGGGAAACAGTCATACTTATGAACAGCAGGGGGAGCCCTTGCCTTACTTACCAGCCATGCAGAACTCAGCCCAGACCACACTGAGCATGTGTATGTAGTCTAGTCTTGCAAAGATGTTTAACAAAGTTACAAGATGACAGCCCCCTGTGGCCAACTTTGAAAGCATAAATCATTTGTTTGATTAGGCTTGTGGTGCAGTAAGTTCATGTTTATGTTTAGTATACAAAATACAGCATTTCTAGCCCTATTCTATTTTACACTTTCCTTGCCCTTTAAGGAAACTCCCAACACACTGCCATTTAGTGGATAACTTACATTTATATTATTTTTGCAAAAGTGCATAACTTTGCATTTATGAACCTCATTTTCCAGTTTGCTGCCCAGTTTCCCAACTTAGACAAATCACTCTGCAGAGTGGCAGCATCCTGCATAGAACCTATAGTTCTGCACAATTTAGTATCATCTGCAAAAATAGAAACTGTACTTTCAGTGCCCACATCCAGGTCATTAATAAACAAGTTGAAAAGCAAGGGACCCAGTACAGAGCATCTACAGAGAGTCTATCTTTTAGCCAGTTCTCTATCCAGTTACAAATACTATGTTCCTGGCCAACATTCCTTAATTTAAGTAGTAACCTTCTGTGTGGCACTGTATCGAATGCTTTAGCAAAGTCTAAGTAAATCCCATCTACTGCCATCCCAGAATGGATAGTTCACAGAGTATTTATAAGATCTCTAATTAATAATCTTCAACACACTGACGCAAATCAGATCCCTTTTTAATCAATTTATTTTTGATAGATCTTCCTCTCACTAGACATAACATCACCCCCTATAAATGGGAAGTTCACCATTTTAGCATTTTGTAGACCAAACCATTTTAAGCAAATTTTTTAGTTCATTTTATGTATTAAGAGGAAGATTTACTAATGGTCGAATTTCGAAGTGAAAAAAACATAAAAATTTAACCATTTTTTTAAAGGGCTTTTTCTATCAAAAATTGACCTAATTTGATTGAATAGGTCAGTTTTGGATTGAATAAAAATCATTCAAATCGAAGGATTATACGCAAAATTATACGAATTCCTATATTATATATATATAATTTCAGGACAGGTTCTAGGAGGTCCCCCATAGGCTACAATGGCAATTCGGCAGCTTTAAGGTCACAAAGTGTCGAATTCAAAGGATTTTAAAGGGCCAATATTTCAAAAATTCAACTTGTTGAATTTTTTTTATCTTTTCTATTCAAATTAAATTTCGGGGCTATTCGATAGTCGAAGTAGCCGAAAATTACTTTGAAATTAGATTTTTTTTAAATTCTAATTTTATTAGAATATTCACTTCGACCCTTAGTAAATGTGTCCCTGACTGTATTTTTGAATTATGAGCATTCCTATTGCTATTCCTAACGTACTGCTTTCCATCACTAAACTGTGGGTTTCATATGTGTCCTTATTTTCCAGTATTTTCACATTATTGATTAAGGATTTGCATTATTAAATTGTACATTTTTCTGGGACTTAAATTTGCACTTGAGGACTTTCTTAGCAGGCATCAGGCTTTATGTTAGGAGTTCAATAGTTTATAAATAATGAGTTTGGAAAGCTTTAGAAATGGAACTACAGCTGCATACTGGGAATACTGTTCTTAGAGTAAGATAAAGCTTTAGCCAATTACATTTTATTTGAACATAGCAAACATCCTTTTGGTGAAGCATTTCATGCTGGCATCGATCTCTTTATAAGTGTAGAAACACAGAGTCTGCCACTACAGTGGTAAATGATGATGTGATAAAACAAATTCATGCTCACAACCAAACTAAGAAGAACATCTTTTTTCCTAACATTTATAATAGTCACATTACAGCTTTCAAAAATAACACTGGTATATTGCATATTTAACAATTTCAGGGGCTGTGCCATTTAATTTTGCATTGGGTGTAAGAGGCTTCCAGAATACTATGCCATTGGTCTCCCCCATTTTGAGTACCAGTTTCCTCTCCTCTCAGCATAAAGAAAAATGATCATGGTCGCTAATATTGCAGTTCTATGTGTACCAACAGGGTGGGAGTAAAAGACAGATCTCTGTCCATTCATTGGCTGTTTTGACCTAGAATGTATGTGTTCCCTTAAATCACATAATCCAGGGGCAGTCCTTATTACTTGAATTGGCAATTTTATATTTAGGATGATTCAATGGCACATACTACTAGGAAAGTATAAAATTGGAGTATAGTTTGCCTTTAATTACAGATTTTAAAAAAAATCAACAATGAAAATCCTGACTGTTTACACTATAGGATGTCAGCAAAGCAAGGAATCTTTTTGCCGTGCACTTCATGCATGCCTGGCTTTTACCCTTCCCCCTCACTGATTTGCATATTGCAAAATAGTGGATTCGGTGCATCCCTAAAACACTTAGGATAGTTTGGATGGCCTTTAAGGTAAAATTGTAAAGATGTACAGCTATTGGCTGGGTTGTATAAAATGTAGAGCTATCCCTAACCCAGTATTTTGCATCCACACTTCTTCCTGTTACAGTTAAGCTGGCCATAGATGCAAATCGAGGATTCATACAATTTTCAGATTGTGCGTGGAGTGTCCTGACATTTGTCTTGCCATGCAGAATGGTCATTCAGTCGATTGGACAGGTTAGAAGATTTCTGTGGCTGCCGATCATATATCTGCATGTATTGCTGATCTGATCATTTTCACCTGCTTTGTCAGACAAAACTTTCATACGATTGCTGTCAGGGTACAACATCGTCTGATCTGTTCTTTGATTTGATCTGAATGGTTAGTGGCAGGTCAGGAGATGGGGACGTCCGATCGTTCGTCCGATATTGCAGGTAGATCTTTGCGTCTATGGCCAGTTGTAGTATTTCTGGTCAGGTGATCTCTGATGCAGCACAAAGATCATTATGGGGGTTCAGGGCAATATTAACCTAAGTATATATACCAGTTTGTTAAGATTCTTTAATATGCCATTTAAATAAGATATAAACTATCTGTTGCATAAATATTTTGGGTGTAAAGTTTTCCTTTAATACCACAATCTCTAGCATTCTCAGTCATTAGCTGCAAAGAATATTGTAAAATTTGTAGCCATGCAACAACACTACATAAAACCCAACATTTTGGATTTAGGGCACCACTGAATTTGTAGGATATGACACCATTTTGTTTGTATCTCTTGGCTTTAATCATTCACAATTAATTTCAGCAACAGAAGTTTTAAATAAGATTATAGTAAAATGAGATTGGTTTATGTATATATCATATATATGAGAATATAGTCCATGGCATGGTTATTATTAACACAGGCAGAGTATCATTACTTCTCTAGCACATTTTACATTAGGAATTGTAGCTCCATTATTTTTTCTAACCTCTCATCTTTATAAAAATGGTACTGACCACCAGGGCAACATTTTCTGGTCCCCACCCCAGAAGGGTGCCACGGCCCCCATAAAAGTTTTAAAAATAAACATTAGTAGTCAGGGCCCCCCTATAAGTTAAAAAAAATTGCCCCCATAACAGTTTTTACAAAAACATTGGTGGTCAGCCCCCCCCCCCTTAAAAAATAAAAAAACTTATGCCATGGCCCCCCATAAAAGTTTTAAAAAATCATTTGTGTCCAGGGCCCCCTATGAATAAAAAGATTATGCCGGGGGTTCAGAAAAGAAAATTGGTGTGCAGTGGAACTAACCTTAGGTTCTTCTTTAGCTTCTTTCATAGGTTTGGGTCTTTTTGCAGCTTTAGGACTTCAACTTTGGGTCTTTTCATGGCTTTGGGTCTTTTCAAAACGGCTTCGGGTCTTTTCAGAGTGCCTTTGGGTCTTTTCGGAACGGCTTCAGCTCTGCAGGAACTTTGGAGCACAGACAGCCCCCCTTTAGTCCCAGGCCTGATACGGCTGTGCCCCCATGATGATATACAGTTGCAATGTTCCAGAGAGAAAGTTAGTTATGTTTAGTTTTCCCCAGACCCAGTTCAACTGGAACATTTCTTCTATTGCAAACTGAAAAAAAGCATAGCTACAATCATAGATATTGTAGAAAGGTTTAGTAGTCAAATGCTTTTAATTGCCCTGTACAGCATTCTTTAAGTCTTTATAACTTACTGACAGTAAATGGCAGATAAGACAAACAGAGGTCTTCTATCATGTGCTGATAACCAATGGTTACATTTACTGTATATAAAACTTTTTAGTTTGGCATCTTTATGTTTTGCATATGAGTGCCTCCATGACAGTTACATTACACCACAGGCTGGTTTGAGCACAAGGATGCGCAGCGTTGGCCTGCATGATGCCTGGAGACATCTGAGCAGTTACAAAATCAAGCAGATTGCCTGATGCTACTCTGACTCATTAGAGCTTGCCTTCAGCAGAACATCTTGTAACCCTGTAAGGGCATGCAGAGGAAATAGAAATAGATAACTGCTGGCACTCACTAACTGATCTTTCTGTAATTTGGATCTTCATACCTGAAGTATACAAAAAAACAAAACATATAGTGGCAAATTTACTATTATTCCCGGAAATTAACTCGACCAAATTCGCAATTTGATAAACATTCGACCATCGAATGCTTATCGAATTGTTTTAGGCTATCATTTTGCTCGCAATACGATTTCTCGATGAATTTGTATGATCGGATACCGATCGTTCGATTTCAAGAAAAAAAATCATAAAATTGTCTTTGAGCGTACGAAAAATTTGCACGATTCGAATGCTCTGATCGTACGAATGGTATTCGAGCAGGGCTTGGCCTCAGAAGCCTATGGGGAGCTTCCCATGGACTTCTATTACAATTCGGTAGGTTCAATCTGGCGAAGTAGGCAGTCGAATAGCTTTAAAATTTTGATTCCTTCGATCATCGAATGATCGAATTATCGAATATCCGATCATTCGATCTATTCAATATTCGATGATCGAAGAGGCCAAATTTGAATATACGATTTCACAAATAATTTGTACGATCGTTATTCGATCGAATTCAATCGAACTTCGATCATTTCACGTGAATTTCGTAAATCGGCCCCATAGTGTTTTGCCTCCAAAAAGGATTTATTATATCTTAGTTTTGGTCAAGTACAAGATGCAGGTATGGGATCTGTTATCCGGACACTAGTGATGTGCGGGTCAGGTTTTTCCCGACCCTAACCTGCCCTCCCTCCCGCAGCCCGCTCCCCACCGCATCCGACTTCCAGGTTACTTTTAATGATATTAGTATCCTAAATTCAGTCCAGATCCTGGCACAAAGTAGTTTTGTTCTTGTCTTCGTCTGTGTGGATTTCCTTGCACACTTCAGAAACATATAGGTAGGTTCATTGGTTCCAAATAAATGTGTATAAAACAAGAACCAACTAGGGACATTGCTATATGTAAAGGATATGGAATTTTAATGTGAAAATTTATTTTTGATCAAAATATATTTGATTAGAAATAAAGGCGTATAACACATTACACACTGTATGCAAACATTACATATTGTTTAAGGTAAACCTCGTGGAATACTGTCTACAGAAAAGAAATGATAGGTTTGTAAGAGTCAATCAATACAAATTTTAGTTCCACGCTTCCTCCTGTGTCTAGTGCTCACTCTCCATATAGGCCACACCAGCAGACCTTCGTGTATAATTCCAATTTGTAATAGGATGGAGCACGCAATTCGCAGAGTTGTACTGCAACAAACTTTTATTGTTTCACAACATGTTTCGGACCAGCATGGATCCTAAAAGGATCCATGCTGGTCCGAAACATGTTGTGAAACAATAAAAGTTTGTTGCAGTACAACTCTGCGAATTGCGTGCTCCATCCTATTACAAATTAGGTTTGTAAGAGTCTCCCAGAACCTTTATTTAGTTGGAGGGCATCATCCTGTTTCTAGTGTTGCAAGCAAGCTGCTCATAGACCTCTTTGAGTGCCAGATGGGTGTACAAATCATTGCAAGGCAGATGCCCGGAGTGCTAATTTCACTTTTTGGAAGAAGCCCAAAAAAGAAATAGAAGACAGCAGTGAGTCTTTTAATTCCATGATTGTATTAAACGAAAAAAGTCCAACCATGCTCAGTGCTCTTTTCTACTATAGAATGGCCTTTTTTTTTTTTAACAGTGGTTAAAGAACATGTAAAAATGCTCAGACCTAATGCAACGTACCTGCTGCTTCTCAATGGAATTGGTTTCAATATTGTGCACTATTATCATCAAACAAACATGATCTTTGTGAAATAACTGTTTTTTTTTCTTATAATAATGACATTACATGTGGCCCCATGCTTGTATGCCCAACTAGCAGCCCCATTGACACCAATGTGATACAACAAGTCACACTTACCTTTCTTTGACACATGCTGAAATCCTGCAACTCTGCTTTTAAAAACCTGTATATTTAACCATTGTCTTGTGTCATAGATGTGCTAGCAATGTACAATATACAGAATAGCTGATATAAGCTTATGTAACGCTAATCTTTATAGCAGTAGCGTAACTAGATATTACTGGGGCCCACAGCAAATTCTTTCTCAAGCCCCCAAAATGTTTAGAGGTTGACCTGTTTTATAAATATTTATTGACCTGTATATGAATTAGGACCTTGTAGGACTCCTACACCTCTTGGGCCCCTCTGCAGCCACAGGGTCTGCTTCCTCGCTATGGCCCTCGTTTATAGAGTATTGCAGTGTTGCAGGCAATGAGATATTTGTGCACCTAAAAAAAAAATCAAGATGTGTGCAGAATGTAGCAAACGTGGTAGCCTGTGAGTACAATATGCATACCCTGAGCTGGGCAATATCGGATTGATCCAATCATTTGGCCTATAAAAATAAAACTTATTTAAAAAAAAAATAATAATAAAAAGTAGTAAAGTTCCTTCTTCGTTGTATGTTATTTGTCTCTATCCAGTAAAAATCAGAATGGTTTGTCTGAGTCATCCTACTGCCAATGGACCCAGAGCAGCAGTGTTCGGCTAAAGCAAATCAGGGTAATTCAGCGCAAACCTTTTACAGTCAACAAACCTGGGTCAGTGTAATTGCTGCTGCTATAAATCAAGATAAATCCGCTCTGTCCTGTAGCTATAAATCACTGCAATCCATGTTATTTTTTATTTGAGTTCTTACTCAACCACACAGTAAAGCAGGATGTTTCAAGTCAGTGATCCTTTAAGAAATGAATGGGAGCTGGCACACAGTGCCCTACATTCAGTCTTGTGATCCAATGCAGTCCATCCAGTTAGTATCAAGGAGCCCGGTTAGGGAAACAGAAAGAGGATACTTTGTAATTCATAGCCAAATTTTGACGTCAGTATGTACAGTTTTAAACTAAGGACATTTAATTTTTTATGAAATTACTATTACATTGGGAAAATTCAGTTCTTGGTTTCTGTTTTGCCATTTTACATGTTTACATTCTCTATGGCACTTATTGCCTAACTATGGAGCTGAACTCCCCAATGGCAGCTAGAGCTCACTTAAATGACTGGGTAATATTTGGGCAGCATGCATATTTGCTCTCCAACATACACCTGAAAGTCCCTCTGGGAGGTCAAAGGACATTGGCAAACGTCCAGAGAGCATTTTCCCCACTCAAGTCATTTAATTGAAACCATAGGGAAGAAGTATTATTATTGGCAAAAGAAAGCAAGAACCTACACCAAAGGTTTTATGCTATTGGATATGAGCATACAAGGTGACAAAGCTGATAAAACAGGATTAACAAAGCAGTTTAGTTGGATGACACACTGTGTGACAATCACTACAGAGATGGAGTTTGGCAGGATTAACTTGGAGAGCATGAAGATGAAACAGACAAGAGGGCTGTAACCCCTCACATTCTGGCTTCATTTCTTAGTAGTGCAACTGAAAATAATAGTCATTCAATCTCTTTGGTGTCTCAATAAGTGGATATGTTTTATAACCCTGTATGATAGACACATTTTTGTATTTTCAAATTAAAATAATGTTTATAAGCTCTAATGTGAGGAGTTATGCATCTAGTACAGGTATGGGACCTATTATCCAGAATGCTCCAGACCTGGAGCTTTCCGGATAACTGGTCTTTCCGTAATTTGGATCTTCACAACTTAACACTACTACAAAATCATGTAAACATTATATAACCCCAATAGGCTTGTTTTGCCTCCAATAAGGATGAATTACATCTTAGTTTGGATCAAGTACTGTTTTATTATTGTAGAGAAAAAGGAAATCATTTAAAAAAAATTTAGATTATTTAATTATAATGGGGTCTATGGGAGACAGCCTTTCCGTAAAACAGAACTTTCTGGATAACGGGTTTCTGGATAATAGACCAATGGTGGGCAACTCAGAAGCTTATGTAGTAGTGGAAGAAACTTCTTATTTAGATAAATAAGTAATGTTGCTCAAATAGAGTAATGTTGCTCAGATTCAAAAGCAACAGTTATGACCCATGTGGCCCCTCCTCGAGTCACTGATTGGTTACTGCCTGGTAACCAATCAGTGGAAACCAAAGGGGCTGCAAAGCAGGAAGTAGTGTTCTGGCTATTAAGTGATACTCATGATTAAGGGCAGCTGTGCCCGAAACGCGTCGAGCTGTTCCATGTGGCTTGTACCGACATATCGTTTTAACGTTACGAAATGAATAAAGCTTATCGTTTTTAATTGATTGTCCGGTGTGCGGAACCGCATTTCTTCATCTCTGTTTTTCTGCATATGGCTTGGGACGCCATGGATTTCCAGCACCCGTTATCTTCACACGGTTTGCCGACTTCTTTCCAGTCATTCAATTGTGGTGAGTCTGAGCGGTTCGTCTATCCTTCCTGACACTAAAAAATGAAATTTAACATATGAATGTACATTAATTGTTACCTATAGGTCATGTTGATCATTTTTTGCTGAGAGGTTTGTTTTTGTATATAACTGTTAGCTGAAAATTCTTAGCCTGACTCTCTGACACCCTGACACTCTTACTTTGCCAACAGTCCCATCTCAGTCTGTTAGTTATCATGCAAATACCTTATGGCAAAGTTAGAAGTAGCTTTCAAAGCCAGTTATTATAATAGAGGTAAAAAAGAGTTTGACTTCAGGTGCCAGAATCTCTATATGTCTGGATTGCATGGAGCAGAAAGGTGGTAACCCTAATTTCTGGACTGATTGCTTCTGGGTGATATAGTGGTATGAATACCTGCCATAGATGGATTGAGCCCTCTTTAGCCAGTGTGGTGATGGCATGGCAGATTCTGGCTACTGGCTTCATGGCCATTATTAATCTTCCTCTGTGCTTTAGGTCTTGTATATGCTTTACTGCTGATGTGTATGGCTTGTATTTATGTGTTTGAATGTAGATCAGTGTGAGAATGTACATTATAGTATGCAAGAGTTACACAAGCACAAATGTGGCTCCCACAGCCATAGCTCATTCATATGTGCTTGTAACCTTTTCTTTCTAATGGTTTTAACATAATGACATGTCTGTATCCTTCCAGATCTGCAAAAATGCCCTGAGGCTATACTCTGCCAGTAACCATGCTGGAATTCAAAAGCAATTTTGTGTGATTGAAATGTATTTGCATATTACAAAGATGTCACGCTATTTCCTTGATCAGAATGGCTGTTTTATACGCATTCTCAGTTGAATGATGCCAATGCAATGTGTGCTGTAAAGCAATATCGCATAAGAAAATGCAAGAAAGCTAATGGATAGAAGACCTAGTTCTAAAAGAAATGTTATTGCATGTTTTAATATCAATGTATAATATGAAAGAGGGCTGCAGAATAAATTGGCATATACAGCTAAGGAACCTGTTATCCAGAAGGCTCGAAACCTGGGGTTTTCCAGATAAATCTTTCCGTAAAAGTTGTTCACACCTTAAATCTACTAGGACATCACGTAAACATTTAATAAACCAAATAGATTGGGTTAATTATATCTTAGTTGGGATCAAGTACAAGGTACTGTTATTTGGATAAAATTTAGTCTATGGGAGAGAGCCTTTCTGTAATTCAGAGCTTTCTGTACCTACATAGACCCATTTATTTAGGGTTGAATATTAGTGGCATTGGAGCTTTTTGAAACCTCATCTCTAAAAACATAACAAGTACAGAAAAACACATCGAATGATCCAAGAGATAACCCGAAAACCTCTAACAATTCAAGTTTTTGGGACAATTCTTAGGAGAGGAAAAATCAGAAAACCTCTAAAAGTCTGAATGGCTAAATAACGGTCCAATAAGATCAGCACAGCTCCCATTGATTTCTGTGGGGCCTCAACTGCTTTTACTTGGCAAAGTTTGTATTGAATTTGAGTTTTTCGTGGCATTTACAATTTATTAATCTCATATTTTCAGAGTTTAAAAGGATTTATTTTAATATTTTTATAAACAAAACAATGTGTTCTTGAAATATTTCTTATGACACTCTAATATTACATGCATGTACAGGTATGGGACCTGTTATTCAGAATGCTTGGAAGCTGGAGTTTTCCAGATAATTTCCTGTAATTTGGATCTTCATACCTAAAGTCTACTAGAAAATCATGTAAACATGAAATAAACCCAATAGACTGGTTTTGCTTCTAATTAATTAATTTAATAAAAATTAAAAGGATTAATTATATTTTAGTTTGGATCAAGTACAAGGTACTGTTTTATTATTGCAGAGAAAAAGGAAATTATTTTTAAAAAATTTGGATTATTTGGATAAAAGGGAGCGGCCTTCCTGTAATTTGGAGCATTCTGGATAATGCGTTTTTGGATAACAGATCCTATATCTGTACTTACTTAGAAACAGCAAATAATCTCTTCCATGTACTGTACATCTGGTTAGGTAGACAAAAATAAATGCAGACATAAACTCCAGTAGTGCAATTTCTGCTTAATGTAGATAGAAAATAATGTATCTGAAATTTTAATCTAAATAGGGTTTCTGTTATATTGTTTTCTAATGAATGCATTATACTACATAACAGGCATATATAATTTCCTTATTGCAAGGATTATTAATAATAAAAGTGCTAATCTTTTATCTTGTGCTTACTGTAGTGAGAATGCCTGCTACATTCCTATGCCTCATTAGTTACAACAGGCGGAATCAGCTAATCATATAATTTACTGTATGTCTGTTTCACGTCATTAGTTATTAAATACAGCTATTTTTTTTTGTAGAAAATAAAGGAAACTGTTGTAGATACCGAAAAAGTATGAGAGCTTTTGCGAAAAATAAGTATTTCAATACAGAAATGTTGTATAATAGAAATGGAAGTAAATATGTTTGTTAGGTTTGGTTAACCGACAAGTATATGGGATCGGAAATTGTTATCCAGAAAGCTTTGAATTAAAGTAGGCCATCTCCCATAGACTTCATTTTAAGCAAACTATTGTATTTTTTTTTTTTATAAATGTTTTTCTATTTCTCTGTAATAAGAAAACAGCACATTCTGCATGATGGTAACTAAATTGCATTAATCCATATTTGAGGCAAAACAACTTAATTGGATTTGTTAGAAATGTAGCAAATTTAGGATATAGAGTTCCAAATTATTAAAATCTATACATCTATTATTAACATGTATTTCTATAGCGCCAACATATTTTGTAGCGCTGTATCTGTTTTATCAAGTTTAGTAAGCCTGTAACATATATTATTATTAGTAATAATAATAATTGAGTAGACATTTATTATAGCATCATTTTAGAGATCACATAGGTGAAATAAAGGTTTGGGATCCATTATCCAGAAACATGTTATCCAGAAAACTCCCATACCAAATATATGTATTCACTGTAATAATAAAACAGTACCTTGTACAGTACGTGATCCTGACTAGGACAGAATTAATCCTTATTGTAGGCAAAACAATACTATTGGGTTTAATTCATCTTTATATCAATCATATATTTGGTAGACCTAAAGTATGGAGATCCAAATTATAGAAAGACCCTTTATTCGGAAAACCCCGAGCATTCTGGATAACAAGTCCCATTCCTGTTCAAGAAGATATGTTAGTAGATGTTATTTATAACTGAATGTGTTGATATAGCAACATTTGCTTATTCATGTGAACTATTGAATGAACTGCTCTCTCTACAGACAAGGGTCAGCTCATTAGAAGTCATTTTGAAAGTCACAATGTAATGTATAGTTGCTTTAGACACACTCAGATTCTATGCCTGTGACTGTTTTTATTCAGCTATTATTCATACACCCAAGAGATACAGATATATATCTGACTTGTTTATTCTGAAGGCCGTTCAACAGTAATTCATACATAAAAACACAATGAACTAAATGAATAGTCTGCAATATATAACAGTTTTTCTTCATATTTTATATACAGATATACACTGCTCACCAGCAAGAGCAAAACTTCAGCAACATGATGGATATTTCCAGTGAATTATGGTGGACTGCAGTGCGTTCAGTTTTGTAAGGAACCTGGTGCGGTGCAGCAGCTGGTGTTGTGAATCAGGCCGTGACCACTCAGAAAACGGCTACTTCACAACACCAGGGTTGTTTCTCACCTCTGTCTGCATCTGGACATTCAAACTACCCTACAATGTCTGTAAAGAATGTATCCCAACTGCATCTTTTTATTTAGCACTGTGCATGACATGCATTATCTGTTATTACTTCTTAGTGATTCCATGTACTAACCCACCCTAGATCTCTTCAGTTTTCCTGGGAGTCTCATCTGTTCCTTGTAGAGCAGCCAGCTTCCCATAATATCAACCCATTCTGCCATTTACTGCCTTTATCTAATCCTGTGCTGCATATCCTCTTAATCTTAAATACCAAACTATAATGCTAAATTATGGAGCACTAAACACCTTATCTGCTTACATTTTGGCACTTATGGACCAATGCCTCCAACACTATAAGCTGTGACCAGCCAATTGTTTCTCTAAACCATCTTTATTTTGCCTCTCATTAGTTAGCAACACAGTATAATGAATTATTATGTATTGACTTTATTCTGTATGTTGTGTAATATAAATGCTAGAGTGTGCCACACTCTGTACCCAAGTCATGATTCACTCATTAATATAAACAAAGTTACTGGTTGTCTTTGAAAATGTATTTTTGGAGAGTAATATATATTAAATGGTGATCCAAAAACTATTAAAATATATAACGAAATTGTAGCAAGTTTTTTAAACATACTAGCTCTTGCAGTTTTTTTTATTTCCTGCAGATATATATATATATATTTTTAAATAATAGAAAATTTAAGAACAATTATTTTCTTTCCAGCTGAAAGTTTTTTTTAAACATTTACCCCAGTGTTAGTAACTAGTACTTGACACTTAGGGGCAGATTCATTGGGGTGTTGAATAGGATTTTCGAATTTTTTTTTGGTCAAAACTCAAAAATTCAAATTGAGAATAATCCAAATTCAATTAAAATTCAAGATTTTTCAAACCTTTACGAATTTGACTATTCGCCACCTAAAACCTGCTACGTTCATGTATAAATCAGTGGGAGAGGTCCAGTAACCCATTTTAGGATTTTAAAAATGTATAAAGCTGCAGCACTGAACAAGCAAAGACTTTTGGCTAAACTCCACATACGATTTCCGTGCTTTTGCTGGGATCGGCAAAAAAATGCACGCATTAAGGCAGATGCGATGGAAAACAAGGTAAGTAATAGTATGTTGGATGGTGTCGCAGTGTTCATACGACAAGACTGTCAGATGCAGACACAGCTTGCAGAGTAATACAACAGTCAGATGGTGTCACAGAGTGCATCCAACACAACTGTCTTATTACTTACCTTGTTTCCCGTTGCTTCCGACTTGACGCATGCATTTTGTCGCTGAGAGATCGTCCGTGGAGTTCAGTATACATTTGCATAAAACAAGAACATGATTTTATAAATATGTTTGACTTTAGATGGAGTTAACATGACTTATTCTAACACTATTTACACACATGGCTGAACTGAAATTTTAGAATAATAGGCCCAGATAAAATCAAAATTCTAAAACGTTCATCCAGCATCTTGATTGCACAGCCAAGCATATATAAATAAATGCCCTTGCAAAGTTGAACAACTCAGCACCATCATTTCTTAGTATTTCAATGTTTGTTTAATTCTGTTAAAGATTTGCTTATTGCATATGATGACACCTGGATGAACAGATCAGAGGTCTATGTGAACACAAAGTAGGCAGGAACCTCACTGGTGAATCCTCTTGAGTCATTGGCTTTGAAGAATTTGGGAAGCCTTTTTATTGAGTATCATTGCTTTAAGAGTACAGGCCTCGACTACAGCTCCCAGAATGCTTTTACCCTTGCAAATGTGTTGTAGTATGGTGAGTTCTGTACTTTTGGGTAAAGTATGGTTGAGCTATAAAGTTGTATATTGTATTGCATCCCTGTAGAATAAGTTCCAGTGTTTTGTAGTTAACTTTTTTATGTAGCAAATACCTTCCAAGCACTGAGATTTGCCAAACTGTCTAAACAGTACGGCTGTAACTAGGGTTGCCACCTTTTCTTGAAAAAAATACTGGCCTTCCACTATATTTGTCTTTTTTTCCTATTAATGACATTGGGATCACCCATCAAAAATACCGGCCAGGTGGCAACCCTAGCCGTACCTAGGGGAATGCTCTTTATACACATAGCTCAGCTGCCACTAACTCTGGTTTCATGTTAGGAAGTAGTGAGGACACAGCAGTGGTGGAAATGTCGAGGCACAAAAGAGTTAGAGATGCTGAGCAGTAGGGGAGGGCATGTCACACCAGGGGGGCCCTTCTGTGTTGTCCCAGCTCTGCTAAATAGCATGCTAAACTCTAGAATCTTATTTTAAGAGAAAATAGAGCATATTTATTTTACATACAGCATTCATTTTAAAATGAACAGTGATAGAATTGATTTCTATCAATCCAAAGAGTATTCTTGCCTTTGTATAAAGGTACTGGCTTTGGAAACAAATGTAATATGTGTGGGAAGCATTTCTGAATTAGGCACTTGTGTAAACAATTAAAATGCCAAGTATAACCCCTTGAAATACTACTAAACATGATCACAGAAATGCTATTTAGCATAATGTAAGGAAATGTAATTCTAAGTAATAGCTGGTCCTGACTACACGTACCATTAAAATAATGTTGCAGTCTTCAGTTCCCTTCCCACCATTTAACACATATAATGCAGCATTAGACTGTAACAGAAATGATCAAATCTGTTATGCAGATTTCATTCCATATATGGGTTGAAACCCCAAATAGAGACTCACCAAACATCCTGTTGGAATTATGCAAATCTAGCATGTGTGAAGTGTACATTTGCATTTCATCTAAAGGGAGGGGAGATCTGTGAATTCCAAAAATAAATCTAGCTAATTGTTTGATGTTATATGTTGCAAAGTAGTTGTTTTAGAATGGCTAATTCAATTTTGCAATTGGTCTGCTTTGTGTATTTTTTTATAGTTTCTGAATTATATTCCTACTGTCTCCAGATTTCAAACGGGGGTCACTGACCCCATTTAAAAAACAACTGCGCTGTAAGGCTACAAATCTACAGTATTTGCTCTTGCTACTTTTTTTTTATTTTACTCATCTTTCTATTCAGTTCCTCTCCTATTGATATTCCAGTCTCTTATACAAATCAATGCATGGTTGCTAGGGTAATTTGGACCCTAGCAGATATTGCTATTGCAAAATGAAGAGCTGCTAAATAAAAGCTATATAACTCAAAATCCACAAATAATTTAAAATTACTATAATAAAACCAATTGTAGCAGACTATCACTCTACATCATACTAAAAGTTAACTCAACGGTGAACAATGCCTTTAGGAATCCACCCCCCTTTCAATAGGCCACAGCCACATTTCACATGCAGATTGATATCCCTATATTTCTCCATTTCTGATTTGCCTTAACTTTGATAGACAATTGAACCCCCACATAATAATGTGGTAATTGTGCCTGTTTATGGTTCTAATCTGAGCATACCTAGGCTGTAAGCCTTATTGCACTTACTTAGTGCAAGTGTTATTATCCTTTGTGTTTGGACCCAAAACAGGTCACCAATGCCATTTAGGGTGAGTCACCATGATTTGGTTTACTAGAATGAAAGCTTTATTTTACAATGAATACAATACAGGTATGGTGCATCCAGGATGCTTGGGATTTGGGGGTTTTCCAGAATCTTTCCATTATTTCTTCATACCTTAAGTCTGCTAAAAATCATGTAAATATGACATAACCCCAATAGGCTGGTTATGCTTCCAATAAGGATTCATTATATCTTAGTTTGGATCAAGTAAAAGGTACTGTTTTATTGCAGAGAAAAATAAAATCGGTTTTTAAAATTTGGATAAAATTGAGTCTATTGGGCGATTACCTTTCCGTAATTTTGAGCTTTCTGGATTTCTATATTTGTAGACAATAGTCTAGATAACTAATGCTTAGGCTACAAAGCTGACTCTCAAGCATAATGGGGTTCCACAAACTATGTATATTAAGAGAATATTCACAAAGGAGGGGGTTGTTATAGAGGTACTCAGCAAGCAGCTAATATAAACCTAAGCCACTTGTACAATGTGAAATTAATCTGTGTCAGATGAACTTGTTGAATATCATACGTTAATTTGTATAACCAGTACCTCTGTACTTCTGACAAATACCATTACCTCTATTAAATTTGCTAAAGGAAAATTATACCCCGAAAATGAATACTTGAGCAACAGTTTATATCAAATTAAGTGACATATTAAAGAATCTTACCAACCTGGTATATACATTTAAGTAAATATTGCCCTTTTACATCTCTTGCCTTGAACCAACATTTCATGATGGTCTGTGTGCTGCCTCAGAGATCACCTGACCAGAAATATTTCAACTCTAACTGTAACAGGAAGAAGTGTTGAAGCAAAAGACACAACTCTGTCTGTTAATTGGCTCATGTGACCTAACTTTATAGTTTGTTTGGTATGTTTGTGTGCACCGTTGGATCCTAGGATCCCAGGAGGCTGTCCTTAATTTTTAAAATGGCCATTTTATATTTATGATTACCCAATGGCACATGCTACTAAAAGGTATATTATTAAGAAAATGGTTTATTTACATGAAGCAGGGTTTTACATATGCGTTGTTTTGTGCAATATCTTTTTATAGAGACCTACATTGTTTGGGGGGTATAGTTTTCCTTTAATGATAATTTAGTGCTGCTTTCTGGAGATATTTTATGATATCAAAACTACAATCCAAAACACCACACTTACTCAAAATCACATTTTCTTTATGTTTCTGGATTTTAACACTATTTCTCCTCTGCACGGTTGTACAAAGGAAAAATCTCAGAAATGAAGGCACATTTGTAAGTTATAAAGAATGTCATACATGAAACAAATGTCTCGGCTTGTCTCCAGCCCACTGGTAATCTGGCATTCCGATGCAGAAGGAAATGATTAGACAGCATGGCATTGTGCTGCAAGGGAATAGTAACCCAGAGACTGTGTGTGCCAGGCTGGCATACTCCAATCCAAAAGCTGGTCTCTAGCCAAGTGCATTCTTCCTCAATTACTGTTTTTCCTGGCATCCCTCAAGCACAGTTCTGGAAGCCCACCATGCACCGTTGGCATGAAAACCTGAACAATGTCTGCTCCATTTAGGCAATGAAACGATACACACCCTGAAGCTTGCTGCTGGGTAGGAACATTGAAACTGTGAGTCTAAATGTAAATTGCACTTGGAGTAAAAAGTGATCAGTCTCTCCTGGTATCACTATAGTGACTCCTGGACGGGGCACAGTTAGTTTTGTGGTCCGTAAAAAGGCTTGTTAATGCCTCATAATGTTTGTGATTTATAGGTACAGCAGAATTCCTTGAAATTCTTTATTATATATTAATCTGCTATGGGTTGCTCTACTCTTTTTTTTTTTTTTTA
>CM044441.1:49254337-49274010 GCA_024363595.1 Xenopus borealis | reverse complement strand
ATACATATGTATTATATAATCTTGCCTAATCAAAGCTTGGCATATAAATTATCATGCATTCATTGTAAAGGTTTAGAAACGCTATGTATAATTATGTACTGAATATAGTGCATCTTAATATGCGTGCATTCAAGTTTTTTATTCTGTTTGGATGTATAAAGAGTTGATTAAATTTAGGATGGTACTATTTGAGAAATTTAGTACTATTGCCATGAAATTCATCAAGGCTACTCTCCACCAGTGCTAGATCAGCACTAAAATTTTGCACAAGTTAATAAAGTTTTGCTGTGTTTATTACTATTTGTTGCCGCAACTAGGGTTGCCCCCTGTACAGTATTTCACTGGTCTAGCCAGCAATAAAAAGGCAGGGCTGGTAGTGCAAATATACCAACAATGTACTTGTAACTAGTCAGCCTGCCCCACCTCCAATCCACCTCTTTCTCTCAATCATAGCTACAATGCTCACCAAATCACCTCACAATTCCACGCTCAACAACACCCCCTGTGACATCGCTCACGCAGCAATTTACATATCACCGTCCAACCTGGTATAGTTTCAGTAAAAAGAAGGTAACCCTGCTCAGAAGTGATTTTTGGTAGATGGTCTTGACCAATCATATGATTTGCTGAGTAAGTTGATTTATACATGGAAATTTAGTTTAGATCCTAATCCTGCAGTTTCCCCATACTGCTGGTTTATGCATTCATTACAGTTAAGAGCTGCTATCTTGCTAGTAGGACTAAATCAGTATATTGGAAAAGAAAAACCTCCCATGGTCTACCCTAACTCTTCTTTTAAGGGGCATCTTACCAAAGAAAACATTTTATAAGCACATTTACATCCATTTTCTATTTTTAGCACTTGCTGAGATATCTGCAGTTTCAGACTGCTAATGCCAGACTTTTGGCTTAATTGAGAATCCGCAAACCAGGGGTTAACTGAATACAGGAAGTGTATAGAAAGTGCATGACACTCTGAGCCCTCAAAAAGCTGCTTAGCAGTATAAATTGGTCTAAATTGCCAATCTCAGAAACAACTGCAAGTATAAAATTCAAGCAAAATGCAAAAGTGCTCAGGGGATCATTCTAAAGTTTGCGCCAATTAATTTTCTTGGGTTAACATCCTCTTTAACTTCCTTTACAGTATACCCACCTTGATACTTCCTATCCCTGGCCTTTGAAAGGGGGGATTAAAGGTCAAGGAAAGTTAAACTAAAGAAGTAGGCTAGAAATGTTGAACATTATTTTTTGAGCTTCTGTACCAGCCGAAGGCAACCACAGCCATTTAGTAGTAAAGATCTTTGTGTTCAAATATATTCCAGTAGCTCCTCATCTTTTCTACTGATTCACATGCTCTGTGCTGTTGTCACTTACTGAGCTTAGGGACTGACTCAAAATATACAGTACACATAGAATATAAATGTCACGGTATAAGGCTGATCGGTAATTAATATGGATAATTACTACATACTAGGTATAGGATTCATTATCCAGAAACCCATTATCCAGAAAGCTCAGAATTACGGAAAGGATGTCTCCTATAGACTCCATTATAATTTAAATTTTTTTAAATGATTTCCTTTTTTTCTGTAATACTAAAACAGTACTTTATACTTGATCCCAACTAAGATATAATCATTCCTTATTGAAGGCAAAACCAGCCAATTGGGTTTATTTAATGATTACATGATTTTCTAGTAGATTTAAGGCATGAAGATCCAAATTAAAGAAAGATCCGTTATCTGAAAAAAACCCAGGTCTCCAGCATTTTGAATAGCAGGTCCTATACCTGTACATGGCACCACAGAAACTAGCATCAGAATTTAATACTAAACCCTGTAGCACCAGTTTATAATAAAGGCAACCCTATTTTCTGCTTGATAATTTGCAACGACCCCTAAGCTTAGCTTTTCAATAGCTATCAGAGCCCACTGAGCATGTGAGCTAGTACAGCAAGTTCAATATATAAAACATGGCAGTTTTAGCCATATTCATTTGTAGGGTTTAGTTCTCCATTAAGCAGGCTTTTTACTATTGGCCTCCCACCAACAGGGTCAAGAGAATAACTACATCTTCTACCTACCCATGTACAACATAAGCTTGCAGTCTGAACCTCTCTGAACTTTCCTACAATACCAGTTGTGGGGCAACTACCAGCTCTCCCACTTAATACAGGAAACTTTCTCCTGGCATATTTTTCAAGCTTCTCTTGGTATAACCTGTAAGTAAGGATACATGTTCATATTGCTGCAACTACCCTTTACAGTACTGCAATATGTTATTTGAATTAAAATGGGGGGGGGGGGGGATAGAAAACACCTGATTAATTTAGGAAGTATTGTATAAAACTATACAACCACCCATTTTTTTTTAAATCCTTTTAGACATTGTAATTTGGCTGCATTCTAAACTGCTATGTAACATCAGTTGCCTGTCATTTTTACAGATCCAAGCAAAAGCTCCTACAAAGACTTCATTATCTTGTAATTCTTTTCTGCTGATAATTATGGTCTCTCCCGTGAAGACTAAAAATAGAACATGTTAGATCTTAAGGTCGCCTCATAAAACTAGGACACCAGAAAAATTCTTACAGTAAATACAGCATTGCACCAAAAGAAAAAAAAAGTTGGCATACCTTAGCAAATAGAAAGGCATGTACAACAACTACAGGCAATCATCCCTAGGAATGACTGTCTCTCTATCTGATCTGATACAGCTGAATTTCATAGGAACAAAGATGGAGATACAGTGGTTGATTACAGCACAGAAATACTGCTCTCTATGAAGAGGATTCAAGACATCTATGTATATTGAAAGGGGGGGGGAGATTTTTATATAAAACATTGATTTCACCACACGTCAAATTATGGCTTGGGAAAAAAAAGGGCAAGGAGCCTAAATGCTGCTGTTTAAATACATGTAGGGGAGCTATGTGTAGGGACCTGTAGGTTTTACCAGCACCTATAAAGTTAAATCCCTACCTTCCTTAGTTGCCAGGCAAAAAGCCTGTGTTGCAATTTAAGTATTTGCATACCTGTAGCTATTGGCCATGTGGTGCTGTGACCACATCCGGCCTAACAATGAATAGTGCTGGGAAGGGAGGGGCAGTTTCCTCTTTGGCCTCTGGATGGTGATCCAGCAGGGTGTGCCCAGGGGGGACCTGGGTACAGAAAGGCCTTGGCTCTGAAGAGGTAACCCCAAAGGGACTGGAAACGAGAACAGGGTAGCTCTGTATGAGTCTCTCTAGGAGAGAAAGGCAAAGAGATGTGTAGCATGAGCAGCTCAGCTCCAACAAGGAATTGCAGGAGGGAGTAGCTTCTCACAGAAATACCTGAGTGCAGGGACCTCAGTGAGGAGGGACTGCAGGGTAGAGGTTGCTACATTTCAGGAGGGAATGGGTGTCATGATGTCCTGCAAGGATCTACTGGAGTCTGTTCCTCAGCTGAAGCTGTTTCCTGTTCTGAACGAGATGTGATTGTTAACCCTATTCAACATGTGAGTAAACCTGGGGACATTGTCTTCGGACTAATCATAAAAGTTTGTTTGAGTTGCACCAAGAACCTCCTGGCGCCCATCATTTTAGTAAGTTGCACGCACAGTGTCTGGGTGTTGTAGTTGCACTATGCCGTAGAGGGAATGTTTCCACTTAGCGAAGGCTCGGGATCCTGAAGAGAGAGTCCAATGTAACCCATGCGCATACCAATAGCTGGACATATGAACTATCTGTGGTGCGGATAGCCCAGATTAGCATTACATATGTATACATGTCTCTCATCTGTATAGTTGCATGCAGGAAGGGGGAGGAGTCCCCACCCCTGTCAGCTGACAGGAAGGAAGTGCTGCTGGGAGAGAGAAAGCATGTTACTGCAAGATCTCAGAGAAAACTGTGTGCAAAGTTAGTAAGCAACCCCAGTGGCATAAAAGCAATATTTAGGTTGGGGAAGGGTTGCCACCTGTCCGGTTTTGACCCGGACAGCCCGGTATTTTGAAGGGCTGCCCGGGTCAATGCTTCCTGCAGGGTTTTCCAAATAAGGAAAACTGGGCGGGATTAGCTTGATTGACGCAGCGATCAGCCAATCGGCGATTGCCTCGTCATAGCTCTGCCCTGTGATGTCACGGGCCCGCCCCCCTGTCAGGCTTCAGCCACAGGGAAAGGTGGCAACCAGGGTTGGCGGGTTTCCCGCCAAATTGCCCGTTTTTTTAAGTGTGGTGGCGGTTTTTCCATGTCCAAACCCTCCAATGGCTAATTTTGGGCTAGTTTTAATAGGTGCCGCGGGTTTGGACTTGGAAAAACCGTCCAATGCCTAATTGTACAGAGACAGAATGACTGTCTCCCTCGGAGTCCCCTCCCGCCCCACGGCCCCGCCCCCTCAGTGACAGCACTGCTGGCTGCAGGTGGAAGTCACTGTGTCTCCCGAGTGAGTCCCTCCCTCCTTCTGAGTACCTCTCGCCCCACGGCCCCGCCCCCTCAGTGACAGCAGACTGGTTGCCTGCAGGTGGAAGTGCTGCTGCTGTCTATTAGGACGGAGTGACTGAGTCCCTCCCGCCCCCTCAGTGAAAGTGACTGGCTGGCTCAAGCCAGGATGCCAGCATGCTGCAGGTAGGAGGAGCAGGAAGGAATGGATAGATTTTGAAATTTTTTTCCTCTCTGTGGGTTGCTCCTGCCTCGCTCTGCGTGTCGGGACTTGTAGTGTTTGCTGCTGCGCTTGGGGCTTCCCCTGCTGCCAGGAGCGAGTCGGAACAGAGGTAAGGGCTGCTGGGTCGGCGATAGCCACAACTGGGAGTATGGGAGCCGAGGGACAGTGTGTAAGTGTCGGAGCAGCCAGGGGGTCGCGCTGGGTTTATATAGGACTCACCACTCCTCTTCTTCTCTCTCCTGCACTCACTGTGCCACACACATGACTTTGTAACCTTGTAGCACTCACACTCTCACAGACACACTCTCACTCACACACACTCACTCACACACTCTATCACTCACTTACACACATTCTCTCTCACTCACACACACTCTCACTCACGCACACACACTTTGTCTCACACACACTGTCTCACTCACACACACTCTGTCTCACTCACACACACACTGTCTCACTCACACACACTCTGTCTCACTCACACACACTCTGTCTCACTCACACACACTCTGTCTCACTCACACACACTCTCTCTCACTCACACACACTCTCTCTCACTCACACACTCTCTTTTGATGGTCTTTGGCTGGTTTTGAAATGAAAACATGGCAACCCTGGTGGCAACCCTAAAGGGAGAGAGTCCTTGTCAGGGAGAAGAGCAAGGTGTCCTCTTCTCAGGGCATGGAAAGCCAAAGGGAGTCCTTCTCAGGAATCTGAAGAAACAGCCACATAAGTGGGATACCCCCAGCAGCTCAGATACTGAAATGTTTAATATCTGAAATATTATGTAAAGTTCTACTAAGAATCAATATTTATTGTTTTGCAGACAGTGCTGTGATAAATTTTGCAGCTTTTTCTGTGTTTCCCAATGTATTTTGACTGCCTTCAGCCTGGAATTTATATTACACCATAGTTACATGTTTCAGTGACCTAACCATATGTTTAAATGCCAAGCTGGAATGCTACAGAAAATAAATGTATATGTAGGGGAGCTATGTATAAACGTCTCTCCTCTGTGGTGTTTAGGGTTGCCACCTTTTCTTGAATAAAATACCGGCCTTCCTATATATTTATCTTTTTTCCTATAAATAACTTTGGGATCAGCCATCAAAAATACCGGCCAAGCTGGTAAAATACCAGTCAGGTGGCAACCCTAGTGGTGTTGTGTGCAAGTTGGGGGAGGAGTCCCCACCCCTGTGAGCTGACAGGAAGGAAGTGCTGCAGAGGTAGTGCTACTGGGAGAGAGAAGCATCAGGGAAAGGATGTTGCTGCAAGATTCAAGAGAAAGTCATGTGTGTAAAGTTAGTAGGCAACGCCAGTGGCAGAAAAGCGGGCTCTATTTAGGCTGCAGAAGGAAAGGGGGTCCTTGTCCGGTGTCAAGTATGCTGTTCTACCAGCTGAAATATTATGTAAAGTTGCTCCATGTGCTGCAAATAAATCCATCAACCTTTGCTGTGTTTGTAGATCAGGAAAGTTCCCAGGGAGGAGTATCCCAGTCTAGTCTGTCCTGGGTGGAGGCATGCCAAATTACAGTGTACCTGTTCTCCCCTGTAGCGGAGACACATGACTCCGTAGTGCCACAAGCAAGAAAATCAGTGCTAGATTTCTTGCAGTAGCAGAATAGGGCTACACATTTTTCACCTTAATTTATGCCTCTTGGGGGTTTGTGACATTTGACATAGCCATTCATATGTATTATCTGACCCATTTAGATGTGGGAACTTCAGTACAATAACTGCAGGAATGTTTGCCCCTCTTTCCTTATTTAAATGGTTCAAAAAGGCGTTTGTATTAATTATACTTTTAGCTAGAAGTTTACTTTTTAAAGTACATGTATAGGACCTATTAACCATAATGCTCGGGACCTGGGGTTTTATAGATAGTAGATATTTCCGTAGTTTGGATCGCCATACCTTAAGTCAACAAAAAAAATTAAACATAACCCCAACAGGAATGCTTGTACAAACATCTTGATGCCTAGTGTCAGTCTCCATCAAGTTTTTACATGAGATTAACTCCATTAATTCTTTAATTGACATTTTTACCAAGGTGTATACAGAGCTTCTAAACAATCTAGAAGTTACCTGATTCTAAAGCCAGAAAGAATGATAAATACAAGGAAAATCATATACCACATCATAAAAAGGATATTAGAAGCCACCAGTACAATAAGCTGGTTGGAACTGAATCCTGTCCTTTATCTGAGAGAGTTTATTTAAAGGGGTGGTTCACCTTCGAGTTAACTTTTAGTATATGGTAGAAGGGCCAATTCTAAGAAACTTTTCAATTGGTCTTCCTCATTTACTTTTCATAGTTTTTTTTAATGATTTGCAATTTTCTTCTGTTTCTTTGCAGCTTTCAAATGGGGGTCACTGACACCATCTAAAAATAAATGCTCTGTAAGGTTACAAATGTATTGTTATTGCTACTTTTTTTTACTTATCATTCAATTCAGTCCTTCTCCTATTCATATTCCAGTCCCTTATTCAAATCAATGCAGGGTTGCTAGGGTAATTTGTACCCTAGAAACCAAATTGTTGACACTGCAAACTAGAGAGCTGCTGAAAAAAAGCTAAATAACTATAAAACCACAAACAATAAAAAATGAAAACCAATTGCAAATTGTCTCAGAATATCACTCTCTACATTATACTAAATGTTAACTCAAAGGTGAACAACCCCTTTAAGCTTGCTGGGGTTAAAGTTTACACTTTTATATAGATTGGTTGCTTAATACTTGAATACTTGTTTATCACCCATATTTGGCACAAGGCAGACCAAGGCCTTTTATACAGGTCACAGATCTCAGGCTGCATCTAATATGGTTATAGTTTAAAGTAGCAGTAGCAGTTTTTTTTTTTTTTTACATTACAGGACCAAAAATATAGACTATATAGTATAATTTAAGCATAGCTAACCCTTATACCAGGTAGAAGCACATATGAAATGTGTATCCAATCAAAAGTTTCTTAAGCTTAGCATAACTTCATATTGTACCCGATGGGAAATGTTTATTTGCATTGCATTTAAAGGGGTTGTTCACCTTTAAGTTAACTTTTAGTATAATGTAGAGAGTGATATTCTGAGACAATTTGCAATTGGTTTTAATTTTTTATTGTTTGTGGTTTTATAGTTATTTAATATTGCCATCACAGGTTTCATTCTTAGTTGCATTAACACAATGCCTTATTTATCATTCATGGTTAATGGCAAAATTTGGATGCAAAGCACCAGCAACAGTTGCCTATACTGCATATATATATGGATAGGTGGAAGGCAGGTCATAGACACCTCCTCCTAATTTTCTTGCATTTGTGATAGTGATGGAGTGGGGGGATCTGAGATAACTTTCTCCTGCCCTTCTTGAGAGGATGAGGGTAAAGTGCCCATTACTACCTATTGCTTTAGCAACCTTGTACAGGGATGGGGCAAGTATTGCCACCTTTTGAAGAAACAAAGTCCAGGCAGGGGTGGCCATGATATAGGGATGGTGCCGATTGGTTGATCTCCACAACCCTGGAAACTGGACAGCTGGCAACAATAGATGGGGCCCTGTTAACAGTGCTGGAACTAGGGGTAGGCAGAAGGGGCACTTGCCTAGTGTGCAATGGGGGCACAGGACCCTGGGCACATACTGTACCTCTTCTGCCTCATCTTATGCCAGCTCTCCTGAAATAGCAGTGAGATTCAAGAGTAGGTGAGATAGAAGTGGATGTAGGCAGTGCATCTGGAAAGAAAAATAAGAGCGATGAATTGCTTGCTTTGGTGCACAGTTGTGTTGGCCTGGTGTTGTCTGGTAATATGATCCACTGTGACTTTTATTAAAGGGTCACAAGGACTACCATTTATTAATTCATTACTCCACTCCAGCATCAATCAGCAAGGAAGGGGGAAGGGCACCCACTATGCTGTTTTTATAAGCTTAACTATAAATCAATATTACCAAACTGATAATCTCAGCATTTTTTTACATGTATATTCCTTAAAACTGAATCCTACTCTTTATCCACAATTTAGTTTTTTTATTGAAAGTTTGTGGGAGGTTAAAGTTCTTACACTTAGAAATTATACTAATTAGTTGGTTAAGGCTCCAATTTAGTCCCTTTGTTAATCAACCAGAGTTATTAGCTGTTATGAATTTAATTGCCTGTTACATTATTGATAATAGTAAAAAATGAGGGCCATAATCTTTTCTAAAAGCTATTTGGAATTTTCAATTAATAGGATTTTCTTTATTAAAACTCCTGTTAAGTAATACTGGGCACACACTAATTAAAACTGCTATGAATCTAGATAAATGGGGAAGGGAAGCATCTTACTCGTCTTAGCCTGGACAATTTACAAATCCTTCCTCTCCTTTCAGCAAGGCTGATAGCTTTGTGTTGTCTTCTTGATAACTCCTTATCATTTTACTGCTAAAAGCTGAACATTTTCAGCCAGATGTGTATAAATTGTATGGTATTTCAGACTATGTGCACTGCTTTCCTAGACAGTTACTGAAAACAATTTTTATACTTTGACTTTTCAACGACTATTTTTGACTATTTAGTCAAAAATGTTTTACTCCCTTGTAAAAATACACGGTGTTATTTTTTCCTCTTCTTTCCCTCATTTACATATGTAAATTAGGGTTGGTTTTCGTATTCAGCTGAATCCTAAAATAGTGGATTTGGTGCATTCTTAAAAGTTACATAGCTGTTGCTATCTTTTACTAACAAGTTATTGCCAAGGCTACCATTTGAGTGAATTCTGGCAGTTTGGACAATTGCTGTGCTTTTTTTCTAATATGAACCCAGATGAATGGGCTCATGTTTAAAAGGGGGTATATTTTCCATTAACAACATCAGTTGTGCCCTCTGTTATACAATATACTATTATATGGCAACTCCTCAGTGACTAATGATAATATACCTCTATACCAGTGATCCCCAACCAGTTGCTCGCGAGCAACCCCTTGGATGTTGCTCCCAGTGGCCTCAAAGCAGGTGCTTATTTTTGAATTACTGGCTTGGAGGCAAGTTTTGGTTGCATAAAAAACAGATGTCCTGCCAAACATTCTCTCCTGTAGGCTGCCAGTCCATATAGGGGCTACCAAAAAGCCAATCAGAGCTCTTATTTGACATCCCCATGGACTTTTTCATGCTTGTGTTGCTCTCCAACTCTTTTTTAAATTTAAATGTGGCTCACGAGCAAAAAAGGTTGGGGACCCCTGCTCTATACCATATGCTCTTAGTGATGCGATCAGTATCATATAGTGTCTTCTGCTTTAACAAGGCCTTTTTAGTGTTGTAATGAATGCCGCCATGTCATTATTTTTACTGGCAAAAATAAGTTAACATTTATTTATTTCCATAAACATCATTGTCAGATTATTGTAGACACATTTATGTTTTGTCCCCATGCAGCCTGAACTAGAAATAATAGGATATTATTAAAAGCATTTAATTATTTAGCACTGACTTATTCTGCAGTACTTTACAGTTTTAATTTAGTTCGCATTGAATTCTACTGCACTGAAGCTTATAGACCGTGGTCCTATTTAATCCTTGTACATACTCAACATCCTTTATTTGGATAAATAGGAGTGTAAAAATGTAAATTGTAAGCCAGGGTACTTCCTTTTTAATTAAATATTTCAGGGCCCCACTATCATGGTGGAATACAGGGTAAAATCACTGCATTGTGGGTAAGAAAATATGTCAGGTTAAGTCGAATTAACACTTTGCATAAATGAGGTCTGTACCGTTTTATGTATATAATTTCCAAAAAGAGGGCATCCTAGGCCAAATACTTGCAAGAAAAGTCATTCTTGAGAGAAAATTCAGGAGGCTGTTTTTTTCTTTGGTAAATTTTACCAATTATTAATACAAACATTACCAAGGGTTTTTTATTCAACAGTTCATTGAATTGTTCCAGGCTGAAAATAATTGTTCTGATTCTTTTTCTCCACATAATATGCATCAGGGAGTCAGAATTTAGATGGGTTGTAGTGCACAGTGCTTCTGCGGAGTTGCTCTGTCCGTTAAACCCCTACAGTTGAACAGATATTGACAACCTGTCATTAAAACTTTCCTGAATGCTAGTTGAATCAGCCCCTTATTTTAAAGAATTTAAAGATTATTAAAACATAAACAATAACATAATACAAATAATTGATATTATATGCTCCTACTCTACAGTGGTGGGCCAAAGTAATGTGTACTGTAAGAGATACAGAAATCATAGATACTTTTCTTCTGGGTGTCAGAAGAATAGAGAGACCAAGCAAAAAGATTCAGCCTTTAATTTATATAATGTTTCTATGGCTTGTTAAAGAACTGAGGCACACCATCGTCTGCAGTCTAGAAAAATACAAACTGCCTCCAGATACAGTAAATTATGGTACATGGCAATGGTTTCAGTCTCTTTAATTTTCTATATTAAAAGTTCAAATAATGAAGATCATTCTTGCTCATTCAAATATTTCATTATATTGGGAGTGGTGTATTTCTGTTTGCATCAGACCAGCAATCTTATTTTATGTCACAATGCTGTTCATTCTGTGGGAGTGTAGGCACCTATGAATGACATCTGAGCCCTCTTTTAGTGAGATTGACATTTTCAAGATGGAGGGCTAGTACACTTTGAAATTATAAGGAAAACAAGATCCTACGCACTACATATTTCTGTCCTTACTGCAGCTCATGTGACAGTAGGAATACCTTCTGGAAAGTAAGATGTTCATAGAAACACTTTTAAAAATCATTTGTATAAATAATTACAACCTTCTGCAACAACTGCATTTACTGGGTCCCACAACTGGCTGTTACTCTTCCCATCACTATAAAGCTGGGGTCCCAAACCTTTTTTATCCTGAACCACATTCACATGTAAAAAGAGTTGGGGTGCAACACTAAAATGAAAAAAAAACATCCTGGGGTGGTAAATAAAGGATACAATAGGCTATTCAGTTTCCCTATGGATTGGCAGCCTACAAGAGGCTCTATGTTGCCATACATCTGGTTTTTATGCAGCCAAAACTTGCCTCCAAGCCAGGAATTGAAAAATAAGCCCCTGCTCTGAGTACTCTGGGAGCAATATTTAAGGGTTTGGAGAGCAACTTGTTGCTCATGAGCTGCTATATTCAATCACTGCTATAAAAGGTCCTGGATCATCTGATGGTGCCTAACTAATGCTGCTTTGATCTCAAGTTGGTCCCAACACCGTGATGTAAAGCATCAGTTTGACTATAAGACACCCTGTAGAAAGACATGAGTCCCAAAAGTTATAAGGACTTCCAAAAACAAGAGTTTTGTGTGCGCTAAAACTTAATTCGTCATGACTTCCTTCTGAAAATGCCCAGTCACACAACATCAATAATTTCCACCCAACTCCTTTACACAGGGTCAAACTGGGGGATCTGGGGCAGCTGTCTCAGGGCTCCCCTCCGGACCCCCTGCCACAACTCTAGTTCCTCGAATGCCCCCCCCAGCCTTGCCGTATATGTGGTTTTGCCTGAAGAAGGGAGGTATTGCATTGCTTGAATATCTATTAAGATGCATACAACCTACTATAATTTACTCACAGTTCAATGTCATTAGCAAGACATCAAGCACAATTGTCAGAGCCCATAAAGTACCATGGGCTATAAGTAGCAAAATTTACCAATGCAAATGATACATAACACTGTTAAGAAATAAATAATGCTATGGAATGGAACAAAAGCAAATAATTGTTTAAAAAAAGTCAATATTATGTTATAATTGGTGAACTATGACAAGCTATATTTTTTTTAATAAATATTTTTACTCTTTGATAAATATGCCCCTGTATGTTTGCAATGTTTAGGGGACTTTTTTTTCTTTCGTTTATTTTCTCTTGCCCAGTCTTTCACGTAAACTGACATAAAACCAGTACTCCTCACAGGCAAATGACAATGACACTCCTAGAAAGCCAATAGCTGGCGATGTATGAACACCATGGGGTCCATTCTTTAAACCTTGATTTTTTTTCTGGTCAATGTTTTTGGGGGGAAAACTAAAAATTTTTGTGAAAAAATAAAAACTAAAATTTTTCAAGATTTATCATACACCAAAGTTGCTAAAAACCTCAAACTACTCCATCTTAAACCTGTCGAGATCATGTAGAAGTCAATGGCAGATGTCCCTGAAGTTGTTTCTTGACATTGTGATCTGTGTTGGATAATCTGAAACGGTCAGGGTTTTCGCAATGAAAATTTGATAAAGTTGAGTCACTCATATGATACGAATTGAGGCTCCATTTTGTTGCGACATTTAGTCGCTCCGATTTTTCCATGAGAAAAATTGCTGATAAATTAGTTACTTTCATAGAAGGGAGTTTGGTTGACTTTGTTTTCATAAAAAAACAGATTTAATATGAGTTTTAGTAAATAAGCCCCTATCAGTGACTAAATCATATGTGTTAAGTCACCCCTATAGTCATTCTGTTATTATTATTTGGTATTTCAATTTCAACAACGGTTAGCTAAAAAAATATATTTGACAAGCTCTCTTATGAATTTTTCCAGATCATTGTGCCCCTCGTTAACTTGCAGTGCTTTAGTTTAAAGCCAATGTTTGATCATTTCATGGGGCTGAAAATCTGAGGTGTTAGATCATAGCACTCCCCACTGAGTTCTGATATTCCATAATGCAGAATGGAGGCTCGACGCATTGTGATGAATTAATACATTGAGCGAAGCTCTGAAAAATGTGGCAGTTTTATTTAGAACAAGCTAAATGTGATGAAAAGTAAACAGCTGGGAGTCCATTAGGATTTTTTAATATATTGTCCCAGGTAATTTCTACACACAAGAATACTGAATACATGTCTTGGTAGAATATATATGAACAGGTATGAAATGAAGGTGATCAGGGCAGAGATCCAGATTTTGATGCTGTGCCACTTCACTACATGTTCTGCCCCTGGGTAGGACAAACAGCATGGAAGGATTTTGTTCTTGGAATGTTTTCTTAGAATCTAAAACCCACCTAATAGCAGATGGGATGGGGTCATTTAGTTTAATATCCTCTAGGTTGGATTAAAAATAAATAATTATCATTTAAATGTGTGTAAAGTTTTATTTGTAGTGAAGTCCACTTAGTAAACCACTCTGTTTTGCTATTTACTGTATTCTTGATATTTACAAGAAATTCCATTGCATTTTTAGATTCCTACCTTATGGTTTTTGTGTCTGGAGAAATAAAGCCACTCTTATCTATTTAGTGCCATCTAGTGACACAGTTACAGAACTAAAAGTTTATATGGTGCAGGTGTTCATTGAGTGCAGCTTATGTGCATTTGGAGAGTCTTAGGAATCCAGAGTCAGACTAGGGTGCCAGTACTCTCCAAACGATTTACCTTCACTCACTTTCTCCTTCCATACTTTCATCTATCCTTCTTCCTTCCATGTGGCAGATTAACTAAAGGGCAAATTTTCGCCAGCGTCAACTTCGCACCCATCACACCATTTCGCCTGGCGCAATTGTGCTACTAATACATTCATTTAATGCAAAGTTTTGTTCCGAGCATCAAACGCTGACGACTTTGCTAACATTACTTCGACTGTGTGAGTATTTCATAGAGAACATGCGCTAGAGTTCATTTATGCCTAGCGAAAATTTGCTAGTGATCTTGCGCTTAGGTCAATTTGCATTCGGCGGGAAATTTCAAGTTGTATGAATTACAAATGTCCAGGGAACCTTAATAAAGATGAGAGTAAATATAATGCCCTACACATCAGCCCACTGTAAAATTTATGTTCCATATGTTATAAAATGTCTGGAGAAAACCCGTTTCTTTTTAGCACTTTGGCTGCTCTGAGGCTGTGAAGTCAATCCGCACTTTACTGAATTTGTGGTGTAATGATCGTTCGCCAGAGAGATAAGTCGCCTGGCAAAAGAGTATGAATTATTGCTAGCGAATTGGCGCCTGTGTCTCTTAGTTAATTGCCGATGTCCCTGTGGGTGGCAACGCTGGTGAAATGTCGCTAGAGTTAGCCACTTTGCTCTTTAGTTAATCTGCTCCCAAGTCCATTCATTGTTCTCATACAGAAATGGAGAATGACCATGGTATATGGGTTCTGTTATCCAGAATGCCATGGATCTGGGGTTTTCTGCAAAATGGATCATTCCATACTTTGGCTCTTCATACTACTAGAAAATCATATAAACCCTGAATAAACCCAAAAGACTTGTTTTGCTTCCAATAAGGATTAATTATATATTAATTTGGATCAAGTACAAGGTATTGTTTTATTATTACAAAGAGCAAAGGAAATAATTTTATTTTATTTAAATTATTTGGAGTCTATGGGCTATATCCTTCCCTTAATTGCAGAGCTTTCTGCATAATGGGTTTCCGGAGAATGGATCCCATATCTGTATAGGTATATACGACAAATGGTAGACTGAGTAGACGGGCCAACTGACACCTGAGCCCGCTGGCAGATTTCCTAGTATCCCGGTTGGACAGTCCGACTCTTAAAGGAAAACTATACCCCGAAAATGAATTTTTGAGCAACGGATAGTTTATATCAAATTAAGTGACATATTAAAGAATCTTACCTACCTGGTATATATATCTAAGTAAATATTGCCCTTTTACATCTCTTGCCTTGAACCACCATTTCATGATGGTCTGTGTGCTGCCTCAGAGATCCCCTGACCAGAAATATTTCAACTCGAACTAACAGGAAGAAGTGTGGAAGCAAAAAGTAGAACTCTGTCTGTTAATTGGCTCATGTGACCTAACTATAGTTTGTTTGGTATGTTTGTGTGCACCGTTGGATCCTAGGATCCCAGGAGGCTGTCCTTATTTTTTAAAATGGCAATTTTCTATTTATGATTACCCAATGGCACATGCTACTAAAAAAGTATATTATTATGAAAATGGTTTATTTACATGAAGTGGGGTTTTACATATCAGTTGTTTTATGCAATATCTTTTTATAGAGACCTACAGTGTTCGGGGGTATAGTTTTCCTTTAAGTAACACCAAAAAATTAAAGTGTTTAAACTTTAAGCATTTTATTACAGTATCCTTTGGGGGCATAATTATAAAGAGGTATAAAAAAAAAACAAAGTGTTAAAAATTGGAGTAAAAGTGTAAATCAAAATACAAAAGTCATACAATGTTATTACACACACTTTTTATCACATTTTTTTTTACTCGGCTGCTAGATATACTGTAAAGAAAGAACACTAATCTTGCTGACATTTCATACACATACTATTTTTCATCATTGTAGCCAGAATAGTCTATTTTTTTTTTATTTTTTCCATTTACTGTACCATGTCAATTGTTACTGAGAAAAGCGAAATTGCAAAATACAGCTGCATGCTTCATCTATGTAACTATGGCAACAGACAACCCCTATGTATAATAATACTAAAGAGAAATTGGAATTTACATTGTTCACTGGTGCACCATAATTCAGAAAACTAATGGCAAGATAAAGTTGGATAGAAATGATGTAATTTTTGATACCCATTTTATAGTCTGATACATGGTGTATTAATGTAAAAATATTGACAATGACACACAAATATATTCATAGTCAAGGGATTTTTTTTCATATAATGTGCAGGTGCTCAAGTAAGAAGAAAAAGTTGCTTAAATAATGGCTACAAAATATACTGAAAGCAGACTCTTCTTTGTCAGCATTGTTGTTAGTTGATACCATCATTCAATTGGTCACAATCCTAGCCTTTCCTAGTTGCTATCACTTAATTAAGCCACACCAATGTTTTGGAAGACCCATATTTTGGGGGGTTTCAAACTAGAGCTGTCCCAACCAAAGAATTCTCTCCTGCCGCCGTGTCCATTTTTGACGGCGGTAATGGGCGACAGCGTCCATTTTTCCGGCGTCCGTCATAACAAAAGCTAGTCCTCCTAGGTTTCCATGATATCCCTTGAACGCTACCTTGTGCGTTCAACCGGATTTACACATCACTTCCAGGTTTGGCATAACGGGTTTCTATGGAAACCTTGCATGTGTCCTGTGTGTAGTTCCTAGCTTATTTGTGCTCATATACAATGTGATTACTTTCTCAAGGGGGAGAAATACATTTATAGCACAAAATAATACATTCCCGTGTTCATTCTTTATGCAACACCTGTATATGGATTGTATGCTCACCCTATCTCAGTATATACAGATAGAGGAAAAATATATGAAGACATATATAAAAAGTGTGTGTTAAATTCATCATTATATTACAATCCATTCGTGAAATTCATTTTTTTTGTTCTTTTGATTAAAATATAATTTATTTGTAATACACCACTGGTGTCTGACTCCTGCATTAAGGGAGGTAAATTGTTAAAAGGGAGATAATAAAGAATATATGATTTAGTTTTCAAAAACTTCAGAATTTTTCATTGACCATATTTACAAGGCCTCCTCAGCGCCCAAGGCCGCACAGACATCGGCCCCCCAGCCGCAAGCTTTTGGTATCACAATAGTATTTTTCATTTATACATCTTTAAAGCATTACTACAATTAGCCATAACATAATCACATAACAGTGCATTCCACAACCTTGCTGCCCTCGCCATGAAGAACTACCTACGCTGCTTAAAATGAAAGTTCTGTTGCTCTGATCTAACGGGGTGGCCTCTTGTGCTTTAAACATTTTATGGTAAAAAAGATCCCCCACTATAGGTCTATAATTCCCTCTAATGTACTTGTAAAGAGTAATAATGTCGCCTCACAAGTGACTTTTCTCAAGATTGTCCCATGCATCAGTAGTTATATTACTAGGAAAGATGTTTAGAAAATAAAGCTGCTTTTTAATTCACTGCTGCCTGATTGTCCGTGGAGTGTGTCTAAATGTATAGGTTTGAGACCTCCCTTTGCTGTGGCTTCGGGGTGACCAGACCACAGATCTCAAGTGTGAGTGACTTGTGAATGTTGAATTCATTTAAATATCCTACCTGAAGCAAGAGGTTCGGTATCATGAATAGCAAAATCTTACCCTGGTGGTCTAGTGGTGCGGCGTGGACTACTGGCGCGCCGCTCAATCTCTTCCCCCGCTGCTTCCTCTAGTGCGCGCGCGGCGCTTACTTCCGGGTTTTAAGGCTGCAGGCATGCTGGCGTCATGACACCAGCGCGCAATGGCACCAAATTTTAAATATTTAAAGGGGTCTTTTGGTATTTTGCATTGCCCGTGATAGGTTTATTCCTAATGCCCTGTACCTGTGCTGTAAAGCTTCTGTTTAATCCTGATTATGGTGTTTGACCCTGCCTGGCTTTGACTATTCCGATATCTGTATCATGACCTGTGCCTGTTATCTGACTACCGATTGTGCCTTATCCTCGTCTGATTGATAACCTGGTTTTGACGCTTGCCTGCCTGATTATTCTAGCTACCTCCCTGCCTCAACCCAGCCTATCTGACCACGAATCTGCCTACTCCTGCCTGTACCGTGACCTTTGGCCTTACTGACTTTACCAACAGTCGTGCCCCTCTGCCTATCCAGAACCTTTCGTTTGCACTCCTCGTTTAAGTCCAGGTGGCATCTGAGTAGCTGAGGGCTCCTCCTGAAGCCAAAGGCGGTCACACTACTGGTGAAGCACGAGCCTAGACCAGGGTGCTTGGAATTGGTTCTGGTGTTGGGTGCCGACCGTGACAGACTCAAACCCCGGTCCTTGATGTTTGGACACTCTTGTATTATTCTGGTGAGCCACTGGAGGATCTTTGTGCTTATGCTGGACACTGCCCTGGACAGACTTTCAATAATGTTCTTTCTATCTTGCCTTGTTAACATGTTTCTAGATTATAGACCATTTATAAACCAGTCCCTGCCCTGTGATCCTGGCTTGATCATCTGAGCTCCTGAGCCCGATCCAGCCCCCTTACTCTGTCATTCCTGACCCTTGATTCCTGGTTCCAGTATTCCCTGCCTGTTCCCTTTCCTCCTGTTCCCACCTGGTTCTTGAGACCCTTCTTCTGTGAATTCCCTGGTTTGACCTTCGGCCTGTTATTTCGACCCTGCTTGATTGCTACCTGACCTTGCCTACCATTCGGAACTTGCCAGCCTGCCGCCAGCCCAGACCATTTTGCCTGTTCCTGGATTTTGCTTTGCCTCTACCCAGGCTTGTATTTGATTTTGTGTTTTCATTCCAGTTCATTATTGTTTTCATTCTTACGATTAAACCTCCTTCACCATATCATGGCTTCTGCTGATTTTCCTGCAGTAAATGTGTGTCACCTGGGTTATCCAGCATATATGCTTCATACTGCTGAACATGACAAACATGACATCCGGGGCATATGCACCCGGACCAACCCAGTGATTGGGTGAGCGTTGTAGGGAATTAAGCTTGTATTACGCATAAATAAAATGCTTATAGTGGCATTGATAAAGTATACTGAGCCCCATTATAGAGTCCTGTAATATGAATTAATTAACCTGCCAGGGCCTCTTGTGCCTCTTAGGCCCTCAAGCAGTTGTCAGGACTGCTCCCACTTTACCTGTGCATTCATATTATGTAATTAAATGCTTTAAATTACACTCACAAATGCAGAGAGTTGCTTATGCAAAAAAAAAAAAATATTTTATGTGGTGCCTTGTAGGGGGTGTCTAACATTGAACTTATTTAACCTTTTATTCTCCTTTAACAGTTATATGTTAAATAGGACTGCTCACCGGTTCTTTGTGAGGGTGACTGTTCTTGTGTCCTGGGGGTTAGTTAATTACATCAAAGACCTTATTAAAATATATCAAACACAATAAATATAATCAATAGCAGAACTATGCTTAAAAAATGTCAGAAATCCATGAAAGGAGATTAATTATTCTGTGGGAATTACTACAAACTGTGTAAAATGGTGTAAAAAATGTCTGTATTTTGTGATATTATTTTACACAACATGCGATGTATTATCTGGCTTTTTTGGGACCTTCCAGATTTTTCCAAATAAGGGATCTTTTTGGAGCAATTTTCTTAAGGCTAATAAAACATTAAAATTAACACAAATTTGGACTAGCTTTTGTTACATCAGGTGAAACGCATTGCTTTATTATTTCTGT
>CM044441.1:49223628-49253782 GCA_024363595.1 Xenopus borealis | reverse complement strand
TATATATATACCATGACATGGATGAATGAGAATCTTCATAGTCAATACAGGTATGGGACCCATTATCCAGAAACCCCCATTATCCAGAAAGCTCTGAATTATGGAAAGGTCATCTTCCATAGACTCCATTTTATCCAAATAATCTAAATTTTAAAAAATGTTTTTCTCTGTAGTAATAAAACAATACCTTGTACAATACTAATATATAATTATTCTTTACTGTAAGTAAAACCAGCCTAAAAAGAACCAAAAAAAACTACCAGAAAAGAAAGTAAAAAAGGGCAGATATCCAGTAGATTATTAAAAGAAGCTCAGGGTATATATATCTATATCTATATATATATATATATATAATTATCCACTGTAGAGTGAAAAAATGCATATTAATAATCATCTAAGATCATTTTAAGTAATCTACTAATATTTTATTATGAAGAAACAGTTGCAAGATGTTAATAAGCGAAGACTATGTAGCCATTGTAATTATCATCTCTGCTATACCCAGTCACAAGCACCACTTTTTATCCCCTTACTTAATAATATTAATCTTTTCTTAAGTGCTCATATAGTAAAAACTTCCACCTAAACATATATAAAAAATATATGGGTTTAATTACCGTTTATTCTTTTAGCTGGAAATCCTTCTGTAGTTAAAAATATTGCTATGATTATAATTAGAATATTGAGTATTTTAAAATACATGTTTCTTCTTCAGTGATTGATTTGAAATTGAAAGTGTTTATCTTGTGCAGATGCTAAACCTTGGGGTGGCATCGTGACATCACAATGTTCGCAAATTTGTAACCTTGGGGTGGCATTATGACATCATCAGCACCTGTTTACATATAATAATGATTTCAGCTGCTACACACAGCATCTCAACTGTGTTTACAAAGATGTAACCATGGTGAAGCATTATGACATCATCAGCATAGAGTGAAAAAATGCATATTAATAATCATCTGAGATCATTTAAAGTAATCTACTGATATTTCATTATGAAGAAACAGTTGCAAGATGTTAATAAGAGAAGACTATGTAGCCATTGTAATTATCATATATAAATATATATATATATACTCCCCTATACTTTTCTCCCTGAAGTTAATGGCCTTTTTAAAATACAGGTATTGGCACTTGCCAAATTTGAATCACAAAGTCATGGGGTCAACCTGAATTAAAAGATAATAGTTGGATGCCCAAAATTCGGTGGAGCTACTATTAGCCAATCAGATTTCCCCCATTAACTTTTAAATGGGGCAAATTAACCTGCTGCCAATCTCACAGTATTACAAACGTCAAACTCTTCTCGGTTGGTCACTGTGGACTGGTTATTAAAAGTAAATGCTGCCACCAACAGCCAATCAGATTTCATCCATTGAATGTCATTATATTAAATTTGAAATACTCCTATTTTCACACTATTTATGCCAGGGCTCCCAAACTTTGTACAGTTACACACTGGGTGACTGTATTCAAGGTTAAAAAAAAGTAGGTGGAGCCACATTTCTTTCATTGATTTCAGTGGGGAAATATTTACCCCTGCCATTCTCACACGTTTAAAAGGTCCCCCAGCTTTGCACAGTTTGTCAGTAGGTGAGGCTTCAAGTTTAGAAAAGGGGGTGGAGCCAACAATCAGATTTCACCTATAGATTTTCATTGGTTTAAATTTAAACCACTGCCATTCTTAAAATGTTAATAACGGGGTCCCAAAACTTTGCAGAGTCATTGGGTAACTGCGGTTCACAGCTAGAAAAAGATTCCACCTATTGAGTTTTATTGGTTTAAATAGTGCCATTCTCATACTATTTATGCCTGTGTTCCAAAACCTTACAGAGATAGCAACTGGGCAACAACAACAATAAAACAGCCAATCAGCCCCATTGATTATAATGGGGAAATTTAAACTGCTGCCTTTCTCACATGTATAACGTCAGTGTCCCCAAATTGTTCACAGTTGGTTATTGGTAGACTAAGATTAAAGGTTAGAAAACATTTTTACGCCAGGGTTCCCAAATTTGAACAGTTGATCACCGAATGACTGCAGTGGGTGGGACCACCAACAGCCAATCAGATTTTATTGGTTTAAATTTCTGTAATTTTCACACTATTTATGCAAGGATGTCTAAACTTTATACACTCAAGGTTAGTGATAGGCATACCCACCAGTCACAATTCACCTCTTGACTTTTATTGATTTAAATTTAAACAGCTGACATTCTTTAAATATTAAACTAAACTTTGCATAGTTAATAACCCGCAGTTCAAAGTTATAAAAAGTTGAGTCTCCAATTGTCGATCAGATGTTGACTTTCAGTGGGGACATTATTAAAACCAGGGCCCCTTAAGGGCTCTTACACACCAGCGTTTTTACCTGCGCTCCCCTGTGTTCCGTTTTGCTGTGTTCATCCACAGGGTAGCGCAGGTATAGACGCACTCAATGCTTTTCAATGGGGCTGTACTCACACGAACGCATGTAGGGGCCAAACGCAGGTTCAGACGCAACATGCTGCATTTTTCCTGCATTCCACGCCTACATGCATTCGTGTGAGTACAGCCCCATTGAAAAGCATTGAGTGTGTCTATACCTGCGCTCTAAAAATTGAGTAGAGCCAACAATAATCAATTTAATTCAGTGACCGATTTCCCTTTCTAGTTAGAATTGTGTCTCTTAAAAAGTAAAGCTTTACTTAGATTTATTTTTATTTATTTAGATCAAACTAACTGTTCAAAATCTGCTTTTCTCTGCTCTAATTAACCAGTTTACCTCCCTTCTGATACTAAGGGTCCCACCTCTTTTTGCTTAATGTTTTCACATTTATATATTTCAGAAAGAATTTGCAATGTATTTTACAATCCTTACTACAATGCCCTTTTCATTTCCTACTAGGGATGCACCGAATCCACTATTTTGGATTCGGCCGAACCCCCGAATCCTTCCCGAAAGATTTGGCCGAATACTGAACCGAATCCGAACCCTAATTTGCATATGCAAATTATGGGTGGGAAGGGGAAAACATTTTTTACTTCCTTGTTTTGTGCCAAAAAGTCACGTGATTTAGCTCCCTGGCCCTAATTTGCATATGCAAATTAGGATTCGGATTTGGTTCGGCCAGGCAGAAGGATTCGGCCGAATCCGAATCCTGCTGATAAAGGCCGAATCCTGGCCGAATCCCGAACCGAATCCTGGATTCGGTGCATCCCTATTTCCTACACTATTTTAGTCTTGTCTGATTTATTTGCAATTATTTTTATGCTTTATTGGCATCTTTGTACCTTAATAAAAGTTACAGAAACAGCTTTTTCTTTTCTCACCTTGGGGTAAATTTATAAAAGAGTGAAGTTCCGCCACTAGAGGGAAATTCCACCGCTCTCCATTCATTTCTATGGGACTTTGAAAAGCCTATTCATCAATGGGTGAAGTGAAAGTTCACCCTTTGATAAACATGCCTTTAAAAATCCCATAGAAATGAATGGAGAGCGGCAGCATTTCCCTCTAAGTGGCAGAACTTCACTCTTAACTTCACTCTTTGATAAATATACCCCTTTACTTCACTCTTTCATGAATCTAACCCCTTGAATCATGGCAGGAGTGCCCCTGCAGGGACATAATTGTATAAATTGTATAAGGCTTCTGCCACAAAAAAAATTATCTAATTTAGTGACTGAACACTTATTCCATGATAACCAACCAGCAAAATATACCTTTAAATCTGAATAACATTTACTACACATTTACACTTTTATTTTTGTTTTTTTATCAGCCATAGGTTTCACCTGTGTCCTTCTAACAGCTCTAACGTGCCAGTGTATCAGTGAATTAACCCAGTTGTGGCTGTCATAGAATTTGGTAGTTGTGGCAATGGGAAATCTTGCCCCCACACAAAATGTGTTTATAGCTGTTCCCTATAACTTGTCCACTACTCTTTTTATTTTCCATTTGGATTTTGTCCCTATGGTCACCCATCTCTTTAACACTTTCCAAGAACCCCTTAATTATCTACAATTAACCCTTGCCTGATTTATCTCATTAAACTCCTTCCCTTACTTATGTACTTGAGTCTTGTACTTGACTTTTTCCTCATTCTTCACCCAGACCCAGATTTGTAGAAAGCCACCTAGGACCGTGCCTAGAGCAGCATGCTGCCCAGCCACACCCACATTGGTTCAGAAACACTGGGGATAATGGGAAAATTTTCCGGGGGGGGGGCAAGGAGGCATCTGTGGGCAGGCCATGAGATAGGTGGGTGTGTCACTGCCATCAGGGGGTGGAGCTATGCCACAGCGATCAGCCAATCGCCGGTTCAATCAAGGGAAGTGTTGACCCGGGCAACCCTTCAAAATACCATCAAAATACCATCAGAAAGATGGTAAAGTGGCAAGTTCATGTATAAATACCCCTAGAACTCACAAACAGATGGCACAGGGGCAAGTACATGCATAAATACCCCCAGAACTCACAAACAGATGGCACAGGGGCAAGTACATGCATCAATACCCCCAGAACTCACAAACAGATGGTACAGTGGCAAGTAATTGTATAAATACCCCCAGAACTCACAAACAGATGGCACAGGGGCAATTTCATGCATAAATACCCCCAGAACTCACAAACAGATGGTACAGTGGCAAGTAATTGTATAAATCCCCCCAGAACTCACAAGTACAAGGCTGCAGACTGCAATAGATAGGGCTTTCCTTGCTTCATTTTCTCCCGCACTGCAATCTGTGCTACTGGCCAGATGCTCCCTGGCTGCTCTCTCTCCCTGTCACAGTTGAAGTAATAAGATCCGGCAGCTCTGTGACAAGGAAGGGGGGGAGCGAGCACCTAGGGAAGGAGCTAAAAGAAAACTCTGCTGCACAGAAGAAAAATCTTCAAGGGATCACAACAGAAACCACAGTAAGCTGGGGCCACATCAATCTCCATCCCGGGCTGCATGCGGGCCGTGGGTTGGACACCCCTGTTTTAATGTTACGCTGGTGCTGGTGGGAAAGTGGCTGCGGGTAGTTGCACGCCAATTGTGTGCAAACAGGTGGAAACGTATGTGGACAGTCCCAGGGGGGGTGCTGTCCCCTCTTGCCCCCCTCTGCGGACACCCATGTGCAGGAGATACTTTAGATTTACTTTTTTTTAATTTCCCATGCACCAGTCCCCATTGTTTTGGTCCTGATGATGAAAATTTGTGAATAAAGGGCAGAGTATGGGTGTGATAAATGGCAGTGGGCATAGGGATGCCTGCTATGTCTTCACCTAATTTTTTTGATGCATCAGAGATATTTTTCCATTTTTTTATCTTCCTGTATTGAAGTGGTACTGGGCTGGCAGGACACCAGGAAACAACCTAGTGGGCCCCGGGCCTCATGGGCCCAGTCAACCCAAACCCAATCATGCCTTCCCCCATTGCTCCCCCGCTGCCCTCCCCTCACATGATTCAGACCCGATCTTATCAACCCAGTTACTCCCCTGCTGCCAGGGCCACTTTAATAATTGTAGTAAAGGGGCATCTGCCCAGGGCCCACTGTTGACTGCTGAATTTTTGGCCCCAGGGTGAAAGAGAAGAGTTGGCATGAGACAATGACAGTGTGAGTTGCCGATTAATGGCAAGATTTTATCGATTCCCTTTATTGGCGTTCTCCATCCTGTTTCAGCCCACCCTGATGGTTCTTTTTCTCCCCCCACCCTTATAATTGTGATGGGTTTGTCCCGGGAGGTTGGAGTCCGGCATGTTTAGTTTTAATTGGTTCCAGCAGCTCCAACTCTTGTTGAGGGGGAGGTAATGGGTGGTCGGTGTCCGGCTGTGGTGGTGGCTGCTGCTCTTCTTCCCCTGCTCACACTGTGCTTCTCTAAGAGTAATGCATTGAGCGGCAGCTTCCACCCAATGCTCATTGCGCAAAATTGCAGCATCCGCCTCGTGAGCGCCTCCTGGATATAGGCCCCAGCATGGAGCAATTAATGTAGCAGAGGGTGCGGATGAGAGGGCACAGATGGCATGGTGGATGCTTTTTTTCCGCACAGGTAAGAGGGCTGGAGAGCCCCAGCTGGGGCAGTGTGGCCAAAAGTGGGCGTGGTATGGGGCCCACTAGTTGACTCTTTGCCCAGGGCCCACCAAGGCCTTAAAATTGCCCTGCCTGCTGCATTTCCTCCTCCGATCAAGACCCTATCCTGTTCTCCCCATAGGTTCCCCACTACCCTTCCTCCTCCGATCTAGACCTTATCCTCCCGTAGCTCCTACACTGCCCTCCCCCATTTGTGGCAAAAGTAAATATAAGGATGGGGGCGAGTGGGCAGGGGTCATAGAGGGATCTGGGGACGTCGTTGCAAGGGTTATTTTTAATTTAAATAGCTTAATTAAATAACTTATTGAAATAGTTTATTTAAATAACTTAAATCATTTAATTAACTAGTAAACCCTTTGAAACTGAAAAAGTAAACTAAACAAGTGGCCGAGTATTTTGTATGGGGTAACTGAGTATATACAATGGCAAAAAGCAAAGTGCTCAAAATGGTCAAGTCAATTATATGAGGCAAAGAAGCAGGTGCAATGGTAAACAACAAAGTGCCCATGCAAATTAGGGTAAGGCAGGGTTAAGAAGAACCATAAATAACTCACGTGATTTTAAGGATTTGTATTTGGTTTAATTAGGCACTTGGATTTAGCAAATCATGGATTGGGTACAAATCCAAATCAAAGTTTTGTAAAAGGGCTGATTAAAAAGGAACTCCCTGCCTACATGATGTATTAGACCAAACTGTCAGTTCAAAATCTGAATCTTCCCTAAAAACTGCTAATGTCAGCTGTCTTAAACGGCTAATATTTTAGAAATCACTGATTATAATAAATTGTAAATTGAGGTGTTCACAGGACCACTTTCAATAAGTTTACCTCAATTAATTTTTTAGTTTAGATCCCCTTTAATGTCTAGTTTACTCGTCAATGGACCTTTGTTATAGGAGAGTTTTATTGACTCAACAATCTGTTGCTCAAGTATTCATTTTGGGGGTATAGTTTTCCTTTAAGATGGACTCCTCCCTTTATTACTAATAGCAGACAATGTCACCACTTGGAAACAGTATATCCGCCCTGAGAAGGGAGAGGCCACAATGTGAGATACCTGAAAACTGAATCGAAGCTGTAAAGAGGCACAAACTGAAATCAGAACTGAAGAAGCACAGACATGACTTTCCTCCCAGACTTCTCTATGGAAACATGGACTCTGCTTGTCCTGCTGCTGACACTCCTTGCTTAGTAAGTGAATTGTTCTTGTTCTTGTTGGGTTCCTGTGTAGTATATGGCACACAGGGAACCTGGAAACATATTATCTTTATATTCTCTGTAGTTGCATGCTGCCTACAAATTCGTGAACAGGGCTTCTCGATTTCTTTTGAAATAACAACAGCATCTTATACAGCAATGATTTTATATAGTATGAATATAGGGGTAATGGACCATGTGCAGTAAAGGGTTAACAGAATATCCAGCTAGCAATACGCACTCAACTCTGCTGCACTTACGTATAGAGGCAGAATCCACTCCATACATAATATTTTACATGCAAGTTCTAACATGGTGCATAAAAAGAACAAAAGTACTGCCAATAGCAATAACATCTTACAGCTCCACTATAATTAGGCTTTATATATCAATAATATGTTGCACAACACTTTAATCACATCGGTCCATGCCCACACACATATTATGGTCAGTTTTATTAATTGTATGTTTGTGCCTGCATTATAACCCCCATGAAATCACCTATAGCAACCAGTTAGATTTTAGCTTTAATTTTCGAACAGACTGATTAAAATATACCGAATCATCGTAAAAGTAAATGGACCCTTATATGTACACAGGTGGAACGGATTCCTATTAGACACGATGCTGCATCTAATTCCTTTCTGTCAAAAAAGAGCGCTTATAGTCTCCTCGTATTTTCTTGCAACTTGACACAGCACTGTATATTGTTTTTAAATGAATGAATAATGTTGCTTGCTGTTTCTTCAACAGTTATGCAATTTGGCCATATAGATTATTCAAAAGACATGGGATTCCTGGGCCTACCCCCATTCCATTTATTGGAACATTTCTTGGAAGCAGGCATGTAAGTATTATGTAGGCGTGCATGTATATAATTTGCAATATAGCTGTGTACTCAACAGACTTTTAGCTGCCATTGTAGCCCCTATAGACTCAGAGTCAGGAGCATATTGGTAGCCTGCCCAAAAACCATCTGATCAGAGATTAATCTGGTGATGGGGTCCTCTCTTGACAAGCCTGCATAGGCCTCAGTAGTATAACGTATATACCTTTCGTCAAACTTAATTTGACAGGTCGACACGCCCCTTTCCCCGCCCATAACCCCTCCCACCCCTCCCACAACCCCGCCCATTCAACCTTCCCAAACCACGCCTAAAGTACGCCCCTTTCTAATATCAAAAAGCCTCAATTGATAGCTTATCCCTTTGTGAAGCCGAGATACAGATTTATAGTGAAAAAATTGCAACCATATTGGTTTTTAATAAAAATAATTTTATTAGTGGTTCAACGCAACGGATTTGTAACATCGCAGTATGACATGCAGGTTTGTGTGTAGTTACAACAACGTAGGCGTAATCTCAGCAGCCTCTTAGTTACAAAGTCACGTACAAAGCGGTCATTTTTTCTAAAGTCATTTGTAAATCTTTTTAATACATTTTCAAAAGAAAGTCCTTTAGCAATGCAATGTAAGATATAGATACAGTAATGGCCGCAGACCGAAGCATTAATCATAATTTGTTCGATGAAGGATCCAGAAGACTTTTGCAAATAGAATGACATACTGTAGATCTATTCAAATGTTGATCAGGCTCAACAACTAAATTGTATAAGCCAGCTCAAATATAATTTTACATAGTAATTTAGTAGATACATTTGAAAGAGACTCTTGTCCTTTTAGACCAACCTATCCTCAATTCCTCCCTAACTTCCATTTGATTCAGAGGAAGGTACCAAAACCTTATCTATAGTTGTCCTGAATTTTCTGCAGCTGCAGAAAATTCAGGACAACTATAGATAAGGTTTTGGTACCTTCCTCTGAATCAAATGGAAGTTAGGGAGGAATTGAGGATAGGTTGGTCTAAAAGGACAAGAGTCTCTTTCAAATGTATCTACTAAATTACTATGTAAAATTATATTTGAGCTGGCTTATACAATTTAGTTGTTGAGCCTGATCAACATTTGAATAGATCTACAGTATGTCATTCTATTTGCAAAAGTCTTCTGGATCCTTCATCGAACAAATTATGATTAATGCTTCGGTCTGCGGCCATTACTGTATCTATATCTTACATTGCATTGCTAAAGGACTTTCTTTTGAAAATGTATTAAAAAGATTTACAAATGACTTTAGAAAAAATGACCGCTTTGTACGTGACTTTGTAACTAAGAGGCTGCTGAGATTACGCCTACGTTGTTGTAACTACACACAAACCTGCATGTCATACTGCGATGTTACAAATCCGTTGCGTTGAACCACTAATAAAATTATTTTTATTAAAAACCAATATGGTTGCAATTTTTTCACTATAAATCTGTATCTCGGCTTCACAAAGGGATAAGCTATCAATTGAGGCTTTTTGATATTAGAAAGGGGCGTACTTTAGGCGTGGTTTGGGAAGGTTGAATGGGCGGGGTTGTGGGAGGGGTGGGAGGGGTTATGGGCGGGGAAAGGGGCGTGTCGACCTGTCAAATTAAGTTTGACGAAAGGTATATACGTTATACTACTGGCCTCTATTATGATTCAATTTATGGCCCAGGAGCCAAACGATTTGATCAGGCCAATTTGTCCTTGCATGCGGGTGGCAAAAGCAGACCAAGATCCACTTGTTGGGTAAATGGGCATATATTTCTATGCATGAATAGCTTTATACTTAATACACACACATGAGTAGGAACAAAGCCAAGCACCTAAACACACCTTCCATTGCTCCCAGTTTTTGTTTGCATTACTTTGTTAGTGCATCCAGGCCAGTGTAAACAGAATAAAGTTCAGTTACTGTGTTGACAAGAAAAGAAGTAACCTTTGCAGATGCATTCAGGCACACACTTGTAAAGCAAAAAAAAAGGGTTTCAGCAGGGGCATAACTATTGATGTCTTTTTTTAGAAAGAAAACTTTTAGTATATTTTCTCTCTGTTTTTCATTAATTTGCTTTTGGGCAGGTGTTTTTGGGAAACAAGCAGGTGACCCACATTGTTTTATAATCATAAATACGTTCTTTTAAGTGGATTCTGTCATGGTTTTTATGGTGTAGTTTTTATTTCTAAATTACACTGTTTATACTGCAAATAATTTTGGTGCGTAGGCAGCCATTTCCTGTCATTTTGTCTGATCATGTGCATTCAGAAAGAGCCAGCACTTACTGATGGAACTGCTTTCAGAAAAGCATTTCTCCTACTCAATGTAACAGAGGGAGCCCCAGTGGGACTTGTATTCTTACTATTGAGTGCTATTCTTATATACCAGGGGGTTGTTTTCTTGTATCAGGAAGCTTTTATCTGGGTACATTCCCATTGTTCTGCTGATGGGCTGCTGGGGAGTAAAGGGAGGTAGCAGTAAAGAGTGACTGAAGTTTATCAGAGCACAAGTCACATGACTGGGGGTACCTGGGAAACTAACAGTATGTCTAGCCCCCATGTCAGATTTCTAAATTAAAAAAATGTTTGTTTTTTTGAAAAATGGATTTCAGTGCAGAATTCAGCTAGAGCGGGCACTATTAACTGATGTGTTTTCCCATGACAGAATCCCTTTAAATACTTTTGTCAATTGCAGAATGAGCCTGGGTCCTGGCCTATAGGTTAAGAATCCTGGTTTAGATTGATAGAAACAATTGCCACCTTCTACAACCTCCAATTTAAAAGAAATGCCCTGTGAAGGTGCCAGTAAAAAACATACATTTAAGTCACTGTATGGCGATGGGGAGATTTGGGGTACTTTTCAGACAAGTGAAAAGAGACCTATGTGCCATCAGCCTTCATTACAACCTTTGACTTGTTGAATGGTGCTGTGCCTCAGCTGTAAATGGTTTCTTGATTTCTTTCTCTGCCACATGGAAGAGTAAATGAAAGTCAAAGATAAAACCCAGCCAGCCTCACTCCCACATATTACAAATACAGATGATGAAACACAAGGCTTTTCATCTACCTACATACAATTCAGCAGAACTGAAACATGAACTGACATGTTGGCTGTAGGTGCAAGTTATAGGGATCTTTTGGAGGCACAGCTGATTTTGCCAATAGCATTTAAGCGCGAATAAATCTTAAAGGGGTTGTTCACTTTCAATGTCCAAATCTTATGAAACCACTAACAATGCTCTCATTGTGTTAAACAATCCATTTTCCATCAAAAAATAGGTAATTGTAAAAGCTAGTATATATACCATTTAAATATGTCCTTCTCCTGTCTCTCTGATCAGTTTTCTGAAGAATGTGAGTGGTTTGTTTTATACCTGCACTTCCTATATGCTTACATATTCACTCCCAGGCTTTGCTCTTACTTGTTTCCTATTGGACATTGATATTGCCCTCCCCTTGTAATTCATTGGTTGCTTGTGCACTTGTAAGCGGTCACATAAATTTAAAGGCCATTGGTTAATTTCTCCTAAGGAAATTACAGTTGAGGAATGTCTCCCTTGCATTGGCTGCGATCTTGTGCGCATATCCCAAATCTAACACATTTTTATGTGCAGATCAGCATATACATTAAGCACATCTTTTATGTATTTGGCCCCATTTGAAAGTCTCTGTCCCCAAACATAAACATCCCAGCCTTGTGACAAACAAGCACACAGTCATGCACACAGGGCTTTCACCTGGCTTCTATTTTACCCACCAGCCAGTAAAGTGATGCATGTTGCCAATGTTATAAAAAGGGTAGAAATATAAACATAGGAAGGCCAGTATTTTTTCCAATGTTGCAATTTCAGCCATTTGGTTTCTAGGGTCCAAATTACCCTAGCAACCATGTATTGATTTGAATAAGAGACTGGAACATAATTAGAAGCGTGCTTGAATAGAAAGATGAGTAATATGGTCGCAATAACAATAAATGTGGAGCCTCAAAATGCAGACTAACTGAAAAGTTGCATTTTATCCTAACAGAGGGCGATCAAAACAGCAAGTGGATCAGATACATGCGGATGTGCATGCTTATTGGGGGTTTTCAGTCTACTGTTTTATTAGTACAGGTATGGGACCTATTATCCAGAATTGGACCTGGGGGTTTCTGGATAATAGGTCCCATACCTGTACTAATAAAACAGTAGCTTGTACTTGGGTTTATTTAATGTTTACTTAATTTTCTAGAAGACTTAAGGTATAGATATCCAAATTCTGGAAAGATCTGCTATCTGTAAAACCACGGGGCCTGAACACTCTGGATAATAGGTCCCATACCTGTACCACAACAAATCTCCATGTGTGCCAGTATTCTGGGAGTTCTTCTGCTTTTGGCTCATATGTAGTAGTATCTTACTTTTTAAAAACCATAAAAAAAATCAGTGGTGCTGGTATTGGGTGTCTTGTGTGTATAAATGAGATTAGATGCTAATTTTATTTAAAGGAAAAAATATCACAGACTATAGAGACTGATATTTCTTACAGAAAACGGGTCAGTTTAAGTACTAGCAGTATTGTGTGCATATAAGTAATATTTTCTGGTACAAGCAAAGGTAGTTCCCCTTGGACAATCATTGATGCACACTGGGCATTTATATCTGTCTATTAAATCTGACAAACACACAAAATTCAAGATTGCCCAACAGGCATTTCCTCTGCTGTTGCCTTTTAATACGATTGCTTTATATTCTCATATTTGCACAATTATCAGAAATCCTTTACTATATGTGAAAAGAAAAAATACCACTGCAAAGTCCTGTTCCAATTCTCTGATCAAACAAATATACATATTATCCTTCATTGACACGTACACAGGGTCGGACTGGGGGGCCCACCAGGACCTCTGCCTCAGGGCCCCCCTCCGGACACAAGTGCTGCCACGTCCCCCATCAGCGCGCACGCTTGCACTGGGCAGGAAATGGGGGAAGTAGCACATCATTGCGAGCGTGCGCATCAGCGCCCACGCTCGCACTGTGCAGGAAGTGGGTGCGGATCTGGGCTGGCGGGGCCCACCGGGGATTTTCCCGGTTTCCCGCCGGCCCAGTCCGACCCTGCACGTACACAGGAGTTGAAGCTTAATAAATCCCAGGGCTGTCTGGTTTTTACATCATGAGCAATGACTGTGATTATAGATTAATTAAAACTTTTAGTTGGTTCAGGGTCGGACTTCCCTGACTTTTATAGGCCCCCGCTGGGCCAGACCCCCCCCCCCTCCTATTTGAAGAAACACATTTTGCGGTGGTGCTGCTCTGCGCATGTGAGCTGGCGCCATCCTCACATACACATGCCAGCAAGGGTGTTGCGTTAGGGGATGCTGCATTAGGGGGGGTGGCCAAGGGGGGCTCTAGACAGCAGTCCCAGTGGGCCATGGGCCCCCCAGTTCGACCCTGAGTTGGTGAGTAAAATAAATCCTCTTCAGCAAAATATAATGTAGGCGACACAAGCAGCGTTGTGTGTGTTTTGAAAGGTATAGTGCAGGATGCAGACAAAATAAGAAGACTGTGCTAAGGTGATGTGCTTGTATTGCTCATTTATTTGTACAGCTTGTTGTGCAGAACCTTTACCATTTGAAGTATCATTTGAAAGTCACACTCCAGAACCAAGATGAACACACCCTCTCAAGACTTGTTCCCTTCTAGAAATTTTTTACATGAGCAGTCACATTTTTTAATGTTATATGAAGGTGAACAACCCCTTTAAGTTTTTTTTTGCACTTTGAAAATTAGCCTTATTGAGTCACCCACTGAACATGCGCATTGAAATCAAGCACACGTGCCAAATATATTAATACCTAAGGGCAGAACTACATGGACAATTTCGGTCCGTTTTCGGCGCATCCATTGCTGGGCGACAAAACACACGCAACAAAAACAAGGCAAGTAATAGAACGTCGGATAGTGTTGCAGCGTTGATTCAACAAGACACGACTTCTGGATGCAGACGCAGTATGCAGCATTTCCGTCCGACAGTCGTGTCGGATCAACGCTGCGACACCATCCAACTTACTATTACTTGCCTTGTTTTTGTTGCACAGTGTCAGATGCGCCGAAAATCGTCCATGTAGTTCTGCCCTAAGAGGAATATTAAAATCATATAAACATTAATGATTATACACCAAACCCTCTAATCCTTAGACCTCCTTCCCTAGGGTGGCCTGCTGCCCCTGCTGTTCTGGAAGCAAATGAACATTATAAAAATCACTTAGCAATGGAAAGTAGCCTGGAAGACTATACATTTCTTAGCATGCCAAACCAACCATCATCTTATGTCAGACCTGTTTTGACAAATCCTGGGCTCACCAACATGTCATTTCTGCAATGCACCAAGTGCTTATAGGCAGTTATAATTGGTACCTAGTTATGTTACTTGTATAACATGACACTTTTGTATAATTAAGATATTAGTTGTCACCTTGGAGACCAATAATCAATGTAAAAAAAGCTTGATCTTTTGCCTGGAGTCATGATGCATTTAAAGGACTCTGAGTTGACATCTAAACTGGAATTGTTCTTTTAACTGTTGTCTGTATAGACCTGTGCCTAGATAAGGAATGTGCATTTTTCGCTTCATTGAGGTTAAAGCTGTGTAAGGATTTAATGTACTTAACTTAAAACAACTACCTTTTTCAGGGAATTATGAAATTTGACATGGAATGCTTCAAGAAATATGGAAAAATTTGGGGGTGAGTTTATTGCCTGTGTCTTGTTGACCACCAATAAAGTTAATTCTGTTATCCCATTTCATAGAGCAAGGACATTTAAATAGAGTTCTAGGGGATAAATAAGTAAAACACGCTAGTGCTTTTTGGAGTGTTTTTTTTTTTCAAACTCCTATCTATTGTATTGAACTTCGCCAGGTCTGACTAGGCAAAATAAAGTCTAGCGCAAGAGGTAACATTCAGTAAAATAGCCATCTTAGTGAATTAGCGTAGTTACGTCCCTTCGTCAGTGCGCAACTTCGCCTGGCTTAAGGGTGTGAAGTTGCGCTAGTCTATCTACTTCGCTAGCAAACTCTCGCCAGGGACACTGTAAGTAAATTGGCGAAGTTGCTAAATTACGTCACACTGGTGAATAAGCCCTAGCGTTGGATGCTTTGCGCTTTAGTGAATTGGCACCTTAGCCTTTCTGTTATGATCTGATCTTACTTGAAGTAAGCAAAGGTGGATAACATACTATGTAAGTTATCTTGTTGGTTCTACCTTCAAGTTATATTAACATCGCAATTCTGTTTTTACTAAGCACAATTCAGCAGAAAATGTTAGGTTTTTAGTGATGCTTGGAGAACTTGCAAAAGTCTGAGTTAAAAAAAGGGGAAGTTCAGAGTTTCTATGCATGTGACCATGTGACCAGGGCAGGGTAGGAGACAGAGAAACCTATCAGGATCTAAGATGAACAGTAAATACTCTATTATGTGCAGTGACACAATGCCAGTGCTACTTCTACACTATAGATGAGGTGAGTATGAGGTGTGAAAATGTTAACAATGTGGGCACTGACAGTACTCTGAGGCTTTCCAGGTGGGCGCCCCTAGGCTGCGTGGTCCTAGCACCCGCCGGCACTACCACGTGCAGGCAGAAGAGCGGATTCGCATAAGCCCCTGGAGCACTGGGGAGCATGTAAATGTATTATATAAACCATATCATAATGACTATAAATTAGTGGAGATTTAGAAATATAGATAGGAGCCCAGGTGTACCACAATGATCCTTCAGGCATGGGAGTAGATTAAACAGATATGGTCATTCGCAAGCACTCCTCAACCAGGCTTGTAAAAACAAATATTAGATATTAAAAAATTACAGATGAGCCTTACGCATTTCATACTGTTCCCAGCACCAACTTGTGGGCAATCATTTTTCACCATCATTTTATTCTTTCAATAAAATACATTTTTTTTTTTTTTTTACAAACTTGGTTTTGTGGTTTTTTTTTTCTCAGAAAATATAATATCCAGGTTAACTGGGCTAGCATGAAATAGGAGCAGTCATGGCACAGAGTGTAGGAATTCAAAAGGTAAATAAAATGTTTAACTGCTTTTCATTAAGATAATACAGAATTCCTAGCTGCTAAGTTGGTTACCTAGAGAAAGTGTCCAGGTACAGAAAAGCATGGAGCCTGGTCCTGAAATGTGGAAAAATCTCAAAACAGACGGGCAGGATATGGGCAGAAAAAATATCAAAAAAGATCAACTGCAAAGATCAGACTCCTACTCTAGAATAGAGAGAAACTAGAGAGTCTTTCTCTACAGGAGCTCATGAAGTAGTAGTAGTGGTCAGTACTATAATAAACATTATAAATAAATATAGATGTATGTATGTATGAGGCTGATTAAATGTGTTGGTATACACTTTTCTTTAATTTTGTATGACAAACACAAAATCATGTGGTATAAGCATTAGCATTGAAAAGGGAAAGCATGTTGGAGACCTTGGGAGTGTAAGAAGCTGCACTGTACTGCAATGCTGAACAAAACAGTCATAGCCATGTACATCTGTAAAGAATGGCATACAAGAAAAGTAAAAAAATGTAGAAAACAGGGAATCTGGCAAGTGCATATATGTTCAAAAACAGGGGTAATTTGTTCCAATAGTTATTATAATAAAACTGCCAGTATAACAAGAAATAAAGTCCTTTGGGGTAGATTTATCAAAGAGAGAAGTTAAGAGTGAAGTTCCGCCACTAGAGGGAAATTCCGCCGATCTCCATTCATTTCTATGGGATTTTTAAAGGCGTATTTATCAAAGGGTGAACTTTCACTAGACCCATTGATAAATAGGCCTTTCAAAATCCCATAGAAATGAATGGAGAGCAGCAGAATTTCCCTCTAGTGGCGGAACTTCACTCTTTGATAAATTTACCCCCTTGAATCACTGTAGCACACTGGTCCAGTAAAAAGTGTCACTTATTATTACCATTATAATTTTTGCTTATACATTTATTTTACCCTTATTCCATTTGCAAGTACATGCTTTTCTTAGAATGGAATGCATATACCCTTCCAAAACACCATATGAATATAACATGAAAGAAACAACTGTAATGGACAATATGCATATTGCAGTTATTATGGTGTTTACACAATCCTTTTCTTATCTAAAATGTTTTTTATGTGTGATTATTCCTACAGTGTGCACTGGAAAGATTGAGTCTAATAAATGAATGCCTCTAGCTAACCCTCTAGCTAACCCGTTCAGACATCCAATATGTATAAAACGTAACCTTTATTTAACTAATTCAACATAAATAGACAAAAATTACCCTGCTACAGGCACACAACGATTGACTCACTGGTCCAACATCCTTCAGAGCAGTCCGGGACACTGTCCCTAAAAAACATTTAATAAAAACCTTGGCTATAGGTGAAACAATGTGAACTTCTGGTGATATAGTTTAGCTTGCAACTCAGTTTCCGCTCACACACCGTATTAGTTATTCACTCTCCTTTCAAAAGCCTGTTTCTACAGTGCGGTATAGCATAATTATAAGAAAAGCTGGCGTGAGAGTGGAACAGTGTGCACTGCCTTAACTGTACCTTTGCACTATGGCTTTTGTAGGAAACAATCCATAGAGATAAAGATCAGTGTGGCCCAGCATAACTCCAAGGTAGATGACACTTTGTGACCCAGATCAAGTACCTTGTTACAGAGTGTGTTAAACATTTCTGCAGAGGCAGCAAAATATTTGTTCAGAAATAAGAGAATAGAGCAAGATTTGCAAAGTTAAATTGGAGAGAAACGTAGCCAGAAGAACGGTATAGCGGAGGGCACTGAACACAAAAGAAGAAAAATGAAGGCAGACACTGAACAAAAAATATAGCTTGCTTCTTATTAGACGGATTCCTTAATTTTAAGGCATTTAAATATTATTTGTTCTACAGTATTCAACCCTGTATCATCTACTACAGCTCAGTTGAGTTTTGATTACTAGACTCCTTTTATGGTCTCTTGATTTTCTTCAGGATTTATGATGGGCCTCAGCCTTTACTTGCTATAGTGGATCCTGTGATAATTAAAAGCATCATGGTCAAGGAATGCTACACCAACTTCACCAACAGAAGGGTATGTTTCATCACATGATGCAGAATGCCTATATATATATATTTTTATATATATATATATATATATATATATATATATATATATTTTATTTATTTTTATTTTTTTTAATATAGAAATATCCAAAGTGCCTGCACTCAGACTTCAATTAGCAGAGGTGCACAATCAATGGTTGTTGTTTATACATATCCCTTTATAGGGATGAAGGATCAGCACATTCTTTGAATTGTGAACAATTGCTCTTTTATTGACACAGCATATAATCCGACATTTCGGTCCTACTTGGGGACCTTTTTCAAGCGTATCCAAAATTTTGGATAAGATGCTGTGCCAATTAAAGAGCAATCGTTCACAATTCAAAGACTATGCTCATCCTTCATCCCTTTATATATACAGTACATATATAAATGTGTGTTTCTAAATTGCTAGATTGCTAAAATGTTAATTTATTTTCACTGAGATTAAGGCAGCTGCCTTGTCATTTCATATTTTTTTTCAATAAATGAAATCCCTCCATAACACCTGTGCTATTCTATTTCTATACTATTTAGGATTTTGGTTTAAGTGGGCCCTTGAAGTCTTCTGTCCTTCTGTCCAAAGATGAGCAGTGGAAGAGGATCCGCACAGTGCTTTCACCTACTTTCACCAGTGGAAAATTAAAACAGGTAAGGCCTCTGTGTTCAGGTTTAGGAATTTATTATTTCATCTATTGAGTTTCAAAAAAAACCTATCAGTTCAAAATAGAGGTAGTTCACTTTGTGCTAGAGGGCCATTATGCATTACTCTAGAGGAGACAGATAAATCATGTACAATATACACCTGTCCCAGAGACTGAACAAGGGGTTCTACATGGTATCTCCACTACTACATTGTAATGTTGGTCTGAGATGTCTGGAGCTGCCACTTCAGCTCCTCCACGTATCAAACCTGATGCCTATGTGCACCATGTAACTTTTACTACTTGTGGCCACAGGTCTTGGTTGGCGGGGCCCACTGTTTTTTTTCTGTTGTCTTCCTGAGTCAGTCTGGCCTTCTTTAATTGTCCTATTTATCATAAAAGAGAAAAAGAAAATCGTTTATACAAATTTGGATTATTTGGGTAAAATAGAGTCTATGAGAGAAGGCCTTTCCATAATTTAGAGCTTTCTGGTTAACAGGTTTCTGGATCCCTTACTTGTACTATAAATTCTTTATAATGCTGTTCTTGTAAAATGTGCTGTACACTGGGCCTTAAAAGTCTAAAGGGCTAACTAATTGTATATGTCAACTAAAGCACATTTCAAAACAAAAATGAAACAAAATTTCTTTTGAGTTTCCTACACTAAATAAATGGCCATTTTCAGATGTTCCCTCTGATGCAACACTATGGAGAGCTTTTGGTGAAGAATATCCAAAAGAAAATAAATAATAAGGAGCCTCTAGACATGAAGGAGTAAGTAATGTGGGTCATTTATTGCTAATACTGTTTTTTTGTATACTGTGTATTCCAATGACAAAAATGTGACTAGTTTTGTATCCACTGAACTTCCTAAAAATACTTTGCTTTAGTTACTGCAAAAGCAGCCAGGTTACTGCTTAGGTCAGGGCCATATCACATGGCTCTTGACCTCCAGTTAAACACAGGCTGAAATCTGAATGGTGTGGCCCTAGCCTTAACACTGCTGTTTTATATTCGTACAGTATTTTTGGAAGTTACAGCATGGACACTATCCTAAGCACATCATTCAGCATCAATGTGGATTCCATGAACAACCCCAATGATCCATTTGTCACCAACGCCAAGAATCTATTCACATTCTCTTTCTTCAATCCCCTGTTTCTGCTTACAAGTGAGTTTTATTTGTTTCCTACTGTATGTTAGTCGGCTTTCTGGAATTAAATGCACATAAGAGAAGAAAATAAAAAGATATTATATAAATTAAACTAAAGAAGTAGACTAGAAATATTGTACATTATGTTTTGTGCTTCTGTACCAGCCCAAGGCAACCACAGCCCTTTTAGCAGTAAAGATCTGTGTCTCCAAAGATGCCCCAGTAGCTCCCCATCTTCTTTTCTACTGATTCACATGCTCTGTGCTGCTGTCAATTACTGAGCTTAGGGACCGACTCACAACATACAGTATACATAGAATAGAAATGTCACAATATAAGGCTGCTGATTATTAATTAATACATATAATTACTACATGGCAGCACAGAAACCAGTGCAACTAGCATCAGAATTTAATAATCAGTCCTGTAGCATCAGCTTATATTATATATTATAAGACAAACCTCATTTTCTGCTGGATAATTTCCGACAACCCCTAAGCTTAGCTTCTCAACAGTTGCTCAGAGCCCACTGACCATGTGATTGTCGCAGAAACTTTCCAAGATGGGGACCCCCTGTGACAAGTTTGAAGTCCTGGATCATTGCTGCTATTGTCAAGCTGAAACTTTAGGCTGGTGCAGTAAGTTCAGTATATAAAACATGGCCTATTTAGCCCTATTTATTTTTAGGTATTAGGTCTCCTTTAAGGATTAGCAATGTGTCTACTGATTCAGTAATGTCCACCACCATGTTTTTAACTGCAACAGATTTTTATATAATAATCTATAGATGGGTGCTCACCACAATCAATCTCTCCTTTGTCCTGCTAGACCCAATAGAAAAACACAATGCAACCAACTTAATCACACATTCCTTACAGTCACAGACTTGATAGATAATACAGTAGTGAGCTATGTTGATTTCTAATGTCTTTCAGATCAGTTTTGCACTAACTTTTGTTTCCATTTCACTCCAGTTTTATGTCCGTTCATTGTTCCTCTTTTGGACAAAATGAACTTCTGTTTTCTCTCTTTGAGAATCCTAAACTTTTTCAAGGGTGCAGTCACAAGTATCAAGAAAAAAAGGCAAAAGGGTATTCATGAGGTACAAACTTAACAACTGTATATTAAGGCTGGTTTTAGTATTGGTAGGACATTTGCTTCGTACCCCAGACTAAGGAAACACAAAGGTAGCATGCTGCTTCGGCTATTTACATTACTTTTGGCGCATGCGCAGTTGTTGTATTATGCTGCAATTGCTAGGTAAATTGATGGGTGTAAGAGCCGGAAATGCTGTGTGTGCTGTACAGATATTATTAACATGTATTTCTATAGCGCCAACATATTGCGTAGCACTTTAGATATACAATCCACTTCTGAATGAGTTTATGATGAACTGCTGGAAACTATTTAGAGATAAACCACACATGAGTGTGCAATCCCACAGTAGATAGTGTGCTTTGGGAAGTAGATATAACAACCACATATGTAATAAAATGCTCTATGTCTGCTCAGATACAGTCCCCTTAATAACCAATAAGAAGTTTGGTTTTAAACAGGTGACCACTAAATCATTCCTGCTGATTGGTTGCTATAGGTGAAATTCACAAATAGTTTACCTATTGGACACAATGTCAATATAATAGTTTCTGCCAATATGCTTGGAAACCAGAGATTCTTCATTACTTTTACAGGATAGAGTGGATTTCCTTCAGCTTATGGTTGATGCACAAAATAATGAAGGCGAGTCAGCACCAGAAGGAGAAAAACAGAGATATAAAGGTAATAAATTGAAGTTTACAGTCCAAAGTACAGTTCAAATTGCAAATTGTGATGATATTGTTTGTTCCATTATCTGATTGCTGTAATACAGGGGTGTCCAAACTTTTTTCACCAAGGGCCATATGCGATAAAATACACAAACAGCCGGGCCACTCACTTGACGTGAAGTATTGCCTCACCTGGTTTATTACCTAGAAGACGAGTTAAAACCAACTCAGTAGCTCCACCTAGACGTCGCTGTACGTCGGACTAGTACTAGATCCTAGTTAGACAGTTAAAGGACCAGTAACAATCCAGTAATATCAACATTGACTTGTAGTTCAATAAGCACACACTTCTGTCTTTGGACTCCCCAATAAATCTCCCTTTCTTGCTGTAGCCCTGGGTTACCTGCTCCCCTGTAGGCACCATGAAAAACATCCCCCGGCTCTTCTCTCTCAACACTTGTGCTGGGTGTAGGTGGGAGGGGGGCTCAGCTTCCCTTTCACAAATGCCTGATCCTGTGTGGACAGAAGTGTGCGCTTATCTGTTTCTTTTCTCTGTTCCAGGTTGATGCCTTCAGTAGGCATGAATGTAGAGTTACCGATAGTTCCAAAGGCATGAGGCATTTTGTCAGCTTATGAATCTGGCGCTCAGCGGCAACAGTTTTACAGCACTCAGTCAGCGCACTGCAGCGTTTGTAGGAGCCGTTCTACCCGGGTTGGTACCTGAAAGGGACCATGCACCGGGCGTTTGTGTTTTGGTGTTTCATAGCAAAAGCTTTGAGGTAGAAATCGAGCAATCCTTTTGCATGCACAGGAACAAGGTTTGAAAACTACGCCGTAGTGGAAACACAGGGCTGACCATTACCTTGTGTGTTTTATGCCTCTTCTAATCTTTCACTGGACTGAATCTACCTGTAGCACCCAGTAGCACCGTGTGGTGCTGAGGGCGCATACAGCATACCAAATGCAATACCACCAGGTTTCATGTGCGGGCCATATTCCGTTATACTTTTAGAATTTTCTGCGGGCCAATTAAAAAAGGATCGCGGGCCACATTTGGCCCGTGGGACATAGTTTGGACACCCCTGCTATAATACTTTAGTCATACTTACAGAGTAAACAGGAGTGCCAGAGCAGGCTATACCATTCTTGACTATACTTATTTTGTGGTCTGTTTGTTTGTTTGTTTCTCCTGTGCACTTGGGCTCTATTAACACAGATAGTCTTCATTTTAAGAGATCTTCTCTGGGTATTTAGTTTGTGGAACCTGAGAAAATGTGGCATGGAACGAACATTGGTAGAGATGTTCTTGTACTGCAGAAGAAGGCTTCCTTCATCTTCTTTCTTCAAATACCCCCCCCCCCCAGCCTAGGTGTAAAGATGGCCCCCTGTGAGCTCTGTTGCACTGAATCTGTAAAGAGAGGAACGTAAAGACTTGGGGCAATTACTGTAGTTTACATCTAGGCTGGGGGAGGGGGGAGCTGTGGGGACTATGTAGGCTAGGTAGGGATTTTTATGAATAAAGGGTTTGGTTCTCCTTTTCTCACTACTGCTCATAAGCACCCGCAAGAAGAAGCCAGAAACCAGTTGCTCTGTGGTGCTCGCTGGCCAAGGGTGTGAGGTAAGTATATACAATCACTTTGGGTGCCTAACTTTTGGCACCCCCAAGCAAAGAGTGCATTTTCTTCTCCTTTAAGATGCTGTTTGTGAATGTTTCAATTTGAGCAGCTACTATAATTTTTGCTCTCATGTAACCAGGTTTAGTACCAAACGCAAACCAAGGGCAGTACATTTCTTATAGACTATATCAATAAATATAGTTGAATAGTCAATTGAGATGTTCCCTTGTTTATGCACCTGCAGAGTTGTCAGACACAGAGATTTTGGCACAGTCACTTATCTTTATAATGGCTGGGTATGAGACTACAAGCACAAGCCTCATGTTTCTGACCTATCACCTAGCAAGGCATCCAGATGTACAGGAAAAACTTGAGGAAGAGATTGATACTTTACTGCCTAACAAGGTAAACAATCAGCCAAGAATTATTGGCAGACTATTATTGAGTTGTGTAAATAATATACAGATAATTGTCTCTAAAAACCTTTGCCAATTAATTTTCTCCATGTCAGAGAATATTTTATTAGATGTGTAAATTATACCCTACAATACAATATTATATAATATATTCTTTACAGGCACCACCAACCTATGAAGCACTTATGAAAATGGAATATATGGATATGGTTATTAATGAGAGCTTGAGATTGTTACCTCCTACTATACGAATTGACAGAGTTTGTAAGAAGACAATGGAGATTAATGGAGTAACAATCCCAGCTGGAGTTGTAGTTGTCGTGCCGTTATTTGCTTTGCACCTGAATCCCGAGGTCTGGCCAGAACCAGAAAAATTCCAACCCGAAAGGTATCATAAATGAAAGTAATATAATATAAGTAATAAAATGTGTATAGGAAATTAAATAATACATAAAATAATATGTATAACTAGTTATTAAAAAAACACTACCATCTAATGATTTTTGTACAATGATTTCCCACCCCCCATCATATGGTAATTACAAACCCTCATGCTCCTGGTTGTATACCAAAAAATTTGCCATATTTACCAAATAATTGTTGTGCAGACTAAGGAGATAGGAAAAGGTAAATGCTTTTCGTTACTTTGCACCATGTTGTCCCCAGCAAGTTATACAGCATGCACGTCCCACCAACTGATCCCATCCCTCACCAAGAAACATGTATTGGCATATCGCCTGAAGAGTACTTATGAAGAGTGATACCATTAACTTGCATTTGCAGTTTATGATTTTATTTAGTAAATTTTACACTTTTTGTAATCAAAGCACAAAACCAACAGCCTCCAAAAATATATTTGCTTGATTGTGCCTAATAAAGGGAAAGGCATATGTTAGATCTGGGTTTATATTCTCTAGTTGTACAGAATATGAATACATTTAGGGGTTCTGCTACCTACAGCCTAGTCTTGACCACTCCCCAAGACACTGTTGCGTTGTAAAACAGGACAGCTGCCGACACAACACTCTTTTCCCTTGTCGAACTCCATGTCAGTACTCATCCGTACTGACATGGAGTTCGCCAAGGAAAGGAAGATCACGGTAAGTATGATACAATCTTCCCTTTTCCCTTGTCGAACTCCATGTCAGTACGGACGAGTACTGACATGGAGTTCGCCAAGGAAGGAAGATCACGGTAAGTATGATACAATCTTCCCTTATTTCTGAACAAACAGTGGGAAAATGTTGACCAAGCTGAGCCCAGATAAGTGGTATTTAGCAATACATTTAAGTGTCCCGAGTGCACACAAGCCTAATTAATTAAATGGCCATCAGCCTCTCACATTACATGTTTTTCATATCCATTAAATTAAAAGTCTATTTCCTAGAGGCTTTGTTACTTACCAAAATCTGTGAATCATAACGAAAATCTACCCTGCAGGGTGAGGAGAGAAAAAGATTGGCTGCTATTGGCTCATAATGCAGATTTCCTACATACCAGATAATTCTATATGCCTGTATAGAAGGAGAATTCAATCTATGCTACATAGGCCCCCCTCATTCCTCCCCCAGCCTTGCTGCTACCCTGGGTAAATCCCCTAACTTTTTACTTACACCTTGGTGCAGATTCAGGGCATCGGAGTTTAAAGGGAAACTGTCATGAGAAAACATGTTTTTTTAAATGAGTTAATAGTGCTGCTCCCGTAGACTTCTGCACTGAAATCCATTTCTCAAAAGGGCAAACAGATTTTTTTTATATTCAGTTTTGAAATCTGAGGGCTAGCCATTTTGTCAATTTCCCAGCTGCCCCATGTCATGTGACTTGTGCCAGCACTTTAGGAGGGAACTGCTTTCTGGCAGGCTGTTGTTTTTCCTTCTCAATGTAACTGAATAGTACGCAGTGGGACATGGGTTTTTCTATTGAGTGCTGTTCTTAGATCTACCAGGCAGCTGTTATCTTGTGTTAGGGAGCGGTTATCTGGTTACCTTCCCATTGTTCTTTTGTTGGGCTGCTGGGTGGGGGGAAGGGAGGGGGGGATATCACTCCAACTTGCAGTACAGCAGTAAAGAGTGATTGAAGTTTATCAGTCACATCTAGACCCATGTCAGATTTCAAAATGAAATATAAAAAAATCAGTTTGCTCTTTTGAGAAATGGATTTCAGTGCAGAATTCTTTTAACTAATGCATTTTGGAAAAAAGAAAGCAGACACTTAAAAAAAGCAGTTTTTAAGGTTTCCAGAAGTTTTTCCCTTTGGCCGTTTCCAACCCGTTCTCCAACCGAGAAACAACTTTGAAAATCCAAACATCTATGAAACAGCGCTTCTCCAGGAAGCCCAGGGGGAGACAAAAAAATAGAACAAATAGAAATATAGTGTAGCATTCCTTTGATAGTTAAACACCTCCTTGTGCAACACTATATATATATCTTGTGAGACCCACTCCAACAACCACCACGACTATGAGGAGCCTTATTTTTTAGGGGTCACCGTTGGGAAAGGTGGGTACTTACAGATGTTCTAGTTAGTTAGGTATAAATATACAGATTTGTGTAGAGTTCCTATCACAGGTACTGTCCAAATTGCTAAAAGGAAGATCGCTTCATATGGTGTTAAAAAGTTTCTGTGTATAATTTAAAATCGCACTCACATAAAACCAGATAAATTGGGCATATAGCGGTCTTTCCCAAATTCACAGTCCTTTCACCGGTCTGCTGTGCTTGGAGTGAAACTTGTTTCAAGCCAGCAAACTTTCCTCCGTGTAGCGTGTTTCTTTCTCGGGAGTCGGACGCACTCTGGCTGGCGTTGCTAAGCCCCGCCTGATGCGTTTTGTCACTATAGAGAAAATTTGCCAGTGTTTGGCACCCTGGACGGAACTGTGCATTTTAGTGAATTAGCGATGTCTGAGCGAGTTTTCGTCTGCTGAAGTGTTGTGATGGCTGCAAAGCTGTTGCTGGTAACATTACACTCTTTAGTGAACTTGCCCCATAGACTCCATTTAATGATTTCCCTTTTCTCTGTAATAGCAAAACAGTACCTTGGACGTGATCCAAACTAAGATATAATTAATCATTTTTGGTGATAAACCAATCATTGGATTTATTACAAGTTTAAATGAGTTTTTGCAGACTTGGGTATAGTGATTCAAATTACAGAAAGGCTATCTGGAAAACCCCAGATCCTGAGCATTCTGGATAACAGGTCCCATACCTGTAATACATATCTTTAGCAAATACTCATACCATGGTTGTGCTAATCCAAGGGCAAGCTAAGCATCTTCTCACATTTCTTTCTGTTTTTTAGATTCAGTAAAGAGAATCAAAAGAATCGGGACCCCTACAACTTTCTGCCTTTTGGAACTGGTCCCAGAAACTGCATTGGAATGAGATTTGCCTTAGTTAGTATGAAAGTGGCTCTCACCCTCTTGTTGCAGAATTTCAGATTTGAGACATGTAAAGACACCCCGGTAAGTAGGAGACAAATTCTATATAAACCTACTGTACTACTTTACATACAAAAATTATAGGACAGCAAATCTTAATTTAGATGTTTCATGTCTGTATTGAACTGGCCAATAATGGGAACCGACACATGCTGTAAGAATCACATATTAGAAACTGCTATTAAAACTGATTCACATGCAGGCCCTTGACCAGGTTCTCCATAGACTTTGTATACTGTAGTCTCTTGACTATTTTGTATAGTGGATATCTGACCTTCTACATAAAAAAAGTAAGACAGCACTGAGATTGTTTATTATAGCAACAACAAAAGTGCCCCCACTGATTGTTGCTTTGCTTCATCTTTCATTAATTTGTTTGTCTGACTTAATGAGTGTGCAGTTACACAATGTCAATTTCCCAAAATTCAAATCATGTCTAAAAAGTGTTGACATTGATTTACCATGTTAAAACCAATCTATTTTTTTTTTTTTTAGGATCCACTGAAAGTTTCTACCAGGGGAAACCTAAAGCCCACAAAACCTATTATTCTTAATCTTGTTCCTAAAGCTGCACAGACAGCAGATTAATAGATATAACGTAGGAACAACCAAATCCAGTTTCACTATTTTTAGATGTAATGGTTGAAATTAAATGTAAATATGTATTATATCTCATTTTTGCATACATTTTTGGAACTATGCTCAAAATAAAGTAAACCTTTTGCTTGCAGAAAGTCTTGGTGATTATTGGTTACCTTATCCCCAGTGAGTGATTTTTTTTATATACAAGTATGGGATTTGTTATCCACAAAGCTCTGAATTATTGGAAAGCCATCTTCTTTAGACATCATTTTTTTTAGTAGACCGCAGCATGGAGGCAAATTCATTAAAGTGTGAAGCGTCTAATGCTGGTGCTTATTTGCCAGCATGATGTAATTTTGCAACTTTGCCAATTCACTAACTGTGTCCCTGGCGAAAATTCGCTAGCGAAGTAGATAGACTAGCGCAACTTCGCACCCTTACGCCAGACGAAGTTGCGCACTTACCAAGATGCCCATTTTACTGAACGTTGCCTCTTGCGCTAGACCAGTGATCCTCAAACTTGGCCCTCCAGCTGTTAAGGAACTACAAGTCCCACAATGCAATGAAGGAGTCTGACAGCCACAGTCAGGCAAATGCATTGTGGGACTTGTAGTTCCTTAACAGCTGGAGGGCCAAGTTTGAGGATCACTGCGCTAGACTTTACTTCGCCAGGTCAGACCTGATGAAGTTCGATACAATAGATAGAATTTTTTTCGAACTCCCAAAAAAACGCTGCCGTCTTTTACTTTTTTAAGGGTGATAGTCAATAGCATAATTTTTTGGGGGGTTACCCTCCTTCCCCGAAATCCGACGACATTTGGAGTTTACTCCCTGAATCCTCAACTTTTTCGTATTAATATACAAAAAACATAACAGATTTTAGCTGGAGTATTTTCAGATTTGTATTATTAGCAGCTTTTGGGTGTAATAAATCTGTAAAAAAAAATTGTATTTTTTCCCACTAAAAACTAGACCACAAAAAATCGATAATGTAATTTTTTTTAAAAATAAGCAAAGTGGTGACAGGTGGACCTTCACTTAGAGCCCAGACAGGCCTGTAAGACTTCAGGAAGCCCAATATCTGAGGATCCATAAGCAAACTGGATCATGAGTGCAGGCTGCCCATTACTTAAAGGGCACCTATCACAGCCAAAATCAAACACATAATAACAATCTGACCAGTACAACCTATATGTTTAATCAAACTACATATATAGTTTAAAAAAAAAAATACTGCAGGTTTTAAAAAATCCTTTACTTTGTCAAATGGGTTTTTTCAATGGGAGTCCATACATTGACTATAACATGCAAATGAGTTCACGAGCATGCTCAGATTGTAGCATTACTTTGAGTATTCTACCCAGAATGCCTTGTTTTATTAAACTCTTCCACTAGAAGTATCACGAGATCTTGTCCCCTGCTGGTGATGTCATTATACAAATGAAGGGCACACACCAACTTCCAGACAGATGGCAGCACTACTAAACAGCAGCTAAAGCTGCTAAAAGGCCATTAGTGATGTGCATGTTGACCCACAACCCGCATGACCCGCGAGTTGACACACAGGTCAAGGCGGGTTCTGGTTGAATATTGGGTGTCCATGGTAGGTACGGGTTATTTAATGCAGTTTAAGATAAAAAGAAGAAAAGAAGCAATAAAAAAAAAAAAAAAGTTTATAGAGAAAATGGAATGTTAGTTTGTCCTTTAGAGATGTATCTTCTCTTGCCGATCCTTTTCCCAATCTCCTTCGTTTCGGGTTACAGACTTCAATCACATATATGGATCAGCGCCTATGGCAAACAGAGAAGCCGGGGGCCAAATATGGTGTAGTATTTCTTAATAAAGCTGTTTTGCACCACGTGTGAATTCATTAAATTATATGGTAGAAGTTGTGTTTCCTTTCTTCGATAGGTAAGAGATCCCTTTTCGCTTATAGACTCCTTCACCAATTTTGGTACAAATTGCCTACTTACAAGACCCCCTCCCTGGGTTGCATGTAACGGTAGCTTTTCACTGTTTCCTCCGCTCTTCCCCTAGGGTTGCCACCTTTTCTTGAAAAAAATACCGGCCTTCCTATATATTTATCTTTTTTCCCTATTAATAACATTGGGGTGAACCATCAAAAATACCGGCCAGGCCGGTAAAATACCGGCCAGGTGGCAACCCTATCTCCCCCTCGTGCTCAGTTCCGGGGAAAGAAGCACAGAGAAACTAATAGCGTACTACTGTTTATTATAACATTCAATATAAAAAAGATTTTTTGCACTCACATTTAAATGATAGCTTCAATCACATTCAAACAAGGTTCTTTCGTAG
>CM044441.1:49190803-49217284 GCA_024363595.1 Xenopus borealis | reverse complement strand
TTGCATGGCAGGAGGGATTAACCCATTGTTGCCCACTGCCATGTGAAAGGAACAGGAAAGGGATTGTGCCGGCAATAGAAGTTCTCCCTCCTGCTCCCCCGTAGCTCTGGATATAGTCCTTGTTGATGCTGCTATCAATAAGCCTGACGCGTTTCGCCAATAGATTTGGCTTCCTCAGAGGCATCCAGTCTGCTTCTCATTTCCCCTGTTTTATAAGGCCTTTTACGTATGGTCTCCATGGTGACCCCCCCGGGTGCGATGCGTTCCAGCGCGCTTCATCGCACTCACTTCCGGCGCCTTCTGTTACGCGTATCCGGAGAGTGTCCTGGTGACGTCCGGTAGGTGGAATTGCTAGTCGCGTCGGGAGGTTGCCATGGAGACCCGGTTTATCAGCGAGGGCAGCGTTGTCGCTTTGCTATTTCCCAAGTTGTGCGCTGATCTGCCTTTGTCTCTATGGGTGTAGAGGAACAGACTGGAAGCGATTCTTTATTATACTTAAACATTTTTAAAATGACATTTAGTATGGATAAAATAAATAAATAAATATCCGGAGCTGATCTCCTCTCCTGGTTGTTTAAAAAAAAATTTTTTTTTCTTAAAAGTTAAAACAGCAAAACAGCTTTATTAAGAAATACTACACCATATTTGGCCCCCGGCTTCTCTGTTTGCCATAGGCGCTGATCCATATATGTGATTGAGGTACGGGTTATACAGTCGATCAGGACAGGTTAAAAGATTTCTGTCGGATGCTGATAATATCTCTGCCTATCTGACGATTTTCAGTGGGAGACTGTCACCAGCTTCGTCAGACATAAACTTTCATATGATTACTGTCAGGGCAGAACATCGGCTGATCTGTTCTTTTACTGCTTTATTTGATCTGAATGGTTAGTGGCAGTTTGGGAGGACGTACGATCGTTCGTCTGATATTGAAGGTAGATCTCTGCATCTATGGCCAGGCTAACACAGAGGTTTGGTTTATTTGAAAATAGCTTAGAAGGGTTGCTAAGCAACCAATGAATTTCATCTGAGCATATGTGAGATTTGGTGCCCTTTAAAGGAATCCTTTTACAAGAATTCTGCACTGAAATCTGTTTTTCAAAGGAGAAAAAATATATAATTCTATATTTAATATTAGTACAGGGCTTGACATGTTCTAAGTTTTCCAGGTACCCTCAGTCATGTGACTTGTGCCCTGATAAACTAAAGTCACACCTTACTGCTGTGCTGCAAGTTGGAGTGACATCACCCCCCCAGCAACCTGTTAACAGAACAATGGGAAGGTAACAACATAAGAATTTATTGACACCTGCATTGCTAAAAATACTCCCATGCCCCACCTAGTTATAGATAATAGAATAGCACTCAATAGTAAAAATCTAAGTCTGGCTCACCCAAGTCTTGGCTCTTCCAGTTACTCTGAGTGGGCAAAACAACTGCTTAACTGCACAACTGAAAGTTCTTTTTGAAAGCACAGGATGAGGCACATGACCTGAGATGGCTGCCTACACACCAATATTAATATTACAACTAAAGACAAATACATTTATCAGTTCAAAAATAAAAATTTAAATGGTGGAATGAATTATTTGCAATGTACCACCGGCGGGCCAGGCCGCAGGGCGCCCTAGGCAACCCAGCCGGCCAGTTCGTCCCCCTCCTTCCCCTGTAGATTGTGCACAAACAAAGCTCTTGCGCATGTGCATGGTGAAGCTCTCTGACGAGTGGGAGCATAAGTGGTGAAGTGCTCTGACGTGTGTGCGCACGCGTGGTGATACTTACATTCTGGTAGAGGAGCCCAGTCTGGTCTAGAGGTAGGCAGAAGAGGCAGCTGCCAAATGCTCCCCAATAGTTGCACCCTAGGCAGCTGCCTCTTCTACCTACCCCTGCAATGTATACATTGTAATTTAGCAATACCATAAAAACCATGACCGGATCCTTTTAACTTTAAAGTTCTAGATTATGTAACTATATATATCTGTATCCAGAAATATTTGCTTTGCCTCATGTGAAGACAAACTATAGTTTTTGTTAATTGTGGGGTTAGGATGTCTGTGCAATCCTTGTAATATATGATTGGGAAGCCGTCCGGCCCAGGGATTTTGCCCGGTGTGGACCCTATTGCTTCTAGCACTTCTTCAGTTGTGATATCAGCCCTAAAACCTGTACCTTCTCTGTGGGAATTCTAGGCAAGGGCACAGAGTCATGGAATTTGGTTATGCCTTCCTCTTTGTATGTGTTGCCAGTGCTTGTTGGGTTTTCAAGCTGGTGGAGTGTCTTGTAGTATTTGTGGGGTGCAGATTAACTTCTCTCCATTTTAGGCAAAATATGTGGTTTTGTGTGACCTGTGACCGCAAGAGGTGTGCCAGGAGTTTGCCGCACTTGTCCCCATGCTCATGATAGCAGTGTCTCCTTCTGGTGATCACTCTCTCTACATATAGACCTTGCATATCTGTTAAATCTTTCCTGAGCTTGGCCAGTTTCATGGTTGACTCAACCTATGGGTTTTCACCAAATCCCAGCAATATATAGGTGGGTGAATCTCTATAATATATTGTAATAAAATAAAGATAGCAACCAATCAACAGGTATTTATCCATCAACAGTTTTTTAAGCACATATCTGATTGTTTGGTTTGGGTTACAATTTTTTTTATTACAGTACCCCCTGGGTGCTAAATTATAAAGAAGCGTTAAAATACACCATTCACTGGATGGGCAGTGTCCAACCTGAACCCATTAACCCCGCTACATGACTCTACCCATACTACCCAAACATTTTGCCTGACCCAGGGACCTGCCCAAACCAGAAATTATGTCACCAGGGACATTCCGAAGCGAGTCTACCAGGTCCGGGGAAACAATTACTTTTAACTCCAGGAGGTGGGGAGAATGCAAGCCTCCAATTGGCCTGGGTACCTGAGGACATGGTTAGCTAATTGGCCTGAAACCTGACAGCTTTGCAGCTATTCCATGGGTACCCAACACAATGCAGGACTCCACACCATGAATCACAAAATTAACTCCATGCTACACTGCTTAAAACCATATGTATTTATAGAGCTGTGTATTAAATGTGTAGCAGAGTGTAAAAGTGTAAAACGAATAAAAATCAAACGTTTTTTATTACATTTTCTTCACTCTGCTTTCTATAATATTTTGTAATATAAAACAATTTACATACCTGTATAAATATGCCCCTTAGTGTTCACTATTTCTGTCTCTTTAGTGCCACAGTACTCGTTATTTATTTCTCCTTTCCCAAAAGATTTCAATTTCTTGATAGCGACATAGAAATATGGGTGGCTAAACAATTTTTCCATTTTGTGCATTCTACTGCTAGATATACTGTAAAGAACACTAATCTAGCTGACATTTTATACACACATACTATTTTTCATTATTGTAGTCTAAATAGTCTCTTTTTTAGATTTTTCCCATTTACTGTACCATGTCAATTTTTAATGAGAAAAGCAAGATTGCAAAACACAGCTGCATGCTTCATCTATGTAACTATGGCAACAGACAACCCCTATGTATAATAATACTTAAGAGAAATCGGCATTTAAATTGTTCAGCGGTGCACAATATTTCTTAAAACTAATGGCAGATAAGTTGGATAGAAATTGTGTAATCTTTTGATGCCTGTAAACCAGTCTGATAAATTGTGTATTAATGCAAAAATCTTGACAATGCAAGATTGGAAAACAAATTCATATATTAAAATATTAATTTGCAGGGATAATTTTTTTCATATACTGTAATGTGCAGGTGCTTAGAAATCTCAAAAAAGTAAAAACTTTGTAAATCAGATTTAGAAGGTTTACTTCAAAAAGACTTCTTTTCAGGCATGGTTATTAATTGACTGATAGACTGTCTTACGATACTTCACTATAATGCTGGCCTAGCCTAGATGCCAAATTGGCTACTTCAATTCTCCATCATAGCTACACCTAGGGCCATGTTTATTATGCTGTGCAAAAAACAGTGGGATAATACACCACACATTGCTAGGTTTCGTTGTGTTAAAAAACGGTGTAAAAAAGTGTGTAAAATTGTTATGCGTTTGTCTTACAGTTACTACCCCCTGAAGCAATGCAAAATAACGGCTGTGTTTGCACGGTGTAAAATTACACACAAATTTACCATTTATTTTACACAGCTTTTTACACAGTTTTTTCTGTGAATTTTATTTTACACAGCATAATAAATTTTACCCCCTAGTGTACCCATTTTCCAGTCAAGCCATATCAATGCTTTGGTAAGACCCACATTTTTTGGTCATGTAAACTGGAACTATCCCACCAAAATATTCACAATTGTGAGGTATGCCCTCTGCGTCTGTAGTAACCATAGTGGGTAGTGCAGGATCAAATAAAGCTGGACTGTTCACAATTAACTGTTTCACTATTTCAAAGCTATGTTGAGCAATCTCTGACCAAACCAGACTTGAAGTTCCACGTAGTAGTGCTATAAGTGGCTCCACAACTGAAGCATAGTTGGGAATAAACTTAGAATACCATGAAGTAAGACCTTTGTAAGGTCTGAAAATCAGATGGAGTAACAGCGTTGACATGGTCAGGCAGTAATCACTCTTGTGAAATTATATGACCCAGAAATGACAGCTGAGTTGTCAGAAGTGGCATTTGGAAAGGTTCAGTTCCTGCATTTCAGAACCTTTTCTAGGTACTTGTCAAGAAATCCATAGTTGGAAAGTAGACAATTATATCATCCAAGTAGCATTGTACACCAGGTTTGTCATGGAATATAGAAGACATCAGTCTTTGAAAACAACATTGTGCTAAAGCGAGTCCATACGGTACAAGCTTGAACCGAAACAAACCATCATGGGTGATAAATGCAGTGAGGTCTCGGTTTTCCTCATGCAGTAATAATTGATGATAAGCACTCTGTGTGGCAAAGGATGATTATCCACAACAACTGCTTTATTAGGTTCACAGAGATCAACAAACAATTGAATACCTCCAGTTTTCTTCATTGTTACAACAATTGGTGAAATGCATTCAGAGGATTCTGTTTTTTCAATCACATCTTGCTCTACCAGTTTCCTTAGTTACTGTGAGACAGTCTCCCTTATAGAGTAGGGCAAGAGCCTCAATTTCTGGTGTACTGGTTTTACATCTGGTCTCATCTTAACTTTGTGTACCCAATGAAGCAGGCCCGGACTGGCCATTTGTGGGTTAGGGCAAATGGCAGATGGGCTGCTATAAGGTCCCATAGAAAGTCAGTATTTAGTGGGCTGGTGGGGGCTGTTTGGGCCTCTATGTGGGCTGATGGGCCTCTTGTGTACCTGAAATGCCAGGGCCTATTTTAATTCTCAGTCCAGCCCTGCAATGAAGTGTTGCTTTGTGGTGAAATTTTAGACACAGGCTGTGTGGCAGGCACTGGTGCTGTAGTAATAAGACCATCAACTAATTGTAGGTTTAATGCAGCAAAGAGATCCCTTCCAAGTACAGTTCCTTATTCACAAAGTAAAAGTCACATTTTGCAGTATATCTAATATAAGTAATTCTAAAAAAACAACTGGGCTTGCTGAGTAATCATTGAAGACATTTCACTACTCATCCGAGCTGCTTCTTTAGTTCAACTAACTGGCATGGGAAGTTCTTGGCATATAAACTCTTCCACTAATCCAATCACAATGGCACTTTGTAACTCTTCAAAGACGTGACATCTGAAGTCTACAGAGGTGTTGGTTCTGTGTAGTTACTGTGATAGGATTACCAATGTGTCATGCAACTCCTAGACACAGGTGTTACTTGTAAGAGTTGCATGAATGGATGTGTGAAGCCTTCTGATGCCGCTGGGGTACAGATGTGAGAACAGCATTGTATGTAGCAGACAGGTGGTGTTGAAGGCCCCGGCCTCTATTCTGGGATGGTTTTTCCACCTTGACATGAATCGCCTCTTTCACTAGAGGCAGAAGAAAAAGTGGTATCATATGATGTCACTTCATTGTTGACATGTATACCTGCAACAGAGGCAATTGAGACTGTAAGAAATCAACTGCAGCAAGATAGCACCCTCAGCAGCAGAACGAAGCTCAGTCCTGTCCAAGTATGTGTTCAGGTATGTGGATGACACTTGGGTAAAAATCAAATCCAATGAAGTGGCGACCTTTACAGAACATATTAACTTTTTGGACTGTTTGATATGCATCCAAGAGGAGGTTAACTTGAAAACAGAAGTATACAGGAAACTCTGGAACACAAACTGTCAGGAACGCGCCGCCCGGAGTCTTACCTGCAGCTCCGGGCGGTGCGTCCTCTTGTTCCGGCGTCACTCCCACAATGGCGGCGCCCATGGCCGCCACGTGGGTAGCGGCGCTGGCGTAATTATGTCACAGCCCCGCAACGCTGCGGCGCGATGACGTCACGCGCCTGTGCCGTTTTGGCGTGAAATTTAAATATTTCAAGGCACCCAATTATAGGACCATATTGCTATTGTTCCTGGGTGTTGTTTTTTATCTTGTTCCTTGTATTTTGACCATTTGCCTGGACTTTGTATTATTTTTGCCTGCCAATACAACCATTTGCCTGGACTTTGACTCGTTTCCTGCCTGATCCTTGCTGGTGTTACGCTATTGGTCCGTTAACCCCTAAGCTTCCTCCTTGGTCCACTACTCCCCTAGGGTGCCTACTAGGCACCCTAGGGGAGTATCTTTAATTTTTATGCCAATTGTGGCACTCAGCATGTTGTTTACCTTATTACCTGCCATTATGTCAAACAATACATAGGTAAGACGATAAGACCAGTTAGGAAACGCATAGCTGAACATTTGAATTGTGTAGCCCGTCAAGATGCACGTTCCGCAGTGGCCAAACATTTACTTGAATGCCACAAAGGGAAGATGTGCATCTCCTTCCAAATTATAGATTGGGTAACCCCTGGTGTCCGCAAAGGGGATGATGAACTTACACTCCTTAGGAAGGAAGCTTTTTGGATTTACAAATTACACACTATTAATCCTACTGGCCTCAATAGGGAGTGGGAATTGAATTGTTTTGTTGATTAAAACTTTTTAAGAAACATCAATACCTTATTTCCATATAATAGTGTAATCACCATGCTATACCTATACATATATACACATACGCCCTGACCCTCCTATCGAGTTGCCAGATATATTACCTAAATTATTAGGCAAATACTAACTTTAGGCTTTCAAATGAGTATTTCCCCTTTAATTTGTAAAATTTGTATCAGTGTGCATCATTGTATTTATCTATATATCTGGTTTCAGCTTGCTTGTGACTCTATATGCTTTAAAATGCATTATCATTAGTAACATTGTTATCAGATTAGAGGAATATGGTCTGATCGTTACAAATTCTATACTTGTCTATTTGTATCTTTAACTGCATTACTGGCAACATTGTTGAACTTTTATATATTTGAAACTTTTGGCTTGCAAAGCATTCATGTGTGACCATTTTAATTGGTGTATTATTTCATTCATTTAACTTGGTGCAGGTTATATAAGCTCTTCCTCTGCAGGGGGCGCACAGGCTTCTGATGAAGTGACGTATGAGGTCACGAAACGCGTCAAGCCGCGTCTCCCTGCGAGTTAATTTTTAAATATGAAGCAATAAAGATTTTCTATTTTATTAATCGGCTCCACCGCGGATCTGTTCACCGGCCCGACTTCGAGTAATGCACTTTGTTTTCGCTGCTTTCTACAATGGCCTCTCTATCCGCCTGAAGGAAGATCTTGTCTCCCGTGAGCTACCTACTCGTTGGGAAGAGTTACAATGTACAATTGTGATTGGATTAGTGGAAAAGTTTATATGCCGAGAACTTCCCATGTCAGTTGAACTGAAGAAGCTGCTTGGATGAGTAGTGAAATGTCTTAAATGATTACTCAGCAAGTCAAGTTGTTTTTTTAGAATTACTTATATTAGATATACCATGACCTGGATGAATAAAAATCTTCATAGTCACATTTTGCAGTATTTGATTCAAATTGTGCGGTCACTGGCAAGCAACCAAGCACAGGGATTGGATCCTTTAAGTAACTGACCAATCTCAGGACTGGTGCAAGAAGCTGATCTTTTGCAAAGTAAAAAAATATATACTTTGGTAGTATAGAAACAGCTGAACCTGCAACAAGCATCAGGTTAATGGATTGTCCCTTGTGAGCAGAAGCAGTATAGACATTGACAGTGCATATAAACTTTTCTGGAATAAATGTATCCGCTTTATCTACACTTAATACTGTAACATTTGAAGCAGTGACTTCATGAACATCTTTAGCAGAACTACGGCAGATCTTAGCAAAATGTCCTACTTTTTTTTAATTTTTGGCACTGTACAGCTTTTGCAGTGTAGCATAATTTGCAGTGTGTTGTGCTGAACCACAGTGGAAGCAGTATTTATTATTTTCTGCTCTGTACTGTATTTAGCATGTGACTTTGAATTATTAGGCCCCAGTGCTGGATTCACAGTCTGTACATTCCCATCAGTTCCCTGACAGAGTTTTAGCCTCTGCCAATGCTGTTTTAATTTGGCTAGCAACTGTAATAGCCTTTACAAGGTTTAAACCCTGTTCTAGGAGCAGTCTCTCTCTAATGCAAGGTGAATTTGTTTTTTCCACTATTTGGTCTCTTAGTATTTCATCAGCTCTCTCAAAAGCTGCTACAAATTGTTCTGTGGATTTGCCATTACGTTGTCCATATTGGTGGAATTTATATCTTTCAGCAACCTCATTTAGTCTTGGCATCAAAAAGTTGTTTATAGCAGTAAAAGCAGTTTTATAAGTATCATCGGTACATCAGGTAATGGGAATGTATAGAATATACGCTGTCCCTCTGCATCCAGGCAGTGAATAAGTAAAGCACACTTTCTAGCAGCAGAAATCTCTCCTTGGTCAGCAGCAAAAATGTAATTGTCAAACATATGGATTCATGCAGTAAAAGGTATGGTAGGCTCACCAGGGTTTGGTGAAAAGCTGCAGGCTGCTGCAGAGGTAGAAGAGACATCTTGTCGGCAATTTGTTTTTGTAGCCAAGGATGAGCAGAGTATAACAGTGCTTTAGTAGCAGGTTCATGCAGTCATTACACATCAGCAATAACTTGAACTCTTGAATACTTTAAAACAGCATAGAAGGAACTGTGCATGTACAGCACAACTCCTGTGTACAGTGACACCTACAGTACAGGCACCTTGTACAAACACCACACCCCCCCTAGGCCTGCTTTGAGGCGAAAGAAGTAAGCATGGGTAGTGGCATCGGGGCTGCTGCCTTAGGCAGTTTTATATCATGGAAATAAGAGCATTTCTAAATATAATCAGGTAAAATCTCTGACATAATAGAGATAATCTTCACATATCCCCTTCTAAGCAACCTTTCTCTCTCATTCTTTTAATGCAGGAGTTGGAATCATCGCTTGATTGAGACTCCTATACCTCACTGGTGTTTTCTCTCCTTGCCTACACAAAATATTAGATCTGTCTTTTAGACAGCTAGATGGCTTGTTTTCAACAGTTAATTGTGGGCTCTGGATGACACCAGGTCTGACCTTGAGTAAATGCGGTCAAATGAGGGGAATATTTCTGGCAACGCCAGGGGACCTCAATGGGGGCAGCGGTAGCACCCTCATTTGCTAATATTTTTGTAAACCGTATAGAAGAGGTTATATTCCAGAAAGGACAGTATAGTAAGAATATCATCCACTATTGGCGTTTTGTGGATGATATTCTAGTACTATGGGGAGGGACAGAACAGGACTTCCGAGAGATGATAGATCTAGCCAATCATTACCATGAAACCATTAAATTTACTTGTGAGTGTTCTAAGACATCAATTAATTTTTTGGATGTGAACATCACTATTGATAATAAACAATTAAAAACCTCCATGTTTTCTAAACCCACAGACAGAAACACTGTGTTACCTCCAGATAGTTTCCACAATCCGAATATTATAAAAGCAATTCCTAAAAGCCAATACATGAGGGCTGTAAGGATATCATCGGATGTGGAATCTCTCCAAGGTTCAGTGGATAGGCTAACCAAGAAGTTCATTAATAGGGGGTATAGCAGAAACAGACTGATGCCCACCATTAAAGAGGTAATACAGCTAGATAGACAGAAATTACTGAACCCAGAAAATAAGCCTAAAAAGGATACAAGGATACCATTTGTTTCAAAATATGGGAAACAAAGTAGGGCCATTGAAAACACTATAAAAAGGTACTGGCCCATCCTTCAACAGGATACAAAATATGGACATTTGTTCCATACACCGCCCATGTTTTGTTACACAAGAGGGAGCACACTTAAAGACATACTGTGCCCATCAGAGAGTGAAAGAAAAAGGGAAGGTCGATTTTTAGGTAGACCGAAAACAGGTACGTTTCCGTGCCTAAATTGTGTATGCTGCGCGGCTATCATCAAGGGAAGCTCAGTGAGTCACCCAACTAAAGGCACACAAATTAAATTAAAACATTTTACGACATGTGACTCCAAAGATGTCGTTTACTTATTAAAATGCCCCTGCGGCCTAGCATATATAGGCCAAACAATCCGAGCAGTCAAGGAGCGAATCAAAGAACACAGGGGGAATATTAGAAACTTTAAGAGTGGAACACCCACAGACACATCTGTATCCAGACATTTCCATACACAAGGACACAATGTCAGCCAACTAAAATGGATGATCTTGGAACAGATAAAAAAACCTAGTAGAGGAGGTGACATGAAAAAAATGTTGGCCCAAAAAGAAGCGTATTGGATCAAAAAAATGAACACTATGTCCCCAATCGGTATGAATGACCATTGGAGCATTGTACCATTTCTAGGGTAATAATGTAATTGTCTTCCTCCACAGATACTGAAGAGAAACATTGTATAATAAATACAAACATGCTTGCTATATAGAAACCGACTAAGGGTAAGAAATAACTAATTACAATCAAAAGATATAAATCTGTAGAATATTTAAATGGGGCTATTTGTTGCATTTTCAAGTTTTGTAAATTTTCCTTGGTAGGCTCAGAACAGAGCAGTACCGAGTATATATGCAGAAAGGAACTATGTATATATAGAATCATTTTGTATACGTATACTTTTAATCTCACTGTAAAAAAAGTAATTTTATAATATTTATTGATGCACAGACACATGAACACGGAACAAAGTATTTTAAATCACAATTTATTAATACGTGGACACATGTCACAGAACAAAGTTTTTTTAAAACCATTGGTTAAAAACCATTTTTTTCATATGGACACGAACAAGTATCACATGGATTGATCACCAAAAAGGAAGAGTGGGTTAATTAACCCAGACTGTGTGCTAATTGGTGGGCGGGATTAACAATGTTGTTGTTGTATAAGTATGTTCATTTCACACCGGTTTGTACACACTTGAAAAAGGACCATGGGTCCGAAACATGTCGTGTGGTGACAAAATAAAGCTAAAGTTGCAGGAAACCTGCGAATGTGTATGATTCCCATACCTCAGCATTAATTAAATGCACCACAAACCATGGTTATAGTACTAACCATTCAGGGCCAAGGGTCCAGTCAGATAGACTATAAATCAATTTGCAATTAAAGAAGAAAGAAAAGAAACCTTGTTTATGTCCGTATAAAATCTCTATGTTACCCACTTAAAGGAATTGTTCAGTATAAAAGTAAAAACTGGGTAAATAGATAGGGTGATCAAAATAAAAATGTTTTCAATATAGTTACAAAAATGTAATGTATAAAGGCTGGAGTGACTGTAAGTCTAACCTAAAAGAAAAGAACACAACTTCTTGCTTTTCAGCTCTCTTGGTTTACACTGACTGGTTACCCTGGTGACCAGGCAGTAACCTATCAGTGACTTGAGGGAGGGCCACATTGGTCATAACTGTTGCTTTTGAATCTGAGCTGAATGCTGAGTATCCATTGCAAACTCACTAAACATTTATGTTCCATGTGGCCCCCCTTCAAGTCACTGACTAACTCAGATTTAGGGAGCTGAAAAGCAGGAAATTGGATTCTGGCTATTATATTAGACATCCAGTCACTCCAACTTTTATGGTTGGCATTTTTCCCTGACTAACTATATTAGAAACATTTTTTATTTTGCACAGCCTATCTAACCCTGAACTGTTCCTTTAAGAACAGGTTTTAACAATTTTAACATTTCTCTTAAAGACCAATTAATTTAACTATCACTTACTTATGTCCGGATTATAATTCAACACTTCTCAATTAACTTGATGAATTTCATATAATTGAATAATTTAAAGATAAAACAATGAATTAGGTACTTCTGTGAAATTAATTACACATGACATGAAATCAGTATACTCAGTTAATCAATTCGTTTAAAAACTTAAAAATAAATTTTTATATTGCTGTGAATTACTTATAAAGTGCCAGTGCTTTTCAATTCATTGATTTAAGTGTCTCACTATATAAACTCAGTGCACCCAATTAATAAATTCACTTAAACCAGTGATTTTCAACCTTGTGCCTCCAGCTGTTAAGGAACTACAAGTCCCACAATGCAATGGAGTCTGACACAGTCAGGCAAATGCATTGTGGGACTTGTAGTTTCTTAACAGCTGGAGGCACAAGGTTGAAAATCACTGACTTAAACAGTTAAAAATAAATTATTCTATTACTTTCAGTTACTTATAAAGTGCCAGCACTTTTCAATAAGCTGATTCCAATCTATCACTCCATATCTCACATCAATTTATTATGCAAATTGATTAACTATAAAGTGACCAGTGCCAATAATCCAATACATTAATATGTTAAAATATGTCTCTTAGTTTGATTATCCCACCTTACTCCTTGATTATAGACAAGGAAAATAGAAAATAAATAGTTGGTAGAGTTGCACCCATAGAATCTAACACAGTTTTTTCTAGTCCCTAGGAGCACCACAAGTAGGAGAAGGCAGAGACTGAAGGGCTGAGGTCTTGTATTTTAACCATTTCTATCCTTGTTTGGAAAGAGGCTACTATACCCTAAAAAAATGCAAACAAACAAGGGAAAGTTGTGCTCACCACTAATTTTTAAAACCATTAGGCGGGGGTGCAATGAGGCTGTGACCACTAAATACATAAGAAAAATACAAGAGGTCCTCTGCACTCAACCCATTATCAGTACAATTAAGACATTAAGACATTCTGTGCCTTAAGCTACTAAAAATGCCTTACCCTTGAAACAAAACAGGTATTGTTTGTCCATTTATTGCAACATATTTAAGATGGCCAACTATGTCAAAATCATCCCATATCTGGCCAGTCCTACTCTCAAATTGCATTTAATTCATAAAGAATTCTATTGCTTCATTATACATTTTACAAAGGGACTAAGTTGTACCTGCAACATACTTACTGGCCAGCTCCCTGTTGTAGCTCCCACCCTTCCCAGCTATAGTTAAGTGATCCAACTGGTGACTAATAAATGGGCAACCAAATTTGGGAGTTTTACTTTAGTCCCTTTGTAAAATGTATAATGAAGCAATAGAATTCTTAATTAATCAGATGCAATGTGAGAGTAGGACTGGCCAGACAGTGTCGGACTGGGATGCCAGGGGCCCACCAGAAAACTTTAGTCCGTGGGCCAACTTTCCAAACTATTACTCCTCTCCTCACTCAACCTTTTCATTGTCCTAGTCTTTTATATCTACTTACTTCTTCCATTGTTAAGCATTTTTTCCCTATAAAGAAATAGGGAATGAACATGAAATAGGCTAAATTGTTAGAAGCTGACACCTGGGCCCACCCGGAGTTTTCCTGGTTTCCCAGTGGGCCAGTCCGACACTGTGGCCAGATATGGGATGACTTTGACGTAGTTTGCCAGCTTAAATATAATTGCAATATTGGAGAAACAATCCCTGTTTTGTTTAAAGGGTAAGGTATTTTTAGTTGCTGTATGAACAAAATGTCTCAATGTCTTAAATATATTGATAATGGCTTGAGTGCAGAGGTTTTTTGTATGTGCCTGTATTGTACCCACCAGCTCTTAGAAAGGAGAATAGGGTTAGATAAAAACCAAGGAAAAGTTTGTGTGCTAAAAAAAATTCGAAATCTCTCTCTTGTGAATAAAAGTTTAATGCAAACAGTCAAGTCTGTATGTACTTGCACGTAAAGAGATTCTGTCACGATTTTTATGATATAGTTTGTATCTCTAAATTACCCTGTTTACACTGCAAATAATTCACTCTACTATATAAAATTTTATTCCACAATGTGTTTTTTTGTTGTTGTTGTAATTTTGGTGTGTAGGCGCCGTCTCAGGTCATTTTGCAGGGGCATGTGCTTTCAGAAAGAGCCAGCACTTAAGGATGGAACTGCTTTCTGACTAGGGTTGCCACTTGGCTTGTGGAAAGGATGGTTCGCTTTACAAAATTTGGCAGGTTATTAAAGTTTTTCTCCTTATCCAAACTGTTTCAATTATTTATTTTCTTATCGCAAAATTGTTACAAAGTGTCTTATTTGTACCTGTTATCTGTTCTGGGCTCTGCCAAAAGCCAATTAAGCTAGAAACTTTATTTTCTTTTTCTGGCTGTTCAGTGTAGAGAAAACAGGGACTTTCCAGTACAAATGAGGGACTGCAGGTTGAGCTGTCAAAAGAGGTACAGACCCTCTGGAAAAAAAAGAAATTTGGGACTTGGGAGGTATGCTGCTGGGGGTAGGGTTAGGGTTGCCACCTTTTCTTGAAAAAAATACTGGCCTTGCTATATATTTACCTTTTTTTTCCTATTAATAACATTGGGATCAACCATCAAAAATACCGGCCAGGCTGGTAAAATACCAGCCAGTTGGCAACCCTAGGTAGGATTGCCACCTTTTCTTGAAAAAATCCTATTTCCTATTAATAATATTGGGTTATATCACTCCAACTTGCAGTTAGGGTTGCCACCTGGCCGGTAAAAATTATTGTTGATTTCAGTGTTATTAACAGAGAAAAAAAGATACGTACAAGTCACATGAATGGGGGAAACTGATAGGGTTGCCACCTGTCTGGTATTATACAAATTGTGGGTTGATCCCAATGTTATTAATAGGGAAAAAAGATAAATATATAGGAAGGCTGGTATTTTTCCACCAGAAAAGTTGGCATTATTAACTGATGTGTTTTGAAAACAATGTTTCTTCCCAAGACAGTATCTCTTTAAGACCTTTTAGGCATCAAATAGTAAACCCCAAAGATAATCATGCGCCTTACTGAAACATTAGCATGGTGCCAATAATAAAAAGTATAGATTATAGCAAGGTAAAGGGGTATAGACTATTATATTTTAGAATTCAAAATATTAGGAAACACAGAATAAACCAAGACTTTCATGTTCATTGTGCACTCTTTATTTCTACTTTATATTTACAGACGCGCTAATTTCACCGCACGTTACAGAACGTACGGACTACGCAACACGTCATCAACGTGAGAACGGCGTAGTAGGCCGCGGGGGCGGAACAGAAACGTCTGACTTCCGGATGCGCGCCAAAAGTGGGTGTTGTTCCAGGAGTCTTGTAGCGGAATTCCACAGTCGAGAATCGAAGTGGGAGATTGATCGGTTTGGTGAACGTGTTAAACAAACGCGATTGGATTCCAGATTATGCAGGGAGATGTGTTATATTTTCAGTGCCAGAGATACAAGGCTTTAAAAGAAGTTCAGCTTGATGTTTGTTTTTATTGCGTTAATATAGTTGTTTTTATGATGTGTTGCTAATTATTTGTGTGCTTTGTTTCTGTCTTGTGGTTTGATATGCAGGCCTGTGTTCTGATTCAAACTTTTGTGGTGAGTATGTTGTGTGAGCAGCAGTGTATTCCATCTGTTTGGGACTGGCGTGTTAACATATTTGACTGTTTTTGCATAATCATAATTGTGTCTAGTGAAAATGGCAAGCATTTAGTTTGGTATTTATTTGTGGTATGTTATAATTTCTGAAACATTTTTAGAGGTGGTTTGTATCTGAAACAAAATATTAAAAAAACCTATAAAATTGGGCTTAGAAAGAGAGTTTTCTTTTTATTATTTTACTTATATGTAAACATATCTCTAATGATTATGTTACGCCCAAGGAAAATAATTAAGCTAATTCCACCAAACCGGTTTGAATCCAGCTCTTTTGCAGAGCTTTGTGATGAGGGTGAAACTGAAAAAAGTTGTACAATTCTAATCAATCCTGCACTCTCTTTGCAGTATCTCTCTGAAGCGATTGATCAGACTAGTGATGTAAAGAATCTGCCAGGTAGAAAACCAAAGGACATAGAGAGTGATGTGATTGAGTCTGGTGGAAGTAAATCAGTGTCTACAGAATCTGACACTACCAGAATGAATGAAACAGAGATGGGAAAACTAGCACTTTCAGAGCCCGTTCTTGCATTTAATGGCTCTGGAAGAAGTATTATTAATGCTTCAGATTTGCCATCTTGTCAAAGACAGGTGAAAAGACAAACCAGAAGAAAGGCAACTGATCTGTGTGTTGCAAAGTTATCTGAAACAGAAACGTGCGAGCGTTTAGTACTAAATCAGGATTCAGCAAATATGAAGACTAAGGCTACAGTTCTGCTTAATATTAAGGGTATTTGCAGTACTGCTCATGTGCTACACAAACAGAGATTGTTGACAAACCGAGGAAATAAACCAAACATTGAAAAGGAAGATGTGAGCAGTGTAGTAGAAACACAAGGATGTTGGAAACTAAGAGGAAGGAAAGCATGATCTGAGCAGAATGTTGTGTATGGTAAGGGAGAAGCTCAGGAATGTTTAGAAATAATAGGAAAGAAAAGAGGAAGGAAACCAAAAACCGAAAAGGGTACTTTGTGTGGCTTAGGCAAGTCTTGGCAATGTGTTGAATTAATAGGACAGAAAAGGAAGCTAAAAACTGAGAACAGTGTTATGAGCTGTGTTAACAAAATAGGAAAGAAAAGGGGGAAGAAACCTAAAACTGAGCAGAAAATTGTGAGTGGTGAAGGCAAAACACAGGGATGTGTAAAAGTAACAAGCATGAGAAGGAAATCAAAAACTGGGCATGATGCTGTACATGGCACAGGAGAGGCTCAGGCGTGTGAAAAAACAGTAGAAACAGAAAAAGGCAGGAAAGTGGGCAATGGTGTTGGCAAAAATAAAATTAGTGCTGGGCGTTGTGCAGAATTGGATAAAATGGGCACCCTTCATGTCAGGGTACAGCGATTGCCATTGAACTGTATCCCCCAGGGGGCAGGAATCTCCACAGCACATCTGAGCAGTCTGACACTTCTGGAGTCTGAGTACAGGCCGCAATGTGGTGCAGCATGTAATAGAATGGCTAATTCTAAACAGCTTTTCAATTGGTCTTCATTTTATTTTATAGTTTTTCATTTTTCTTCTTAATCTCCAGCTTTCAAATGGCGGTCACTGACCCCATATAACAACAAATGCTCTGAAAGGCTACAAATGTATTGTTACCAGTGCCGGATTTGCCCCTTGGCTGTGCGGTCCTAGTGCCCGCCCACACTAAATCGTGCATGCCCCAGAGCACTGGGGCGCAGCGAGGGCCTGGGAGCGGCTGGGCACATGCCCCTGAAAAACTTAAATTGGGGTTCTACTGTATGTGCATTTATTTATATGCTCTTTTCCTTGGATGTTTACTCAGTAGAAAGTTACAACAGTATAGAGATCCCTCGAAAGTGTAGAATGGAAAGTGATTGTTGTGCCTGGGGCATAGAGGCGGTGAAGACAATACAGCTATGGGATCCATTATCTAGAAACCCGTTTTCCAGAAAGCTCTGAATTATGGAAAGGTTCCCATAGACTCCATTATAATCGAATAATCAAATTTCCTTTTTCTCTGTAATAATAAAACAGTGCCTTGTACTTGATTAAAACTAAGATATAATTAATCCTTATTGGAAGCAAAACCACTGAAGAACCAAGCGTTGTGGTGCACTTCCAGAGTCAAGGTTTCAAAGTAGATATAAAACATCTGTCTTTTACTGAAATTTTCCATTAAAATAGAAGCCATAAAAATAGCCAAGGGCCTAACGCGTTTCGTAACCACGTACTTCCTCAGAGGCCTTATTGGTAGCAAAACCAGTCTATTGAGTTTAATGTTTATATGATTTTCTAGTAGATTTAAGATCTAAAGATCCAAATTACAGAAAGATCCCTTATCTGGAAACCCCTAGGTCCCAAACATTCTGGGTAAAAAATCCCAAACCTGTATATGTTTGACAGACGTTTTTAAATATTTATCATAGGTATGGATATTTTAGTTTAAACGTAATTTGGGTTTCATGTTTAACTTGAAAGGGACTTTTATTATGCATCTCATGTTTGGGTGACCGGTCTCCTTGCCTAGGTTATCAAGTTTGCAGGCAAGTACACTGCATAACAAAACATATTGCCTATAAAACTTCAAGGTTTCTCCTTTGCTACTCTGCAGAGTGGTTATCGAATGCTATGGAATAGTTCAGTGTTGTTCTTTTGATGAGCATGCCTTGGAGTGGAGGGTAACTTAATGGTAGACTGAAACGTAGCACATTTTAAAACCTATAAATAAATGTTTTGTGAAGTTTGGGCATGCACATCTAATTGCTCAGACAGATTCATGAGTTGCTGATCTCTAGTTGTTGATCTCTTCTTGGGCCAGAGTATGGTCCTGCAAAGTTTTTTTTGTTTGGCCATACCTTCTCTGAATGCATTAAAGTAACAGTAACACCAAAAATTACATTATTTTAAAGTAGAGATGCAACAAATCCAGGATTTGCTTTGGGATTCAGCCAGGATTCTGCCTTTTTCAACAGGATTCGTCCAACTCCTTGTGCATGGCTGAAATTCGAATCCTAATTTGCATCTGTAAATTATGTGTGGGAAGGGAAATCACATGACTTTTTGGTACAAAACAAGGAAGTTAAAAACATTTTCCGCTCCCTTTTGTACATGCATAGACATGCAATATTCGGCCAGATATTTCACAAAGGATTTGGGAATTCAGCCTAATCCCAAAAAGTGGATTTGGTGCATCAGTGTTTTAAAGTAATGAAAATATCATGTATTGTTGCCCTGCACTGGTAAAATTGATCTGAACACTACTATAGTTCATATAAACAAGTTGCTGTGTATCAATTATGGAAATTAAAAAAAAAAAAAAGATACATGGCACAGGTTAAATAGTGGATAACCAATAACACCATTATGTTCTACAAAACTTAGTGCTCCTGTTAGGAAAAAAAACTGCACAGAACCATAGAGCTGGCTTTGCAGTGCAGCAGTACCATCTCATCTTGCTTACCTTGGCTCCCAGTTAGAGAATGATTTATTCCTGCAGTGTAGTGCAAAGTCCCATGGTATTACCCTACTGCCCACACATGCAGAAATCTAAGTCTGGCAAATTCACATGAATTTAAGTAAGCAGGGCATTTTTTTTTTTACTCCCTGGGCAAGTCCTTTCGCACTTTTACTGTGCTTAGTTTTGCAATTCGCACTCGGTTAACTGAACAAATGTTTTCTTGACATAATTGAAAATGCATTTATATATATATCCAAGGCCTTTTTCAAAGAAAAAAAGGCCTTGGATGGGGCCGAAAAGTCAGACTGAAGTTCTGTAAATAAAGACCAATTTTATTCATCTTTAAGTCCTGAGAGTGCGGATTCTTTTTGGATGTGTATATATATATATATATATATAAAACAATTTTTCATCTTTTTTGCACTTCAAAAGTCCTGTGTGTGCGGTCTTGTTGTTTGTTATATATATATATATATATATATATATACGCACGCACACACACACACACACTCATACATGTAATGAAGGTCAAAATGTCTAAGATTATCAAATTTGTAGAAAATAATTATTTTTTATCAAATGCAGTAGAAAATGTTTAGCTTTGTTAATATAAAATAATATAATTTTCCTTTATTTTTGTTTTCTAGGACAGCCAAAGCTCTGTGGATTCCATTGTTGTATTTCAGAGCAAAGGAGGAAAAAACAGAATACACAGCAGAAAGTCTTATGTTCTACACACAACTGTTCTTTCACTGTTACAGATCAAGTGCACACGGTAAATGGAATAAAGTGCATGCAAAATCCATTGCTTGAAGAAGCAAAAAATAGAGAAAGTAAATGTTCATATGGTTGTTCCCAGTCTTTAACATTTCTAAATCCTGTAGTAAAATTACATAACTGCAGCAACATGAAGAGGCTTATACGTTGCTCAAATCTGAGGGTAAGCAGTTCCAGAACTGAGAATGCATGTCCTGCAGCAAGAGTAAAAGAACCTGATCCTCAAAAACGATTACTGTGTCCTGTAATTGCCATGTCCACTGTAAATTCAGTTATCAGTACAGATTCTCCTATTGGAGGTAATCATTCCAAGGAACTGCAATATATTACAAATGACTTGGCAAATAGGAAAATTAAAAGAATATTGAAGGTAAAGTGGAACTTTGGAAAAAAAAAAGCAATTCTACAACATTCTCTAAGGAACGTATTAAAACGGACTCTGCAATGTCTGTCATACAGAAAACAGAAGACTTAAAATATTGTAGTAATCATTCTGTCAGCATAGGATCATCAGATCTGTGCACAGGTGCTTTGGAAATGTTTATTGAGGAGATGAACAATATCAAAAGAGAGAGACTCTGTAGATTTGAATTTGAAGGAAACTCTTAATGATCAAAGCCCAAGTCAAAACAAAAATGAAAGTTATGATTGCCCTCCGGTAGAATGCAGGACTACACATTTACCACTGATAGTATCAAAGTATAAAGGAAATGATAGGGAATCCCTTGAGAATTCTGCACTTATTAAAATGTCTGTAAATGAGCCAGATTGTTCACTTACAGAAGAAGAGGCTAACTTTGTAAATAACAATCATATAAATGAGTGCGCGGAAGAATGCAAAACCTGTTCCTGTCAGAGAACAATTCCATTTACTGGGAAAAGCAAATGGAAATATTCTTGTGCAAGGATGTGTGTATGGGCTTTTCCAAGAAAAAGAGCTTCCGCTTTACTGAGTACAGATATACTTGGACTTGACTCAGAATTGTCTCTCACCCCTTATCCCAGTGATATAAATTCTTTGTTCTTTCTGTCAATTTTATATTAAAGGAACAGTTTAGGGCTACCCAATAAAAACTGGGTAAATAGATAGGCTGTGCAAAATAAAAAATGTTTCTTATATGGTTAGTTAGCCAAAAATGTAATGTATAAAGGCTGGAGTGACTGGATGCCTAACAAAACAGAATACAACACAACTTCCTGCTTTTCAGCTCTCTAAACCTGAATTAGTCAGCGACTTGAAGGGGGGCCACATGGGGCATAACTGTTCAGTGAGTTTGCAATTGATCCTCAGCATTCAGCTCAGATTCAAAACCAACATTTATGACCAATGTGGCCCTCCCTCAATTCACTGATTGGTTACTGACTGGTAACCAGGGTAACCAGTCAGTGTAAACAAAAGAGAGCTGAAAAGCAAGAAGTAGTGTTCTGTTCTGTTATGTTAGACTTAGTCACTCCAGCCTTTATACATTACATTTTTGCCTAACTAACCATATTGAAAACATTTTTTATTTTGCACAGCCTGTCTATTTACCCAGTTTTTACTTTTTTACCGAACCATTCCTTTAAGGGAAAAAATGGGGCAAAAGTTTGCACTTAATTTAAAGTCTCCTAAAAGTGCATCTAACTTTGTTTTCGCTCCATAATTGCTATACTAAAATACATGCCTAAGTTTTCATTTGCTACACTGGTGATTCCTCCAACTCAAAATCACATCAGATTTCATCACCTTCTAATTCTACCATTTAGCCCTCAAACCTAAAAAGACTAATAACAATAAGTGCCCTATCACAACTCCTGATCTCAGACAGAATTCACATTCCTTACACATTAGAGGAATACAGCATACAGTACAACTGTCCTTCCAATTTGGTGTACTTAAAGGACAAGGAAAGTGAAACTAAAGAAGTAGCTAGAAATGTTGTACATTATGTTTTGTGCTTGTGTACCAGCCCAAGGCACCCACAGCCCTTTAGCAGTAAAGATCTGTGTCTCCAAAGATGCCCCAGTAGCTCCCCATCTTCTTTTCTGTCACTGCACATGCTGTATGCTGATGTCACTTACTGAGCTTAGGGATGGACTCAAAATATACAGAACACATAGAATAGAAATGTCACAGTATAAGGCTGATTAGTCATTAATACACATAATTACTACATGGCAGCACAGAAACAAATGCAATTAGCATCAGAATTTAATAATAATCCCTGTAGCATCATTTTATATTACAGGCCAGCCTCATTTTCTGTTTGATAATTTGCAACAACTCCTAAGCTTAGCTTCTCAACAGCTGCTCAGAGCCCACTGAGTGTGTGTGTGTCACAGACACTTTCCAAGATGGTGACCCCCTGTGACAAGTTTGAAGTTATGAATCATTGCTGCTATTGACAAGCTGAAACTTTAGGCGGGTACAATAGGTTCAGTATATAAAACATGGCCCTATTCATTTTTAGACTTTCCTTGTCCTTTAAAGGAGAAGGAAACCCTGTAGAAAAACCTCTATACACCCCACTTAGACCCTCCCCCCCCGGCTAACTCCCCCCGGGGGAAATGCCCCATACTCTATTCTTACCTCTCGTCGCAATAGTGAGAATGCCCCAGCGTTTCAGCCCTATGGCCTTTGTCGAGGGCCGAAACGTTGGGCAATCTCACTATTGGCTTGTGTATCCGCTGCTTGTAGGTTGACATTTTTTGCCTGTATTTCTTTTCCTTTGGGGTATGTATACCTTTGCTCAAATTGCCATATACTTTTTGTAAGATGTATTGTTTATGTATTGATGCTGTTTTACAGTCTTGAATATATTAAGTAAAGCAATTTTTGTAATACACCTCCTGGATTGTTCTTGTTATTGTTTGAGTGTGCATACCCATAGGTTTTGGTAGTATTGTTGGGGTCCTACAGTGGGTATACCCCCGGGTTGTTGCACCTCTTTGTATCTTTTACAACCATATAATTGTGAGTATTATTCGGTGAGATTAGGAGTGCCCTCCATTCACTTGGATTTTTGTCTGTAACGATTCTCACAATCTTCTGCATATGCTGCATATGATATTGAACAGTCTTTGTTTCAGATCTTTTGAGAGTTGCTTTGAAGATTCCATGCTGTCACTTGTCAGAGAGTGAAACAGCAGCACAACTTGCTATTGGCCACCTTAAATACCTTTTCTCATGATTGGACACACCTGCCTATGAAGTTCAAGGCTTAACCAGCTAATCCAACCAATTTGATGTTGCCAGTAATCAGTATTGAGCAGTTACGTGCATTCAAATTAGCAAAATTACAAGGGTACCCAAATGTTTGCACAGTCAGTTTTTCACATTTCATTTCATACAACTGAATACTGCTTCATTAAAAATCTTTGTTCAGAAAACACCCCAGTACTCAGATGTTCATGGGAAATGAAAGACATACCATTGTTATCTTTTTTGTTGAAAGTGAAGTTCCCAAACTTTTTCATATTACTGTAGGTGTGTAGGATCACTATAAAGTATCCCTGTGCCCTTTCAGGATCAAGATGGCATTCTGGTTGTTTTTTGTTTTCCTCTTTTGCAGATGTCAAGAAGAGAGAGTTCAGCATAAAGATTATCCCAAATGTAAAGATGACTATCGAGATGCAGTGGACTGGCTGATTGAGGCCTCTAGGCTGTCAACACCAAGACTCTTCATAAAGCACATGACTGTCAATAATGCCAGTGAACCTGGCTGCTATAGCTGCTCTCTCAAATGGTTGCATGAAAACATGAAATGGGCTGGGAAAGTATGGCTTTTTCAGTAAATCCTAGGAAAAATATAACATTAGTAGGGTTTATCCTTTGTCACATGGTTGTCAAAATCTTTTGATATAAATGCAAAAATGTGTGCCCTCTAATTAACTGATTATAAAACAGTTTGAGGATAACCCCTTATAATCAGGGACATTTTTCCTTTAATAGATGTATCTTTCAGAAACATCTTTGGCTCTTCAAATAATTTGCAGTAAGTAAAAAAAAATGTAAAGTGTATATATTTAATTTGTTTTATTAATGTGTTTCCCAATTTTATTGTGCTTTATATGTTGACAAAATAGTTTGACTGTAAATAAAATATACAGTATAAGGAAACCACGTTGTCTTGTGCTGTTAGAATGGTTCTAGGCTTATATTTGCCTTTCTTTTTCCAATTTTCCCCATTTTTTATTTATTTTTTCACATTCTGTGTACAGTTAAGTCATCTTTGTAAACAGTGTTTTGTAATATATCACTGATGTTTTCATTTTTCTTTTGATTGATTCAAGTTTTTCACCCCGACTACACTGATTCGAGTTTTTTTACATTCAAGTTTTTTCATAATTTATTTTTAGATCTTGAGGTCATTCAAGATCTCAATCTCTCTAATGCTTTATTTACCAGTAGGTCTTTCCAGCTGACACAAGGTCACCCATTCTGTTTAGAAGAAATATTCGGAAGTGGTTTTTTTACAGTGAGAGCTGTGAAGATGTGGAATTCTCTCCCTGAATCGGTGGTACAGGCTGATACATTAGATAGCTTTAAGAAGTAGTTTGGATGGGTTTTTAGCAAGTGAGGGAATACAGGGTTATGGAAGATAGTTCAAAGTACAAGTTTATCCAGGGACTAGTCCGATTTTGGAGTCAGGAAGGAATTTTTTCCCCCTCTGAGGCAAATTGTTTTTTTTGCCTTCCTCTGGATCAACTAGCAGTTAGGCAGGTTAAAAAAAAATTAAAGGTTAAACTTGATGGACGTGGGTCTTTTTTCAACCTAACTTACTATTTTACTAGGAGATCTAAAAACCTCATAAACTCAACCTTTGATTAATATCCCCCTAATGTCTGTTAAATTAATTTTTTTTTACAATTTTACTATTGTAAAATTTTCGGGCAGATCCCATTTATAAGCTGCTTATGTGAAATAAATTCAGCAATTGCAACATTGTTTCAGAAATTTTCAGAAATGGCATCAAAACTGCTAAATTTAGGAAAGCTTTGCCGTTTGGAGTTGAAAGACAGTATGTCGCTAAACACTTCAGAATTCATTTGGCTGCTTCTGTCCTGTGTCACATCATATATAATCACTAGTTCCACTGGCAGCTATGCACTCCCAAGCCATCACACTGCCTCCGTCATATGTTACACATGATGTGGTATGCTTTGGATCATGAGCTGTTCCACGTCTTCTGCATACTTTTTTCTTGCCATCATTCTAGTACAGCTTGATCTTGGTTTCATCTTTCCAAAGACAGAACTGTGCTGGCTTTTTTAGATGTTTTGTTTTTTTAGCAAAGTACAATTTAACCTTTCTATTCTTAATGCTTATCGGTGGCTTGCACCTTGTAGTGCACCCTCAGTATTTACTTTCACGCAGTCTTTTCTTTATGGTAGACTTGGATATTGATATTTTCCTACCTCCTACTTCCTTGTTTGGCTGTTGTAAAGGGGTTTCTCTTCACCATGGAAATGATTCTGCGATCATCCACCATCTTCCGTGGCCTTCGAGGTTGCTCAGTTCACCATCTTTCTTTCTCAGGATGTACCAAACTGTAGATTTTTGCCACTCCTAATATTGTAGCAATTTCTCGGATGGGTTTTTTTCTGGTTTTGCAGCTTAAGGAATGCTTATTTCACCTGCATGGAGAGCTCCTTTGATCTCATGTTGTTTGTTCACAGCAAAATCTTCCACATACAAGCACCCCCTTCAAATCAACTCCAGGGCTTTTATCTGCTTCATTGATAATGACTTAATGAAGAAATTGCCCACACCTGCCCATGAAATAGTTTTTGTATCAATTGTCCAATTACTTTTGAGCCCCTGAAATTAAGCGATTGTGTTTAAAAAAAAAAAAAGGCTTTAGTTCCTCACATTTTTATGCAATATTTTTGTTCAACCCACTGAATTAAATCTGCAGTTCAATTGTATTTGAGTTGTTTCAGCGGCAGAGAAAAAAATTGATGTAAAACGAGCAGTTGTTTGAGAAAAAAATGGCCTTTAAAGTGGACCCGTCACCAAAACACAAAAAGCTGTATAATAAAAGTCCTTTTCAAATTAAATATGAAATCCAATTTCTTTTTTTTATTAAAACATTCATAGCTGTTTAAACTAATTTAAAAATCTCAGCTGTCAAACAAATATTGCTTGCACCTCCTCTATGCCTTAGGCAGATAATGACTTTCACTTTCCATTCAGCACTTCCTAGATGCCACTGCTCCCCACACATTCCCCCAGTTCCATTTAATTGTGTAGCCAGTGCATGGGGATAGACATCGGGTCCCCCATTCTGGTGCAAAAAACAAGATTCTGAGATGATACAAGGATTGCCTTAATAACAGTGTCCACAAAATGGCTCCTGCCTGCTTGCTGTAATTATTAATGCTGGCCATAGACGCACAGATAATATCGTACGAAATGACTTTTCGTCCGATATTCGGAGCGTGTATGTTGAGTGACCGATCGTTCCACGATCCGTC
>CM044441.1:49162372-49186502 GCA_024363595.1 Xenopus borealis | reverse complement strand
GATCGATCTCGGATCGTTCGTCGCAGCACGATTATATCCGCACGTCTATGGCCAGCTTTATGCTTTGGACTTTTGCACCATCCCAAGGCAATCAAAGAGAAGATTTGTACCATCAGATATAGCCTAGTAGCACCCCATCTGCTTTTCTTTTTGGTCTGTCTCACAAAATACAGATTTATACTTCTAAAACATAAAAGTCTTGACAAAAGACTAAGTTGTGCATGCATGATCAATACAGCAAAAGTTTTCAATGACAGAAGCACAAACATAGATCAAGATCACATTTTGGTTATGTATAATTTTTCCACCATATATAAATAATCATTCTATAATTAAATATTATTTTGGGGCCTAATTATTCTCAGATTTCTGTGTCTATACAAGGCTATGAAAAGGTTATATAAAAAGTGGTGGGCATTTTCAGTAACCTTGAGCATATCATCAATTTTTCATGGTTTCTGAATGCAATTCAGAATTTGTTTAGCCAATTTATCTATCTGAAATATTTGAAGTAGTGCTTTTGTAAACTAAAAATCAAACAAATTAAGAGCTAATTATGTGTGCTATTAATTAATTAATGTGCTACTGTGACCTTCTACAGAATATTTTGCAGTGGGCACCTACTTTTCCTTTAGCGATAAGGATGAAAAGGTGAGTCAGAAAAAACTGCCGAGTCACAGTGACAACAGATTTCAGGTTTATTGGTGTTCAAAGTCCAAAGTGCCTACTGCAATATAAAATACAGATAAGAGTCAAGAGACTTGTAAGGTGAATTTGGTCACTGTGTATGTAGAAGACAAATCTTAAACCAGATTTCCATGTTGGTAGGTGGTAACCAAATGCTCCAAATTTCTTCTCCATTTACTTGAATGTTAACTGCTTGTCCGAGTTTTCCTAGGGTTCCCACTTTACCTCTTGAATACATCCAAATGGCATCCAAATAAATTACACTAGCACTGATCATACCAGTGTCAACCAAAGTATATTTCAGTCTAATTCTAACATATCATAAGTTCTAAAAATTTATTTGGGTCCATTACCCAATTAACCATCATAAAACAAGAAAAACAAATTCCTTTTGATTGACTTTTTCTTTTTTGGCAATTGGCTTTAATGTATTATTTGTGGTTTTTGAGTTATTCAGCTTTATATTCAGCAGCTCTCCAGTTTGCAATTTCGGCAATTTGGTTGTAATGGTCCAAATTACCCTGGCAACCAATGCAATAGTTTGAAGGGACTAGAATATGAATAGGAGAGGTCTGAATAGAAAGGTGATTATAAAATGTAGTAGTAACAGGCACTCTACTGAGCATTCGATGTCAATCATAAGCGGCATTTGATGGATCAGGAGAAAGCAACCTACACCCGCCCGCCACCTGTGACGAAGAATGTAAGGTTGGCCCAAACCCACGGGTACCAGGCTGGCCCACACATCAATACACTCCTGTTCTAGAGTATTTTTGAGCTGATAATGTCTGATCCTGCTATGTTACCATTATATATTAATAGAATGCAGCATTCCAAATGCATGGTGAAAGAGATTGCTTCAGTCTAAGTACATTTTTTAGCTAGCCCTTCATCAAGACTCCCTAGTTATCATACAAATTGTTCTCTTCAAATAGCCTGGGAAATGAGTGGTAAAAATTAAGAATAACTTCAATGTATAGCAACAAATCAACAGAAAGTAATAGAGTTGTACTGTCCTATTAACTATGTTGACACATTCCACCTTAAAATTGAAATGGAAAGGTCATTAAGAACCTTTTGCCAGATCCCTGGACAATAACATTATGTTTAATCCAAGAAGCTTTGGTCATTTACAGCTGGACCTACAGAAGATAGACCTGTGTAACCTGGAGCTTACACCACTGAGAATAATTGGTAATTCTGGTTAAATACTGGTAACCCTGTTCAAGCATGAGAGGGTACAAATACATAATCATTTTAGGTTTTTCAAGTTCCTGAAAAACGGGTACCCTGGTTGCAATGAACAATAACATATGTAAAAGGATGAAATAAAGGTATTTCTCCGCGTATCCCCAAAACTCATTATATAGTAGGCTCGCCTTCTAAAGGTCACACAGCAAAGACTCGGGATTCATCAGAGTATGCTTGAGGCCACAGAATGCAGAACTATGCTGCTATTTTTTTATTGCACAACGTATTTTGGATCACATGGTTATGCTTGAGAAAGGGTCCGTGATCCAAAACATGTCGCATAGCAGCATAGTTCTGTGTTTGGTGGCTTCCTTCATATTGTGTTTAATATGTAAATGGAATTTTACAGCAATAATCGGATTAATATCTTTATCAGAAGATAGGAAGAATCCATTCACTAAAATAGATTATACAAATATGTATTTATGATAAACAGTGCCATTATTTAATGTCAGACAGATGTTGTATACCATATCATTTATTTAATATTAATTGTAGTTAAGTTTCTATATTTACTGTATATTGTTTCATATGCAATGGGCCTCCAGGAGGTAACAGCAATACTAGGCGATTCTGATTACAATAAGTAACTTCAAGTTAACTTTTAGTATAATGGTGTATTCATTTGGTCTTTATCATTTTTATTGTTTTTTAATTGTCTTTTGCCTCCAACTGCCAGATGGGTGGTCACTGGCCCTGGTAACCAAAAAACTATTGCACCGTGAGGCTAAAATGTTATTGTTATTTTTTATTTATTCTCTTTTTATTCAAAACGTCTCCTATTCTTCATCCAATAGTATAATTGGTATGATATACTGAACCCTAGCAACCAGATAGCTGGTGAAATTCTGGACTAGAAGGCTGCTGAAATAAAAGCTAAATAATTAAAAAAACATAATAAAATTTTATTGAGACGTGTATCACCCCTTGTACTATGTGACACATATTTCCTATTTGATTAATGTTTCTAGTAACAATGTCAGGGCACAACCATGGGAAGTAGTGCGGCTGATTTTACATAGAACTGTGTATGTCAATATTTGCAGGATATTGCTTATTTTATCATCACTATATCAACAATGTGACTTTGGTATGGAATGTGACATAATAGGTATATGAACTTCTCGCTACTCCAGTAATTCAGTTTGCTTTATGTTCCCTATGAACTGAATGTAAAGATACAGAAAAAGGTTACTTTTTGGTATAGGAATAATTTGCTTCATTTTATCCCTTGGGAACTTCTTTGGTTAGGGTAAAAGCAATTGTAACTCTTACTTGTCTAAGTATAAAAGAAAAATGTACTTGTATAAGTCTCTAGGTGCGCTAGTACTATTTACTATTCCTGTTGTTGTATTGCTAGTTTGTGACTTTGCTTTGTTCCTTACTATGCTGCACAGGGTCAATCTTCCTCTTTATTCCTGACTTCCAGCTATAAAAGACCTTGGGGCTTTGACACATGGGACTTGATAGTGACTATATGCCTGTTCCATTTATTTGATGTTATGTGAAAAGTGAAAGACGTTTTTGTTTTTGTTGAAACTTGATTGTTCTTAAAATGTGGCACATAAAACTAAGACATGGATCAAGGTTGAGAATACTATAGGCTTCCAGATATTGTACAATATCCTGTTCTCAGAAGTGTTGGTTGTTGTAGTCAACCAACCTGGATGACCATTTTGCCTAGTCTTGATGCGAAATCTTCCCTAGTATATGACATTGAAAAAAAAAACACCCACCAATTTCAACATTTTTTCCCTCAGTAAAACCTGCCTAACTGCTCATTGATTGAGAAGAAGCAGAAACAAACCATCTGCAGCTTATCCAATTTTCCTCAAAGGGATTGTTTCTAAATTAACTGTGTACTAATGTAATTTTTCACTCTAATAAGGCATTCAACCCAGCCTTGAAACTATCTAATAATGTATCTGCCAGTACATCTGCTTCAGGGATAGAGTTCCACAACTTCACAGCTCTCACTGTAAGAAACCCTTTCCAAATATTAAAATGGAACCTCCATTCTTCTAATCTGACTGGATTCCCCAGGAAGGATCTACTGGTGAATTAAGCATCAGAGTGTTAATTTTTAATTTTTATTTAAATAAGAAATCATACCCATCCCCCTTTAAGCACCTCTTAGCATAAACAACCACAACTTTTCTCCTAACTGAATCCATCCCTTCCCTCTATCAACTTCAGGTGGTCATACTTTCTAAGATTCGCTTATTTGGCAATGTCGGTGGGCAGTATTGGGATAATCCAACCATTTGGCCCTTGTGTCCTGCAGTCCTTGATCCAAAATGAAAATCAAACCTGCCCAATCAATATCTGGCAGATTTTTGGCCTGATATTGGTCTGGCCCATTTAGTCACTCTTCTTTGGACTTTCATTCAGGGCTGGGCCAGATGTGTGGCTCCTGTGCGTACATGTGCGCTATGTGACTCCTATGCGTGACATACAGCTCCTGGGCCCCCCAGTCTGACCCTGCTTTCATTAATATCATTTATAAGGACAAGAGACCAAAACTGATCTAGAATTAATTACATGCTCTAACAAATTATGTTATAATTGGTATCACTGAGACCTGGTGGGATAAAACGTGACTGGACTGTGAATTTAAATGGTTACACCCTTTTTAGGATGGACAGAGGGATTAAAAAAAGAGGAGGATTGTGTTTGTATGTAAAGCCTGAATTAAAGCCATGCACAAAAGAAATGACTGCTGGCACTGGTGAGGGTGTGGAATCCCTCTGGGTAGAGATTTGACTGGGCAAAAGGTTACAGAGAAAAAAGTGATGAGTATGAAGCCCAGCTACTTTTACAAATAGAAGCGGCTTCACAACTAGGTTAAGTTATTATGGTTGACTTCAATTATCCAGACATTGACTGGGGTAATGGGGTTGCCAAGGTTTATAAATATGCTAAATGACAACTTTTTATCCCAGCTCTTTCAAGAAACTACTAGGAATAACTTTCTTTTGGATCTTGTAATAACTAATAATTCTGAACTCATCTCTAGCATTTGTGTGGGTGAGCATTTAGGAAATATTGATCATAACGTGGTCTCCTTTGAGATTCTGCTGCAGAGGCAACTCTATAAGGTATTAACTAAAACATTGAATTTCAGGCGTGCAAACTTTGACAGTATAAGGGCATCTCTGCAACATATTACGTGGGAAATGCTTTTCACAGGGCTAAACACTGAACAAAAATGGGAAGTCTTTAAAATGCTGCTTAATGAATATACATGTCAGTATATTCCGCTTGTAAGCAAGGAACGTCGTTGCAAAGCAAAACCTTTTTGGTTCAATAGAAGTGTTGGTGTTGAGGTTGGTAAGAAAAGATGTGCTTTTAAGGCTTTCAAGTTAGTTAGGACAGCCAAATCATTTATAAGTTACAAGGAGGCCAATAAATCATACAAAAAGCTATCAAGCAAGCTAAAATCAATATGGAAAAGGATATTGTAGTAAGCAGTAAAAAGAATTCAAAATTATTTTTTAAATATATTTATAGTAACAAAATGAGGCAGGAAGGGATAGGACTTTTATTATCAGAGGGGCGTCAGCTGGTGAGAACAAGCAAAAAGCTCAGATTCTCAATGCATACTTTTTGTCTGTCTACACAAATGAGGAACCAGCTAATGAAGGTTTCCTTATTAAAAGTCCCAATTCTAATAATACATCTAATGATGCATGGTTCACACATGATGAAATTCAAAAGGGACTAGAACATGTTAAGATAAACAAAGGTCCAGGGACAGATGGGATTCATCCCAGGGTACTTAGCGAGCTTAGCTCTGTGATTGCCAAACCTCTCTACTTAATTTTTCAGGATTCATGGAGGTCTGTCATGGTGCCAGGAGACTGGCAAATTGCTAAAAAAAAAGTGATCCTGTTCTCAGCCTCAAAACTATAGGCCAGTTAGTCTGACGTTGGTGGTAGGAAAGCTTTTTGAAGGATTAAAAAAGAATAGGATACTGGACTTTATAGCAAATAACAATACTATGAGTTTGTGCCAGCATGGTTTTTTGCGTAATAGATCTTGCCAGACTAACTTAATTTAATTTTATGAGAAGGTAAGCAGAGACCTCGATTCTGGGATGGCAGTGGATGTGATTTTCTTAGACCTTGCTAAAGCATTCAATAGCAGTACCACACAGAAGGTTACTGGTTAAATTAAGGAATGTTGGCCTGGAACATAGTATTTGTAACTGGATAGAGAACTGGCTAAAAGATAGACTACAAAGAGTGGTGGTAAATGGAACATTTTCTAATTGGACCAGTGTTGTTAGTGGTTTACCGCAGGGCTCTGTACTGGGTCCCTTGCTTTTCAACTTGTTTATTAATGACCTGGATGTGGGCATTGAAAGTATGGTTTCTATTTTTGCAGATGATTTGGAAGGATCTTGGGTTTTTATAGATAACAAGTTGTCTTGGAAGATTTTTTGGACAGAAATAATATCAAAGGCTATTTTGAAACTAAACTCTACAGTTAGTATAGCTATGGGCATATATGGTTTGTGGAGATGTGTGTGTGTGTGTGTGTGTGTGTGTGTGTGTGCGCTGGGTTTTAATTTGGAGGGGTTGAACTTGATGGATTTTGTCTTTTTTTCAACCCAATTTAACTATGTAACTATGTAAAACTGCACTGCATGCACTAGATAAAACCCTTACCACTGTTACCAGTACATTGCAAAGATGGATTATGCAGAGTATTTTGTGCATCATTGGTGACCCACAATTTTTGGTCACCATGGGATGTCCAGAAAAGCAATTTGTGCAGGGGAAGGGTCTGCAGAGTTTATCCTGCTGTTTCGTGTGACTGACAGACAAGTGAAAGTGCAGGTAGCAAGTTTGTGGAAAAATTCCACTTGTGAGCCAGTTCATACCTCCCAACTGTCCCATTTTTTGCGGGACAGTCCCGCTTTTGACAGCTCAACCCACAGTCCCGGGTTTTTTACTGAAATGTCCTGACTTTCTCTTTGATCTCCTGCACTTAACAGACAGAAAAAGATACAAAGTTTTTAACTTAATTGGCTTTCAGCAAAGAGCCCAGAATAGATACTTAGATACTATTGTAACTATCTAAGATAAGCAGGTCTCTTGGAAGAACTTAGACTCCGTTTAAAGGCAACTCACTTTCATTAGCAAAACTGTAATAACATAACAACCACAGAAATGTAATAACATAACAACCACAGAAACACAATGTGTTCAAACTTTCATAAGCTGTCAAATTTTGTAAAATGGACATGGTAATTAGGGGGTGTTGGGAAATATGCCAGAGACTGAACTATTTATTAATTATATAAACACACAAACATTTCCCTATGTTGTTACTTTTTGATAGGGTGCCAACCCTCATTTCATGTCAGTGCTTATATACATGTTGTATGATAGAATAGTAGCTCAGATGCTGGTTATGTGGCCGCTTTGGTATGTGTATGTCTGTGTTACAGTCCATAGTGAAACATGAACAGGGGGCTGTTTCTGTAAATGAACAGGTTCCACATGTACTTCACGTTCTTTCAGGCACAGCATTTAATTAATGTTACTGCACCTTTAAGATAAACTCCTCCCTTTATGACTAATAGCAGACAATGTATAATCAGACTGTATCAGGCTCCCCGCCCCCACAGTTAGGTCACCACTAGGAAACAGTATATCAGCCCTGAGACAGGAGAGGCCACAGTGTGAGATCCCTGGAAACATCGGAGCTGTAAAGAGGCACAAACTGAAATCACAAGAAGCACAGACATGACTTTCCTCCCAGACTTATCTATGGAAACATGGACTCTGCTTGTCCTGCTGCTGACACTCCTTGCTTAGTAAGTGAATTGTTCTTGTTGGGTGAACGCCAGCTTTCTGTGGCCCAGCCCTGTATGACTCTATGGGATCCTGGAAACATATTCTCTGTGTACATTCTTTTTAGAACACTGCCAATATTTTAATGTTACTTGCAGATTCATAAAGATGATTCTTGCGTTGTTTTCAGTAACAACAGCGTGTTATATAGTAGGACTTTTATTTATTTTACGAATACGGGTAGCACATACCTTGTACCGCATAGGATTAACAGAATATACAACCATAAGTAGGTTTTTAATAGCAATCAACTCAACTGCCAACATATTATATAGAGGCTGAATCAATAAGTGGTATTTTACATTAAATGACCAGATGTGTTAAAAGTACAGCACCCATAAAATCATACACACCCACTTTTATTAGGCGTTCTATAGCAATAACATGTTACGCAGCTCTACATCATTTACATCAGTCCCTACCAAATTGGAGTTTACAATCTTAAGTCTCAATCACACAAACTATGGTCATTTATCAAGATTAGGCTGTATATTTGTGTAATCACATGAGAGCAGATTTATTTAAAGGTATACTGTAATGGGAAAACATGTTTTATTTTCCAAACCACATCAGTTAATAGTGCTGCTCCAGAAGAATTCTGCACTGAAATCCATTTCTCAAAAGTGCAAACAGATTTTTTTTTATATTCAATTTTGAAATCTGACATGGGGCTAGACATTTTGCCAGCTGCCCCTGGCCATGTGACTTGTGCCAGCACTTTAGGATGGAACTGCTTTCTGGCAGGCTGTTGTTTTTCCTCCTCAATGTAACTGAATAGTACGCAGTGTGACATGGGTTTTTACTATTGAGTGCTGTTTTTAGATCTACCAGTAAGCTGTTATCTTGTGTTAGGGAGCTGTTATCTGGTTACCTTCCCACCATTCTGTTGTTAGGCTGCTGGGGGAAAAAGGGAGGGAGTGATATTATTCCAACTTGCAGTACAGCAGTAAAGAGTGATTGAAGTTTATCAGAGCACAAGTCACATGACTTGGGGCAGCTGGGAAATTGACAATGTCTAGCCACATTTCAAAATGAAATATAAATAAAATCTGTTTGCTCTTTTGAGAAATAGATTTCAGTGCAGAATTCTGTTGGAGCAGCACTATTAACTGATGCATTTTGGAAATTTTTTCCCCCATGACAGTATCCCTTTAACTGGGTGATATACTGTATAGCACCACTGCAGTTACCCATAGCAACTAATCATTTTCAATGGTTGTTCACATTTGAATTAACTTTTAGTATGATGTAGAGAGTTAAATTCTGAGACAATTTGTCATTGGTTTAAATTTTTTTATTATTTGTGGTCATTGGGTTATTTATCTTTCAATTCAGCAGCTCTTCAGTTTGCAATTTCAGCAATTTGGTTGCTATGGACTAGAATATGAATAGGAGAGGGCTTGAATAGACAGATGAGTAAGAAAAAGTAGCAATAACTAAATACTTGTAACTTTACAGAGCATTTGTTTTTTTTTTAGATGGGGTCAGTGACCCCCAATTGAAAGCTGGAAATAGTCTGTAAAAGAAGGCACATAATTAAAAAACTATAAAACATAAATAATAAAGACGAATTGAAAAGCTTCTTAGAATTGGCCATTCTATAACACACTAAAAGTTCATTTAAAAGTGAACACCAGCTTACGTGAAATTCCGCCTCTATCCATTCATTTCCATGGTGATGGTCTCCCAGCAGTGGCTTTACTACAGCTAACTGGACCCTCCTTTAAAAAACTTTAACCAAAAAGAAAAGAAACTTTAGCCACTCCTCCCCCCAAGCACCAGTGGGGAAGCCTTCACTCCTTCTGCTACAGCAGGCACTGGCAGCTATTAATAAGTGTGCAGGGGGAAATTACATTATAGCAGACCCTGCAGTCCAAGTGCCCCGGGCCCTTGCTTGTCACACCACTGTCTCCCAGTATTTCCTTGTAACTTGATATGTCAATGTATTATCTATTTGAATTTATGACTTCTCGCTGTTTCTTCAACAGTTATGCAATCTGGCCATATAGATTATTCAAAAGACATGGGATTCCTGGCCCTACCCCTATTCCATTTATTGGAACATTCCTTGGAAACAGACATGTAAGTATTTTGAGTGCTTATGTGTATATCTGGTAAGTCCCCCAGCCTGGGGATCTTCTTAGAGGGCACCATGAAGCAATCTTCTTTCTTCCGCTTCTTCTTTCTTCAAAATCCCAGACCAACACATGCACAGTAGAGTGAAAATGTTTTTTATTTTCTTCTACTGTGCATGTTCCCCCCTTCACGGAGAAGGAAGAAGCAGGGACATGATTGCTCCGTGGTGGCCCCTAAGAAGGACACTGGACCTTTGCAGTATTCTGCTAACAGGAGCAGCAGCCTGGAGTATCAAGTAAGTGATTACAATGACTGGGGGGTGCCTAGCATTTGGTGATTAGCCCTTTCCTTAATCTGGCATATGTGGTCAGTAGCATATTGGACTTTGGGGGCCAAAGTGATGGCCAGCCCACACATTATTTAGCCGAAGATCAGTCTGGATAAGTGGCCTACTTTTGAGAAGTCTGCATAGGCCAGGCGGCACTGAGTGGCCAGTTACCAGGGGTGGCAAACAGCCGCTTCTGGTAACTTTAAGAGCCAAATTTCCATTCGCTGCACTATGCCTCAGGTGGCACGGAGCGACAGGTTTCTAGGGGCGGCAAAAAGCTGCCTCCGGTAACTTTAAGAGCCGAATTTCCATTCACTGCACTAGCGATGCGGCCCCTCCACCCTCCACCTGCTCCGACGCTGCAAGTTAGAAGCGCAGAGCGGGAGGGGGGGCGGCCTCAGTCAGCAGCAGCCCCTGAAATGCCCCTGCCTGTTATGACCTGACACAGGGGCCAAATGATTGGCTCCAGTTTCCCAGCATGTGGGTGTTAAAACCAGACAAATCTGCAGTTGTGGTGAAGATGCAGATATTGCAATGTCTCTTTACACTCGGAGGCATGATATACACAAACATGCACCTAGCCAAGCAATTAAGCACACCTTCCAGTTCTCCCAGATACTCCCGGTATCAGATCCATTATCTGGAAACCCATTATCCAGAAAACTCTGAATTACGGACTGGCTGTCTCCCATAGACTCCATTATAATCAAATAATCCAAATCTTTAAACATGATTTCCTTTTTCTCTGTAATAATAAAAAAGTATCTTGTAGTTGATTGGGTTTATTTCATGTTTACATGATATTCTAGTACACAATGTATGATGATCCAAATTACAGAAACAGTGTAGGAAAACTCCCGGTGGGCCAAGGTGTCAGTGGGCCCTCATGCTGCTAAACGTGTGGCCTATTTCATGGCCATTCCCTATTTCTATGAGAACAAAGAGGCTAAATAGATGGAATAATTGATTATAGTATGTAAAGAAAACAAACTAGGAGAATAGAGTTTGATTGAGGAGATGAAGAATATTAGTACTGAGAGTGGCCCCCTGGTCTAAGGTTTTATGGTGGGCCCCAGGTCTAAGGTTTTTGGGTGGGCCCCTGGTGTCCCAGTCCGACACTGTACAGAAAGATCCATTATCCAGAAAACCCCATGTCCTGAGCATTCTGGATAACAGGTCCCATACTTGTACCTTGTACTTGATCCCAACTAAGATATAATGAATCCTTATTGGAAGCAAAACCAGACAACTGGGTTTATTTCATGTTTACATTATGTTTTAGTAGACATAAGGTATGAAGATCCAAATTATGGAAAGATACATTATACAGAAAGCCCTAGGTCCCAAGTATTCTGTATAACAGGACCCATACACGTATTTAATATTACTTTTGTTTGCATTTTGTTTTCTTTGTCAGTGCATCCAGACCAGTGTAATCCGAACAAAATACCTCAATCACTGTGTAGGCAAGCCAAGAAGTAACCCTTGTATTCAGGGGCACACATGTACACACAAGTGAATAGAGTTTCCAGCAATGGCATAATTATAGATTCCTTAGGATTCCCCTTCTCCCATGTCCTTGCACCCCTGTGCAAACACAATGTAAATGGGCTGATTTCTGGTCAAGTGGCAGGTGGGGGAGGGTGTAAACATGGGTTCTACTGTCCCTATAGTTCTACAACATCTATAGCTATGTGCCCACCCCCTTTTTAGCTGTAACTTTGGAGATCCATGCCTTCTGTAAAGAAACCTATTCTGTGGCCTAGATTCATTAAAGGAACAGTTCAGTGTAAAAATAAAAACTGGGTAAATAGATAGGCTGTGCAAAATAAAAAATGTTTCTAATATAGTTAGTTAGGCAAAAATGTAATGTATAAAGGCTGGAGAACACTACATCTTGCTTTTCAGCTCTCTAACTCAGCGACTTGAAGGGGGGCCACTTGGGACATAACTGTTCAGTGAGTTTGCAATTGATCCTCAGCATTCAGCTCAGATTCAAAAGCAACAGTTATGACCCACGTGCCCCCCCTCAAGTCACTGATTGGCTACTGCTTGGTCACCAATCTGTGGAAACCAAGAGTGCTGAAAAGCAGGAAGTGTTCTCGACTGTTCTGTTCTACATCCATGCGCTCCAGCCTTTATACATTACATTTTTGGCTAACTAACTATATTACAAGACAGAGAAGGTGCGCTGGAATAGTGAGTGATTTCTGTGGAAAAAGGATGGCTAGATAATGTATCACAATGGGAGAATGTTGAGATGCCGTTCATATAAAAGCGGTATTTCCCTGTATCTTATCTTCCTCTGGTGTAGCCACTCGTATGACCTGTTGAGTTAAACTATGGATGGTGAAGTACTGTGATTGAAAGCAGCACCGCTGGCGGGTGTATGTACTTACCAGATCGCCGTTAATTAGTCGTGCTCAGTGTAAAGGTGGCCACAGACATAGAGATCTCTCCCCGATATGCCCACATTTAAGTGGGTGATATTGGGCTGAACCGATCGTTGGGCCCTATGGCACATACATCCAAAACGGACGGTCTGATCGCAGCACCGCATACACTCACAGATGCGGCTGCGATCCGACTGTTTTTTTGTAACCTGCCTGATCGAGATCTGGATGACGTTTGGCCAGATATCGATCAGGGAAGCCCATCGGATGCAGTATTAAAGGTGGATATTGCTGGGCCTGGGCTGGGCTTATTGTTGGCTGCTGGCAGTGGCACAGGTGCAGATCATGGGGGCTTGGGTTGGTGGTAAGGTGGGAAATATAGAACTTGGGGGCACTGATTGGAACCCTTGCCTACGGTGCCAAACTACCTTGGCCGGGCCCTGTTTATTTTGCATAGCCTATCAATTTACCTAGTTTTAATTTTTTATACTGAACAATTCCTTTAAGCGATCATGGAACTCTGAGTTGACATCAACACTAGAATGGTTCTTTTAACACCTGTGCCTCGATGATAAGGAAGGTGTATCTATGGCATTTATGGATAAAACTGTCCATCTGTACTGCAAACTGTGCATGATTTGAAACAACTACCTTTTTCAGGGCCTTATGGAATTTGACATGGAGTGCTTCAAGAAATATGGAAAAGTTTGGGGGTGAGTTTATTACCTGTCTCTTGTGAAATCACCATATAATGGTATTGTTGTTATCCTATTCCATAGACCTAATATGTTTTAATAAAAAATCCAGGGGATCTATAGGGTCCATCAATGGATTTTTAGGACCCCTACTAAGAGGTCCTATGGTATGGTTTATGTCATGCATTTTAATTATAGACTGACTCCAACCATGTGGTATGTTGGCCTATTGCAGTGTGGTACAACGTGTACAAGCCAAAGGCATGTATATACTAGGGAAGCACCGAATACTTTGTGGAAGATTTAGCCGAATATTAAACTCTGAACCCTAATTTGCATATGTAAATTAGGGGAAAAAGAACTGTGGACTCGGCACACAGTTACGTTTTTTTTTTTTACTTCCATGTTTGTGTTAGGAAAAGTTCTATGATTCTGTTCGGCCAGTCACTTGGCCAAATCCTGCTGAAAAAAGGCCACTCTTGGCCTAATCCTGGGTTCAGTGCATCCCTAGTATATACATACAAAGGGAAAGATATATTCCAAATGGGCTGGAATGTACAGTAATTCAATAGTGCTCGTCTGTGTCACTGTAAGTGGGAAACTGTACAGTTCAATAGCAATTACATGTGTCCATTTTAGTCTTCTGTGAAAAGCCATAATGTAGGAGTATATGACCTGTTCTCTTTAACAGCACAATATAGTGTACATTTCTTAAAGTTTAAAGGAAAAAGATGTACAGAATACTTTCAAAACAGAAGTTAGAGTAAATCTGCTCTACCATAGACAAATAGTCTCCTGAACATGCTGTGATAGTTCTGATCAATAGTGGGAAAACATATGCAAGTTGCTTACACAAAGCATACTGTAGGTGACCCACTGCAAATTTACATTAATGCTGATGAGAAAGCATTATTCAGTGAATGACTAATCTCCACGTCTGCCATAGCATAGTAGTAAACTTTTTTTTAATATGGTTGATGTGCCTTCATGATAATATATCCTGTTTTATTTCATTTTCCCTTTGTATTTGCTTTGGAAATCAGAAAAAGTTTAATGCATTTGTCATTTTAGAACTGATTTATTTCACTTGCTACTCTGAAGGTGTTGCTGAATTTTAAGAGTTGCTTCATTGTTACTTAACTGCCTATCAACAGCTTTCTCCCCCCTCTTCTCACTTAGCCTTTTTGTTCTGCTCTCAATTCATACCATCTTAGTCATCTTGTTGGTGCTACATTAGGGTTGCCACTTGGCTGGTTTTTTATCGGCCTGGCCGGTATTTTTGATGGTTGATCCCAATGTTATTAATAGGGAAAAAAAGATAAATTTATAGGAAGGCCGGTATTTTTTTCAAGAAAAGGTGGCAACCCTATTCTACATTAACGTGGAAATTCCTTGTTTACTAAGCATAATTTAGCAGAATTTTCTTTTTCGCATAGTAATAATCTTTGGAGATCACGGAAAAGTGACTAAAGAGGGAAATTATAAAGGACAAGGAAACCATAATTCACTAGGAGGGGGCTGGGCTGGCAATTCTTTCCATAAAAACATGTCCTGACCTTGGGCAACTTAAAGCAGTGCCACATTGACAATTTTGCTGTCATTTAAAGGTGACCCTTGCAAAGAATTAGACTTGAACATGTGCAGTAATTTAACAACAGATGTCAGAACTACTGCACAAGTCTAGATAGGGACACTAAGGAGAGACACAGCAAAGATGGTGGTGTAACCCTTATTTTAGCTGTAATATTGATTTGGAGGCAGCCATCTTGATGGCACCTGGGAAATTGACAATATGTCTAGCCCCATGCCAAATTTCAAAATTAAATATAAAAACCCTATTTGCTATTTTACAAAAAGATTTCAGTGCAGAATTCTGCTGGAGTGGCACTAACGGATGCATTTTGAAAAAAACTTGTTTTACCATGACAGTATCCCCTTTAACTATTTCATTTACAGGGGTGGCTAACATTTTGAAACCCCTTCACTTAGTAAATTAGGGTTTCCTTGCTACGTCACATGTTCAGGTTAAACTTGCGGAGATCTGTGTAGAAAAATGTGGGAATAACAGTGTTACACGGCTTACTAGATTATAAACAGAATTTTATTGGTATAAGCAAGAAACTGGTTTAAGGATGAGCAGAAGCTTTCAGCATAAGCATTTAAACTGAAAATGAATTTCACCAGTGACTGCACCTTTGGCAGTGTCTTGTGTACGGATGGGTGTGATATTGAGATGGATGTGGCAGGACAGTAATTGCACATATAAAGTGGCCTGGCCTGGTGAAGACCTGGAGTGGAGCAATGAGCGCAACATTGGCATTGCACTGGAATGCTGGAGTGCAGCTATAACAACTTGGCATGTTACAGAAGTATAAACATAGAAAAGAGAGGGGACTGGTTAATGTACATTCTCTGGCCCCATGTCAGTAGCTTAATCTGTACAAATGCAGGTATTTTTTTAAAAACTGGGGTTTATCATTAAATTCGGTTATAATACAATTGGCAATATAACACAACAAATAAAAGGCCTTGCATATAAAAAAAGAGCACAATATTTTGGCAATATGGGATAATCCCACCTTTTTCTCAAGTGCTCAATGGCTAAGCCATCATACCATGTCAAGGTAAACCCTATATAGTTAAAAGTTATATCTCTTTGCCCAGCATTTGCAAATATAATATGTATTGGCACTGCCCGTTTAATTTTATAAAGGAAACATGTTCATGCATTAGGTGTGTATAAGAACCATAAATGACATTGTGACTCTTGGTTATCAATGCTTAATGAATCTATTGTATACCACACAGCTTACCTGTTATCTGCTGTGCAAATGTTGGCCATAGCCTGATTGGAGCTTGAATAGCAGACTACATAGCTACATTGTAGTTTGTTTAAATATCCTACATTAGACATTCTTAAGCGAACACACCATTTCATTACTGTTTACTACTTTGGTTCACTTTTATGGTTAAGCTGGCCATAGACATAACAATTACAATCTTTCTTGGAAAAGATCTTTCCAAGAAAGATTGTTCGTTTCAATACATATGTGTAGAGCTGAATCGTGAGATGTACAGGTAGAAACAAGTATGAAAGTCAACTAACGGGCAATATATATACCATTTATTTTGGTTTTCACACACCTGTTTTATATATATGTGTGATTGCTCTTACAATGTTCACATGTGCACTATTTTGGGAAACAATCCAAGAAATAAAGATAAGTGTGGCGCAGCACAACTCAAAGGTACATGACACATGGTGACCCAGATTAGGTACCTTGTTACTAGTGTTTTAAACATTTCTGCTGAGGTAGCAATATATTTGTCAAAGTGCATAAAATGATAGAGGAAGGCTGGAATTTGAACAAGGCCATTTAACATAGAATGCATGCCAGCAATATTTAAATGGAATCTTGGTTATATTTGTTGAAAGTGCTACTTTGGATGCATTGATGCTATATACAGTATGTCTCTAGAGACTCTCTACAAAGAGTCTTGTTTTCCCTCAATCTGAGTAGGTTTCCTCCAACCTCACCAAAATTTACAGACAGATAATTGTGTGAATGTGATAGGGAACCTAAATTTTAAGTTTCACTGGGGCATAAGCAAATGTAACTGATAAACAGTCTCTTAGGCTACAGCCAGATGAGTTGGATCTCGGCCTGTGGAGAAACATAAGCCAAGAATCTACTTCTCTACTGTTACCCTTCTGCCCACTCAGCTTGAACCCAGAAACAGTACCTCCATGCGGGTGCTGGCAGACGCAGAGGATTTTGGCATAAAATGCTAAATCTTGTGTTATGATGCCGAAATCCACATGTCTGCCTTCAGCATTTCTGGGTACAGGCACAATGGGTAGAAGGGTAGCAGCTTCTCCACTGGTCGTCTGTCACCCCTAGTGCCTGTTAGGAGGATTGCACGCACACTCCCCCTTTTTTTCTACTCTAGCAGCTACAGAATCAAGAAAATTACTCATGTAGCATGGGGCCTTAGGCCCAGGCCTTTGTGGCCTTGCCCAAATCCAGGCCTGTGAACAGCAAGGCATTGTAGGGGATATTTTGTGGCTCATAGTAGTCATTGCCAATAAAGTGCTGTTTAAACATGTCAGCGCTAAATAAACTCAGCATAATAATAATATGTCTTTTTTTTATTCATCAGGTTGGTTACTGAATTTTCTGAGTGCCTGGGGGAGCCATTACCGGGGAAAGTCTAAGCGTCTCAGTAAGTTCCTGAGTGCCTAGTTCCGGGCTTGGACCCCACGAAGCATCTCAGTAGCTTCTACAATATCATAAATCTTTCTCTTATAACAGTTTGAGTGAGGAAAGAAATGTGTGCTATGTCCCTTGCATGTAAATGGTGTATGTGGTTCAGTAAGCAAGTAAGTTCCTGAGAGTTTGACATACTGAAACTGAGTGGGCCGAATAAAGAAGGCCATTGTGAAAAGGCAGCTTAGCGGTGAGGACTGAAGGCTTTTGTGGAAAGGTAGTAGATGAAAAGAAAGAAGACTAGAGCAATCATTTTGCAATTTAAATGGGAAAATGTTCAGGGGTATCAGAGAGCAGAGAAACCTGCCACAGCAGAGAGCACTGAACACGCGGGACAAATGTATAAAGGCAGAGACTGAACAAAACATATAGTTTGATTATTAAAAGAGTAAATCAATTCCTTAAGCTTACATCTGACTTGTTTCTAGACATTATCCTTAATGTCCTTTATGCTACTGTATTCCGTACTGTATCATCTTCTACAGTTCAGGGGCGTTTTTATTAGTAGACTCTATTTCTGGTCTCTTTCTTCAGGTTTTATGATGGGCCTAAGCCTTTACTTGCTGTAGTGGATCCTGTGATAATTAAAAACATAATGGTCAAGGAATGCTACACCAACTTCACCAACAGAAGGGTATGTTTCATCACATGATGCAGAGTGCCTTCAGGGTTGTTTCTTGCTTCTAGAATTCTAGACAGTATAAATGAAACAAATGTTAATATTTTAATAAAATTTTATATTTATTTATTTGTTAATGAATTTGTTAATAGTGCACTAGCTGTTAATATATATTCTCACTGAGATCAAGGGAGCTGAAACCCCTCCATAACACCTGTGCTATTCTATTTCCATGCTACTTAGGATTTTGGTTTAAGTGGGCCCTTGAAGTCTTCTGTCCTTATTTCCAAAGATGAGCAGTGGAAAAGGATCCGCACAGTGCTTTCACCTACTTTCACCAGTGGAAAATTAAAACAGGTAAGCTCCTTTATTAGGTTCAGAAATGGTTTATTTGAATAATATTTTTTTATAAATTCCCATCAATTCGAAATATAGGTAGTTAGCTAACACTCTGAGGCTGGTCAAGGTATTGTTTTGAAGGAGGTCATAGACAGACAGATCTTGTACAAGATCAACCTGTCCCAGAGACTGAGCAAGGGTTCATGCATGGTATCTTCCTTCACTTGTTCATTGTTCAATACACCATGCACTGGCCAACAAGGTGCAGCAGCAGTCAAACATTTTAAAATATGGCGGATTGAACAGACCGATATCCATAGTACATAGATTTTGGTCAGAATCGTTAAGCCAGCATACAGGTACCTAAAACAGTTTGAAACAATTGATACTTTTATGGCCAACTTAAGCCAAGTTCTCTAAGCTAAGCTTTAACCTTCTGACTTGAAGTGCATGATACCCTGGACCAGTCACTTGTTTTATAATAAATTTGGGGCAATTACTTAGGCAGGTATATTAATGGGGCACAGCTGACAATCTTGCATGCTGCTTCCTTTTTAGAAATGCCAGCATAAATATATGTAGGAACAGATACACCAGTGCTAAAATTGTGCTGCTATTAATGAACACAACATGTTTCGAGCTGTGGGCTCTTTCTCAACATTTATACATTTATTCTTACATTGCAAACTTACTTTTTAAAAGGTTACCTGGCCTCTAATGAAACTAACCCCATTGAGTGTTACAATAGAGAAATTAGGGTGCAGGAAGACATCTGAATGGTAAAAAAAAAAAAATCCTTTGTAATGCATTGGTATTAGTTTGCAAATAAACTATAGTAATTCTAAGCAGCAAAGTAATACTCCGCTTTTCTGCCTCTCATAGTGCCTTTCCAGCAAGTGTTCTGCCTGCTATTAGCACATGATCAATCCACACTCTCTTGACATTGTATGTTAGGTTTGTATAGTGAAAACGGTATCTTATCAGTATTTTAGGAAGCTACGTAATATTGACCACACAATCATGGTCATTAGAATTGACAAAAGAAATTATTTATATAACGCCAGTGCTTTACAGAGATATTAACTTCTAATGGACAGGGCCCTTTTTACCTGCTGCAGGTTGTATTGGTATATTTCATGTATAAGCTCTTTTGATGAACAACGGGTAAGCTAAAAAACATTATGAACGCTTTATGAACATATTTTTTGTAAAATTTGCTGTACTGAGGGTCTAAAAGAGTCTAAATCTAGAGTAACTAATTTTATATGTCAGCACCGTTAAAAACTAAAATAATTCTCATTCTCCAATATTTCCATCTACTTGTGACATTTTTTATTTCTTTCCTATTTTGTTTTTGAGTTAACTACACTAAATATTTTGCCCATCTTCAGATGTACCCTGTGATGAAAAACTATGGAGAGCTTTTGGTGAAGAATATCCAAAAGAAAATCGATAACAAGGAGCCTCTAGACATGAAGTAGTAAGTTTCAGTTACCCGTTCTTGTGGGTCATTTATAACTAATACTACCTGTACTGTTCTTGGTACAAACTTCAATGATTCACTTAATAGAAAAGGTATTGGGATATTGGTAAATACTTTGCTTCAGTTACTGCAGACTTTGCCACTGCAAATTCAACTGTCTTTATAATGAGGCAGCAGCTAGACATTAGTAGTGGGATTATTTTTAAGACTTTGCTAATGACTTTCTGAGAGTTGGTATAGTGTATATACCCTCTGGTAGAGTACTGCATCGGGTCGGGTCCCCGCGGGTTGCCCGCAAAAACTGGCGGGTTGCAGGATCTTGTCAAATGCAAATTTTACTAATTTTTTTTTTTTTGATGACGTCTACTTCCGATGATGTCACTTCCGGGTTTACGGCAGCACTTCCTCCTATTTTTTCCCTGAGCATGCCTACTTCCGCCCACTTCCGATCATGTCACTTCCAGGTTACAACTACAGCACCTGATTCTTGATGGTCAGAGGGTCGCGAATAAGGTAATTACGGGTCGGATAGCGGGTCCAAATACAGATCCGGCTTTGCGGGTACTGGTCCCGAAAAATGGACCCGTGCAGGACTCTACCCCTGGTGTCTGTTTGTGAGTTGTACAAATACATTTCCATGGACCAAGCATCAATCATGTCAATGGGCACAGAAGAGAAAGCTAGACATTATAGGGCTCCATGTGAGAAAATGGCTTTAGCCTTGCCCCTTCCAAAAGTCAAACATACATTGACTTTGCTCATGAGTGAATGCTTTGCTGGGCCCTCTACACTACTGACCATGTAGTAGTCACAGGGTCTGCTTCTCCTATTTTTATGCCCCAAATTGAGCAAATTTAAGTATAAACTGATTTTTTTCTAACTTAACACTAATGTTTTATATGTTTGCAGTATTTTTGGAAGTTACAGCATGGACACTATCCTAAGCACATCATTCAGTGTCAATGTGGATTCCATGAACAACCCCAATGATCCATTTGTCACCAACGCCAGGAATCTCTTCACATTCTCTTTCTTAAATCCCCTGTTCCTGCTTACAAGTGAGTTTTATTTTGTTAGCTCTCTTGAATTAAATGCACATAAGAGAAGACAATACAAAGATAAATATATAAATATATATATATAAGGTGGGGGGTGCTAAGATGAGAAACTAAACCATGTCTGCTAATTCAGTAATGTCGCGCCCCCCCCTTCCATAAGAGTTAATGTGAATGTTTTATTAACTGCAACACAATCATATATAATAATCTGTCCTGATAGATCCTTTGTCCTAATATATTCAACAGCTAAAAGCAATGCAACTTAATCACACATTCCTTAGTCACAGACGTGTCCCTCACTGCTTGCTGATAATACAGTAGTGATCTATGCTGATTTCTAATGTCTTTCAGATCAGTTTTGCACTAACTCTTGTTTCCATTTTACTTACAGTTTTATGTCCCTTCCTTGTTCCTCTTTTGGACAAAATGAACTTCTGTTTTCTCTCTTTGAAAATCCTAAACTTTTTCAAGGATGCAGTTGCAAGTATCAAGAAAAAAAGGCAGAAGGATATTCATGAGGTACAAACTAACAACTGGATACTGGGAGACTTGGTCATGTATCTGTTTAAAATAGATTGCTTTGGCATTTTTTTTATGATTTTGGAACTACATCCACCTCTGCAGGGAGCCCCTGCTTGAAGTCGTGGGGTGAGGGGCGATTAGTCCTGATGATGGAGGAAGCTTTACTTGTTTTTATAGTGGAATGTTTGTCAAATTTATATGACTTGCATGAATTTCACTCCATATTAAGCTGAAATTTGCTATATAAAGTGATCCATCAGCAAAAGAAAATTTTCCTATGTAGAAAACAGCGCCTAGGGCAACGGAAATTTTTAGAGAAAACAACAATATAGTGTAGTATGCTGGGGAATATGAAGGTCACCCCGTGCTTCAAACAGAATATTTATGGAACTGGTGAGGACACATATATAATCATATGGATATGTATACGTATATGTGTATTTCCTCCAAATTCCCAGTGGTGAAAAAGATTTATAAAAATGTTCTAGAGTGGCTATTCTTAGATTAAATCTGTGGGTATATTTCTCCTTCACCCAATAGTATGGCTGAATTGCCTACTTACAGACCACTCTCATGGTAAGCCGCATATAATTAATTTTCTCCCGGCAATTCCCCTCCTGGTTTCCAGATGTATCCGCAATTACGATATATGAGCGTTAAAATGGTAAAAACAAGAAATAGTGTAATCCTTCAATCTGCTGTGAGGACGCTCTACTCCGACGCTCACTCCTTTGGAACAGTTTAACGTGCATACGCGCGTCACCCTAGTTGCCACTCTAGAACATTTTTATAAATCTTTTTCACCACTGGGAGTCGCACAGTGACGTATTTGGAGGAAATACACATATACATATACATATCCATATGATTATATATGTGTCCTCACCAGTTCCATAAATATTCTGTTTGAAGCATGGGGTGACCTTCATATTCCCCAGCATACTACACTATATTGTTGTTTTCTCTAAAAATTTCCGTTGCCCTAGGCGCTGTTTTCTACATAGGAAAATGTCCTTTTGCTGCTGGGACTTATATGCGCAGGGGAGAGACTGCGGAGGAAACGGCAGGAAACCTTCTCGGACCAACATTGTAATTTTGGGACACTTAGGAATAAGTTGTTTCTACTCTCTGAATTATAAAGTGATCCATGCAGGAGCCTGAAATGCTGTATAAGACATAAAATTCACTTGCTTATTTATAGATGTGTTGCTGAGAAACACTTGTTTTGAGATAAGCCATGCATGGGTATGTACTTCCACATTAGTCAATCCTGCAGCTCATCTATAAACACTGGGCAAATTTGGACCTGGGTAGCAACCCACAACAACCAATTAGTTACTGGCCTTTTTTCAAGCAGCTGCAGGCTGAACAAATCAATCAAACATTTGATTGGTTGCCTTGGGTTACAGCCCTGATACAAATATGGCCAGTCTTTATAAATGAGCAAAGTACAAAGAGCTAAACCCCATATGTAATAAAAGGATCTAAATTTGTACAGGTACAAATACCCATAGCAACCAATAAGATATTTATATTGTAGACAGAAGACCAGTAAATGATTACTGCTAATCGGTGGCTATTAGTGAAAATACACAAATGAAGTGTATTTAGGACACAGTGTAAATATTGTGGAAACTGACAATATGCTTGGAAATTGATACCATTGATAATTGTATGCATTCATTTAACTCAGTAAATGATGCATTAAGATGACAGCCAGAGGTCATACCCTGCTAAAGTTTCTTCAATTATTTTTGCAGGATAGAGTGGATTTCCTTCAGCTCATGGTTGATGCACAAAACAATGAAGGTGTGCCAGCACCAGAAGGAGAAAAACAGAGATATAAAGGTAATAAATTGCAGTTTACAGTCCAAACTACAGTTCAGATTGCAAATAGTGATGATATTGTTTGTTCAATTTTCTGATTACAATGACTTGCTGTACTAGGTTAGAGTCCATTAGTTATACTTACAGAGTAAATAGGAGGTGGCTATACCCATTTCCGACATTCTTAACTATACTCCTTTCTCGTGTTTGTTTAGTTCCCCTAAAAAAAATTTCCTGTGCACGTGGGGGCTAATAAAACAAATGGTCTTCACTTTAAGATACATTCTCTGGCTATTTAATTAGAGAAACCAAAGAATAAGGCATAATGGTACATTGGTACCCATGTGATTGCACTGCAGGATGGTTTCCTTTACTGGTATTCAGTCCCCAACATTTCCTTAATGTCACCATTCTTATTCACCCATGTTCAAAAAACCCAAGCATTTGGGACTATACATTAATCCCTTTTAGCTGCTGTTTGTGTCTGAGCATCTACTATAATAATGTATTTGCTCTCATGTAACCAGGGCCTCCATTATAAATCATGGGGCCCCATACAAAAAAATTTCAGGGCCCCCTGGGCCCCACCCCCAGGTCCCGCCCACTCCCCTGGCCACACCCCTGATCCACCCCAGCCAAATTTCGAGAAAGAAGCAGGAAGAAGAGCAGGCGGAAGTACAGGCAGAAGAGCAGGAAGGAGAACAGAGGGAAGAGCAGGAGGAA
>CM044441.1:49144108-49162362 GCA_024363595.1 Xenopus borealis | reverse complement strand
GGAGGAAGAACAGAGGGAAGAGCAGGCAGTACAGGGTTGGACTGGGGGGCCCACCGGGGCTGCTGTCCAGGGCCCCTCCCCTGCTGTGGCACCCACGCTTTGCGCTCCCTTGCTGCTGCGACGTGCTGGCGTGCATGTGCAAACAGCGTCCACAACAGCGAGCATGTGAAGACGTTTTAATAGGAGGACGGAAGGGGTGAGACTTGCCGGCTCCCAGGTGGGTGGATGTAGAGCAGGAAGGGGCGGGGTGTAGCGATGAGGGAGGCCATTGGGGACAGGCCAGACCGGAGCGCTCCAGGGCCCAGGACTATCGTTGTCATGTAAGGGGGGCCCGACTATTTTGAAAAGTGCAGGACTGTCGTGCCCCCCTTGATGGCGGCCCTGCATGTAACCAGTTTTGGTGTGCCAAATGCAAAAGAAGTAGTTATCCAATTGCAGTGCATTTCTTATAGACAATATATAGGTTAAATTCATGTGAATAGTCTATTGAGATTTTCCCATGTTTATGCACTTTGCAGAGTTGTCCGATGCTGAGATTCTGGCACAATCGCTTATTTTCATAATGGCTGGATATGAAACTACAAGCACAACCCTCATGTTTCTGGCATATAACATAGCAATGCATCCAGAAGTGCAGAGCAGACTTGAAGAAGAGATTGATACTTTACTGCCTAACAAGGTAAACAATCAGATAGGAATTATTGGCAGACTATTATTTTATGGCCTATTTGGTGTAAAGGATATGTCAGGCTCCAGAAATAATACCTCTGTCGACGGTTAATTTTCAACATGTCAAAAAGTATGTTCTCCGATGTGTAAATTACACCCTACAATACAGCTTAGACAACAATCAATTACAAAATTTGAAAAGAGAAACTAATAATTAGCCCTATAGGCACATTATAGCTGTTCAATACTACTGTTTTTTTTTTAAATATAAACATAAAGTCTGGGCTTTCTTTTACTTTGTTATGAGCAATTAACACTGTAAGTCAAATACAAAGTGGAAAGTTAACAGTTAAAAGTGATGATGATGATATATTCTCTACAGGCACCACCAACCTATGAAGCACTTATGAAAATGGAATATATGGATATGGTTATTAATGAGACCATGAGATTGTTCCCTTCTGCTATAAGAATTGACAGAGTTTGTAAGAAGACAATGGAGATTAATGGAGTAACAATCCCAGCTGGAGTTGTAGTTGTGGTGCCGTTATTTGTTTTGCACCTCAATCCTGAAGTCTGGCCAGAACCAGAAAAATTCCAACCAGAAAGGTATCATAAATGAAAGTAATATAATGTGCATAGGAAATTAAATAATATTTGTAGCAACTAGTTATTAAAGGGACATTACCATCTAAAAAAAAAATTTTTATACCATTTTTCTCTCTTGTTATGATAACTACAAGCTGTACCTTATCTGTCTGTATACCAGAAAATTTGCCATATTTACCAAATAATTGTTGTGCAGACTAAGGAGATAGGAAAAGGTAAATGCTTTTGTTTACTTTGCACCATGTTGTCCCCAGCAAGTAATACAGCATGCACTTCCCACCAACTGATGCCATCCCTCCCCTCACCAAGATACATATATTGGCATATCGTCTTAAAGGAGAATTCAACCCCTTTAATTAAATACCCCTACCCTAAACAGACCCCCCTCCCTTCTCACCCCAGCCTACCTGGTACCTTGGCAGATGACTCTTAACTTTCTACTTATCCCTCTCTGCAGGTTCTGTCCTCGGGGTTCACAGCAGCCATCTTCTTTTCTTCGTGTAGTGAGCAGCGTTTTTGCCCATGGGCTGTTGGAGTAATCTGCCAGCCGCGAACACCTGCGTATGCGCAGTAAGTTTCCATGACTTTTCTGGAAAATTTTCGTGACTTTTGGCACATTGCGCAGTTGTTTGAGACAAGCAGATTACTCGAACTGCGCATGCTCCAAAAACACTGCTCACTACAGAAGAAAAGAAGATGACTGCTGTGAACTCCCGAGGACAGAACCTACATGGAGGGGTAAGTAGAAATTTAGGGGCATTTGCCCAGGGTACAAGGTAGGCTGGGGGGGGGGTCTATTTAGGGTAGGGGTATTTCATTAAAGGGATCACACAATATGGTGAGTCGGCTTGTGGTGATGCATAGGCTGACTTCCCAATGTTGTTTTTCCAAACTCATGTTTGCAGCACCACAGTGGTTGCTAGGCTTGGTGCACTAGGTTACAGATGGGCGAGTGTGTAAGGCGTCATAGTCTGCCTCCTTCCACTGTACCTCCCAACTCAGTGAGTAATCCCCCACCTCTGCAGGACCACGTACGGGGCGTAGGACACGCCCACACCACGTATTGAATAAGCCTTTGTCCCGCAATCTTTTGTTAATGTCCCCACGACTTGTCATATTGGTGTGATCACAAGTAGGTCTGGCCACTACCCTTACACTTATTAATATATCTTTTTTTGAACACGATCTGGGTATTACTTCACGCTGTATTGGTTGCCTAGCAACGCTCAATGGCAAATTTGTGTCTTTAAATGTTTTCCTGTTATGGTTTCTCCCTGAGGAAAGTTCCTATTTTCATTTCGCATATATGCATATATATATATAAATATATATAGTGTATCAAGATGGACCAGCACACCAATTTCTTGAATCTCCAAATGTTAATTGAATCATGACTTTTGCATCTTATAGTCAGTATATATATATCTCAAATATTCCCACATTGCTTGTACTATTGTAAGGGGGAAATTAAGTCTCTTGTTATATTTCTTTCTGTATTTTAGATTCAGAAAAGAGAATCAAAAGGACCAGGACCCCTACAACTTTCTGCCTTTTGGAACTGGTCCCAGAAACTGCATTGGAATGAGATTTGCCTTAGTAAACATGAAACTGGCCCTCACCCTCTTGTTGCAGAATTTCAGATTTGAGAAATGCAAAGACACTCCAGTACGTAGCAGCCAAATTCCACATACACCTTCTCTACTGAATATGATACAAACATTAATCCAAATAAATCAATGTAGAATGTTTCATGTATGTATTTAAAAGTGCACACATTATGTATTAGTATACATTATGGTGCTGAGCATTTACTGTTAGTCAGATATAATCAGATATTAGTGCATATGAACCAGTTCATCACATCATACAATTCAGTTTTAACCACAGTTCAATTGGCCAAATGACTTCCTATAGAAACTAACATATGCTATGAGACTCACAGAATAGAAACTTGTTAAAATTGGTACTTGTGAAGGTAGCTTGACATAAAATCACCAAATTAAACTTGAAATGTTGTCAGAAGTAGTTTTAATATTTGAAGCGTTCTCTGGGTTTATAGGGGGAAATTCACTAAGCGGCAAAAATTCGCTAGCGTTGCCTTTGCAAACGTTCACTGCACTTCACCAGGCGAATTTTCGCCAGCGCTATGCAAATTCACTAAAGTGCGAAGTTACGATAGGGTCGGCGAACGGTAGCAGAGTTGCGCTATTGTTACTTCGCCAGGCAAAGTGCATTTACACTAGCGATGCCTAATTCGCATACGGCGGGAACTTCAACTTATAATAGAAGTATATGTTACAGCCACTACATTACACTACACAAGCCCAGGAAACCTTTAATAAATAAAATAAAGTTGTCCTATTGCCCTACATGTGCCCCCTGTATAGTTGAGTTGCCATATGTTAGGAAATGTAGGGGGGGAAGAAGGGTAACCCCCCCAAAAAAAATTTTCGCTCTTTTTCAGACTATCACCCTAGAAAGGTAAAACACTCCAGCATTTTTTTTTTGGGACTTAGAAAAAATTTCCAATTTTTGTTTTTCAAACTCCTATCTATTGTATTGAACTTTGCAAGGTCTGTCCTGGTGAAGTAACGTCTAGCGTAAGTGGTAACGTTCAGTAAAATGGTCATCTTAGTGAATTTGCGTAATTACGATCCTTCGTCAGTGCACGTAAGGGTGCGAAGTTGCGCAAGTCTATCTACTTCGCTAGCGAAAATTCGCCAGAGTCGGTGAATTTGCGAAGTTACGAATTGATGTCACGCTGGCGAATTAGCACTAGACGCTTCGCACTTTAGTGAATTTCCCCATAGAATCTTACCAGAGAAAGCTGTAGCTTCACATTAAATACCTGAAATTAAATATTAGCATGGCTGTGCTATACGGTATCCAACTATAGTTCAACTAGCTGGCTGTAATTGTATAAGAGTCTCCTGACCAAATTGTATAGTGGATCTCTGGCCTTCTACATGATAAATGGGACAACAGTTATACAGTTTATAAAAGCAACAATAATTTGGAGGTGTTTAAACCTCTTCTTCTAGATATGAAGAGCTACCTTGGTTTGGAATGCTATGCTTAATGTATTTGTTGCTCTGACATAATGAATGTGCAGCTACACAATCCACATGTAAGGTCCCGAAGGCACAGTTAGGAGTGTGGACCAAGGAGGGGGCAGTATGTCAGACTAGGTTCGAGGTACAAAAGGATTAGGCAAGAGAATAGTGAAAGTCCAGGCAAAAGGTTCAATCCAGGCTGAGAAGGGTCAATACGAGTAAACAGGCAGAAGTCGGTACACAGGAATCAATAAGGCAGTCTAGAATCACACCCAGGAATACACAAAGTGAAACCTATACTTGGGCAAGGTTGCAGTGTTCAAGCTTCTTTAAATAGGCAAGTTTTGACACCAAAAAGATGATGTCATGATGCTAGCGTCCTGATGCTGGTGTTCAGGCACCTATTCCATCACCGGCGGCCGGGAAGACGCCTGCGTCATAATGCCACGACTATTCGGATCAACGTGGAGGAACTGGGCGCTGCCATCTTGGCGACAAATTTCAGTTTCCTTTACACCACATGAATTTCCCAACCTCTTGTAACCAAACCATAGCTGTACATTTATGGGCAGAATTAACAAGGGTTGAATTTTGAGTTCATGGGAGTTATTTAAAACTCCCAGGAACTCAAAATTCGACCAATTGCAATTTATTTCAAAAATTCTAATTTGGCAAACTTGGGAAAAACCTTGAATGTCAGGAAGACTGCAAACAATTCCAAACTGATCCCAAACTGACATCTTCCATAGGCTAAAACAGCATAAGGGTCAGTGTATGAGAAATCTAGAAATTCGAATTTAAAGAAAAAACTCAAATCACATTTTAACAATTCCTTAGTTGAATTTCACAGTTTTGGCCATAAAAAAACGAATATGAAAATTCTACCCTTGATAAATCTGCCCGTTAAGATGTGGTGACATTCATTTACCTTTTAAAAACAATGTTTATTTCTTTATTTTTTAGGATCCACTGAAAATTTGTACCAAGGGATACCTGAAGCCCACAAAACCTATTATTCTGAACCTCGTTCCTAAAACTGCGCAGACAATGAAAGAATAGAGACAGGAACAACCAGATCTTACTCTTTTTTTTACATGTAATGGTTGAAAAAAAGTGTAAATATGGATCACATCTCTTTTTTTTTTGCTTATATTTTTGGAAAAATGCTCAAAATAAAGTAGCAGTGATGATGTAACTGAGTGTAGAGCTTTTCTGGTGGGATATTATTGTGATCATGTAGGCTTATGTCATACCATAAAAATAGAACATAACTGAAGCATCTTTTTGATACACTGAATCCAAGATTTGTTATCGGACAAATCCAAGTGACTGGCCCTGGCCACACTGAATCCGAAGCTTTAAAATCACATGACTCTTCCTTGTGTTTGGATTTGGTTTAGGATTCAGGCAAAACACAAAGCAGTGGATTCAGTGAATCCCCAATGCACAGGCTTCATTTTCCCAGAACTACAGGTTCCAGCAGACACTTTTGCTTTCAGATCTGGAGGAGTAATCATGGCTACGGTAACTTATACCTGGTTCATAATAAAGAAACACAAGTTTACTGTAGACTGCAAAATGAAAAATGTGTTTGTAATTGTAGTTCAGTGGTGCAGGTACTGTGTCTCCGTGATATTATTTGTTTACAATGGATGTAGAAGAGATGTCTCACTGTTGCCTCATTAAAGGGATTCTTCACCTTTAAGTCAACTTTTACAGTATTATGGCAGGGGCACACGGGCAGATTTAGTTGTCTGGTGACTAATCGCCTCTTCTTCGGGCGACAATCTCCCCGTACTGCCTTTCCCCTTGCCAAAATGAAAAATCGCCTGCGGAAATGCACTTGTGCGAATTCGGAAATTAAAGAGCCGTGAGGGTCATTGCGCTGGCGTTTTCTCATTATCGCAGGCAGAAGTCAGATAGGGGAGATTGTCGCACCGAAGAAGAGGTGATTAGTCGCCAGGCGACTAAATCTTCCCTAATCTGCCCCTTAAAATGTAGACATTGATTTTCTAAGCCAAATTTGCACGTGCTTTTTATTTTGTAACATTTGTGGTCTTTAAGTTATTTAGCTTTTTATTAAAGGACCAATAACATAAAAAAACTTTTAAAAATGTGTTAGTACACATAAAAAAAAACAACACAAATTATACTATAACTATAAAATCTCAAATCCTTTATTGAGAAATGACTTACAGAAACTCCACTTCCTGTCCTCGATTTCTCCTCCCTGGTTATTCTAGTGACCGCACGTGTATTGTAAATTTTGCCTCGTTTTGTCTCACTCTTCCCCTTGTGTCCAGAAAACAACATTCCAGTATAACATGTTGAGGATATTGGTGAAGGGTCTAAATATTTTTACAATGAAAACTCCTCCCCATGAAGGTCAAACAATTTTGCACTCTTTGCATTGGTTACTTGAATGTGTGACTTTTTTTTATCACATAATTTTGGATTTGCACAGCGTGGGATTGAGACACCCTGGGGCAGTGTTATCAAGGGTCGAATTGAAAATTCAAATTTTTTAATTTGAATTTTGAGTTTATTTTAGTGTAAATTAACTAAGGAATAGTCCAAATTCAATTTGAGTTTAAAAAAAATGCTAAATTTATCATGTACTGTTTCATTAAGAGTTGAATTCAACTATTTGCCCCCATGAGTTCACTGGAGACCCTGATGTCAAGGGACCACCAATCATAGCAAGACCACAAAATATCTATCCCATATAGAGCCAACAAGATTTCTTTGCAGTACTGGCAGATTTTCAGTATGAATGGAGCTCTGCAATACATCTACTGGACAAACTCTAACATTCCATACAGTGGGTATTTTATAGAAGATTTATTAGAGAACTTGCCTGGCATCTTTATGTGTGCCTATAAGGTTACATAAATGTACATAAACCCAGTAAACCATGGTTGATATTTTGAAAGTCAACATTAAATGGCACCAAAATTATAGAGACTCCCTGCCTGTTTATTGCCCAGGGGCAGAATACATATATTGTATAGACATAACATTTCAATATGAGCAATAATAAATAAGTAGTCCTTATGCTAACAACACATTCTGCCTATCTTATTTTCTACTAATCCACTGCACATGCTCTGTGCTGCTGTCACTTACTGAGCTTAAAGGGGAATTCAACCCCTCTGGCACTAACCCCCACCCCCACCCCACCGTAGGCCCCCCCTCCCTTCCGGCCTACCTCTCCCCCCTTTAAAGGGGTTGTTCACCTTTGAGTTAACTTTTAGTATAATGTTGTAGAGAGTGATATTCTGAGACTAAATGCAATTGGTTTTTATTATTTATTGTTTGTGGTTTTATAGTTATTTAGCTTTTTATTCAGCAGCTCTCTAGTTTGCAGTGTCAGCAATTTGGTTTCTAGGGTACAAATTAGCATAGCAACCCTGCATTGATTTGAATAAGAGACTGGAATATGAATAGGAGATGGACTGAATAGAATGATAAGTAATCAAAAGTGGCAGTAACAATACATTTGTAGCCTTACAGAGCATTTGTTTTTAGATGGTGTCAGTGACCCCCATTTGAAAGCTGCAAAGAAACAGAAGAAAATTGCAAATCATTAAAAAAACTATAAAAAAATTAATAATGAAGACCAATTGAAAAGTTTCTTAGAATTGGCCCTTCTACAGTATACTAAAAGTTAACTTGAAGGTGAACATTACCTTCAATGACTGACACAATATACAGTACACATAGAATAGAATTGTCACAATATAAAGCTGATTAGTATTAATATGGATAATTACTACATGGCAGCACAGAAACCAGTGCAAATAACTTCATAATTTGATAATCAGCCCTGTAACATCAGCTTACAGTATATGACAGGCCAACCTCATTTTCTGCTTGATAATTAGTGATGACCGCTAAGCTTAGCTTCTCAACAGCTGCTCAGAGCCCACTGATCAGACACTTTCCAAGATGGTGACCCCCTGTGACAAGTTTGAAGTCCTGGATCATTGCTGCACTTTAGGCACAACATAAATATGTTCAGCACAACAGGTATACTACCCCTTTAAATGGGCAGTTATTTTTATTTTACTAGTTTTCTTTCTATTTAAGCACTCTCCTAGTCATATTACTCTCCTTCACACCACTTCCTGGTTTCTAGGGTAACTTGGTCACAGCAACCAGACTACAGGGTTTCTAAACAAAAAGCTAAAGAATTAAAAAAAACAACATAACTTCAAATTGTCATAGAATATCAGTGTACATTATACTAAAGCAGTAACATAACTAGAGGGGGGTGGGCCCTGGTGCAGGACGCGCCCCTCCGTTAGTGAGTTCCGCAGTGGTGTGTGAGCTGCCGGGGGGCCCAGAGGGGGTGTGGGCCAGGCCCGGACTGGCAATCTGTGGGTTAGGGCAAATGCCAGATGGGCTGCTATAAGGTGCCATAGAAAGTCAGTATTTAGTGGGCTGGTGGGGACTGTTTGGGCCTCTATGTGGGCTGATTGGGCCTCTGTGTACCTGAAATGCCAGGGCCTATTTTGATTCTCAGTCCAGACCTGGTGGGGGCCCTGGCCCAATCGCACCCCCTGCTTCCCCCGTAGTTCCGCCATTGTACTAAACGTAATATAGAGTATACAGAGAGGGCATAATACAATAGCTGAGCTTTGCCCAGGGAGAGAAGCAAATATGCGCGACACTGTGTAATGCTGGCTAACCCTCGGGCATGTGGGACTGCGTTCATTCAAGATAAAGATTATTTATTAAAATCCGAGTTAGGGGAAAAAATGCAGACAAGGAAAAAAAAATGCTGACAAAACTTGTGCAACTTATTTCTTACTAAAAAAAAAAATTTGACACATTATTCCTGCAAGCGTGTTTCTGTGGGGAAAAAAGTCCAGTGAGAATCTCATTGTCATAAAGATGTCAGAGAACATTCCCATTGACTTCTGTACAACCTCGCCAGCTCTCACTAGCCAAGTTTTTTCTGGCAACTTTACGTGGCTTTATTCTTTAATAAATGGCGACTATTCGTGGTTTCAAAGAATATTCTCAAATATATTTGTACTTTTTTTCTCTACATTTTTTCTTGAATCGTGAAAAATACTAAGGGCTCATCCAGCCGAGCAGATTCGTGGAGATTAGCAATTTTCAGCGACTTTGAAAATCGCGTTGCCGTTTGTGAATAGGCGCAGGCGACTTTACTTCTAGCCGGTGCGCGCTACGAGCAAGCCATTCGTGGAGATTAGTTGCCTCAAAGACGTGGCGTTTTGTCGCCAGGCGACTAATCTCCACGAATCTGCTTGTCTGGATGAGCCCTTAAACTCAGTTTTATGTGCCCCAAAGAGTAAATAACAGATCTAATGTGCTGTACCCCTTCTGTACAGGAGCATTTAGCAACCTCTGCTGGCAATGGATTTATGGCAGCTAAAGACCAGTTATGTGCTTATCATGTTCTTCAGAGTAGACATTAATTGAGCGCTTAAAATTAACACTAGTCCAGCACTATGCTCCCCAAACTATACTTCATCTACAGTCAATCCATGAGTGAACTGGCTGCAGGCTAGAGGTGCCAATATGAACAATGGGGCCTGGAGCTGCAAGCCATTAGAAATCACGGGGCCCGTACAACAAAACCCAGCCCCCAATGCCCCACCGCAGATCCGACACAGACATAAAAAAAAAAACTAAACCCACCCACACAAGTTATAAAAAGCCAATGATGATCAGGGCCCCCTATAAGTTAAAAAAAAAAACTGTGGTACCAGGGCCCCCAATAAAAGTTTTTTAAAAATCATTGCTGGGCAGGGCCACCATAATTTAAAAGAAAAATGTTGGCGCCAGAGCTCCCCTCTCACAAGTTAAAAAACACTTTTTTAAAAATAAACATTGGTGGCAGGGGCCTATAGTGTACTAAAATAATGGCTCTTTTCGTGACTTTGGGTGTTTTCTCAGCTTCAGGACTTCACGATTGGCTCCTTTCGTGACTTCGGCAGTTCAAGACTTTTGTAGAGACAGCACCTTTTTGGTGCTACCAAGGGGGGCCTTGCTGTTTCAAAAACTGCAGCACGGTTGGGCCATCTTTTAGGCCCAGTACACTTGTACCCCCTTGTGCCCCCCTGATGGCACCCTGCCCCCAGGACTTATTATAGAAAAAGTTCCGTTCATCCACATTACTGGAAATCAGGGCTAATGATTAGGTTGTTTAGCATTAAAGCATGTTTATTGGTCTACTTTAACATAGAATACAAGGGATATGTTAATTGTCATTTATGGGAGACCACAAAGAGAGTGCTATGCATATTATTTTCAAAATAGTCTGGGCTTCATATGCAGCTTGTGGGCCCATCAGTTAGTAGCTCTTAAGTCAGACCATGTATGGGACAGATTTCAGACTGTAGTGCATATTTAGACAAAAATCCTACCTGTGTGCTCAGTCATGTGAATTACAACTGTTGCCAATGCTTATAATATAGGATTGAATCAGCTGTTTCTGCCAGTGGAAATAAATTTGGGGCCCCAAAAAATATTTAAAAAACAACAATGGCACCAGGGCCCCAAAGATATATATTTTTTAAAAACATTGGCGACAGGGCCACCCTTACAAGTTAAAAAAAGCCATTGGTAATCAGGCCCCCCCCCCCCCCTGCAGGTAAAAAACAAAATTAATGGCCTGGGCCCAACCCCACAAGTTATAAAAAGCCATCAGGCAGACCCCTCTGTAGGTAAAAAATAAATGTAATGCCCCCACCCCCACAAGTTATAAAAAGCCATGAGGGGCCCCCAGTGAGTAAAAGAAAAAAAATTGCCCAGGCCCCACAAATTAAAAAAAAAATTGCTTGCTTTTGTGTGTAAGGGGCCCCGGGCCATGCTTTCACTTACTTGATTAACTGTGAAACTGAATGAGAAAACGATATAACAGCACCGTCAGTGGTCAGAATATCAGAATCGAGAGTTAAGCTGTAAAAGAAACCGTCGTACAAGTAAACCACAGACCTAGGAACATGCCATTAGGAGCCTGTATATTAAAGGGGTTGTTCACCTTCAAATTCACTTTTAGTATGATGTAGAGAGTGATATTCTGAGACAAATTACAATTGGTTTTCATTTTTCATTAGAGGTTTTTTGAGTTATTTAGCTTTTTATTCAGCAGCTATCCAGTTTGCAATTTCAGCCATCTGGTTACTAGGGTACAAATTACCATGGCAACCATGCATTGATTTGAATAAGAGACTGGAAAAAAAATAGGAGAGGCCTGAATAGAAAGCGGAGGAATAAAAATAACAATAACAATAAATTTGTAGCTTTACAAAACTTTTTTTTTAGATAGGGTCAGTGGCCCCCACTTGAAAGCTAGAAGAGTCAGAAGAAGCAGGTATTTAATTTAAAAAAACTATAGAATATAAATAATGAAGAGCAATTGAAAAGTTGCTTAGAATTAGCCATTCTGTAACATACTGAAAGTTAACTTAAAGGTGAACCACACCTTTAAATACAGCCCTGGTAGCAGCTACATGCTAGGCAGGCACCTACACCTACATACCTAAATATTTTGCATTTATCTTCAAAACTACCCCAAAAAATGCAGCGTTGTCTGTAGTGAAGTGACTTTAAAGGAGAAGGAAACCCTCTTGGCGCCAAACACATCCCCCCCCCAGGCAAATGTCCCTAAATTGCTACTTACCCCTCGGCGCAGGTCCTGTCCACAGAGTTTGCAGGTGTCATCTCCTATGTGGTCTTCTTCCTGGATTCCCCGGCGGCCCATGCGCAGTAGGAGCATTTGATGGTTCAGCTCTACTGCGCCTGCGCCAAAAGTCATGACGTTTCAATCAGAAAACTTTGTGACTTTCGGCGCATGTGCAGTAGAGCTGAACCATCAAATGCTCCAACTGCGCATACACCACAAAACACTGCAGAATCCAGAAAGAAGACCGCACAGGAGAAGATGGCACCTCTGAACTCCATGGACAGGATCTGCACTGAGGGGTAAGTAGCAACTTAGGGGCATTTGACAGGGGGAGGGTTGCCACCTGGCCAGTATTTTTAGTGGTTAATCCCAATGTTGCTAATAGGAAAAAAAGCTAAATATATAGGAAGGCTGGTATTTTTTTCAAGAAAAGGTGGCAACCCAATGGGGGGGTTGCGCAGAGAGGGTTTTCTTCTCCTTTAAATATTTCCTTCTGTGTTCCACCATGCCCCCACCCCTGTTCCCCAGACATAACTCCAGCTCTCTGCTGCTTCAACTCCCCCTTCCCTCCAGAAAAGCCCGAATGGGTATATAGCCAAGAGCTTCTTTCCCTGTTCCGCACTGGACTCTCCCTTATCATTTAGGACTCGCAAGTATTTGTACTGAATGTGCGGTGGGGGAGGGATAGAACAAGAAGCAAGCAGGAGTATGGGACACACAGGACAGACCGCCAAATCTGCATTTTCATATACTCTTCTGGGGGGGTCAAAAAAGATGGCAGGGGATATGACTTGTAACTTGTAAGCCTCAACTCTCCGGAAAATGCAGCATTGGAGAGAAACGAGCACTTTTCCAGTGCAGAGCATAGGGTTGCCACCTTTCCCTGTGGCTGAAGCCGGACAGGGGGGTGGGCCCGTGACATCAGTGGGCGGGCCCGTGACATCATGGGGCAGAGCAATGACGATGCGATCGCCGATTGGCCGATCGCGGTGTCAATCAAGCTAATCCGGTTTTTGGAAATGCGGGCAGGAAGCATTGACCCGGGCAGCCCTTCAAAATACCGGGCTGTCCGGGTCAAACCCGGACAGGTGGCAACCCTACCAGTAGGCCAGGTAGCAACCCTAGTGGCCACCGCCACCTTTACATCAAACCTATCATTAAAAAAAACCCTCCACATTCTAACCCCCTAGTAGGGTTGCCACCTTTCCCTGTGGCTGAAGCCGGACAGGGGGGCGGGCCCGTGACGTCGGTTGGCAGGCCCATGACGTTGGTGGGCGGGCCTGTGACGTCACAGGGCGGAGCTATGACGCCACAATCGCTGATTGGCTGATCGCGGCGTCAATCAAGCTAATCCCGCCCGGTTTTCCTTATTTGGAAAACCAGGCAGGAAGCATTGATCCGGGCAGCCCTTCAAAATACCGGGCTGTCCGGGTCAAAACCGGACAGGTGGCAACCCTACCCCCTAGACCCCACTCCCTCCCCCAACTTAAAAGTAAACCACCCCTTTATAGGAGAACTAAACCCTTCATTAAAGAAAACCCTCACCCCCCAGCGTAGCTCTTACCTCAGGTAAATGCCCCTAACTTTTTACTCACCCCTTGCAGCAGTTTCAGCCGGCATTGGAGTTCTGGCAACTATAAAATGATTTGAATAACAAGCTGGAACATGTGTCGGTTTTTTACTTTAGTAATGAGATTTTGTTTATTAACAGCAAAAGTATTCATATAGATGCAAAATTGCTTTAATCCAGCTTTTTTACTTTTATAATCAGGGCCGCCATCAGGGGGGGACAAGTGTCCCGGGGCTGAAGGGGGGCCCAGCAGTGCAGCATTTTTCCAAGAGCAGGGCCCCTCTTACGAGCACCAAGCCTGTGCGGCTCCTTCCGATGCTCCAACGCTGAATGCGGAAGTGCCGAACAGACGTGAAGTCCCGAAGCGGCAAAAATACCCAATGTCATAAAATGACAACATTTGACAAGACAGTGCTACCATCAAGGGCTTTCTTGTGCTATAATTATAATATATATATATATATATATATATACTGTATATAATATTCTTTAGAAAATACTCTCACTTGTTATCTTGTCTCCCATTTTTTGTAATTTTGTTATTATGTGTAATTGGTTTATCTGTTCTTCTTATGGCTGTTGTTCCAGGAAGGTGCACCCAGACCCCACACCCTACACACAGGCTATTTTTTTAATGCCTGCCTTATTACTGTATATTATAGATTACCTGCTTGAGAGTAGTACCATGACCAATTTATTGAGTAGTCTCTGAGGGCATGAAAATTTGATTTTTACCCTGGGCCCACTGCTTAACTCTTGATAAGTCAATGGTTGGTTTGTTTGGAATGACTAAAAGTGGCCAACACAGATGTAATGTACTGTATATACTCAAGTATAAGCCGACCCGAGTATAAGCCGAGGTACTTAATTTTACCTACAAAAACTGGGAAAACTTATTGACTCGAATATAAGCCTAGGGTAAGAAATGCAGCAGCTACTGGGAAGTTTCAATAATCAAAAATTGAGGCATGTGTGGGTTAAATGTTTTTGAATAGGGCTCAGACCTGCTCTGATGCAGGTGCAGGTCAGAAGCACAGGCGGAGGTCAGAAGTGCAGCCACCTTCAGGGAACAGCGTCGGACTGGAAATTTGAGGCTTCCACCACAGGGACCCTGCACCCTCATTTCTAGCCCCCTACCTGGCCCAGACAGGTGCAGGTCAGAAGCGCAGGTGCTCACTTCTAGCCCCCTACCTGACCCAATCCTGCTCTGGTGCAGGTCAGAGGCGCAGGTGCATTTGCATCGCATCTTCTGAGGTAGCACGGCTTACTCGTGGAGCCTGGCAGGGGGCCCAGGGGAGTGCTGGGAGGAGGGCCCTGAATGTGCTGTTCATCAGCTGTATAGAGACTTTCACATCTGAGTTCACTTTTAAACTAATAGCAATAACTTGACTTTTTTAAGAAGTGCCTGCTAGCATTTAGCTTTAATAAACCAACTGCCCCAATCCCCTCTAGTGTATGTTCTCTACTGCGGAGCACAGAAAGATAAAAATAAATACTATGTTAAGACAGACATGTGGCTGAGTTGCAACACATACATCGATTGATAGATACTTTTTACTTACACTGTACATATTAAAAGACAGTGGTTATTTCTTTTATTTCTTTAGCAGCTTATTATATATTTATATATATGGCTCCTGGCGATGTATTGGCAGCACTAGCCTTAAACTTAGGCTTATGCACATGCAGTATGTTCTGTGTTCTTTATTGTTCTTGTTGAGTAGTTTTTTTTCTAACAGTTCTTTTCATCTTAAGATCCTGAGGAAGAAGCCTCACAAACGGCTCGGAGTGCGCGGCAACATCAAAGGCCACCCATTCATTTCTACTATAAATTGGGAGGAGCTGAAGAGCCAGAAGGTTCCACCACCTTTTCAGCTAAGGACAACAGTAAGTTCCACACTAAGGCTTCATCCCCACGAGCAGATTCAGATTAGTCCCCCCGAAGAAGAGGCAATTTGTCGCTGGGGCCTAAAACAATGGAAACATAGCCATGAATTATTTTTGCGCTAGTAAAATAGACTAATGAGAATACAGAGGGTGCATTATGGTAAGGGCACACGAGCAGATTCGGGGAGATTTAGTCACCAGGAGAATAATCGCCTCTTCTTGGCACGTCAATCTCCCCAAACTGCCTTTCAGCCGGGTACAGTGAAAAATGGCAGATGGGATAGCACACACCGTGCTTTGTTTTCCGAAGTCGACTGAAGTTTCCTCACAAGGAAACTCCGGGCGACTTCAGAAAATAAAGCACCTCATGTGCTATCCCTCTGGCGATTTTCATTATAGCTGAGGTGAAAGCAGTTCTGGGGGATTGTCGCCTCAAAGAACAGGCGATTAGTCGGCAGGTGACTAAATCTCCCTGAATCTGCCTGTGTGCCCTTACCCTTAGTGTAACTTTAGATATTAAAAGTATGTCTCCAGACTCACATATACAGCTATAAAGTCTTATGGAATATCTTCTGTAGATACAGATAATAATATGTACTTAGGTTAGCATTTTACTTACCTAATTTTGCATACTACTGGGTATTCTGTATGTCGGTAACATTTCTTTCTTTCTTTTGTGCAGCCAATAAAAGATCTTTTAAAGCCGGACAAAGGTGAGGAGGCCCTGTCTTTCCTGCAGTCCCAGGTGAATGATACCACATCAGAGGACAGAGAGAAGACTGCAGGCTTTTCATTTGTGAGCTCCATCTGGCAGAGATAAGTTTTTGAACCTCATCTGAGCTGCGACCATCAACCATGGACTTTAGTATTGGAACATCACCACCTGCTGCATAGAGACTACATCAACTTCCGCTATGTCTGGTTATATCATCTGCTCCAGCGCCACTCTGAATACATTCAAGCACATTGTTTCATCTGGAAAGCTGGCATGGTAAGTGTAAAGGTAGGTTATATATATATATATGGCTATAAGAAATGCTGCACATATATGTATATATGGAATGAATGGTGTGTGACTGAGTGAGTGAATGTGTGAAAGGCCAAGGGTGTAACAATAAGGCAGCAGGGGCTAAGATGGCCTCCTGTTTTGCCTTCACGTCTATGAAATCCAATCCCTAGTATTAATGCCTACAGTACAATGCGGATACAGAAAGGATTTTTTCCCCCTTCTGCGGCAGATTGGCAACAGCTTCACAAGGGGTTTTTTGCCTTCTGTATCTGCTTGAACTTTATTTGGAATTATTTAGAATTATATGAGCAAACGGTTGAACTTCATAGGCATGTCTCTTCTCAAAGCCTCCTTTATTATGTATTCTGCTAATGTTATAAGAATAGTTTTCTAATATCACAGCATGCTTTGCCTTCGTGGCAAAGTTTAGTTCTAGTTACTACAGCGGTGTTGAGACAGGAAGGATTTTTCTCCTCTTCTGCGGCAAATTGGCTACAGCTTCAGAAGGGTTTTTTTTGCCTTCTTGTTCAGCCTTTACTTTGTAATTACACAAGCAAAATATTTATCTTTATAGGTACCTTAAGTAGTTGATGCTATAGTGTATACTGTGTGGAGTGAGATGATATCTCACTCATAGGGGAACCAATGGCAAATTATTACATTGGAACACCCCTGAGGCATGTTACACCCGGAGTGAATGGTCAGTAACAGGGTTGAAGCCTTGGCGTGGCGTTACTGCTCACATGTATAAGCATGTGCTAATTCAACCAAGTGTGCTAGTGTGTGCAGTGATTTACACAATGATAACCATAATGTGTTCAGACCAGTGGCGTAACTACCGGGGGAACAGGGGGTGCAATTGGACCATGGGTCGCACCCCGTCGACAGATCACACCCTACCACAAAGAAAATCGGCACAGAGGTGGTGGGGGTACAAGGTGTGTTGTGGATACTGGTTTTGAACTGGGGGTACCACAGAGATGTGCAGGATTGTAGCTAGCACTTCCTGAACAGCTGGAAATGTCATACAGGTATGGAATCCATTATCCATCAAGAAACCACTGAAATTATAGAAAGGCCATCTATCTAAGGTAACAGATGGGACTATCTACTAGATGGTGTTTTTTTCTTATTGGGGGTTTAGTTCTCCTTTAAAGTATGAAGATCCAAATTACGGAAAGATCCGTTATCTGGAAAACCCCAGGTCCCGAGCATTCTGGAGAACAGGTCCAATATTTGTATTAGGCTCTCTGGTTATTGTTTTATTATTTAGAATCCATGTGTCGTTACTTCTCTGTAATGATTTTATAAAGGCACAACTTTAAAGCCACATCATTCTACCATTTTTTTTACCAACGTGATAAATGTCTCATTGTTGTATTGGAAAGACCATTTAAGATCAATGGTGGCTGCCTCTTCACCAATGTGTTTTAATAGTGTTACCTGTGTGTAAATTGCGGCAGCCCAGAAGGAATCTCCCGAGGCATAGATCTTCCCATATTATATAGTTTCTAGCCTAATTCATTTTTATCTTTAGTTCTCCTTTAAGGCAAGCCATTAGAATGGAAGGAGGGAGATGGGGAGGTCGGGTAAATTTTCCAACAATGAAAAGAGAAATAAAGATCCAAAGAACTGTAGGGATTGTTAGGTCAGTACCCCTAAAATGTTTTACACTATGCAGTTTTGTGATTTCACACTTTGCACTTTTACCATTGGGTATTACATTATCCCCTTAAGGATGAGATCTAACAAGATCGAAACAGGCTGTCTGCAAGTTTGGATATATGGATCTGAACT
>CM044441.1:49116884-49144035 GCA_024363595.1 Xenopus borealis | reverse complement strand
TTTCAGAAAAAAAGGAAAGACTGCCAAATGTTTTGATTCTCAGTCTACTGGCATATGGGTGTCACAGGTTTGGTAGGCCATATTTCTCCTGCAATAGCTCAGTGCAGTGGCATAACTAGATGTTACTGGGCCCCACAGCAAATTAATTTTAGGGCCCCCAACATATCCAAAGGCTGTCCTGTTTTACCAGTATGTATTGATATTGTATATGAATGAGAGCCTCATGGGCCCCCTATATCTCCTGGGCCCCCCTGCGGCCGCAGGGTCTGCTTCCTCTGTAGTTACGCCCCTGGCTCAGTGTAGTTCCTTGGCCATAATTTGGTGCATATTCCCTTATCCAAGTCACTAGTAGTTGGTGGATCTAATGCATGACCCCCCCAGGTTGCTGAATAAATCTTATGTATCCCTTGCCCCTAAGTGCACCTTGCCCAGCTGGTTTAACAACTCTTTACACTTAAATGGAGTGCAAAGAGTTTCACCTTGCATTGAATTCTGTGCTGCTTTCATTCAGTGGCACTGTTTCCAAAATGGGAAGTCCTAGCCCCACCCTATCTAGCATGCCTTTAAATACATAGCTCCCTCTTGCCTGGAAATATTGCTATCCAAGTTGTAGTGTGCAGCAGATCATTCCCCCGAGTGCACATGGTCTGTGCATCAGGGTGCCAGGTATAATTTCCAAAACCAGCCAAAGTCGGCTATAAAACCAGCCCAAAACTAGCCAAGATGCACTTCAAAAGTAGCCCAAAAATAGCACAATAGGTGGAGTAAAAAAAGTCTTAAAAATAAATGAATAGATGTGAAACACACCTTTTTCAGAATGGGAAATATTTGCCCCCGTCACCAGGGGTGTAACTACAGAGGGGGCCCAGGAGGTATAGTGGCCCCATGAGGCCCTAATACATTTACAATTTTCAAGATATTTTGGTGGCCAGCATATTATTGCCCCAAAATTGTCTGAAATTGAGGAAAGTCATCAGAAAATTCAAGAATGTTTAAGAGGGAAGTACAGAGCCCAAAATCTGGTGCCTCCTGACTTCTACACAAGTCAGTCCCGTTGCATGCTGGGTATTGTACTCTTTATTAAACTTGGCAGTTGGCAAATTGCACTAGGAGACACAGGCTTAGCAGCACATTAGAACAAGAAAAAACTTTGGCTAGTTTCAAAGTAAAAACCAGCCAAAGGCCCAAAAAATATCCCAAATCCGTAACTTGGCTATTTTGTAGCCTAGGCTTTAAATTAGTAGCCCAATTTGGCTGGAAACCAGCCAACCTGGCAACCCTGAGCGCCTGCCCTGCAGGCTACTGTAGAATGTAGCCTCCCACAGACCAACACTCTGTGCTGCCAAGAAAATAAACTATAATCCTCCCTCCCCCCCAATTCCAGTTTCCGCACTGCTCTCGTCCCTCCTCAGTTCACTGCCCTCCCTCCTCAGCATCTAATGGCGCTCATGATGTCACCGGTCTCTTCTCGTGAGACTTCAGTAAAAAAAAAAACCCCAAGAAGTGCTAAAGAGAGCCGTGGGGGACAGTCACATTAAAAGTCCACGATCTGGGACAACAGGACAGGCATTTAAAAGTGGGACTGTCCTGCGTAAAGCCGTCAGTTGGGGGGGGGGGAGGTATACGCACAACATGACAGAAAGCGAAATCCGCTCTCATTGGTCAATAGCACACGCCCCTCAGAAAATAAAAGTGATTGGCAGAGGAGGGCAAAGCAGAAACCAATCTCTGCAGCTAGATTGTGACAGATGGCAATCGAGCGTTCGGCAATCTGCTATTTGGGACTGGAGAATTGTTTGGTAGATGATTCGACCTTCCTGTCCTTTGCATTCTGGTAAGGTACGATAGCCAGTTGTTTACAAAGACGATTAGATTGCTGTGTGCGCTAAAGGTGACTGCACATGTGTAAAGTCCAACGTAACCATGGCAACGCGCTTTCGCTCCCTGGATCGCAGAGGTGTCACTTCGCTAATGTGTTTAATCTTCAGTAGTTGGCGTATTCCCAGCAGAGTATCGCTAGTCTCGTTCCATATTCATGTTGGCATATATATTTATTGGGCGTGATCATGGCAAATCATGTGACACTCAGAGCTCCCGTCTTCTCATGAAATCACTGAAAGTGTTCTGTGCTAAACCACAGACATTCCCAGGCACTAACATAGCATTGTTTGTCCTTAGAAAAACAAGTGAATAAGATATCGTTTCCTTCTGAACCAAAGAGTTTTAGTGATATAGTCAATGTGCTTCTTGCTGGAGTTACCATACACGGTGAGATCCTTGAGGTGGGCGAAATCGGGCTGAGCCCATGTATGGCCACCTTTAAGCTCCCCATAGACGCAACGATATTTCCCTGCCGAACGACCGATCTTAGGGAAGTCCGACCAATCTGTCAAATTATCGTGCGGTTAGTGGGATACAAACGATCGTTCATCTTACGATTTTTCGTCCGACATTGGTCTGATCAGGCCCGGACTGGCCATTTGTGGGTTAGGGCAAATGCCAGAGGGGCTGCTATAAGGTCCCATAGAAAGTCAGTGTTTAGTGGGCTGGTGGGGACTGTTTGGGCCTCTATGTGGGCTGATGGGCCTCTTGTGTACCTGAAATGCCAGGGCCTATTTTAATTCTCAGTCCAGTCCTGGGTCTGATGATTGATCGGCTGGGTTAGAAAATCTTTATTGGTCCCCATGTAATCTACCTATGTTTGCAGGGTCAAGCAGGCTGCGATCCTTCAGTTTTGCTGGCAATATCGCCTGAAATGGTCTTTTTAGTTGATGGACACATCAGGCATTTAAATGATCATTTTGAGACAATCGTGGTCTCACGATAACAATTGGATCTTTCAAAAAATTTTACGTCTATGGCCAGCTTTAGAGATTATGTCCAGCGTGACTGTTTACAATCCCAAGCAAATGTACTTGCATATTGGTCTGGCTCAGTTCTGCTTTTAGTGTATAGCAAAGCAGGCATTTGCTTTGGGTCCTTGGGATCAGTGATATAGTTATAAACTAGTGTCAGTCTGTATGTCATTGTTATTGATGACCAACAGACCAACCCACTTGGAAGAGAAAGAAAACACAAGGAGCTGATATTGATAATCAATAATATTTATCCAATAAACAACAGCAAATATATTTTGTAATTGCACCTCCCCCTGCTTTTCCCTAAATTATTCCCTATTATTTATCCAATCTTTCCCTATTTCCTTTTTTATCCCTTCATTCTTTTTTCTTTAACCTTCTGCTCCCCATCCTTATTATCCTCTCACCTTTTCCCCTTCTACTTCTTCTCTTTTCTTTCTTCTGACCCCAGGCACATACTTATTTTCTCCTGATCTTCCCTTCTTATTTACAGTCTGCTCTCCTCTTTCCATGTTTCATTTTTTTGATACTGAAAATTTTTTCCTCCTTGGGTTCTTTTCTTCTCCTCATCCCACATGCCATTCAGCAATGCACTCTACTTTAACTCTTCACCATTTTATTTTTACTACATACTTCATTCAACTTGCTTTCTAAAGTGCCTGATGTTGCTGTTCCTCTGTTGTTTTGCTTTTCATAGGTTACTTTGTGGTCTTGTAAGTGTGACACTCTGCACACAGAAAGCTTTTCTTTGGACAGCCTTGGCCTGAAATGAAACATGGTATTAAAGGGGTTAATGGACACCATGCCATAATAGCACATGGGGATTTGTTCAGGTGTCAATAGGAGGGATCTCCCTTTAAAAGGACGAAGAGCTATCAGAGAAATAGACCCTTATATTTATCACTCCCTCACATTAGCCAACAGTGGTTCAACTGACCACATACAGGTTGTTTTTGGCTGTTCATAATATGTGTATCTAGGATAAAAGGGGAAGTATTCCGAAAATTAATTACGCTTCAGCGCACTGAAATAAGAATCTTTCTAAATACAATCAATTAAAAATTCTGTACTGTTGTAATAAATTCTGTACTGTGTAATAAAGTTCATCTTCACTATTCCTCTCTCAGCATCTGTTTATCTTTATTCTTTCTTCATGCAGATATTAATTGACAGATCAGTATATCTGATGGGGTTGCTCCTTTTGCCTAGAAGATGTTAAGATAAAAATATTTCAGAAACAATGCAAAATATTTAATTGATTGTATTTAGAAACTTTCATTTTTGCAATAGTTAAAAATATATATTTAAATAAATATATGCATATATATGGCATGAATTTCTAACAAATTTTCAAAAGTGACACTCTCAATTTGCATAATTCATCAAATACAGACTCTGTTTATGTTGGCTAAAAATGCAGTTATTTTGCAATAAGGTGATTAACAGAGTTACCTTTTTATTTTAGGGAGACCTACACTGTGATGCACAATGGGACTTGTATCACAACAAGCCGGAGGATAAAAGACTTAGGCTCAAGCATATTCCCACAAGTAAATATCTAAATATCTTTCTTACTCTAGTATCTCTTCTATGTATGATGGGATGTAATTGCCAATTACTATAACTTTTCAAATGTACCCTTTCCCTATGTCTCATTAATATAGTAATTTCTCTGCATTGGTTGTACATGAAGGTACTCGTTTGATTACTGCATGTTGGTTTTCACAGCAAAATTGTCATGTTTTGCTGCTGCAGAGCCACAAAGAGGTAAGTTTACCCCTTCTAATGTCCTTTGGTATAAAGGTGTTCAAAACTTTTTTCTTTATTGTGGGGTCTCAGGTTACTAATTGAATCAACACACATTTCGTACATGGTTCTTCACCTACACATTGGGTATATCTTTAAAGTAGAGTGGCCAATGGTGTGCTTCTCATTCAGCTTGATAACTCAACTGTATCCCAAAAGAGGCAAAATCTGCACACTCTTTCATTGGCACATTTTAGCTACACACTAAAGACATATTCTTTAACAGAGCAGTATTTGTTGGCATTTTGTCACCCACTTGGGAGGCAATATCAATTGTTTCATAAGATTTACCCAATGAGCAACACACCAGTGCCTTCAGTAGGTCCTTAGTTTCGATTTTGAAAAGGCAGTGAAATACATATTGTGCCTATTATTTCATCACTTTATTTAGGGTATGGTAAATTTACTCTTAATTTATTCTTCTTCTCTTTTCAGACTACCTTGGGGGTCTCTGCTACAGAAATTTGTTTTTCAAGCCAGGCCGCTCTCAGGTGCAGATGCAGTCACTGCTCTAAGGCCTTTTTATTTTGCCGTCCACCCAGATTTTTTTGGGCAGCATCCAATGGAAAGAGTAAGTATTTTATTATTATTTTTCCTTTTAAGTTTTGTATTTATTTTGTGTGTGCTTTTTTTTATATAGTTTATAAAATAAAAGTTTGCATAACCATCTTCAAATCCAATATTTTCTATTTGGTTATAGCAGCAGTGTCAGTCAATGCTGTTGGGGGAAAGGGAAGGGTGACTGAAGTTTATTAGAGAACTAGTCACATGACTGGGGGCAGCTTGGAAACTGACAATATGTCTATCCCCGTGTTTCAAAATAAAATATTGTGTTTGCTCTTTTGAGAAATTGATTCAGTGCAGAATTCTGCTGGAGCAGCACTATTACTGATGAAATTATTTTTTCCCATGACAGTATCCCTTTAAGTTGTTGGTTCTTAGGGAAAATGCTGAAAAGGTGTCATTGTCACTGACACCTAAAACAGTTATTTCTTTATCAGTGCTGTAATACACGTGTGATGTTTGCCTTATTATAGGAAGTAAATGAAAATTCGCTCAAAAGACTAAATGGCTACTTAGAAAGTCTTCAGAAACCCAGTCACAAGTCTCACAAACCAGCGCAGCTCACGTTTTATGTACGAGAAACTGGGCTGAACACCATGAATGATCCGGACACAATTAGAACTACAGGTAACTTGCATACTTAATATGGTCTTTCAGCATTCTATACATTATTCTAAAACAGGAGTTTGTAGTTGTAGTTTACTCCTTCTTAATAAACATCTTGGCAGGCACTCCAATTTGTGATGCACACAATGCGCATTTGTGCCTATAATTCAATGGTCTGTGTTGTAGGCTCGGGGCAGTGCTCCTGTGCTCTTTTTTTATTGACTGCTTAGCTTACTTTTAAATCTATTTGGCACACTCTTGGAAAGATTGATTATGCTATCCTTCCTGTCATGGTTATTTAGAATTTAGGACACAAGGGTACTCTGGACACTGGTCACTAATTCAGGAGAAACAAATAACCCCTGTAAATCAGCATATGTTGTTGAAGATTAAAGATTGCTGAAGATCAGAGCAAATAGGGCATTGGCATCCCCCTCCTAGATGAGGAAATGTGGGGAGAGGCAACAAGTGAACTGTACACCTATGTAATCTCTACTAGTGACAGGATGGTGCAATTCAGAATACTCCACAGAACATATATTACCCCATTAAAACAAAAGTCTATGGTCAACAACTCCAACTCTACCTGTCAATGCCAATCCCCTAATGCTGCCTTTTCTACTTACTATGCCCTACAATTTACAACTACACTTGGTCCAATGTGGTGAAGTATCTTAAAAATCAAATTTTGCTACCAGTTGTCCTATCCCCAAAGGTATGCTTACTGGGCATAGTAGACAAATCAGCTCACTTAAACAAAACTAGACCGCTCCTCTGAACACTGTACTTTTATGCCAAAAAACTAGTAGAGATGCTGTGCCCACAACCGCATGGCCAGAGGCAGACCCATTTGTCTGAACGTAGCATTGAGTAGGAATGTCTGCTGCTGCTGCGCCTGGAAAAATGCAGTCGCTTATTCTTGCAATATATCATGGGATGATACATGTAAACAAAATAAGATAAAGGACACTGCATTATAAGTAGCTAAATCACAGTTACAAAGGAAGTTACACTGATCGTATTAGGCTACTCATTAATGTTTTGTGGTGGTTATTAAGGTGGTCAGGTACTCGGAACTTTCATGTGTGACATTTTAAAGCACCATGACGTAACTATGAGTTCTCGAGAGGCCAAATATGCACATTGCTTTATAGCTAACAAAAATCAGAACAATATGTGCCAAATATACTGCAAGTGAAAAAGTGGCCCTCGTACTGTACTCACAGGGTTTTAGATACCTAACAGGATAATTGCAATACTCCAGAGTTAAAAATATCAATATAATTCAACAGGCACCTTTGTAACCATGATATCTCTAATCATCTGAAAATAACTTTGGCTTTATAGGAGGTACAAGCACGAGGTAGATTTGCTGACATATCAATAAATAAATAATATTATTGCCAGTAGCACAATACACAGAGGTCGTAGCAGTAGTTCAAGAAGAACCTGTTCTTAGGAAGGTAGACTTACTGCTTAGGTTCTGGATATTAGACTATTATATGATGATTCTCTTGTCTGTGCTCGCTTTGTACTGTGGTTTTGCCAAAATAAACAAACATTGCAGACAGAAGTATTTTCTTCATTGTCATTTTTGATATTTAAAGGGCATCTGCACTCAAACTTTTTTTTTATTCTATGCAATTAAAAAATTATAATCCAAAGTAACTTTCCATTACACTTTATTTAATGTGAATTTTTTTTTTATCAAAAAGTTGTTTGAAAATGTAACTGCTGTTGAAAGTAGCCTTTGTTTATCATTCTCTATTCTTTGTGTCTGACCCTTCAAACATTAGACCAGGAGTCAATGCCTAGCTAGTTTGTTCAGCTTCCATGGAACATGTGGACCGAGAGCCAACAATGCAGATAATGTAAAGAGTAAAACATTTATTGCTTTTTAACTCCAATCACATTCTCAAATAATTTTAAAACCATTGAAAAAAGTATACTGTATACTGTACATTTGCTCAGAAGTACGTTTTCTTTTTATGATAAAAAAAACTGTTTTGAGTGGAGGACTCCTCTAAACACGTGTTTAAACCATGTTTGCTGCTAAAAGCACCAATGTTGGTATCTTATTGATAGCTTTGCCTTGTGTCTAAAACAGTGAATAAAAAAAAAACAACAGGTTGTATAAAGTTTTAGCTTACTTAGCATTTTTAGGTTTGGTATTGATTTGAAAGCAAGGTTGTTTATGGCGCCTATTCTGTCTTTTAATCTACAGTGATGTTATGTGAAAACCATTTATAAAATGCTGTTATTTGCTTTTCTTGATAGGATTCCGAACCGTACATTTTACTTTGCAAACAAGGGATTTGCTAAGTACAGTGTTGGATATTCTGAATTCATGCAGCTTATCTACTGCACACGTGAATACTTCAGAAGTAGGTATGGAGTCAAAGCCTCACAAGGGAACAAAAACATCATTTGACAGGCCCATAAAATGGGACAAGACATATTATTCATTTACTGGTTTCAAGGACCCTGAAGAAGAGTTGGAGCAAGCCCAAAGAGTAGAGACAACAATTATGTATGTATGTAGAATTACTCTTTGCTGTAATATTAATTGTCCTAATGTTGGACTGTGTAGACTCAATTATCGAGCTATTGCTGCTCTGTGACACAACCTTATCTACAGATGATAGGAGGTGTGCATATGTTTGACTTGAATTAATTCTTCTGGACGTTTGATTTTTGGGGGGGGGGGTCTTTAAGCCAAGACCAAATATCTTATCACCTATATACAAGCACTATAAAGGTCTTTGTGCGCACAAGCCTATGCAGGTTGAGAGCAAAAGCAAACCTTTTAAAGAACAAGTAAACGTTTTTTTTTTCTATCTGTAAATTTGCTCTAAACAGCCCCCCAGATTAATGTACCTTAGTCCCTGCTGCAAGTCTGCTCTGGCTTCTGTGTTATCAGCAGCTTGTTTCCTCTTCTTCCTGGTGCAGAGTGAAGCCCCGCCCCTTAGCTTACTGAGCTGACCTTATCTCTGTGACTAGTCCTGGAGATCATTTGCATACTATGACATAGCAGAGACCAGTGTGTGCAGCACCTTTTGCTTGGGGAAACTAGCTTACTAATGCACACACTGGCTCCCTCTTCCTCTCTATTGTGGAACAGCAGCAAATGGACTGCTCAGTAAACTAAGGGGCTGGGCTTCACTCTGCACCAGGAAGAAGGGGAAACAAGCTGCTGATAACACAGAAACCAGAGCAGACTTGCAGCAGGGACTAAGGTACATTAATCTGGGGGGCTGTTTAGAGCAAATTTACAGATAGAAAAAGAAAAACATTTACTTTTCCTTTAAGAGTCAAGGAACAATTATACATAATACACAAGTTCTCTGGTTTAAGTGAAGCACATGAAATAAAGAAACAATGTGATTAAGATAAAGTTGTGTTAATGTGAAAAAAAATCCAATAATAGATTTGCCCATCTATTTCTGCATCACATTAGAGAGCTGTGGTCCATGTGTTTGTAGTTATTTGGATGTATAGAAGGGGAAGTCATACTTAGTGTACATTTTTCTCTAGTCCCTGGTTAGAAAACAATCAGTCCCTGGCTAACAAGAAATTGACAAAAAGTTTTCCATTACGGGAGGAGCTAGAGCGGTTAAGGAATGAACTGGCTGATCAACTCCAACTATCTGATATCCGGTAAGTTGCCTTGGTAACTTCAATAGTCTAACTATATTATTTGCGTTGTTTTTTTGTTGCAAGCAGGTAGTGATAATAAATAAGTAAACTTTTAAGTTTCTATATCCAACTTTATATTTTCCATTAAAAGGTGGTAAGATAAGGCCATGAGATGCTTTTGTTGTTACTCTTTAGTATGGTCATCTAAAGCCAGCAATACTCCCAGCATTGTTTTCAACTGACGTGAAGGAAAAGTGCTTTGGGTTAGCCTAGCTGGGTTACCATCATCTACAAATGAAGACAATTGTCCAATGTACATTGGGCATTCATTCAAATCAAATAAAAGTGATCTATCATGGGTAGTTGTAGTGGCTGATATTCTTTGTGCAACACTTCTCCTCTTGACTTTTGTGCACGTGGGATTGTATAACCCACAATACATCTGTGAGGTGCCTAAAATCCATTTAGCTCAGTGATACAGTGTCTAGTGTAACCTATGAACAATATTATAAGGGTTATTTCAATTTTTTTTTTGGTTTAGGTGGCAGAGAAGCTGGGGTGTTGCTCATCGTTGTAGCCAACTGCATAGTTTAAGCCGTTTAATTCAGCAGAATCCTGAAACTCTAAAGATGGCAAAAGGTAAGTATTACCAAAAAATCTGCTCTACAGCCAAAAAAATTCTTATTGAAACTCGTTATTGAAATAATTAAATTGAAGTAGTGTAGATTTGGGCTTGATAAGAAGGAATAATTATTTGTTTGGCTTCCATCTAAGGCACATTTTGAGTGTCTCTGCAGTAATTTAAGCAAAGCCATTTAAGCAGCAAAAATTACCTGGTGTCTCTCCCAATCCTAACATTACAGATATAGATCTAACATAAACATATAGATCTTTTCTTTTGAGATACAACCAATCCTAACATTACACTTGAAGGGCCAGAAACATGAATTATAAGCAGTGCTTGAATTGGAGTGAAAAAAGTGGAGGGATGCTCTGTGTGATGAGCATAGCACGGTGTGCTAAAACAGGCCCCTCCCATAACTATAAGCCACACCCATTGTTATAAAAAGCCTCATGCAGTAATATTTTCTGGTTTCACCCTTTTCACACGAAGCAAAGCCATTTTACTATTTCCTTATTGGTATTTCCTTCTAATGCACAGTTTGATGCATAGATTTATGTATGTGACCTGAAGGGACCCAAAAATGAAAATTGTGCATATGTCTTTACTTGTCAATTCAGCTTCTACAAACACAGCACCTTTTCTGTGTATTATGTGTCATAACATAGGACAACTCCATCCCATTCTAGATTACCCAAGATTATTTCATATATATCATGTTCTCAATATTCCTTAAACTGCTGCTGTTTAATACCTTTATTTTCCCTTTTTATCTCCTGTTTTCTTCTTCTCACCTTTTGTCTATAACCCTCTCTGATGTCCCACATTCTTTATCTGTTTAACACTTTTCTATCTCTTCTTGATTTCTCTCCTAGCAATCTTTTTCTCTCCTGTTATCTTCTATATATTTAAACATATTATATTTTACCTCTGCATTTTATTTGTATGCAGAAGTGGAGCAAAAGAAAGTTCCAGGATGAAAAACTCTTCCATCCCCTTTGAGGGGATGCTATTTCACAAAAATAAAGAAGTAAAGGGATGGCATCCCTACCCAATTCCAGCACTGATTATAAGGGGTTTAAAATGTACTATTTGCCTTGTCCTTATACAAGTGTTGTTGATTCAAAAGTTCTTAAAGCCAGTTCTTAATACCATTTATATATTTAAAGGAACATTAACACCAAAAAAATGAAAGTGTTTTAAAATAATAAAAATATAATTAGTGTTGCCCTGCACTGGTAAAACTGGTCTGTTTGCTTCAGAAACACTACTATAGTTCATATAAACAAGCTGCTGTGTATCAATGGTGGAAATTGAAAAAGGCTATATGGCACAAGTTAAATAGTGGAAAACAGAGAACGCTATTATGTTCTACTGAGCTTATCTGCTATCTGCTGTGTAACCTGAGCCTTTTCTCTTTTGAATGGCTGCCCCCATTGCAACACAGCAGCTTATTTATATAAACAGTAGTAGTGTTTCTGAAGCAAGCACACCAGTTTTACCAGTACAGGGCAACACTGCATTATATATTTATTACTTTGAAACAATTTCATTTTTTTATGTTACTGTTCCTTTAAGGTGTATGGTGCACTTAACATTTGGAAAGCCAATGTGCATAGTGCAGAAAACAGCGCAATCAACTATATTTTGCACTTTGCATTACCTTTTTCCAAAAATAAATAGTCCGTGGCCATCCCCATGAAAACAACATTGCCTGCATTCAGCAGCACTGTATTCATGAGAGGTTGGAGGTAGGTATCCTCTGCATTCTTCTCCAAACTTACAGTACATTTATATGCACAAGTTAGTGAGAGGCAGAGGACTCGGGCTGAAGTGGGGCCCTGTCCTTACTCCCTATGACTGGCAATAATGAGAGGGCTGTCCTGGGAACTCCACACATTTGGTTTTCTGGTCACTGTGTTTTTTTTGTGTTGAAAATGTAATTGTTCAAGGTCACAGGGCAAATAGATTTTTTATTTTGGAAAGACTCATTCTGATCTGCTAATATTCCCATTTGTGCCTGGTACAAATGGTAGAGTGGTAGGATGAAAGTTAGCCAAACTGCCCCAAATTAAAATAGGCACGTTTTACCATTTTTATATAAAATATAGCAGCTGTTACACTGACAGGTAATATATAAATATATACAAATTATTTTCTTTCTTTTGTTTTTAACGATTGACCCTTTAACAAATCCCTAGTTTATAGGTACTTCTATGCTTTTCCAATTAAAATGTCCCTGCTTTGGTAGGTCGCACACTACTGTTTACTGATGAAACTGGCATGAGCGCTTCTGGTCATGTGATGTTGGGAACTACAGATGTACATCACCAATGGGCAAAGGTGAAAACTATATTTTTGTTTTACTTATATGGTGTAAAAAATTATAAGAAGCGTGTTTTGCCTATATTGATTGCTCATAGTTAATCATACTTAAAAGGGACCTTTAGTATAGTGTTGGTTCTGTGAAATTAGAGTTGCTGCTGGTCTGGTTTTCACCTGGACAGCCCTGTCCGTATTTCTTTATTTGGACTTGAATTTGGGAATTGAATGGCACTGCCATCAGATAATGATTGCCATGTTCTAATCCCATCCCTGACTTCATAGATCCACCCCCAATACTTACCAGCCCCTGATGTTAACCACCTGCAAATCCAGCTGCAAAAAAGGTGGCAACCCTATGTGAAATGGAGCTAAATTCTAATAAAATCTCATTGTATATCCATATTTTTATTATTGTTATTTTTATAATATTTATTCTGGTTGCTCCTTTGAAAAATAAATTCTGTTAACCTAGCACTAGTATTCAATCTTCTCAGTGGGCTATCCTTGTATCTGAAAGATATATGCCCAACAAAAATAGTAATCTGTAACCGCAAATGTACCAGTGCATTTGTGTTTGTGTGTGTGTGTGTGTGAGCAACAAAATAGGTCCATTGCAAAACCATATTGCAAGTGAGCATCCCAAGACCTGTGCTAATTCATGTTTGTGTATAGTATATCTGTATGTATGTGTGTGTATATCTGTATAATATGCAAAAGCTACATATATATATATATATATATATATATATATATATATAGATACATAAAATAAACAAAATATCATTATAATATAAACGGTGACTAGTGATGAAAAGTTTTTTGGTATTAAATCTCTGACACATCTATATCCAAACCTCAGCCACAGTGAATGCAGTATGAATCCAAGACGCAATATTAAATGTGCTTTCAGATCAGCTTATAATTCTCTAATCATTGTATTTGCTTGCAGCATGCATAGTCTCAGCCCTGTCATCTTAATTTGATTAAGCGTTGCCTTTACTTCTTCTTCTGGAACCACTGTGTAATCAACTTAATGACTCTGGCTTCCTGCTCAGAATGAATGTAGAAATACTCTGTATAGCCCTGAAGCAAGGGAACGACTGTATGCTGCAAAACAGCTGCCATTGATGTGCTTGTGAAATCTCTGTTATTTATATGCATATTGTTAGTCAGCAACTTAAAGGCACACTAACATGAAAAAAGGAAATATATTTGGGCTTAATAACCTTTTTTATTCCATTAGCTACTGCTTCAAAATATGTTGGCGCTATAGAAATACACGTTAATAATAGATATGTAATCAAGTGGCAGCATTACTGCTGTGCCTAGTGATGATATCTGACAAGTCAAATTGGTTGGAGATGTTATAGTGGCACACCGTTATTACTGTATGAAACTCGTTTTTGAATAATATTTTCGGTGTGTATGGTGGGAGACAAGCCGAAAGAAGACTTGGATATTGGCTGGCCTTGGCTGGTTGGAAAATTTTGATTGGGTGCCTTTGAATTCTATTGTTTCAACTCTAAACATGTGTTTTGAAACCAATTATTATTCCTGGATAGATCTTTTCCAGGAAAGATCAACATCTCTGGCCACCTTTATTTGTAGCTTTTAGGTCACTGCTAGATTTTAAAGGACATGGAAAATAAATACTGAGGTAATGCTGCACTTTGCTCTTCGTGCCAAAATGAAAATCTGGTTCAAGGAGCAGACAACCGCAACAGAAAGTGCAAGTGAGCCCTATCTGCATTGCCTGCCATAAGGCACATGGTAAGGACAGGGCTTCAATATGACTTGCACTTAGGGTTGCCACCCAAAAAAATACTGGCCTTCCTATACATTTATCTATTTTCCCTATTAATAACATTGGGATCATCCATCATTTTTATCGGCTAGGCCGGTAAAATACAGACCAGCTGGCAACCCTACGTGCACTCCCTTATGCTTCCCAATTTGTGTGTAAATGAAGGGGAACACCTAGGTGCCTCCCCATGCCTATCATGTATAGTGTGCTTCCTAAAATAGATAGCTCTATTCAAGGTACTAGCTGCAGTACTCTATGCTCTGAAATCTAGTGCAGAGGCCAGTGACAATTTCTAAAAATCAGTGCAGCACCCCTCATGATTAATTACAACTCTTTTCTTATATAGAGCTGGGGCATTAAAGGATATTGCAAATGAGAGATCACATGCTTTTGTATGCACGTGTATCAGCTAATATATTAACTTGAGGTGTACTTATGTTCAAATTAGATTCACAATTATGATAGTGATAGCTAAGCAATCCGATATGACAGATGGTATAAAAAGTGAAATGGGCATCTTCTTTTGATACACTGCTGAGTTATTCTGTGCAGAGTTCAGGTTGTCAGATCAGATTAGATTAGAACATCCAAAAATTGCCCGACCCAGCGAATCAAGAGGGATTATTTTGCCTGCCTCGCTGGCCTTTTGAGCTGACACATGTAATAACACTCAAAGGGAGGAGATTGGTTGGTATCTTACAACCTGATCACTGTAGGCCATACACAGCGAGGCAGGACACACTGCTATTTATTTTCATTCTTTTGTTGTTTTCATTGGTATAAATTCCATGGAGCCTAGAGTAACTAATGTACTTATTTATACCCCCAGATTGCCTTGCACATACATACACAGAGTCTGCTTTCTAAACCTCTGTGTACACTCACAGTCCATGGAACTGTATAGGGAAACCAATATGGTTTATTGCACTACAGTACAGCAGCATGTGGACAATCAGTAAGCAGCATTTGGTAGAGATCAAAGAAGATATAATCAGTGCAGCAGTAAATAAAGTCAAAGCCTACTGAGACTTGTAGCAGTGTAGGAGAGGTAAAAATAATAAACCTATTTTCCTTAACAGAATAGAAAGCATATGCAGAAAGTAAATATTTAGTATATGTATGTATGCTTCCAATAATGGAATGAAATCTATTATCATCGTGAAGGGAAAATAAAATTTTAATAAAATTAACATTTTACCAAATAAAAGAAATATATTTTTGTAACTTGGTGTTTTCTGCAGTGATCATTCTTGCAGCAATGGTCAATAGATCTGTGAGTAAGCATGCTTCAAACTGCATAAAGCGTTGGCTGGAAGAAAGCTGGAATCTTCTCCATTGTTTCTCTTGTGAATGCAGCAGTCAATGCAGAAAATAGAAATACAGAGAAAATTCTTGTAATAGCAATTACTTTTACAAATAATTATTAATTAAAGGGCACCTATGGGCTTAAAAAAATCCCCAAACCAAAGGTGCAAGCTGATAGAGCCCGCATTCCGGTTTGGGGGTTCTAGTAGTTAAAAAAAAAATTCCCCCTGCCTGCACTGGCTTGCTCTCGCCGTGAGGGAGCTCCCGGTGCAGCCGCCATGATATCTCATGCGCATGTGCAGTATGTGCATGTGACGTCATGCGCATAAGCTGAATGAAAAGCTGCAGCAAGTTCAGGCAGCTTTTCATTCTGCGCATGGGGTGTCATGGCGGCTCCCTCCTGGCGCGAGCAAGCCAGCGCAGGCAGGGGGAATATTTTTTTTTAACTAATAGAACCCCAAACCAGAATGCAGGCTCTATCGGTCTATTGGGGAATTTTTTTAGCCCATAGGTGACCTTTAACTTTTAATTACTTGCTTAACATTTAAAGGAAAACTATACCCCTGGACAATGTAGGTCTCTATAAAAAGATCTTGCATAAAAGAACTCGTATGTAAAACCCTGCTTCATGTAAATAAACCATTTTCATAATAATATACTTTTTTAGTAGCAGGTGCCATTGGGTAATCATAAATATAAAATGGCCATTTTAAAAATTAAGGACAGCCTTCTGGGATCCTAGGATCCAACGGTGCACACAAACATACCAAACAAACTATAAAGTTAGGTCACATGAGCCAATTAACAGAGTTGTGTCTTTTGCTTCCACACTTCTTCCTGTTACAGTTAGGGGCAGATTTACTAAGGGTCAAATTTTGAGGGTTAATTAACCCCCAAATTCGACCCTCTAATTTTTATCGAATTAAAACCCCTCGAATTCGAATGGTTTTAATGCAATTCAATTGATCGAACGATCGAATATAAAAAATTTGATCGATAAAATTGTTCAAATCGATCGATTCAAATTATCAAAAAAACTTGGAAGAATCCTATGGGAGCTTCCCATAGGGATACAGTGGTGTGAAAAACTATTTGCCCCCTTCCTGATTTCTTATTCTTTTGCATGTTTGTCACACAAAATGTTTCTGATCATCAAACACATTTAACTATTAGTCAAAGATAACACAAGTAAACACAAAATGCAGTTTTTAAATGAGGGTTTTTATTATTTAGGGAGAAACAAAATCCAAACCTGTGTGAAAAAGTAATTGCCCCCTGAACCTAATAACTTGTTGGACCACCCTTAGCAGCAATAACTGTAATCAAGCGTTTGCGATAACTTGCAACGAGTCTTTTACAGCGCTCTGGAGGAATTTTGGCCCACTGTCTCATCTTTGCAGAACTTTTACGCCAGATGTAACGGGACGCGCACCTTCCAAAAAGTTCAACTTTTGTCTCGTCGGTCCACAAGGTATTTTCTCAAAAGTCTTGGGATGTTTTTTTAGCAAAATTGAGACGAGCCTTAATGTTCTTTTTGCTTAAAAGTGGTTTGCGCCTTGGAAATCTGCCATGCAGGCCGTTTTTGCCCAGTCTCTTTCTTATGGTGGAGTCGTGAACACTGACCTTAATTGAGGCAAGTGAGGCCTGCAGTTCTTTAGATGTTATTCTGGGGTCTTTTGTGGCCTCTCGGATGAGTTGTCTCTGCGCTCTTGGGGTAATTTTGGCCGGCCGGCCACTCCTGGGAAGGTTCACCACTGTTCCATGTTTTTGCCATTTGTGGATAATGGCTCTCACTGTGGTTCGCTGGAGTCCCAAAGCTTTAGAAATGGCTTTATAACCTTTACCAGACTGATAGATCTCAATTACTTTTGTTCTTAGTTATTTTTAACAAGGGGGGGCAATCACTTTTTCACACAGGCCCATGTAGATTTGGAGTTTTTTTTCTCCCTTAATAACGTAAACCTTCATTTAAAAACTGCATTTTGTGTTCAATTATGTTATCTTTGACTAATAGTTAACGGTTTTTGATGAGCAGAAACATTTAAGTGTGACAAACATGCAAAAGAATAAGAAATCAGGAAGGGGGCAAATAGTTTTTCACACCACTGTATATAGCAATTCGGTAGGTTTAATATGCCGAATTGTTATATCAAATTTTTTTAAAGGGCCAGTACTTCGACAATCGAATTCGAATTTTTGAATTTGACCAATTCGAATCAAATTTTGGGCTATTCGATAGTTGAATAAGCCCAAAACAAATTTGAATTTTGAATTTTTTTTTTATTAGAATTTGATTCTAATTTTCATTTTGAATCAATTCGACCCTTAGTAAATGTGCCCCTTATAGTTGAAATATTTCTGGTCAGGTGATCTCTGAGGCAGCACACAGACCATCATGAAATGGTGGTTCAAGGCAAGAGATGTAAAAGGGCAATATTTACTTAAATAAATATTCCAGTTTGGTAAGATTCTTTAATATGCAACTTAATGTGATATAAACTATCTGTTGCTCAAGTATTCATTTTGAGGGTATAGTTTTCCTTTAAGAAATTTCTAATGAACCTGGTTCATTTCATTGGTCAGAATTCTATGTTTGGGCTTACAGCCCCTTTTAAAACCCTAATATGATCTGACTGTGGGGGTTCTAGTAATAACAGGACATTTTCCTTCTTTTAGTAAACACAGTTAAACTGCTCCATCGAAATCGAAAAATTGCTAGCGTTTGCAAATAATTCTAGAAATGATTTTAGGTCTGACTCCCTGGCATGCTTAGCAAGTATAACCACAAAAAAAGCTAAAACTGAAAGCATGTTGAATGTGTTTTTTTGTTTAAGCTCTTCGAAAGATTGTCCAGCTATACCTACCTTGAGAGGAAGCTATTGCACCTTCAGGACAGGATCAGCCATCTACTAGGAGGCATTGAAATAGTGCATATTGAGGAGCAACAGCCACTCTTAACAATAGAAGAATACTACAGAATGCTAGAAACATTTTATAACAAACTGCTGAGTAGCAGAATGCCCATCCATCCCCGTAGCCTTCGCTGCCTGAAGATGATACTACAGAGGTAAGTGATGAGCATAAAGTTTTTTAAGGGGGTGGCTTTTGTTGAGCAACATTTTTTTATTAACCACTGATCTACACAAATTAATCTATAATGTCAAAGTGCCACACATAATGGTTTCTGGAAGGCCCCAGAATAAACAGCATTATGAATACCAAGACATTACCAAGACTATCTAGGATACATTTCTGCAGAAACATCAATTAGGCTTGGCTTATAATAAAAAATATGTGACATTTAATATCACGCTGCATTCCTTTTAATATTTTGTTAAGAAATATAAAGAATATGGCATAAACATGACACAGAGAAGTCCATCCACGAAAATAGTTTTTATTATCTGAAGGCCCCAAATTTTTAACTTAATTAGAAAATTCTATGTGTGGGTGAAATCAGTGCTCTTCAACTTGAAAACACGATTGTAAAGGTGAAGCATGGTAGTATTGCATTGTAGGGATACATTTCATCAACAAGGGCTTTGAAGCTGGTCAGGACTTTGGGCAAGATGGATGCAGACAAATACAGGGCAATCAGAAGTGAGACTGGACTAGAGGTTCACATTTCAGCAGGATAATGACCTCAAACCCACAACCAAAACTACACTTAAACAGTTGAAAAAAAAGGAACCTGAATGTTCCAGTCAAAGCCTTAACCTTAATTCAATTGAGAACCTGCAATTTGCTGCTTGCTAACTGCTCCCATTCAACCTTACAGAACAATGGGCAACAATGGGCAAAAGTTGAAGGATCCATTTGTACAAAGCTAGTAAGAACTTTAACCCAAAATGGCTCAAGCTGTAATTGCAGCTAAAGGCAGAGATAGCAAGTATGGTGGTTGGATACGTAAGCAACACTTCACTATAATATACCTCAGTGTGCATCAAATGATGTGATGTTTCTTCTTATTCCCATCATATTTAACAAGTATTTACATACTAAGTCAGCCTAATGTCTTTCAAATATAAAGTACTGGTAGTGTATTCCGGGTGCTTTCCCAAATAGAGGTCCCTAGCAGATAATCGTGATGCAACAATGTAAACCTTAAAAAAAACTGACGACATGCACAGTCAAGCCCTTTAATGAAAAGTGTGTGTAAGTATATGTGCTACATTGTTAAGTGTAGCCATTCAAGCACAAGATGCATACACGTAGATCTAATTATACAGGGATTATTTCACAGTTGCCTGAGCATTTGATTTAGACTCATGTTGGTGTTCCATTTCCCTTCCTTTGCAGTGATCGATTTGCACCTCGATTGCATGAGATGGGACATTATATCATCCCAACTCTTTGTGATCCTGCTTCATTACAGTGGTTTCTTTTGGCTCACACACAACAAGCAAGGGAAAATCTGAAAAGAAAAGAAGAGTAAGCGTTCCTTCATTTCAGTAAATCAAAATGCACAACTCTGGGTGACCAACCTCCCGAAATTGCTTTTTCACTGGCAGAGCTGAAAATAAATAGATAAGTGGTTGTGGAACATTTTCTGTTAAAGCATGCCTTGGACAAGTTTTTACCTCAAAAATCACCCTAACTAACCATCAGGATAGGCGTTTGTGTATACTTGGGAGAGGAAATAGACATCCTTCACAAATCTTACCCTAACCGAAACAACCCAAGGTGGCCAGTCCCTTAGTTTGAAAGACATTATAAAGAGATAAATACTCTATATGTATAGCTGTGAGATTATCTATACTACACAGCTGCTATATGAAAACAAAAAAGTACTTGAGCCTCTGATTTATACATATTGTCTTGACTTACAGAACTTTGTTTCTGATATGAGCCAAATCTTGATAGCAATTTCATAGCTCTATTGTAGACAAATGAATTGCCCCATGTTTGTTATATTGCTTAGCTATCAATCATATTAAGTTAACAATGCTAGAAATGAAAAAAAAAGATTTCCTTTGCAGTCCATTTGCCTTTAGAAGCAAGAATTGTCTGCACTTCTTGCTGGGGGACTTTAACTTCTCTTGTGATGCTTCTCTTTGCACAGGTTAACATTTGTGGAGCAGGAACTTACCACGTTATGTAAAGAAAGAGCATCCCTGAGCAGGTTGTACAAGGAGCCCAGTATTTCTTGTGTGCAGATGATTGATTGTTGTAAAAGGTTGACAGAGGAACCTTTACTGTGCTTGAAAGGCATGCATCTGTGCATCTCCCATTACTACTCTGTGCTGCAGGATGGAGACTTGTGTATTCCCTGGAATTGGAAGAGGTGAATCACAAAGCATTCTTCAACCACTGGGAATCAAATTTGCACAAAGGATTTGTCCACAAATGTAGGGGTTAGCTAATTTCTGTTATCGGAAATAGCAGATGAACTGAGAATTTTTACACTGAACATTTCGAGCTATATGTTGTCTTGGATGTTTTAATCTTCATGTAGAAGAGTTCTGCCCATAAAGTTCCATTCAGTGGTTGTAAGGGCAAAAATTCATGTGACAAATGCTGGATGAAAATTCTTGCCTTTTAACTGGGATGAAGCAAGAAGTGCAGCGACAGCAAGTAATTAATTTCTGGAAAGTTTGAAATTTACAGAGGTATTCGTATTTATTTTTGGAACTGGGAGCACACATTTAATGGTACTGTTACTCACTTGCACTGTAACACTGCTTTTTGCTTGTATTTTTTTAATTAAATTTAAACTGAGAAAAAAAATCCTTAAAGGATAACATTTGTACAGTTCTGATATGTGTGTATATATATCTCTGAGCCATTGCCAGAAAATTAGAAATATTTTCATTGGATACCACAGCTATATTTTAATAGCAGACTGGAAATGCTACTGCATCAAACTGTAATTAATTCTGTAACCCTTGAATCAAAGGAGACCTATCTAAATGTAATCAGTTATAAATGCAGTAGTACCATTTATAAAATAATCAAGTTAATTATCACTATCCCCCTCTCAGCCAACTGTTTCTTTACATGCAGATTGCTAAGAAACATTACAGAATGTTTACAAAGTTATTGATTATATGTGGAAAGTTTCTTCTTTCATGAAATAAGAGTATATTATTAGGGATGGGTCCCTGTGCTGATTCCATGATCCCCATTAAATAATGTGAATGTTTTTCCAGCAAATAAAAGATTGTTTTTAAAATAAGGCAAATAAGTAGTTCTAAACCAATGTTTGGGGTGCTGAGATGATTCTGAACCATAATTTGGGAGAAAAGAGTTGAGAAACACTACATTAACCTATGTGTTTAAAGCATAATGGTTTGGGTGCAGATATTGAAATTTTATTTATGCTATTGGACCTCCCTCCCCACAAAAAGAGATTCCAACTCACTGTGAAAGAGTTCCATGAAGAATATCTGTCAACTGGAAAACAATTTTAGCATTATATAATAAGTCAGGCTTTAGGGGCATTCTTTTTATCTTAAGCTATTTTGTATCCTTATTTTCATTCCTTAAGTTACATGTACAATAATATTTGTTTTTATTATTTAAAGTATAGATAGAGTTTTTACATCAGAAAAAAAGTAGAAATAATCACCCAACAACTGAAACCCATTCTCAGTTGAAGGATTCATGTATGCCACAGGTGCAATAACTGGCTTTGTTTGATGATGGGTATTTCTTACATTGAACAAGCTGTACGTATGTTATATTATATCCCGAAAGCTCAAAATTACGGAAAGACCGTCTCCATAATCAGAATTTTTAACAATGATTTCCTTTTTCTTTGTAATAATAAAACAATAGTACCTTGTACTTGATCCAAACTAATATATAATTAGCAAAGCCAACCTGTTTACATGATTTTCTAGTAGACTAGTCTAGACAGATTTCCAAAAGATTTAAATGCTAGGCAGTTAGGATACAAGGTCTTTATTTTTTTAAGGAAACAGTCACTGATATCCAATCATAATGGTTCTATTGAACTCTTCAGGTCAGGTGTTGGCTGAAACTCGCATAGGTGGAAAGTAAGATCTATTCACAATGGTCCCATAATTACTGCTTCACACTTTTTCGAGTTTTATCGAACACCTACCTGAATAGTTCTATGGAACCGCCAGTGAGCATTGATGGGATTTATTTTTCCTGCCAATAACCCCTTGCAATAACTCCTTACAAAACCACCTATCCAGGAGTTGAGATGCAATAGAAGTATGAAACAATCCTCACATACCAGACAAGCAGGTGGAGGATGAGCAGCTGTTTTGTTTGTTGGCCCTGATCTCCAGCACAAACACCCATCCTGGGTAAAACTCAGTCTGGCTTATTCCCTAACTCTGCTTTGCACACAGATCAGTTCTTACGATTTCACATCCCAATTCTCATGGGATTTTCATGTCCAAAACCTCATGATGACATCACTGGAGTTACCAGCTAGGGATTTTTTTTCTAAAGATACTAGTCAGAAGCATCCTCTGATCCTCCCCCAGATATATGCTGACATCAGTCAGTTAGAGAATGTACATTTTTTTATTTAAATTTTTCTTTTAATTTTCTAGGCAAAGAGTTTTTGCCTCCACAATCCTTAAAGGAGAACTAAACCCTAAAAATCAATGTGGCTAATAATACTGTAAGAAAAGTCAACTTACCTGGCGGGCAACAGGGACGCCTGTTGCGCCGCCATCGGCGGGGACGCCCGCCTCGAGGTTCTAATCCGCCATCTTAGGGGCGCGCGCTCGCGACTCGTCGCCATTTATTGACGCGCGTCGAAGTTGACGCCGGCGTCAAAGTTGACGCAAGCACGTATTGACGCTCCTTTGGCGGGAAAATTAGAGTTTAAAAGGCCAGCTCCTTCAGTAGCAAACTGCCCGTGATAGGATTTGTTTCCTGGTGCTTCTGAGCCTTGTGCGTCTGAATTATCCTGTTTATATTATCTCCTGTGTTTGACCCGGCTTGTTCCTGACTATTCTGAAATCCGTATTCTGACCCCTGCCTGTACTTCGACTCCGATTCCGTCTCACCCCTCTGATTGATTACCCGGTTTGACCCTTGCCTGCCTGACTACCCTAGCTATCTACCTGCCTCGACCCGGCCTGTCTGACTACCAATCTGCCAACTCCTGTCTGTACCGTGACCTTTGGCCTTATAGACTCTATTTACAGTCGTGCCCCACTGCCAGCCAGAACCCCTGCTTTGCACCTCTCGTATAAGTCCAGGTGGCATCTGAGTAGCTGAGGGCTCCTCCCGAAGCCAAAGGCGGCCACACTACTGGTGAAGCACGAGCCGAGATCAGGGTGCTTGGCACTTGTTCTGGTATTGGGTGCCGACCGTGACAAATACGATATTTTTTATACTGAACTTATTGCACCAGCCTAAAGTTTCAGCTTCTCAATAGCAACGATGATGCCTGATTTCAAACTTATCACAGGGGGTCACAATCTTGGAAGTAGCTGTGATGCATATGCTCAGTGGGCTCTGAGCAGCTGTTGAGAAGCTAGGCTTCTAATGTTGAAAGGCACAGTTATCCGTATTGATGTTGCCTTTATGTTCTTTATGGTGGTGGCACACAGGAAGATTAGTTGCACTTTGAAGACTTCGGAAAACTTTATAAAACAATATGAATGCCATCCCACTTAGCAATTCACATTCTTGCAGGCGGGAAGGCATTTTGGGGGAATTAGTTGGCTGCAGTAGCAAAGATACATCATTTGGCATCTAATCTTCCATTGTACCACCTCCCTTAAAATATATTTCATGTTTACTACAAGTACTTTACAAGTACTGCAATTATTACTCAGATATCATGGTTTTGAAATGGCCCTTGCAGTACAGTAGGGCTATGCAATGTATATTTGATCAGGTTGTACTTTTTTTGTGCTGTTTTTGCAAGGTTTTTTTTTATTGTCCTGATTATCCTCCTTGATCCAGAACAAAATCAGGTTGATTTTCCTCAGCTGAGATCACTATAACACTTTTGCTGAATCTTTTATTTGCTACTAGAATCTGGTAGAGAGGAAGAATATTAATTGTGCTTCTAGCTCATTGTCACCAATAGACATCTTACTGCAAGCCATTTACCTAATACAGGGTGGTCATATGATAAAGTGCATATCAGACTTGAAACTGAGTTGCCTGTATTTAGAGTTCTCAAACAACTTTCACTGACTGAGCATAATCCTGGAGAATTAATAAACGCTGCCAGTTAACATCCACATTTGAAGTGGCAGCAGCATTTGTCCATATCTAAAAGGCAATGATTTGTGTAGCAAATGAAAGAGGCAACACACATATATACAAACAAGGCAAGTGACAATATGAAGAACATCATAGATCTTGCAAAACTGATTGCCAACCTAAAACTGCATTGAACGAACCACAATGACAAATTACATGATATTTATTCCAAGAAGAAATGGTCATTTTGAGCTTAATGAATCTAATAAATATGATTTTTATAGCATTTAGAGCAGTAATGGAGCAGTAAATTGACTTGACCATGCAATTAAATTCATTACACCTACATTTCAAACTTTTAAATTTAATCTGACAATATTTCATGTCTATCAAGCCCTCTGGGAATTCCAGAAGGTTCCTAGTACTCCTGGGGGCTTCTAGAGAGTTCCAGGTACTTATAGAAGCTTCTGGGGACTTCTAGACTCCGGTGAATTCCGGTGACTTCATGAGGCTTTTGAAGGGTTCCAGGGACTTCAAGAAAGTTGAGAGTTTAAGGGACTTCTAGAGTCTTCTGGAGAGTTCCAAATACTTTTGGGAACTTCTAAAGAATTCTGGGGACTGGGAGTTACATGGACTTTAAAAGCTTTTTAAGACTACCATAGAATAATAGAGAATTCTGGAGACTTCTATTGAATTCTGGACAATTTCATAGCCCTGGCTAATGTCATACCTTTCATACTTGAGGTTTCTTGAGAGTCCTGGGCACTTCTAACAGCTTCTGGAGACTTCTAGAGTGTTGCATAGACTTCTGAAGACTTCCAGAGACAGTAAATTAAATCTTCCAGGACTTCTTGAGGGTTCCAGAGAGTTCCAGTGACTTATTGAGGCTTCTGTAGAGTTCCAGAGGCTTTTGGGGACTTATTTGGGGAAACAGAGAGTTCCAGATGCTTCTGGTGTCTCCCACTTCACTAGAGTTTTGGAGACTTCTAGGAGGCTTCAAGGGATTTCTGGGGACTTCTGGGTTTTAAAGAGTGGCATGGACGTCTGGAAACTTATGGAGACTACCAGAGAGTTCTGGATACTTTTTGAGAGTTCAGAAGACATCCAGGGACTTCCAGAGAGTTCTGGACAGTTTGTTTCTTCTGGAGGGTTCTGGGGAGTTTCTGGAACTTCTATGGGGTTTGGGGGCTTCTGGAAGCTACCAGAGAGTTATAGAGACATCTGGGAACTTTTCGATAATTTTTATTCTGAAGGGTTCTGGAAACTTATGGGGACTTCCAGAGATTTCTGGAGAGTTATTGGGACTTCTGGAGGCTTCTTAAATTTTCCAAGGACTTGTACAAAGTTTTGGTAGCTTCTGAAGGGTTACCGAGAGTTCCAGGGACTTCTGGACAGTTTTGGTATCTTCTAGACTTCTAGAGGCTTGTGTAGAGTTCCAGTCCCTTTTGGGGTCTTCTGGAGGGTATCAGAGAGTTCCAGGGTTTTCTGGAAGCTTCCAGAGACTACCAAAGAATTCTGGAGAGTTCCAGAGACTTTTTGAGATTTCCAACTTCTGAAGACTTCCAGAGAGTTCTGGAAAGTTTCTGGGACTTCTGGAGGGGTCTGAAGAGTTTTTCATGTCTTGTCAAATTAAAACATACTCTTGCAATGCATTTTACCAGAGAATATAATGTTATTGTTGTGCAATAACTCAGAATTAAGATCCATTAACCAATAGGATTGTTATTTCAGAGGATCTGAAATATAAAATGAAATACTTTTACACATATAGAACAAAGTAACATTAGTAACGTTTTGTGGGACAATTTTACCCGGGCACCAAACTCCTGAAACAGAGATTAATGGGCTCCTTTGGCTATAGAGTGGTAGCCTATTTATAGATCAGCAGGGTGCAGATGTAATAAATGCAGTAAAATGATCCAGTACAGTTTAGTTATCTGTTAAATTGCAGTCAAATTAACTTGATACTGCCTTCATATATGTGATTAGCATTGTAACCTAGCAGTGCTGGGGTAACAGTTCTGACCTGGTCACTAATTGCAAGGAGTTTGTAAAGCCTCCCCTTGTTTATGTTCATTTCCTCCCGTACTCCAAAAATGTTTATACAGAATAACTGGCTCCCAATGAGTTGTTCTTTAAATGGTTAGTGTCTTTAAAGATGCAATGTAATTTTTTTTCTGTATTCTTTATGTTAAATGACCACATTCAGGGGCAGAAATTTCAAGTTTTTTTTAATGGTCAAAATGATAAAACTTTGAATTAGATTTTCAATATTTATCATACTCTGGTCCTTTAAGAACTCAAATTTGACTATTCACCACCCCTATAACGGGCCAAATTGCTGTCGATGGTAGACATCCAGGGATCAATTTTAAGTTGATTGCAGCCTTCCTGACATTAGGAGTTTTTTCTAATTCGATTCGAGTTTTCTGGATTGATTACATTCATCTGAGTTTAACCTTTTTTTTTTTTTTTTTTTTT
>CM044441.1:49102324-49115345 GCA_024363595.1 Xenopus borealis | reverse complement strand
CGCAGCAAAACGGAACGCAGGGGAGCGCAGGTAAAAACGCCTGTGTGTAAGGGCCCTAATCTGAGTTTTTCTAATTCAAATCAAATTCAATTCAAGTTTTCGGGGCAATTAAAGGACAAGGAACGTCAAAAAAATAAAATCCCATTTTTACTTTCTTTAATGTGTAGAGATTTGTATTGGATTTTATTTTTACCTTTGCATCCTGGGTTTTTATTGGAGGATTATTTTGCTGCAGCCACTTGTTTTGCAGAGTTGGAGAAAGTTTATATTAAACAATACAAAAACTATAACATCCACATTAGATAACATGACAACACAGGACCCAGTGCAGTCTGTATATTCTGATTAGTAATCTTGCTGTATCAGCTTCTGGCAGATATTATTTGACTTGTGTTGTTTTGCTCATTTATGACAATCCCTAAGCAGCACAGACCACTCTGAAAATGTGCACGGTCAGGCAAAGATATGTAATGATATATTTGATTAGGCTTGTGGTGTAGTAAGTTCGTGTTTATGTTTAGTATACAAAATACAGCATTTCTAGCCTTATTCTATTTTAGACTTTCCTTGTCCTTTAAGGTGCACAAAAGCAAAGCTGCTGTTTGTAAATGGCTTAAGACAGGGCTGTCCAACTGGGGGCCCATGTGCCTCATGCAGCCCGCGACCCCCCTTCTGTGGCCCCCTACCTGCTGTGCTTGCTTACCATGTGTAAGCTTTAAATGACATTCAACAAGCGAGCACTCACCCGATCAGTGACCATAAGTGTAAAGCACACTTGTGCTGCACGTACTCCACACCTCCGGATCCAGGCGAACATACATGGAACTTTTGCAACAATTGCACGGAGCACACGGTGACTGAAATTGTAAAATCCATCTTCTTTTTATTGCATCTCAGTTAAAAACATCCATATAAGAGTGTGTCATTACCCCACGCTTAATGTGTTTCGTGGCCTCCCGCCACTTCCTCAGAAGCATAAAGGTAAATGGACTCCAACCACCACATTAAAACCTCTCAGAGGCTCCACCCTCCACAAACATTAACCTTATCGGTGCCAAAATTCACAACATGCATATAAAGAAAAATTAAATAACAATTAAATAACCACCTTAATAACTACCTAAATACCCAAATAAAATAAAACACTATATACCACCATATAGTGCAAGTGTCTAATAGATGTATCATAATATTACCAAAACCACCTACGAAATACTTTGAAAATCAGGCAATTATTGCACTTAGAAGGTTAAATACAATAATAAAAGTATAGTTACAACAAATCACAACTGTGTAGCATATTGAACAGTACCACTTCTCTAAAATAAAACAATGTGTAACATATACCCGAGACGGAAGGGATAAGTCAGGATAAATTATAAATAATTTATAACCTCAATGTCTCCTCAATGTATTTTCTTGCTGGCAGCCAATAAAATATTAAATATACCCTCTTCTGCATTGAGGGCAAAGACCCAAACAGTGACACAACAATGAATGGAATACATTTAGAAATCCGGCAAAATAGTTATGTTTGTATAAGTATTCAATAAAAACAAACATAATAGACTGTGATTTGTTTGGAATAACCTCGGTGAAGCACTAAGTAGCATGTTGGGGCTTTATAAATTTAGATAATAATTGGCTAGATAGCATTTAAAAGAAGACCAATTGGAACATAATTATCTTAAGCTCAGTTTCTGGTTCATATGTTTCCTACTCTAAAGGGTGTTGCTTTCTATTGCCATGAGTAACAAATTCCAAATGACATGCTGACATCCATAAATGGTTTCATATTTGGTGATGGCTTTAGTCTTCCATTTTGGACTTCTATGCCAGAATTAGAAGATCACATACTGCATGCAATTCACATGAATGGTTAAATCAGTGCCAATAACTCTATAGTCCAGAGGTTCCCAGACTGTCGGACAATTAGCAGGGGGCACAAACATGCAAATATCTGCCTATTACCATATACATAGTTAGTAGTTTTGTAACTAGAACCAATGTGCTGGTTGCCCCTATTAATATAATAGTGCAGTACACAGGAACATGGTATCCTTCCACTTGTCTGCCATTTTTCAGATGTTAAGTACAAGTTTGCCTTCCCCATGTCACCCCCACACACACTGAACTGCCCATTACATCAGAGCTGAGAGGAAAAAAATTATGGCTATGGCCCACCCACTGCACATCTATTTTAATGCAGCTGCACTTACATGCAATGTAAAATTTGTTCACCTTAATTAAGTCCCTTTAATCTCAGCACTTGTAATAGGGTCAAATGTTAATTTAAAGGAAAAGTAAATGTTTTTCTTTTTCTATCTGTAAATTTGCTCTAAACAGCCCCCCAGATTAATGTACCTTAGTCCCTGCTGCAAGTCTGCTCTGGTTTCTGTGTTATCAGCAGCTTGTTTCCCCTTCTTCCTGGTGCAGAGTGAAGCCCAGCCCCTTAGTTTACTGAGCAGTCCATTTGCTGCTGTTCCACAATAGAGAGGAAGAGGGAGCCAGTGTGTGCATTAGTAAGCTAGTTTCCCCAAGCAAAAGGTGCTGCACACACTGGTCTCTGCTATGTCATAGTATGCAAATGATCTCCAGGACTAGTCCAAGAGATAAGGTCAGCTCAGTAAGCTAAGGGGCGGGGCTTCACTCTGCACCAGGAAGAAGGGGAAACAAGCTGCTGATAACACAGAAACCAGAGCAGACTTGCAGCAGGGACTAAGGTACATTAATCTGGGGGGCTGTTTAGAGCAAATTTACAGATAGAAAAAAAAAGGTTTACTTGTTCTTTAATATAAATGTTTAAGTAATGGGTGTTAGGTAGGCCACTAGGGGAGCTAGAGGATAACAGCTGTGAGGGAGAATATTAGATTATATAAGGGAAGGTTTCAGGAAGTGATTTTTAGCGATGCATCACGGGGAGCAAGATGAGCAGTGGGCACTAGAGCAACAGATAAATTGTGTATACCACACAGTATTTTAATCTAATCGAGTATAGAACGAGGTAGAGTAACAATTGTAGAAATTTATTTGTAATTTTAAAGAAGAAACAATAGAGCAACACTAGAGCAACAGAGTCATCTCCTGGAAGAGGTACTGAGCCTAGATAGTGTGAGGCCTAGTGGTGTACAGTGGCAGATTTAGTGGGCAGATACCCCAAGGCCGTGCGGTGCTTGCGCCTGGCCGCGAGATTCTAGCTCCCTCTCCGGAGGCCATGCCATGGGGAAGCTCCCCAGTGCTTTTCGGAAAGCGGATGGGTGGCATGCCGCCCCTAATATTTTGCCACCCTAGGCCTGGGCCTTTGTGGCCTAGTCACAAATCCGGGCCTGGTGGTGTAATAGCTGGAATCCCACCAGCCAAGGTTGAAGGGGAAAGGCTAGATCTGGATTTAGCCGGCCAGGACCCAGTTGGGGTGTCTGCAAGCGTGTCCCCCCCGGCAGTGTGCTGTTACAGACAATGTTCTGCTATACATGCGCAATTTAGAATAGAGTGGGCAGGTATCTCAAGAGATGCCTGCCCACTCTTTTCCAAATTTTGCATGTGTTGCTCCCCTTTGCTGATGGTCTATGGAGGAATATAATTGAACTACAAATCTATGCCTGGTGTGCTTCACTCAAAGGTTCCCCCACACACAGAGGTCAGTAGCACTTCAAAGGTAAGGCACAGGAGATATTATCCCCGCTACACACTGCTTCCAGGCATAAACTCATTTTTCTTTCTCCCAGAACTCAGCTTAATCCTACTTCAGTGCACATAAATCTCACATGAATCCTGTTGAAGTTACTGCAACACACTACAAAGTAGCCAGTGAGTGCCTGTGGTTAAATCAACTGCCGACATACATGACACTTTGCCTCTTGCAGTATTGAGTGGTGTTTGATATCTGCTTACCCTTTTCCTGTTCATTTCTCATGCTTTTGGCATATGTATTGCTTTCTTTCCTTTTCATGAACCTTCTGTTCTTATCTTGGCTGACCCAGAAAATGTCTGGATTTTTGTACAAGGCAAGAGCTTTTTAAAATCCTTTTGCTTTTCAAATGATTTAAAGATTCAAAGTGTGTGTCTTGCTATACATGATATTCTATATGACTTTTCTGCCGTGTGCACCAGTATGTGAGTGCAGCTGTTTTGCCTTTATGTATACAGGTATATATATGTATGGGATCCGTTATCCAGAAACCTGTTATCCAGAAAGCGACAAATTACCGAAAGGTGGTCTCCCATAGACTCCATTATAATTTTTAATTAATTTTTAAAAATTATTTCTTACCTCGTACTTCTTCCAAACTAAGAATGAATCCTCATTGGAAGCAAAATCAGCTTTTTGGGTTTATTTTCGCAAAAGGCCCTGTATTACTTTACTTTGTGGCCTAAAATAAAATTCTCAGTTGTTATACAAGCCTGTTTGTGGGATCTTTGAGTGCCAGCTTCTTTGACTGGTGCTGGTGCAGGCTTTTAAGTTCTGCTGGGAGAAGAGGTATAATAGAGACACACCCTCAGCAGACTGATTTGCTTACAAGAAGCAATACCTATGATTCTGTCGTGGGAAAACATGTTTTTTTCAAAACGCATCAGTTAATAGTGCTTCTCTGGTAGACTTCTGCACTGAAATCCATTTTTCAAAAGAGCAAACAGATTCTTTTATATTCAGTTTTGAAATCTGACATGGGGCTAGCCATTTTGTCATTTTCCCAGATGCCTCTGGTCATGTGACTTGTGCCAGCACTTTAGGAGGGAACAGTTTTCTGGCAGGCTGTTGTTTTTCCTTAGACAGGCTTAGTATGCAGTGGGACATGGGTTTTACTATTGAGTGCTGTTCTTAGATCTACCAGGCAGCTGTTATCTTGTGTTAGGGAGCTGCTATCTGGTTACCTAACCATTGCTCTGTTGTTAGGTTGCTGGGTGGGGGAGAAAGGGATTGGGTGATATCACTCCGACTTGCAGTACAGCAGTAAAGAGTGATTGAAGTTTACCAGAGCCCAAGTCACATGACTTGAGGCAGCTGGGAAATTGACAAAATGTCTAGCCCCATGTCAGATTTCAAAATCAAATATAAAAAAATCTGTTTGCTCTATTGAGAAATGGATTTCAATGCAGAATTCTTTTGAAAATTTTTTTTTCCCAGTGACAGTATCCCTTTAACTAAGAAATAATTTGCCCTGCTACTGATAAAGGTCCAGGAGCTTGGAGAGCAGACTGTGCAGACTACTGTTTGAGATATAGGGGGTAATGTATTAAAAGGCTCTAAGTTTGCCCAGGATCAGTAACCCATTGCAACCAATCAGCAGATAGAATCTACTAGGTACTTGTTAAAAAGCAAACATCTTATTGACAGCTATGGGTTACTGCTACAGGCAGGCAAACTTAATGGCTCTTATTCCATATGTGGGAATAGAATCCTTGTCCAAATCATTCCGATTCTTTATTGATATAGCACCAACAAATTCCAAAGTACTTTGCAGAGATTATACATCATTCACACAAGTTCCTGCCCCAGTGGATCTTACAATCTAATGTCCCTATCACATTCGCACCAATAATGGTTAGTTTTAGGAACCAAATAACCTGCCTTTATGTTTTTGGAGTTTGGGAGGAACCAAGGATACCCAGAGAAACCCCAACAAAAGCACAGAGATAACAGGCAAAAATAAAGATTAGTTATCCAGACATTGGAACAATAGTCAAACAGAATTAGAAAAACCCTTTTACAGACCTTTACTGGGAATCAAAGACTTTGGCATTCCAAATAGACAGGGGATTGGATTGTAAAGGTAATCCAATAAATAACTCCCTCATTCCAACAAACCACTTGGGCAGAACTTGCTGGATGTTAGTAACTCACTGGTTTCTACCTGATGGACAACAGCAAAACATTCATAGGTTTTCTCATAGTGACCTAGAAGTCTCTCATGTAAGTCAGACTTGTATATGTACACTACATGGCCCACTTATGATAAAAAAAACAGTGACAAAATCTGCTTCACATCGCCACAAAAAAAGATTTTTGACAACTGCGTAACTGTCACTTTAAAACTCTATGGTTAAATATGGCTTTCATCCATTGCAGCTTTTTGCGTGGTTATTCCTAGTGAGAATAACAGCGGAATTCCCCTTTATGTATACATGGTTATTTAATCACAGAAAAAACTTATATCATTAATGAAAGTCATTCATCAATAGAAGAAATTGAATCTAATAATAAAATGTGCTGCTTGCCATTCCCTGTTGAACCAGATGATGGCTGCAGAGAGCTACAATATACACAATATAGTCACTCGTATGGATCTAGCTGAGCCCTACTAACTGTAAATTAAGACATGGGAGGATATCCATCGAAAGGTGAAGGATGAAGCAGTATTCTTATGGAGTTTATTGCAGAAAATGATCTTTACATCTAAATATGGTGTCTCTCTTTAAAGTACATTTTTTTCTCTGGTGGAAATTCATTTTGTCTTTAACATTTAGAATATGAATATTTTAGGGAGCTTGCTGCATAGTTGGATTTTAGTATATTCATTGTATCCTGCATTGTGTGATAGGGGGTTAATTAATGACTTGGACTGGGATAGTTAAATTGTATATCATACCTCTATGTATAACACATGTCTGCATTTGTTTACATTGGGGTACAGGTATGGGACCTGTTATCCAGAATGATCAGGACCTGTGTTTTCCAGATAATGGATCTTTCTGTAATTTGGATCTTCATACCTTGCGTCTGCTAAAACACATTTAAACATTAAATAAACCCAATAGTCTGATTTTGCTTCCAATAGGGATCAGTTATATCTTAGTTAGGATCGGGTATATGGTAGAGTTTTATTATAACAGATAAAAAGAAAGTTTGTTTTTTTTAAATTGGATTATTTGTATAAAATGGAGCCTATGGGAGTCAGCCTTTCCGTAATTCAGAGCTTTCTGGATAATAGGTTTACAGATAACGGATCCCATACCTGTATATGCATTGTTTTTATTATTTTAGAACTCACCACTAGATGGGGATATTTTCCATCATCTTCCAAAAGGTTTTGTGAACAGGGGGAATATTAAAAGGGTTGTTCACCATCCAAACACTTTTTTTCAGTTCAATTGTTGGGAATGGGGCAAGGCTAGAAGTATAAAAATGCACCTGAAATGTACAAATAAGTCTATGTATTGAGTCGGTGGGGGTCCATAAAAATGTCTTGGAGGGGTGAATCCAGCCTTCATACCACTAGTGTTACTATAGAGGGACCCCAGGGAAAAGAGGGTCTGTTTCCTCTATAGTGTTGAAATCCCCCTCACCGACACTTTCTTTTTATTTAAATTGATGCGCTTGCACCTCAGCGATTGTGCGAGTGGCAGGGGTGTGTGCGCACGCAGGAGTCTCTATATGTGCCAGACCCTCTGAAAATATTTCTGTCGGTGGGCCCAGCATACTGTTGTTACGCCCCTGCTTCACACCTTTCATTGGACAGTGCTGCATTAGAGGTTGTCATGACTGTTCCCACATATACGAATGCAGATATCCCCTTTGTATTTGAGTGCAAGCTCTATTGAGCTGGGCCCTCTTGTATCAATTCTTGGTTTTAATTTTATATATATTCTATATATTGCTAGTAGCAGCTCATTGTTTGTGGCTACAAAATGCCCTGCCATAGATTATAGTAAGAATTACTTCTGCTAAAATACATGTAGCATCTTATGCTGGCCATACACGGGCAGATAAAGCTGACAATATCGGTCGTTTAGACAAATTTGACAGCTTATCTGCCCGTGCATGGGGGCTTCCGACGGATCTTCCCGATCAATATCTGGACACGATATTGATCGGGAAGGTTGTATTTTCTTCCGACAGACCCGTCAGAAGTCCATAGGGCCGAACGTTCGGATTACCCCAATATAGCCCTGACAGTTAGTGGCATATCAGGGAAAGAGCCGCTCGTTTGGAGATGTCGCCAAAACAAGCGGATCTTTGCATCATTGGCCAGCTTAAGTAAAGCCAGTCATCACTATCAACTGTTTTGTAGCCATGGGAAGTAGCTGCTCCTAGTAGCTCTGTGTGTCTTCACCCTTATTCATAGGGATACCCTCTTCTCTTAAAGGGCAAGGAAAGTGTAAAATAGAATAAGGCTAGAAATGCTGTATTTTGTATACTAAACATAAACATGAACTTACTGCACCACAAGCCTAATCAAACAAATGATTTATGCTTTTAAAGTTGGCCACAGGGGGCTGTCATCTTGTAACTTTGTTATAAATAGACTACATGCACATGCTCAGTGTGGTCTGGGCTTCTTAGGGATCGTCATAAATTATCAAAAAACAAAGCTGTTTGAGTTCTGCATGGCTGGTAAGTAAGGCAGGGGTTCCCCCTCCTTTTCATAAGTATGATTGTTTCCCTGCCAGAAGTTAGGGACCGTCTGAAAATTCCTATCCACAGCACTAAATGAAGGGAGAATTTCACTGCATACAGTCATGTATGCATTTTTTAAATTAAAGTATATTGGAGATAGATTTCTTTTTCATTAAAGAAAGTAAAAATTGGATTTTATTTCTTTGCCTTTTCTTGCCCTTTAACACCATCCCTGTTCATACAGTTAAAAATGTTGCATATCCCAGGATATTCTTTCCATCTAACACAAAGCCCTTAAATGCACACAAGTTTGCTCATTCATTGTATATGCTTGAAATCAGCTGTAATCTGCCACAACAACAGAGCAATGAGGTACTGTGTGACTTACAGAAAGACTGGGCTCCTTGCAGATGGGGTTATTTACCATATTCCCACAAGAGTATGCCTCTTAGGGCTCATGCATAGTGAAGGGAGAATTTATTTGCCTAGCTCGAATTCGCGGGGAATTCCTGCGATTCACCGCCAGCTAATAAATTCACAAAATGCCCGTGAAAATTCGCTGGTATCAAATTCACAAATTTTTCGTGAAAACTTTCGAAATTCACAAATCTATAGTGAAAACGTTTGAAATTCACAAATTTATAGTGACAATGTTCGAAATTCACGAATTTATAGTGAAAACGTTTGAATTTCACAAATTTTGTGAAATAGTTTAAAATTCACGAATTTATAGTGAAATTGCTTGAAATTCACGAATTTATAGTGAAGTAGTTCAAATGTCATGAATTTTTTGGGAATTTTCCGATTTTGACATTTTAATAGTAGATAGAAAACTGTACACTGGATTGAAAAATGTGTTGAGCGGTGCAGTGTGGACCATCAGCAAGTAAAGGACTATCCTCCGAAGCAGCCTGGTGCCACCACCGCTCCCTGATTTGACAGTTATGGAATGATTTGGTGACTTAAATAGACCAGTGCGGACTGCTTGCTGAATAAAGGCAGCACTGTGCTCCAAAAAAAAGTGCAAAATGCTAATAATTGTGGAATATACCTTTTTTTTCCACTTTTCAAACTTTCCAACTGAGCCCTTATGTGTGTGCAGCAGCACATGCACAAGGAACAGACTATATATATATAAAACAATTTCGTTTTCAGTTGTACAAATTGTGGTTCCAATTTTCCATCTTAAAGGCATATCATATAAATAGCTGATCGGCTACAGCAATGAGTCAAACAAGCCAGCAAGTAGCATTATTACCTACAGTGCTAACCACATTTAGATGCATTTCATTTTAGAAAAACTGGTTACAGTAAAAATAAACCGTTTCCAACATTATATAGCTGAATGTCAAGATATTAGATATAGAAAAATATATAAAAGTTGCATTTGTTATAAACTAGAATTCTAAAATGTGTTTTACAGTCTGTCACAACTTGAACTGGGCATTCTCTGCTGAGTAAAAGCTCTGGCAAAATAAAATTCAGGGCTAAGTAACACTCAGAAGACTCTGGGTACCGGGATAAATCTCTGGATTTATTCATCAGAGACACCAGGGTAATGGTAACATAATGGAACACCAGCAGGAAGGTGTTTGAAATAATTTCTCTTAGCTGCACTTCTGTTCTGAAGCTAGGGTCACATAGGTAGTTGTGTTGCCTTGAGTGACCCTATCTGATATAGCCATGTCTAGTAAGGACATACACAGTAACAGACGGAACTCTATCTATACTTAACACAGACATTGGTTACTATTACTGCTTTGCACTTGGGTTAAGGTGTTAGATTCTGACAAGGGCACAGTCTGCAAGGAGTTTGTATTTTCTACTTTAACCCTCAGGTACTTTGCTTCCCTTCCACACTGCCAATAAATAAAAAACGGTTAACTGGCTCCTGATGTAAATGGCTCTCTGTTTTTGAGTGATTGAGTTTTCATTATTGGCAAATTAATGATTTGCAGTTTGTGCTGTCTAATATGTTGGTGCTATATAAGAATAATAATAATATATTTGCTTTACCCCTTTTTATAACATCGTTATCATTTACTACAGCAATATGCATGACTAGATGGAGCAATGCAACACAATTCACCATTGTCAGCCCAGTATGCCCAGTATGCACCAAACCACTACTTTGGATTCAACCGGACCCCCGAATCCTTTGTGAAAGATTCGGCCGAATACCAAACCAAATCTTAAACATAATTTGCATATGAAAATTAGTGGTGGGAAGGGGAAATATTTTTTAGTTCCTTGTTTTGTTACAAAACTTCTTGTGATTTCCCTCCCTGTCCCTAATTTGCATATGCAAATTAGGATTTGAATTCAGTATTCGGTCGAATACATATCCTGCTGAAAAAGGCTGAATCTGATAGGAGGCAACACAAGGGAAGGTTATAGAAACCAAGCTGTTACAGAGGATGTCAGGAGAGATGGAACATGATCTAGTTGTGAATCAGTGCCTATAGCAAAGCAGAGCTCTCAGCTCCCCCAATTTTCTTGGGAAAATCCCCTCCCTTTGGCATCCTGTCACTATGTGCCATACATTTGTTTTGTTTTTTTTATTGTTTGCTTTGTTTTGTTTTACCAGCCAAGCTAGAACTATGCATGTTTAGTGAGCATAAATATGGACAGCTTACAGTTCTAGAGCCAGAAGTAAGTGATACTTATTCTTACAAAGCCTACTGCAATGATAGGGTGCCCTGCATGGGAGTTATGGAGACTTTCCTGAGGGGTTTAAACAGCAGGCAGGTTTAATAAAGGGTCAAATTGGGTTATTTTTAGCGAAAATTTGCCAAAATGACGATTCGCAGGGACATCATCAATTTACTAAAAGCCAAAGTGGACAATTCACTAGCGAAAAAGCTCAGCGCTAGAGCAGTTTTGTGCCATTTTGCCAGGCGCATTTTTGCTCAGGCAATCGATCATTAATCTCCGATACGTTACCCTTTTATATTCATTCACATATAATATTCACATTTCATTTAGTTCAATTTAACCTTGGTGCAAATAAACCCAAGAAAATGTTTTGCCTCCATCAAGGGCAAAAAGTACAATATACAATATAAGGGTCTGCACTCATAAAAAATACTTGACAAGGTGGTATTATTCAAAAAGTTTTTTTGTATTTGAATTGTAAAAAGGTACAATTATAACATTATATTGTATTCACAAAAATGAATTACATAGCTTGTATACATACCACCGCAAATAGATAAATAGATGCTAAGGATAATGGAAAGCGGATATTCCCCATTAGGGGTGATTCTCACTTGCAGGCAGGAATATCCACTTTCCATTATCCTTAGCATCTGTTTATCTATTTGCGGTGGTATGTATACAAGCTATGTGATTCATTTTTGTGAATACAATGTAATGTTATAATTGTACCTTTTTACAATTCAAATACAAAAAATCTTTTTGAATAATACTACATTGTCAAGTATTTTGCAGACCCTTATATGTTAAATATATGTTGTTTACACTTTATTTTTAACCATTTCAAGATCATGCCACATTTGTTTTTGGGTGGGCTTGAATCTAGGGCAACAGAAGATCTGTTTTGTCTTTATTTTGCTTCCTTGGCCACTTCCAGCAATTTCACCAGCAATCTCTAGTAAAGACATACTGTATATATGACCTATAACTACCCACCCTATTTAAATTGACGTAAGTGTAAGAATGTTAACGAAGTTTTGCAAGGAAGAAAGTAATGCTGCAGAAAATTCGATCAAAAATGTTTGTGGTGGCGACACTTCGTATTTTGATAAATACACATATTTGCTGTGAAATAACATCTGACAAAGTAGCACAAAGTATGATGAAGTTTCCCTTTAGTAAAATTGCCCCTAACCAAGCATTGTGGCATTGTGGCTCCTAACTTTTTACTTCTCTCACTTACTCTTTCTCTCTGCAGCAGATTCCCTAAGGGCTAGGGCAGACGGGAGATTCAGGGGCATTTTGTCGCCTGGCGACTTCTCGCTGCGACTTGTAGCCCCCGAACCTCCCCGAATAGCCAAGTCCTGGGGCGCACCGGCGTTGCTTGAAAACGCCAGCGCCTATTCACACGGAGCGGCGCGCTTTTTGAAATCGCTCCAAATTGCCTCGCGAATCAATTTGGAGCGATTTCAAAAAGCACGCCGCTCCGTGTGAATAGGCGCCGGCGTTTTCAAGCAACGCCGGTGCGCCCTAGGACTTGGCTATTCGGGGAGGTTCGGGGGCTACAAGTCGCGGCGAGAAGTCGCCAGGCGACAAAATGCCCCCGAATCTCCCCGTCTGGCCTTAGCCTTAATGGCGAAGTGGCTAATCCTAGTGACAATTCTCTAGCTGTTACCACCCATAGGGACATCTTCAAAAAAACAGGGACAGGCACCAATTCACTACAGAAAAAGACTGTCACTAGCATCACCAAGCCAAGTGCTAAAAAGAAGCTAGATCTTCCTCAATCTTCATGTCACTTCTGACATCATATCCTGCCTGCCGAAAATGCATTAAAATTGAAAAAACGCCAGCGACTTTTCCTTTTTTTTAGCAGGATAGGCTGCAAATGTCCTAATTTAGACTTTTTTTGGGTAACTATTTTCCTCCAAACATTTTATAACATATGGAACTTTAATTTTACAGTGGGTTCATGTGTAGGGCATTATAATAACTCTCTTGTCTTTATTAAGGTTCCCTGGACATGTGTAA
>CM044441.1:49009105-49100760 GCA_024363595.1 Xenopus borealis | reverse complement strand
AAAAAAGATAAATATATAGGAAGGCTGATATTTTTTTCAAGAAAAGGTGGCAACCCTAGCTGCAGATGGGCAAAGTTAAAAAAGGTGAGGACAGCAATTTTTCTTCTTTCACTAAGAACATATCCCCAGTATTCCCTCTTTGTGTTTTTGTCTCCACATTGGCTTTGGGCCTGTGAACACTGCAATCCTCCCCAAAACTCCTACACTTAATAAGGCCAAGCCAGGGCAGACAGAGCACTGGCTTCAATGCTATCAGTATACATTTTTTTTTCAGGCTGAGAGAAGTGGATCTGCTCCATGCCCCATCTCCTTTTATTTGAATAAGATCAGTGTGCATGCAGTCATATGTAGTGGAGCAGAGGTCAGTCCAGATACACAACAGCAGTTTTTCAGGCCGACCCCCACTACACTGTGTGTGACACAAGTAGAAGTTATTCAAATGAATTGAGATGGGGCATGGCGTGGATCCACCTTAACAGGGCCAGAGGTAGGGGAGGCAGCATTGGTATATTCCAAGGGTTTTAGTCTCCCCCCATGGTTGCCCCAGTGACGTGCTTCTTCTGACTACACCTATTTCTGGCCCTGTAATAAAGTATATTGTTTACAAAAAAAATGGATACGTAAATTATAATAATATAATGAAAACATATAAAAACATTAATGGCATGTTCACTCAATAAAAAAGTAAATTCATCAGTATAATAATATTTAGTTTCCTATAAGTACACTGCAGTGGAAAAATATCAAGAACAGAAAGAGCTGCCCACACTTTAATTCCTCAGAAGTTTGGTTTTGTTGCATTATGTGAAACACATGTAAATACATATAGGCAATAAGGGACATGCAGCAGAGGAAAATGCAATAATACAGAAACATTTAGAAAACCTATGCAAAATAAAGATGTTTGTACATTGCAGCTAATAAAGAATGACAGAAAAGACAGCTGTACTTTATTCCCAGCGCCTGGCTATTGTTAGTTAAAGAGAAATTGTTGCACTGTGTAAATCTATCTCCTACTTGTCTGTCTCCCACAGAAACACTGACTTTATCAAAGGGATTAGATATTTCAGAATCAGGATGTGAGCTTAATAAGATAACTGGATTTAATTACACCCTGGTTTTAAACCTTTACGGTAAATCTAAGGAAGATATTCCTGTAAGAATTTATTAGCTTTTCTCCAAAGGCTTGTCACACACAAATCCATCTGTTTGATGTCCCCCCCACCTTTCGAATATGGACCCAGAAAATAAATGACTACAGAGGGAAGTCACATTGAGACAATAAAAACAAAATCCCTCAGTTGATTTCCAGGTGACAGGCTTGGTAACCTTCCTCTGAGTCTGATTCACGGGCTCATTTGCTTAGTGAGTCATTGTGACTCACCACAGATACTGGAAACCCAACTCCATGCCATTTGTCTTCATCCTGCTCTGTTTAACATTTCACAGTATTCTTGGCAGGAGGTTTTCCTGGGCCCTATTGATTGGGCACTTTCTTCCTCTCATAAGATATTCCTTCTAATGAGGCCTCTGCATTAAGGACAATTAGCTGTCTCACTGGCACATCTGACATTCATGCACATGCAGCTTGCTGTTCCACTTTCATCAGTATTATTAGTCTTACCTACGGGGTGAGTCACCTCTAGTAACTGTGTGTTCCCAGCCATTCCCCATAGTGATACTTTAGCTTCTGGGAACACAGTGGCTCTGACAGCATTGAGACTGTAGCAACCATTTCACAGAGGCAGAATCATGGATTGGCAATGTGTCCTTGACTAGAGGCTTAGATAGCAACATGGTGCAAATTTGGCTCAGCTTAGTAAACAGTTGTAACCAATCAGAAATTATTATTATTATTTTTTTTTAACATTCCTTTTATTAAGCAATTTCACAGTGTATTGCATACAATATAGGATAAATAGTAATAAAAGAGATTTTAACATAAAATAAAAAAGTGGTGTCTCTTTATTCAACTTTACTTTATCGCCAAACGGTATCCTACTTAATGTGTATCACTCTCTGGGTTGTTGCTATTAGAATTAAGGTTATGATATACTATCTTAGGAATGATCATCTATCCCGGATTCCCAGACTTTTTAAAATTTCTCCGGACATCCCCTTTTTATGTAGGTAAGCTTGTACAAGGGAATAGCTTTCTCTACTAATTGTTCCCAAGCTTGCACGGATGGTCCTTGTTTTGAATTCCAATGTATTGCTATAGTTTTTTTGGCATACATACTTAGTATAGATATCAGAGTGCGAGGTGTCTATGGGAAACTGTGTCTTCCATCTGATTTAATATTAACACCAGAGGGTCCAGTGGAAGTTGGATCTCTGTTCTTGTATAGATTAGGTGTACCACTTTCTCCCAAAATGAGTGTATAATTGGACAACACCATATCATATGGATAAAGTCTGCTGAGGCATGTTGGCATCTAGGGCATTCTGTGGCTAAATCAGAATCGAGTTTATTTAGCCTTTTAGGGGTAAAATATATTCTATGTAGGTAGTTTAGCTGAGTCATTTTATCTCTACTGCTAATTACCCTTTCAGATACTGTATCTAGAGTGTCTTCCCACAAGAAATACGTTTTTTGTTAATACAGTTGTATTACTTTTTAGAGTACAGAACTAGGCCAAAGCTTTTTTTGTGTTTCTACCTATGCTCATTTGTGCCCAATATAAATTATTTATGTAGTTGTACATTATTATCATTTATAAAGATGTACTTTAGAAAGTAAATATTTTACTAATAACTATGATGGTACTTTCATTTTCCTACAATTGCTAAATTGCTTGTGTTATCTTTATTGCTTTTCCACGGAAGAGTACCAGCAACAAAATGTTGACAACTTTTCTTGACATTAGCCTATGCATGATAGGATTGCCATGGGGCAGTTTCAGTGACGTCTATTTACAATGTCAGTATTGAGGTCTGTCTGCCTACTTCACTGATCATTTAGCCTATTTGACATGGCCTAGCCAAGCTATTTGATGGCTCAGTGGCAAAACTACAGGAGTTGCAAGATTTGGCAAATAGGCCCCATGCACATAAATAATTTCACAATTTGAAAAGAAAAACTGCAGTAAATTCACATTAAAATAATTCAGGCTTAATGGATACAAGTGAGTGAGATGGATAAAGAAAATGGTGGTTATTGAGGATTTGTCTGTTTGGGTAATAAGGAAGGGGACCTGCTGCTAAATTTAGCAAAGTGATGTCAGGAACTCCCTGGATTCGAACCAGGGACCTGTTGTATATTGATAAAGCATGAATGTGCACACTCCAAATTACTCAAGAAAAACAAGGGGTAAATGCAAAAAGAGTTTACTGAAATCATTAGCAAATATATTACAGTACTGTCAATACATGGCAAATCACAACATAGAAAATTTATATACATACCCCTTTGGGACACATAAGGCAAAAAGATCAAACCACAAACTGCGGATACACAGGCCTAATGGTGAGAATACCCCAACGTTTCGGCACACAAGCATTTGTCAAGGGGATTCTGCTGTATATTGGCCACTGCTCCTTCTGCTTTAGCCACAGGAGGCAGTGTGGAGTCAGCCTGAATATCACAGAATGTCTGACTCTACTTCCCTGTCAATACACCCTGGTCAATGCCCACATGCCAGTTGCAGGAAATTGTTCATTAAAGTGATACTGTCATGGGAAAAAAATTTCTTTCAAAATGCATCAGTTAATAATGCTGCTCCAGCAGAATTCTGTACTGAAATCCATTTCTCAAAAGAGCAAATACAATTTTTTTATATTTCATTTTGAAATCTGACATGAGGCTAGACATATTGTCAATTTCCCAGCTGCCCAGTCATGTGACTTGTGCTCTGATAAACTTCAGTCACTCTTTACTGCTGTACTGCAAGTTAGAGTGATATCATCGCCTCCCCCCCCCCCAGCAGCCTAACAACAGAACAATGGGAAGGTAACCAGATAACAGCTCCCTAACTCAAGATAACAGCTGTCTGGTAGATCTGAGAACAACACTCATAGTAAAAACCCATGTCTCACTGTGACTCCTTCAGTTACATTGAGAAGGAAAAATAAAAGCCTGTCAGAAAGCAGTTCCCTCCTAAAGTGCTGGCACAAGTCACATGACGAGAGGCAGCTGGGAAATTGACAAAATATCTAGCCCCATGACAGATTTCAAAATGGAATATTAAAAAATCGGTGTGCTCTTTTGAGAAATGGATTTGAGTGCAGAAGTCTGCTGGAGCAGCACTATTAACTGATGTGTTTTGAAAAAAACATGTTTTCCCATGACATTCCCTTTAAAAGGCCATTTAAGCCTGCTCCCCTGACACAATGGGTCTGGAACATTGGCCATTCTGCCTAATCAAAGCCTTGTGTTCAAGCTGATCTTGTTCCTGTTCCTACAAACTTGTCCTTGCACCTGAGATGATTATCCTGTCCAGTTAATCCTGCTACTCTCCGTGTTCCCACTGATCTGATTTCCTGATTTGACCTTGCCTGTTACTTGACTTGGTACATTTGCTGCCTGCTCTTGACCTTTGGCCCATTTTCTGGATTTGTGTCGTCTGCCGCCAGTGGTGTAACTACTCGCTGGTGGGCCCTGGTGCTGGATTGGCACCGGGGCCCCCCTATTGGGCTCTCCCCCTATTAATTGTACATTGGAGTTCTCCTAGCCTCTCCAGCGGACCCTGGTGCACCCGTGCTCCCCTGGTAGTTACGCCACTGTCTGCCGCCCACCCTTGACTTTTGGCCCATCTTAAGGACCTTTTCTGTCCATTTCCTTTTTCTTTTTTTTTTTATTATAAATTCTTTATTTTATATCTTTGCATTCAATAAAGACATATTATTATATTATGAACATGTTTCAAATGTGTGCATATTGTAGCATCATTTGCGGTACATCATGGTGTGAGTACAAGACAAAGTATGTATGCATGTTAATTCTTATTTGTTTTTAATCAAACATGTAAAGCAAACAAATAAACAATATTGGGCAGAGAGTCTTATTCTTTTCATTCAATGTTCACATTTTCTTTAACAAACATCACAAAACTTTAGTTTTTGTAAGCGGTGTATTATTCAGCACATAGGCTCTGTAAAAACCAGTATACCTATAATATAATACTAACAAGGGGTCTAGCAATAATGTATATATACAGTATATATACTTCACTTTGGAATGAATCATCCCTGGACCAGCACTTCCCTTTGTGAAATCTTTATTCAAATACACATATGTATTTGAATGAAGATGAAAGATTTCACAATGGGAAGTGCTGGTTCAGGGAGAAAAAATAAACCATGTCCCTCTGTCTACTCTTAAGGCTAGTCTAGACGAGAAGATTCGGGGAGATTCATCACCTGGCGACTAATCGCCTCGCGACTATCTCCCCGAACCGCTTCCCCCTGCCTTCCAGTTGCTTCAATGAAGAATCGCCTGCGCCTATTCCCACACAGCACTGTGTTTTTCTAAGTTGCTCAAAATTGACTCACACAGCGATGCGTGGGAATAGGCGCAGGCGACTTACAGTTTAGCGGGCGCAAGATACGGGCAAGCAATTCAGGGAGATTAGTCGCCCAAAGAAGTGGCGATTAGTCGCCAGGCTACTAATCTCCTTGAATCTTCCCGTGTGATAGCCCTTACCCTCCTCAGAACACAATACCATCCCCAACCAACAATATGGTTGCTGACTCGCCACTACCACTGGTCCCCTGGTCACACCCACTGCCTCCAGTAGTTACACAAATGCTCATTTAATATCCATCCATTCAACAGTACAGGGAAGCCTGCACAATTTTTTCCAATTGGTAATAGGATACTGGGCAGGTAACATTTCTCCCATCTTAGGGTAGACAGCTAATTCATTATAAAAGTGGAAATATTGTATACGTCTTAAGAATGTATACATGTAACTTCTGTTCAGGTGGCATCATTGTTAACACTGGTGTGTTAGTATTGAATACTTGTCTCTGGGCTGGTTATGGTAGAGCAGTGTAACCAACAGTAATCATTGGGAACAGACAAAGTAATCAATGGGAAGAGGTTTCTTCCCTATAGGGCAACATGAATGCATGATGCTGTTCTCTATTATGAGCTGAAATAATGCCATTTTATTGTGTTGAGAGTCAGAAATCCTGGTTTCTAAGTGCTACCATGCCACAATTATGGTGGTGTATGCCACTGGCTTGGCTAAATAATTTCTATAAGGCATATGATGGCATATTGTGCATAAGTGGGATATCACCCTGAAACAATGCATTTCATCAGCCTGTGGCTCAATAAAACTGGCTAAATACCATTAATGCAAGAGTGCTGTTTGTTTCTTTGCCCAAGCAAGAGTCAATGGCTATGTCTAACCAGACAACCAATGGACAAGATCGCTAAAATCTGGATTAATGTGTTACTGCTATAGACAATACACATAACCTAGATACTGATCACATCATTAGGCCATAATACACATACAAGAAAAATAATATGTTTGTGTTCATATGACCTGTTCAGTCAGGTGTAAGGAATACCCCAGATATTTCTACTTGAATAACTGTTTAAAGCTCTCATAAAGAAACATGGCCGGGATAGTCTCTTCATCCTTCCTCCCTCAAAAAACCTGCTTCCGCATACAATACTTTGCTCCTGCATGCACCAAGGTTACTAAGGTTTTTTTCCACATGCCATCATGCCATGAATAGACAGCATTTCCCCTTCTAGTACAAACTCCTATGTAAGTTAAGTTGTGCATAAAGGTTATTGGAAGGCTAATATTCAGTGGAGCAACTTCCCATGCTATTCTTAGCTAATCTGTGTGACAGACACATGAACCTACAGCAAATGTATGCCTATTAGGGAATGCAACCCTCACTCATGTCTCTTGTGTAGAACATTCTATACTAAAGTACAAAACCACATACCAGACAACCGGGTAGGGAAGTTAAAGCTGCTGCTTTTTCATATACAATCATGTTTACCTGATCAATCTCTATTTGTACATAATTTGTGTATACACTTCTTTTGTATATTTGTATGTTTCACAGCACTGTGAAATATTTTTGGTGCTTTATGTGCATGGGCAAAACTAGGGATAGGCAGAAGAGGCACAAGGCTAGGGTGCAATGGTGGGCTTGTGGGGAGGTGTGAGTAGGGGTGCAGTGGGTGCACATGCCATGGGGAGGGTGGTGTATGTATTGGAATGACCACTTGCCTTCATCTGAGACCTGGCCTGGAATGTGTTAATAACAATAATAATTACCTATGTCTCACATCTACAATACTGTGCATAATTCAGGAATAAAACTGGCAACTCTTGCTACAAGTCCATAGTAAGTCTTGACTGTGAATTCTGGGAGCTGTATTTCTCCAGTATATGGTGAAAATATACAGTGGGAACACAGGTTTAGTATTGCAAGAACTGACCTATAGGGTGCCCTGGGGATACTATGCACCATAGTAACAATATGCCACTGTGCACCAAAATGGTGTCTCCACTTCAGAAATATTGGACCCAGTTTTTTCATAAAAAAAGAGGAGACCGATCCAGAAGCCCATGGAAACCCCAGCAGCAGCACATGAATAACATCACCATGTAATGTTTAAGGTCACACCACACAGATCATTATGACAGAATAAATCAAGGTTTAAGCTAAAAATAATACATAAAGTAAACTAAATTTCATGTGTGGTCAGCTTTGTGCAAAGTTGCTGATATGGACTAATGGACATTATTGGGCCCACTTACTGACACTAGGACACAGTACAAAAAAAAACAACTGCAAACCAGCATGTTTTTCAGATTACGCTGCCCTGTGATCATCGCCTGTGGGTGCAAATTCTTGTATTCCAAAATGTTGTATTCGAAAATAGCCTAGTATGCAAGTAGTTGTTGAATAAGGGGTGAGATGTTGTACTTCTTGGACTATATTTTTTAAATATAGAAATTGTCTGTGAACTATTGGGATTTGGTTTAATCTTTTAAGTTCAGCTTGTAGCTGCATATATTCTATAGTATCATATGGCTGATGAAGGAGCGTATCATAAAACATAGCTGGGTGATTGGGATTATTTGGGAGAGGTTCTGATCCCCTTTACACCAAGCACTAAACTAGTCGTTTTAAGCTAAACCTTAGTGTGCTGACAATTTGTCAGCAATGTAACTGCCTCTCCAAAGGCCCAGGGGTAAACTTTACACTCAGGTGCCACAGTAGTCCCCCTGCCTGTGGGCTAATTGCACAATGAACCTGCCTCTGTTGCCCCTGCTTGACCCAACAGGGAGGCAGTCCCAGGTGCACCCTCCACCAGTAGTTACACCACTGCTATTTGTGTCGCTATTACAACCTAGCTATTTCAACCTTTTGATTACATATATTGTAGGTGGTCCAATGATTCCATATTTGCAGACTGGAATTATCAGAAATGTGGAATCAGAGTTTAACTTTTTGTCACAGAGTTACATGGAAGCAGAACAAAATGTGTGTAGATAAATAAAAGTTAATACATACAGTATAAAGTCATGCACTTTAGCTGCAGAAGCAAGCAAGCTAATAATCAATTTAAGCAGAAATGGGAAAGATTTGAAGAAAAGCAAAGAACTAGGCAGCTGCAAGGGTCAATAACATATTAACATGCCTTAAAGTGTATTGGATTCAAATGATCAAAGTACATTTAGACAAATAATTCTTTAATTGCACTATATTTGTAATGTAGTGAACACTGTTTACAACAATTCAAAATGGATGTGCTACACAAAGGTCTCGAGCAGTGATCCCCAACCAGTTGCTCTCCAACCCCTTGGATGTTGCTCCCAGTGACCTCAAAGCAGGAGCTTATTTTTTAATTCCTGACTTGGAGGCAAGTTTTGGTTGTATAAAAACCAGGTGTACTGTCAAACAAATCCTCAATGTAGGTTGACAATCCACATAGGGGCTACCAAAGGGTCAATCACAGCACTTATTTGGCACCCCAAGAATATTTTTCATGTTAGTGTTGCTCCCCAACTCCTTTTACTTCTAAATGTTGCTCACAGGTGCAAAAGGTTGGGGATCCCTGGTCTAGAGAATTGTCAAAATACAACAAGGTGAATTAAAGGAGCATTAACCCTAAAAACAAATGTAACTGGAATTGTTACTTGCTGTGTTTTATATAATGAACTTACTTTACCAACACAGTGGTTCAGGATATGCATTACAGTAATGATTCAGGCCTTTAACATTGTCACAGAAGCTCCCACATCTGCTTTTGTTAGGAGTGTCAGTGACTCTACACTTGCTCAATGTGCTCTGGGCAGCTATAGAGAGGTTGTCTCAAAACATCAAACAGAAATTTAAGTTCCTCTAGTAGATGAGCTGATGCTTATTAGAATATTAAATTCTGATGCTAATTGTGCTTGGAGCTGCTATATACTGAGAATCTGGATTAATTACTAATCATCCTTGTGTGCTACATTTATAGTCTATATATAAAGTATATTGTGAGTCAATAACTAAGCTTAAGCAAGCACAGAGCATGTGCAATAACAGAAAAGAAGATGGGAAGCTACTGGGTGCATTTCCAGATCCATGGAGCTTGGACAGTTGTTGCCTTAGGCTGGTAAAGAATCACAACACAAGTGCAATCTTTTTTACCCTACTTATTTGGTTAAACTTAAATCCACCTTTTAGGGAGCTGATGAGCTAATTATGTTTAAAGTTATTTCTGTAGAAACAATTCAAACAGGCACCCCTAGGCCCACTGCTGTTTGTCGCCCCCATACTCTGCCCTTTATTTGCAAATTTTCATCATCAGGACCAGAGCAATGGGGATTAGTGATGGGCGAATTTATTCGCCAGGGGCGAATTCGCGGCGAATTCCCGCGATTCACCGCTGGCGAATAAATTCGCGAAACTGCCAAAAAAATTCGCCAAAAAAAATTAGCCGCGCGTGTCGTTTTTGACACGCCGCGCGCCGAAAATGACGCGACGGAAACGACGCGCGTCAGAAATGACGCGACGCGCGCCTGGTTTCGCGAATCGGCGAAAAATTCGCAAATTTTTCGGCGAAGCGAAACGCGCCCGTTTCGCCCATCACTAATGGGGATTGGTGCATGGGAAATTTAAAAAAACTATCATATCTCCTGCTTATCCCCAGTGTTTCTGAACCAATGCTGGTGTGGCTTGGCAGCATGACGCCCTCTAAAATCCTGCCACCCTAGGCCCGGGCCTTGGTGGTTTTCCACAAATCCAGGCCTTTATACACAATAAAAGAAGATCTGATGACACCTGTAAACGATAAATCTTCTGCCATGTGGCAAAGTGACAACATAAAGTGGCCATACACATGAAGATTTGCTTGGTAGGCAAGGCTGCCAAACAAGTGAATCTTTCCCAATATTCCCACAGGAGTGGATACATGCAGTCCTTGCTCCGAGGCATTTTAAACCTGTCATACTGATATTTTCCTGATTTTCAGGAAAGTCTGAGTGTGTGGCCACAGAAACACAGAAAGAAATCACCAGAGCTCTGTGTAACCCATGCTGTGGAGCAGACCAGCTGCTAGAAGCCCCTCATTTGATGTGAGTCCTACACTGCCTATTAAAGGACAAAGAAAGTCTAAAAATGAATAGGGCTAAAATGGCATGTTTTATATACTGAAAAATACTTGTCAATAGCAGCAATGATCCAGGACTTCAAACTTGTCACAGGAGGTCACCATCTTGGAAAGTGTCTGCGACACTCACACGCTCAGTGGGCTCTGAGCAGCCAAGCTTAGGGGTTGTTGCAAATTATCAAACAGAAAATGAGGCTGGTCTGTAATATAAACTGATGCAGGGATTATTATTATTAAATTCTGATGCTAATTGCATTGGTTTCTGTATTAATGACTAATCAGCCTTATATTGTGACATTTCTATTCTATGTGTTCTGTATATTTTGAGTCCGTCTCTAAGCTCAGTAAGTGACAGCAGCACAGAGCATGTGAATCAGTGAATCAGCAGAAAAGAAGATGGGGAGCTATTGGGGCATCTTTGGAGACACAAATCTTTACTGCTAAAGGGCTGTGGGTGCCTTGGGCTGGTACAGAAGCCAAAAACATAATGTACAACATTTCTAGCTACTTCTTTAGTTTCACTTTCCTTGTCCTTTAACATTCTAAAGGTGGCCATACACAGGCAAATTTAAGCTGCAGATATTAGTCATTTAGACTGATTCGTCAGCTTATCTGCCTGTGAGTGTGGCTTCCAACGAGTCCCCCCCCTATCGATAACAGGCCAAAAACAAGCCTTATAGCGAATAGGTAGGTTTGATTTTTCCTGTGAATGAGGACAGCATCGGTTAGTTGATGCGGTCCTATGACCCATTGGCACCCATTCTCTTCATAGTAAAATGATATCACCCTGCCGTTAGTGGGCATATTGTGCAAAAATACACTCATTTGGTGACCTCGCCTAATGAGCAGATCTTATCATGTATGGTCACCTTAAAACATTTAAAATCAAGTCCCCCATCATACAGTGTGTAGTAAGGCCATGTTGCAATTCATAACTTCTTTACTGTAGTAAGGCCATGTTGCAATTCATAACTTCTTTACTGCCTTGCATAAATATAATCAGCATGTACAACTTAGAAATTAATTTAGAAAACCTGTCAATTCAGAACATACTAATTGCAGGTTTGCCGAGGTAAATATTGAATTATAGTGCCTATAGTTCAAAAAGTGTTTATGCCACAATGGTGCTTTGTTTGATCTGAATATATTCTGTTGGCTCATTTGCTTACTTTTTACAATTGCTTTTTAGTAATATGAACCCTATGGATTCCTGGATATTAGAACTTTGATGTAATTGATACTACTTGCTGATTGAATTAATAGGCCAGTTGAATGCGCTCGATATAAATTCATTACCATTATATGAGCTTTCAGGATTTGTTATCCTAGACTAGCCAAAAGGACAACAGTTCTGTGATGCCGAATCCTATGAAAAATTATGTGCAATGATCATTTTTTTTCCTTTTAATTCAATTAATATCAATATTGTTTTGAAATTTTCAAATGAATGCTGACCAGAAAGATAGATTAATATTAGTATTTTCTAAAGGATGGAATCCAATCAGATTTAGTATTTGGAATCAATCCAGAATGCTTTTTCCATCTCAAAAGTGGAGGGGACAAAGGAGGTTTCACAATAAAATTTTAAATTGCGTAATCACATCATAATGCCTGAAATAGCATTTTCACATGCTAACACGGTTTGAATAACCTACCTGAGGCAATTTATATTTCCAGCAGTGGCAAGCTTTAATACGGGTGACAAAATGACCCATGTGTCATTACACGTAAGGCCAAGGGTTATGGCACATAAGTAGCAATAATGAACAATGCAATCTCCCTGTCCTTTCCTATTTATATACACTGCTGCACCACTGAAACAAAGTAGTAGTAACTGACTATCCATTTCCTTCAGTACTATTTAAAGAACAGTTAATAGCAAAGGACAGACAGATACAACTGAAGAATTAAACAATTATACCTTATGTGTATTCAAAAGTTGAAACGTTGCTTAGAATTGATTGCTTTCATTATGCATAATGTAATATTTGGGCTTTTTTTTGCATCTTACTTAAAAGGGCCAATAACACAATAAATTAAATTAGCTGCCAGTTAACTGTACTGGAGGATTCTCCAGATTTTCATAGGTGATACCATATCATTATTTTAGAATGCTCTTCTGCTGTGCTGCCTGCACCGGAAACATTACCTCTTATAGGGTGCAGGCAGAATGTGCCAAAATGCTAGATTTTGCATTTCGCTCCAAAATCCGCCACGTCTGTCTGCACTAGAGCAGCGATGATGTTGCAGCGAGGGAGTGTATTTTCAGTCTGAGTTTCTCCACAAACCATGATCTGTATGGTGTTGCCCTAGCCTAATTGCCTCTAAGAAGCCTTTCTAATATGGAAACTTTAGAAAATTATGGATATTCCTTATACTTTGTAGAATATATTTTGAACATTTGTGTCAAATAGTGTCATGGGAGAGCAGTTCTAGCATGCTTAATTGTGAGATTGCTTCATCTCTCCTTTTAATAAAAGCAAGATCTTAAAACCCAACAGACGTGCAAGCACATGCTGCGGACACAACCGTAAATGATGCTATATTGGATTTAGTGGTCTCTAACAGATCTCTAAATCAAATGTGAAAAAGATGCATAAGTTACAAAAAAACAAACAAACAAATACTGCTCAACAAAGACACTGTAATCAAGGAAGGCAAGCTTTCACACTTTTAAATCATTACTTCAACACTGAACATATAAGGTTGGCTTTTAAAATAACATTAAATTATTGCTGTTCACTATATATTCACCTAGGAAAGGAAGTATGCCTTGTGGAACCACAGGATGACTTGCATATGGCATTCAGTCATAGTTCCAAGAACATCTAGGACAACAAATAACCAGGTGCATCTAAAAGAGCAGATGTAAACCCAAAAATTAATTGATGCCACCTTGCACAGGGTGATTCTTGGAGCACTTTTGCAATTTACGTGAATTTTGTATTTAGTTATTAGCATTTTACACTGCTAATAACCAGCTTCTGGCTCAACAAATCCAATCCACGACGCCTATTTTCCACATTCAATACTCTTCTCCATCCCTCATCGACAGTATCAACCAACCTGACGCACTCCCCCCAGGAATTTGCCGATTTCTTTAAATTCAAAATAGAGTCCATCCGCAATCAGATCCCTACCTCTACTAGTGCAAACCAGCTCCTCCTTCCTATGCCCCCTTCTGCATGTCTCAGTTCCTTCCCTCCAGTAACAATGTCTGAAGTCTCCAAGCTTCTTTTGTCCTCCCCACTCACAACTTGCCCTCTTGACCCTATGCCTTCTTCTCTGCTCAAACACTGTGTGGCAGAACTAACACCACCACTTACTCACATCTTTAATTCTTCTCTAGCTTCTGGAACCTTCCCTTCTCCTTTCAAACAGGCCTGTGTAAAGCCTTTTCTTAAAAAGGCCACACTTGACCCATCCTGTCTGTCAAATTACCGCCCTGTCTCCCTTCTACCGCTTGCCTCTAAACTCCTAGAACGTATTGTGTTCTCCCGTATTACTAACTTTCTACACACCCATGATCTGTTGGACCCTCTGCAATCTGGTTTCCGGCCTGCTCACTCTACCGAGACTGCCTTGTGCAGAGTTACAAACGATCTCCAGGTTGCCAAAGCCAAAGGTCACTTCTCCATCCTTATCCTCCTTGACCTATCATCTGCATTTGACACAGTTGACCACTCTCTCCTGATGCAGATTCTGTATTCGCTTGGCATCCGGAACCAGGCTGCATCGTGGCTTTCTTCTTACCTTTCTAACCGAACATTCACTGTCTCTTGCGCTAACAAAACCTCATCTCCGATTCCTCTTAATGTAGGGGTGCCGCAAGGCTCTGTACTTGGTCCGTTGTTGTTCTCTCTGTACACTCTGTCTTTGGGAGATCTCATTCGCTCATTTAGCTTTAATTATCATCTGTATGCTGATGATACCCAAATATATTTATCCACCCCTTCATTAACAGCTGAAACAGAGGCTCTGCCTCCTAGCAATCTCCAACTAGATGAACCAGCGCCATCTCAAACTCAACCTAACAAAAACGGAACTAATCATCTTTCCACCTAAGCCTGGCCCTACTCCCCGTTTTACTATCTCTATTGATGGCATGCTGATTGACCCGGTCAATTCAGCACGCTGTCTAGGGGTGATATTTGACTCCTCTCTCTCCTTCTCTGATCATATTGATGCCACTGTCAAAACCTGTCACTTTGTCTTACGTAATATTGCAAAAATACGTCCCTTCCTTTCACCTGCTACAGCCAAGACACTCATGCATGCTCTCATCCTATCCCGCCTTGACTACTGTAACCTTCTACTAACAGGCCTGCCTAACTCCCATCTCTCCCCTCTACAGTCTGTATTAAATTCTGCTGCCAGAATTATCCTCCTCTCATCCAAAAGGGTACAGGCCCCTCCCCTGTTGAAGTCATTATCATGGCTTCCTATAAAACAAAGAATAACTTATAAACTTCTCCTCGTAGCCTTCAAAGCCCTTCATTCCTTTACACCTAACTACATCTCATCTCTTGTTTCTCTATATGTTCCTGGCCGAAACCTCCGCTCCTCTCAGACTAACCGCTTGGTTGTACCCCCCACTTCTACTGCTGTTTCCCGTCTCAAACCCTTCTCTCTTGCAGCTCCTTATATTTGGAATGCCATTCGTGCATCTCTCCGGAGAGAATCCTCCCTCAATGTTTTTAAAACAAAACTCAGAGACTACCTCTGGGAGCACCTGGATAACACCTGAACTGGCACTTGTACGACAGTTTCACCCACTGTAAAAAGCACTTTATTACCCCTCCAAATTGTGTCCGTAAGTTACCCTCCCATTTAGACTGTAAGCCCCAAGGGGTAGGGTCCTCCATCATCTTGTCTCCTCAACACTGTGTAATTATATTTTATATTTATGCAAACTGTATTTATAATAATGCACTTATTGTTACTTATTAATGCAGTGATCCCTTGTTTGTTACTAATTTATTGTTGCTGTACAGTGCTTTGCCCTCAAGGAGCTCTATACAAATAAAAATATACATACATACAACTGAGAGTCAACAACCCAATGGAAGTGTATAGAAAGTTCATAGGCAGGATTGCTGACCTTCACAGAGAGCTGTTGATCCAGAAGTCTGGTATTAGAAATCTAAAACAGTGGCACTTCCCCTTATTATTTGTTGGGTGTATGTGTGGATCAAATGATCCAATAAATTTTTTTTCGATCAATCAATCTTTCGAATCGATCGATTTGAATGATTTAATCAATCGAATTTTTTTTTATTCGATCTAAAATAATGATTCCCAATTCGTTAGCTTAGTTCTGGTGAAGTAGGTGGTCGAATAAAAATTTAAAGGGGAAGTTATGCAACCATCGAATAGTCGAATATTCTAATAAAATTTTATTCGAATTATTCGAATTCAACTATTCGATGGTCGAATTTGCTTAATTTGCATATTCAAAGATTCTAATTTTATGCAAATTCGATCGAACTTCGAATTCTTCACACAAATTTTATAAATCTGCCCCTAAGGGAGAGATTTACTAAGGGTCGAAGTAAAAATTTGAAATAAATTCGATTTTAAAATTTTTTAATTTCAACTTAATTTTGGGCTACTTTGACCATCGAATAGCCCAAAATTTTAATTTTTTTTTTTTAACTTAGAAATTCGACCCTTAGTAAATCTGCCCTAAATGTATATTAGGAATGGTGACTTATACTCTCTAAATTATACTATGGAACAGGGAGTGCCTACTGGCAAGGAAAAGCTGATTTTTTGGGGGGTTTACAATTGGAAAACCCCTCTTGGACCTTGCTGTTAGGCTACAGACTAATGCCTAGAGCAGGAGTGCCCATACTTTACTAATGTGAGCTCTACTTTAAATGATGATGTCCCATTATGATCTACATCCATACATTCTGTTCCATGGAAAATTAAACTTAAATACTGATTTATGAGAAAATGTATCTTGCTATATCTACACAACTATTTCTTATGTAACCTTAACATTATAGATATCTGAATCAAAAGCATGAAACAGGAGGTTGACTCAGACAAGCTGTTGAGTCTTGAGATCTACTGATCACCAGCTAAAGGTCTACTGGTAGATCCCGATCTACCTTTTGAGCACCCCTAGCCTAGAAATAGAAACCTAGAAAATCAATAGACTAGACATATAAAAGGCCAAAGGTCCAATAGAATAAAAAAAAAGTCAAGTAGAATTCTGAAACAATTAGCTAATAGTACTCAACATTTTTCTGGTACAGTCCACCCAATTTAACACAAATCAAAGATACAAATATATATGATCATTTTGGCCGCTATCATAAAGCAACTCCATTACAGTTACCTCTTAGTTAAAAAGACTGAATATAGAAGATTAATTCAAGTAATCTCAAATTCAAAGCTTTGTCACGTCGATAAAATATAGCCTGTACCAGAAGACAAAGGACAAACCAAATAAATAGGCACAATATAGCCTCAGCCATTCTCCTAGATGTGTTAACAGTCCTAAATAGCCTTATTAACCCTAAGAAATTAGTGTCAGCATTGAAAGAGATGCCTTGGGGATAAGCCCAAGGGACAGATGGCTACCCTGTCATATACTTAACACAAAAGCCTGATATTTTACTGCTTAACTTTAACAGGGCAATTCATTCTTTGTTAGAAGAATATGAACACCCTCCCCCAGCAACTAAAACATTTTCATACTATACAAATGTAGAAGCATCTATATACAGTTATAGTCCATTGTCCTGTCTAAAAAAAAAAGTCAATACAGACCACTCTTTTCCCACAGGCTAAGAACAATAATAAGATGAGCTATCCAGAAAAGGTTTTTCCTTTTTTTTTTTAATGGCTGGGATACATGGGTCAGTGCTAAAATATTTTTTCAACACAATTTCCTACATAAATGCAAAAATATTACTTATTACTGACAGGTATCTACCAGTCTAAGAAAGACATTATCATGTAAAAAATAAGCAACGTTTTAATGCAGATAACATTGTGGCCTGAACCACTTTTTCCTAATTAAAAAAAGCTTAGAAAATCATTTATAAGGTGTTTTGTCGGTAATTCAATGATAACATATGATACATTAAAAATATAAATGAAGTCTGTATATATAGATTGCTAGATGGAATTTAATTGGCTTATGCCACCTTTCTCTCCTAAAGTACCAAAGCATTATATATGTATGTGTATATATATTCGTCCACCCCCTTCTCTTTATTCTCTCTTCATGCAGCAGTTGGGTGTCAGATATTCATTGACAATTAGATCCAATATATCTTATAGGAGGGGCTTCCTTTCCTACCAGATGTAGTAGAGCTCACTCAAATAACTGATTCCAGTACAAACAAAATCTAATAAAATAACTGCCTTTTGCACAAATTCTGCATGTAGAGAGACATGATGTCTGGTGATTTTAATAGTGAGCTCTAATACTTCTTCTAGGCAAAAGGAGCAACCCTGTAAGATATATATTGGGACCTGGGGCTTTCTGGATAAAGGGTCTTTCCCTAATTTGGATCTTCACACTTTAAGGGGCAGATTTACTATTGGTCAAATTCGAGGGTTAAAAATCCCTCGAATTTGTACATGTGAATAGATGGGGAATATCGAATTTGAAGGATTTTACCGCAATTTGAAAAAAATTATTTAAGGGGAAGTACTGTCAAATATACGAATAGATTTTCATTTGAATCATTCGAATCGATCGAATTTTCAAAAACATTAGAAAATTCAAATTCGAATCTTTTTGAAAATTTGATTGAACTTCGAATCCTTCATGTGAATTTAGTAAATCTGCCCCTAAGACTACTAGAAAATCATGTAAACATTAAATAAGCTCTACTGGCTGGTTTTACTTCCAATTAAGATGAATTATATCTTAGTTGGTATCAAGTGCACACTACTGTTTTATTATTACAGAGAAAAAGGAAATCAATTTTACATTTTTGGATTTTATCATTATAATGAAGTCTATGGGAGACGGCCTTTCCATAACCTGGAACTTTCTCGATAATACGTTTCCTGATAATGGATCTCATACCTGTGTAAAGAAAGTTTCTTATTTCAGTATGAGGACGCTTATAAAAAATAAAATTTCCACAATAGTTCCCTATTAAAGAGACAAGGGGAAGGAAGGCCTGCTGTAGAACTTACAATCTAATTTGGTGGGTAACAAACAGAAACAAATAGGAAGATATTTAGTGCTGCAGGAAATGTGGTTGTAACTGCATCATAACTGCAGTTGCGGGCCCACCAAATTAACTGCAACCAGTTGCCTAAAAAAATCACATTAATTAAAAGTACTTCTATCAAAAGATGCTATTGTTTCGCTGTGCATCCCTGCCTCAGTGGCTCCAGGGTTCCTATATTGTGGGATGAATTAATAGATGTAGCAGACTTGTGCCTAAAGAAATGGACTCACACATAACTTTAATGATGACCTCCAGAAGTGATGCTAACTGGACCTGGAAAATTTTCAGCTCATTTGCTTGATTTGATGACTTTCCAAATGTGAGAAGCAGCAAGAGAGAACAGTTTAAAGAACATCAAACCAAAAAGTATTTTTTACCGAATAAACCAAAACAGAATTATAAGCAACTTTACAATAGGTATGAATTAATGTTAGTGTTTTAAAAGTTATTTGTATATGTAATTGCTAATGAAAGCAGTATTTGCATAACTCCTGGTTGTTTTAAACCTTTTAAACACTGTTTTTAAACACTGTTGCAAAAGCCAGTCTGTTTAACAGGTCTGTTTAATCGTTGGTTAATGGCCAGGGCAGAGAATAGACAGGGACAAACACTGCTTTCAATACCAATACATATACAAATAACTTGTATAAAAATAATTATGATACAAAGAGGTGGAGCACTCCCTAACCCAGGCAGAAGAGGCACATAGGGACAATCCAATGCCAAGCACAAATACTGTCCTATCCAATGCCCAGAGGAACCTGGATCTTACCCATACTCAACTGACTAAAAAGGGTTACTCTATATCAACCACAGAATTTTTGACCAGGGAGATAAAGCCGGAAAACTCTTAACTTGGCTAGCCAAATCCAGGGACTCCAAACACAATAAACTTAAAGGCTTAGGGGACTCTCTTTGAATGGAATTTCCACCTTTCTCTCACAACTTATCGCTTTACCATAATGTCACCTTGCAGTCAACTTATTGAATTTCCTTTTGGACATATTGCTCTCTAGAACTGAACAAACACCCCATATATTTCTGCTGTTCCACACGAAAAAGCAATAGCTATAAAATGGAAAGACAGCCACCACCCCCTACATTGAAATTTTGGATAGAACTTGTTGCACTCCCTGCAACGTACATGCAGCAAAGGACTGCCCAGTGAAATTTACAAAAGTTAAATAAATCCTATACCAACAGACTACAGATATATCTAGAGCATCATGGATTCTGATGTTTTTTTTTTTCATGCTTATGAATACATATGTATGCTTATATATTGTACTAGTGGTAGTAGTAAAGTTAGCGACCGTACTAGAGATCATATATATTTGGATAGCTCAGGGGGCTTTTTGCAAATTGACCTTAGTGCTATGGTTTTTTTGTTTTTATATTTTATGAATTGTGATGTTAAATAAATACTGTGAACACACTTCTTCAGAGTTCTGTGTACACCTAATCGAAACAACTATCTACAGTAGTTGTTACTCTACAGCCATTGTTCATGGTTACATATTTCTGATTGCTCCTATGTAATTACTGGTCACCATACCTATACATACATACATACTTCATTCTTCTCTCCCCCAGCAATTTCCACCCCTCCTCCATTTTCTATCTCTCTCCCTGTCCTGTTTTTTCTTTTCATCTTTTTATCTCCCCATCTTCTCTGTCTGCATTTTTCCCAGGGGTATAAGTTAAAAGTTACTCTAGTAGGTATATCCTGATGGCTTCTATAATCAAGCAAACTTTGGAGTCCTCCATCATACTGTCCATCGACACTAGAAAATCTGGGACTTATTTGCTCAGTGCCTCCACCTAACAGGTGCCAAATAATACATCTCAGGGAATCCCTTTAGAAATCAAATATTAAAACACATAGCAGCAACAAGGAAGTTTAATGAAAATTGAGAAGACTGCAAAGCTAGAAAAAAACTTAATTAGAACTTAATTAGAACATGTCCAATGAACAGCAAAAGAATGCAGGCTGATTGACTACCTAACACAGTCTTTTTGCAACATTTAAAAAAGCTATAACATACCCCAATTTTTTTTTTATTAAAACAGCCATACTTGTATTACCTGACTCTGGCCCTGCTCTGAACCCCTACACATTCACAGCATTTATTGTTTTTAAATTCATAATAGGTCTTTATATTGGCCTTTAAATAAGTAAATATGCCCATGGAAAGTATTTAGAACATGAACAACATTAAGAAAGATTGGAGGTGCTGAAAAAATATATTTTATAACATTTTGCATCTTTAAGTAATACAGAGATCATAGAAAAGGCAAAAATCGCTAACTTTGGAGTATTAAGAGAGCAAAACAGAATGGCTATTTGTTAAGTATTAATGTATCCTCTTATGAATTCATTAAATATAGTACTACAGTGTGCAATGTATTAATCAATTACTGTATTCTAACAGCTTAATACTCCAATTAGAGGTCTGCCTTTCAATTTTCATACATCTACTCCCTAACACAGATGTATAAAGATCCTGAAGTCAAATACCAAAAGGCTCTTTATGATATGTTTTATATTATATTTTATATTATAATATTAGTGGTAAGATTAATACTTGTTAACATGCTGTATATATTTTATATGTTTTACTTTCCACTGTGTATTCTGAATTCACACAAAGCATTTAAGGAAGTTCTCACTTTCCAGCTCATTAGACTCCACATATGTGAATGTTAGGTTTAGCCCTGGAGAACTGGATGTTTTTTAGGAGGAGTTCTGTTTGCACACTCTAAGTTCCATTTACTTAGCAGAACTAACATATACAAAGACACACATGCAAATATATACATACACTTACATATATATATGGGTAAGTTCTACTCACTACTATAAACATTTTTATACTAAGATGCAGTGCATCACCCATCACTCAGCCTGGACTGGTAGTCAAAATAGCAGCTTATTCCAGAATCCATAGACGGCCAGTCTGGTTCTATGTAGCATAGGTGCTAACTTAGTGGGGCACATTTATAAACACTTGAAAAATTTGCACATTTGCACAGACTGTTACCCATACCGACTAATTAGTGATTCGCTTTTCTTAGCCTGCTGCAGGCTAAGCAATGGCAAAAATGTGATTGCTGGTTGCCACGGGTTATTGCCTAGATACACATTTGCCCATTGTTTATAAATAACTCCCAGTTTATTTAATTACATATGAGGACTAGCACCTTCATTGCAATAATCTGATAAGATGGACATTTTTGTTTAGAAATAATTCAATACAGACTAATCGTTGTTTATACTCATTACCAATTACCCATCATGTCTGTTGGGATAAGTTATAACAGTGATCCCCATCCAGGGGCTGGTGAGCAACATGTTGCTCTCTGACCCCTTAGATGGTGCTTCCAGTGGCCTTAAAGCAAGTGCTTCTTTTTGCATTAATGGACGACAAGATTTAGTTGTACTGGCAAACAGAGCCTCCTGTAGACTGCAAGTTCACAAAGGGACTACCAATAGACATCACAAAACCGATTTGGCACCACCAGGAACACTTTGCATGTTTATGTTGCTCTCCAACTTTTTTGCATTTGAAAGCTCATGTTAAAGAAGGCTGGGCATCTTTGAGCTGCACCCTTTGCACATATTTCAAAATTTGTGTTTGTCGTGTTTGTTTGATAAAATACTATAGTTTTAATTAACTAGTATCCAATTCACCAATATTTTTGAAACTATAATGGAAATGATTGTGACTTTCCAATAATTTGCAACAGTTATATTAACTGCAAGGAATATATGTTAAATCTCTCCTATATTTATTGATATTGAGGTTTTCTTGTTGCAGTAGTGCCTCCAGTTGCTCTGTTTTCAGGTTTACCTGTGTTAGAGTCCTGCGCGGGTCCATTTTTTGGGACCTGTACCCGCAACCCGCAAACCACAACCCGGACCCGCATTCTTACCCACTTGGACCCGTGACCTGAACCGTACCCACAACCCGCGATCCGCAACCCGAACCCGCAACCCGCTGACCATCAAGAATCAGGAAGTGCTGTCATTGTAAACCGGAAGTGACATCATCGGAACTGCCCACAATCAGAAAAAAAGGAGTAAAACAGGAAGTGCTGTCATTGTAAACCGGATGTGACATCATCAGTAGTAGAAATGCTCAGAAAAAGGAGTAAAAATCGATATAGTGAGGATCCGCGACCCGACCCTCAACCCGCCATCCTGCAGAACCACCGGCCCGCTTCTATACCCGCACCCAGAAATTCTACGAGCAACCCGCAGGGTACCACGGGATTTTGCGGGTAACCTGCGGGTACCCGAACCGCTGCAGGACTCTAACCTGTGTTACTGAATAAATTGTTTGGATACATTTTTCACCACAATCTCTGGACCTTGGAGGCAGTTTCACTATATATGCAGCACTGTTCCCTACTCCCCACAGCATCTATAGCAATTTCAACTCAGTTCAGGGTTTATTTTATTTAGGCTGGATGGGGCCATATGCAATCTGAGAAGGTGTTTATATGATGTTTGGACGGGCAACAGTTTTAAACAGGTAAACAAACATAACATCTTGTACAGTGTTACACAGAACAGAGTCTGAAAGGGTCATTGCTGTCCCTGGGCATGAAGTCCAGGGTTACCATATTGTATCAACCTTATACGGTACTCGGCTTGGCAGCCCACAAGATGGACGCACAGTAACTGCGCTCCGGCAAACTGAAGTCACTTCCCGACGGAAAAGACAGGCACAAAAGCAGGAGGGCAAAGGAGCGAAAGGCAACTGACCAGTTAAGGTATGGGGCAAAAGAAAAACCTAAAGAAAGAACTTAAAAAGGTCTCCACATACTTTACACAGCCGACACACTCCCCGCCTCAAAGCTCACCCTCCGCCATCTTGGAACAACAGCACCTATTTGATACCTCACCTTCACAAACAGAGATGTCCAGTGGAACGCCAGATACAGCTCCCGCATCGGCCCAGCAACTCAGGGAAATGTTAACAGAGCTAAAAACAACACTGCAGGGGTACATCAAACAGCTAGCTGCAGACCTTCAATGCGAAATCCAGGACATAGGCGAGAGCACAGCCCACATAGAGGAAAAGATGGGTGAATTCTCAGAGGCCCGCAATAATTTGGCGGACTCCTGTACTAAGGTACAAACTGAAATAGACCAGTTGCGCGATAAAGTTATCGATCTGGAAGACAGATAGCGCAGAAATAACCTGCGACTGCGAGGTATCCCAGAATCTGTACATCCTGTGGAGTTAGAGCCATACCTCACAGAACTACTCAAAGCAGTAATACCAGAAGTACATGCGCTGGAAATATAGAACGCATACACAGAATCCCCAAGCCAAAGACAGCACCAGAAAAAGCCCCAAGAAACGTCATTGTGCTCCTCCTATTCTTCCAAACCAAGGAAAAACTATTAGCCTTATCTAGGAAAAAAGAAACCTGGCCAGCGAAATTCCAGCAGGGCAACGCTCCAGAAACGTAAAACCTACCAAGAGATCACAACTTTACTCCGCCAACACAACATCCCATATCGTTGGGGATACCCTGTGAAATTAATAATAGTGCTCAGTGGCACCCCAACCACACTCTTATCTTTGTAAGAGGCCAGAAAAGCACTAACAAGATGGAACATACCAGTCAAACCGATGGAACAGAGACAAGCACCAAGAAACTCACCTCATGCCACCAAAATATGGAACAAGGTTCCAGACGGATGATACAGGCAAGATGCAAAGCCCTGTCAAGTAAACATCACGACCTAATAAAAGCAAAGTTTAAAAGATGCAACAGTACTAGTCTAAAAACTGTTGATTAATGGGAAAACAATTGGGTAAGACTTCTCAACTGTTACTTTACCTTAGCTACCCCCCCGGACTCCGACGAGAAACATACAGGAGTCAATTTTGGTGGTCCCTCCAATGCAAACCACAAATATTCAGGAGAAGCCAGGCAACCATTGTGCTGCTTGCTTAAGTTATTTGAAGTTTTTGTTTGATTTATATTGTTTTAAACAGCTATCAATTCAATGCTATATTAATACTAATGTGCTACTGACATGTAAACAGGTATATGCTAGAACCCAGAAGGCGAAGCGACACTCCATACACACTAAATGGTACGCTTTTACTCACTAAATGCCAGGGGACTAAATTCCCCTCACAAGCGCAACCAGGCACTATATGATGCATACTGACTGAAAGCAGATGTTCTTTTCTAACAAGAAAGTTCAACCCACAAATTTCTTAATAAAAAATTTCCACACAGCTTTCACGCTTACTCCCCTACTAAAACGAAAAGCTCATAAGCTCAAAAGTTCCAGTACAAATGTATGGAGTAGTCACAGACCCCTATGGACGTTATTTACTGGTACAATGTAAGCTGGGTAAAACAGACCCTGATCAACATATATGCTCCAAATGAAAATCCAAAACCAATTCCTAACCAAAACACTAAAGAAGCTAACTCAACACAGGAAAGGAAGGTGTATAGTAGGAGGAGACTTTAATGTAACCCCAGACCCCACATTAGATATCCACAGAACCAGCATACATACAAACACCACCTCTACAAATTCCCTAGAATGAAAGTTCAGAGATATATTACACTTCTACGCCCTAATAGATGTTTGGAAAGCCAAACATCCAAGAGAGAAAGAGTACACATATTTTTCCCCTAGACACGCCACACATACAAGAATAGACCTCATATTAGCAGACCCACAAACAATAGTCCAAATTTCCAAAACTTGGATTGGCCTCCGGACATGGTCTGACCATGCCCCAGTCTGCATAGAATTATGGCCCCCACATAATAAGCAGAAACCAGGAATATGGAGACTCAACGAAACACTAATTACCAAAACCGAAACCAAACAAATAATAGCAAACAAACTCAAACAATACTTTAAGGAAAACGCACAACCAGAAATTGACCCTCAAACCATATGGTTTGCCCATAAGGCGGTCATTCGTGGGGAGCTGATTTCTGTAACGAAAAACATCTACAAGCAGGGAATCTCACAGCAGAACCAAATAGAAAAAAAACTCAGAGAACTAGAACAACAGCAACTAACTCGAACAACCCCAGAATTATCGAAAGAGGTAACTGAGACTAGAGCTAAACTTAATGACATATCATATGCTAAAACACAGTATAGACTAAAACTATTAAAGCAATTTTACTACACCAAAGGCAATAAGGCCAATAAACTTTTGGTCTCTCAACTACAACATAAGCAAGCTAAAGCAAGAATAGCCTACATTTCGACACCCCAAGCCAAACTGACAGACCCCATACACATAGCAGATCAATTCACAACCTATTATTCAAAACTATACAATCTCCAAAATGAGCCGTCAGAGTCCCAACCTACACTAGAAAGAATACATCACTATCTTAAAGATATTCAACTCCCCCATCCCACCCCCCAACAACTAGGCAACCTAAGTAAAGAAATTACACAAGAGGAAATAGAACAAACAATCACAAACCTTAAAACAGCAAAATAGCTGGGTATAGATGGTTTCACGAATCTACATTACAAACAATTTAAACAGATTTTGATACCCCAACTAGAACAACTGTATAACAACATTAAAAACACAGGCAATATTAAGCCAGAATTTCTGCTTGCACAAATAGCAACAATTCCAAAACCAGGCAAGCCTCCAGACCGATGCCACAATTAACGACCTATAGCACTGTTGAATACAGACCTTTATGCCAAGATCTTAGCAAACAGACTCAGTACCATACTCCCATCTCTAATTAAAAACGACCAGGTAGGATTTATTGCGGTGAGGCAGGCCTCAGGTAGTAATAGAAGGTTCCACAGTCTGGTACACATAATTAAACAAACAAAACAACCTACAGTGCTTCTGTCCCTAAATACGGAGAAGGCGTTCAACAGGGTCCACTGGATATATATGAGGGAAACACTAAAACATTTTGCTCTATGCCCCAAGTTCATACAGGCAATACAACCCCTGTACTCAGCCCCATCTGCCAGAGTCGGCGCTGCGGGGGTCCTGTCGGACGCCTTCTACATCACAAACGGCACCCGTCATGGGTGCCCACTTTCACCACTGATATTTGCCTTAATGGTAGAACCATTAGCCCAAGTAATCAGATCAAACCCTGATATTAAGGGCCTCACAACCCCAGCAGGGGTCCAGAAAATTGGACTCTTTACAGATGACATTTTGCTAGCTTTAACCAACCCGATAGTAACCATACCCAGTCTTTTGAAGCAATTACTATTCTTCCAGAATGTTTCATGGTACAAAATCAATACAGCCAAAACTCAAGCCATACCCATAAACATACCACAACCAACCCTAGAGGCTCTCAAACAAACATTTCAATTTGAATGGCGAGAATCCTATGTTGTATATTTAGGGCTTAAACTCCCCAAGGACCCAGAAACTATTTACAGGTTGAACTATCATCCCCTCCTACATAAGATAACCCAAGACTGCACCAAGTGGCGAAAGGAACAAATATCATGGCTTGGCCACATGGTGGTGGTAAAAATGGAAATATTACCCCAGATCTTACATCTATTCAGGACTCTCCAAATCTCTCTGCCCCCCATCTTCCTCAAAACAATACAACAAACAATCAATAAATTAATATGGCAAAACAAGCAACCCAGAATTAAATTTCAAATATTGCAATACCCTAGAGCTACAGGAGGACCGGGCATACCAAATATAAAAGCATACGACATAGCAACAATACTGGAGTCAGCTATCCGAATCCATGCTCCCTAAGGAGAGAAAAAATGGGTTGACTTAGAAGCATAATATGTAGACCACCAACAACTTACACAATACTTATGGCTCAACAAACAACATAGGCCTCCCGACAACCTATTACTACCCACCACAAGACATACCATCCAAGTGTGGCAGAAATTGGCTAACAAATACAACTTTGGCTCATTTCCCTCCCCACTACTCCCGATATCAGCCTTGACAAAGATTATCCCACAACTCAGGATCACTGGCTGGACTGAGGCAGGGATAAACCAGCTCCAAGATCTATATTTTGCAAACACCCTGGAAACATTCCCAAGACTATCAGAGAAATACAACCTAAAATCACAAGACAACTATACATACCTACAAATAACCCACTGGCTATACTCGCAAAACAGGGACTACAAAAACGGATGAAACAAAACCGCCATAGAGAGCCTCTGCAAAAGAGACTGGAATGGGAAAAGACTCATTTCAAATTGCTACAGACAGATGTTAGCACAAGACCCGAACGACAAACTAACATACATGCGGGAACAAGAGATGCAAAAAACTTTCACAATACAGCAATGGCAGAAAGTATTGAGGGCTCCACAAGGAGCGACCAACTGCACCAACCACAGAGAAGCATATATCAAATTGGTATACAGATGGCATATAAAACCAGAAAAACTATCCAAAATTATACCAACGTACTCAGGAGAGTATTGGAGGGGATGTGGATGCCAAGGCACACTAATCCATATGTGGTGGGACTGCCAAATAGTTTCAGTATTTTGGGAAAACATCCTACAAATGATAACAGAACTGTTGAAACAGCACCTCCAAAAAGAGCCAGAGATAGCCCTGTTACAAATTTACCCAACAAAATTACCCCAAACCACCAAGAAACTATTATTCCACATATTTAACTCTGCTACAACACTCATAGCGAAATACTGGAAAACTTCAACACAACTTAAGCTACAGGAATGCATAACCCAAGTAAAAACCAGAGGTCACATGGAGAAAGGGGCAGCAGAGAGAGAGAGAACACAATAGAACTGTACCAAGTGGTACCAACTGGTACAGCTTTCTGGAACCATATACCCAAGTTTAACTAGCTAACAAGCCAGCACTCACATACTGTTTTGAATAGCTGATTTACGTTAGGTTAAATGTTATTGTTACTATCATGCAATCACATGTTTTGAAACACTATGTTAAATATCTGTGAGGAAAAAAGAAAAATGTTGAATTTATGTAAACATAAATGCATAACTACAAATCTCTTTTGGAAATGCTACAAATAAAACTGAAGTTTAAAAAAAAAAAAAACTTATCCGGTACTCCTCTAGATAAGTGCTGTCCAACTGTCCAACCAAGGGCCAAAATTTTTCTTGCTTACATAGTGGAGGGCCGATGATGGAAGCCAGCGTTGACTAAACCACACCCATGTTACCACACCACCATGTCCACATTAAATGTGGTAGCAAACCAAAAAAAAAACCAATTGGTTGGTGCTGACTGCAGGAATATCACTCATATGTGAAAAAAGTTGTCATGCCCTTAAATCCATATGCCTCCTCTTCCCCTGTGGTTAACACAGCACCCCCAGCACATGATTAAACACCTTAGGGGCCCCTAACAATAATTTATTTTCAACCCCCCAGAACAAATATCAGACTTATGTTCCACAGACAGAGCAGGGCACACACAGGCAGAGTATGTCACACACAGGCAGAGCAGGGGGGGACACAGGCAGAGAAGGGCACACACAGGCAGAGCAGGGCACACAGGTAGAGCAGGGGACACACAAGCAGAGCACGGCACACACAGGCAGAGCAGGGCACACACAGGCAGAGCAGGGCACACACAGGCAGAGCAGGGCACACACAGGCAGAGCAGGGCACACACAGGCAGAGCAGGGCACACACAGGCAGAGCAGGGGACACACAAGCAGAGCAGGGCACACACAGGAAGAGTATGTCACACACAGGCGGAGAAGGCAGAATACAGTAGGAGACAGGACCACCCTAAGGTGTACTACATACAGTGACATAGTGCTGGTGTCCCATTAGCATTTTGTGTGAACAGGTAAACAATGTGGGTAGTTTCAGTCTGGGTCTCAGGTGTGAACAATACATGGCTTTAGGGGTGTGAACAATAGAAGTGTTACAAGTAACACAAACAATGCAGATGGCTTAAAGGTGTGAACAATAAAGGGAATAGTCTGAATTTGAGGTTTAAACAATGCAGGGGCCAGTTACTCTCTGTATTGATACCTTTTAAAGCTTAAACATGGTAAGCAGTAGTGATACTTTTTAAAGCTTACACATGGTAAGCAGGCAGAGCAAGTAGGGGGCCACAGAAGGGGTCAGCTGGACAGTCCTGCTCTAGATAAATATGTCAGTGGGTGGTGAAGAGTTCACTGCATTGCTATAGTCTTTTTCCCATAAATAGGAGGAGCCACATGAGTTCTCTGGTGCTTTTGAGAGGTGCCATAGCATGTACAAGTCCCGACAGACTGTCAAGGCCTAGTGGCTTTAACGATTTGAGTAGGAACCAAGGAGGGAGCTGGTGCACAGGAAATAGTTTGATATGAGGTATCCAAAGTGGTTAAGAAAGTATGTGGTCATATCCAAGCAAGGATCAGGGCAGGCAGCTGTCAGTCATACTCAGTAGTCAAAGCAGGAAGGTCAAGACGGTCAATCAGGAATTTTAGCCCACACAGGAACACTTGGAAGTAGAACCTATATTTGGGGGCATTGAACCTTGGTATCTTTTTATGTAAAATTTTCATACCAAAACGGCAATGTGATGACGTCTCATGGCAGTGTGTCATTACATGGTGCATCGTGAAGTCACTAGTGTAGGTGCCATCATCTTGGATCCTTTGATGCGTTGTGGAGTGTACCAGAGCTCTCCAGACACATTTTAGGGTCAAGAATCTCGGAAAGATGCAATTCTTCTGTCATAAATTTTGAAATTTGTGACCAGAAATTCTGGATAATCGACATTCCCAGATCAGATGAGTAAAAGTCATTACATTACACCTGAGGCAGTTAGAAGAGTTTCCCCATATAGTGCAATTTCAGCAGTGGTGTGATATGTTTCATATGGATTCTTAAAGTGTATGAGCTTGTCTCTAGCACTGATTAGCTGTCTTTGCATAGTATCTGCTATTTCTTCCCAATCATCCTCATCTAGAGATGGGCTGAAGGGGATCCATTTAAGTTTTACTTAGGGGAATGGGTCATGTAGATTGCACACCAAACCATATATAAGCAGGACATCAGTTTAGAGAGATTTAGGAGAACATTTTCTAGAGTGGATTATTGTATGCACTTGGAGTTATTCTAAAAATTGTGCATAGAAAGCATGATGGACCAGAAAGTAAGCATATGTAGTATATTTGCTGGTGGTATATGAGGAGACGGTAAAGGGAAGAAAGAAGGCACTTAAATTCTGACTTAATGCTATGTTTACCTCTGACTTGTCCCATTTCAATTTGTTAATTTGCACTTGTATGTCCTCCAGGTAGTGGCTGCATTTGCCTACATAATTCCAACGTTTGTGCCTGTCTCCATACCTCCCATAATGCTTTATTTTTAGTTCTCCTTTTTGGTATCACTGTCCAGTTGTTCTTCCATTAACATGTTGCATTGTGTTTCTTTAAGTACTTTCATCATTGTAGGAGATGTTGTCAATTTCCATAATCTGGCGATCAGAGTTCTGACCACAAATAGTATGTGATGTAGTATGAGTGCTTCTCCGATTTCAAGGTCTGGTTGAGATACAGTATGTGTAACAATGATATAGCTAATGTCAGTGTTATTGTACGATTTAGCGTTGCAACAATGGTGTTCTCAATTTCTTTCCACAAGGGGGCTATTTTGGGGCATTCCCAGAATATGTGTATTAAGTCTCCAGCAGTCCCACATTGTCTCCAGCACATCATTGAAGTACCTGGGTATATGTATGCCAGTTTATGTGGGGTCAGGTACCATTTCAGTAGTAGTTTGGAGTATTGCTCCAGATGGTTTCCACATCTGGTGGCTTTTTTGATATTCTGGAAGACTCGCTCCCAATCTGAAGTCTCCATTTGTAATTGAAGTTTGCTTTCCCAGCTAAGCATGTGTTTGCTCCTTGTACCATGCCTTTTCAGTGTTTATCTTGGAGATATAAGGTTTGTAGCCATGTCTTTTGTGCTAGAGGGACCTTTGCCTGTGTGGAGAGGTAGTGGCAAATTTTTAGGTATTTAAAATGATCTGCACATTGCTACACTAAATTGAGATGTGACTGACTGTCATTGTTTTGTAGTAGCAACTTAATGGTCCAAATATCCTTATTTATCCAGTTTAGCAGTGACAAGTTTGGTATTTCTCTTTCTAGACTGGTAAGGTTGTAATGGAGAGTTTGGGGCAAATTCACTAAAGTGCGAAAATATGCTAGCGACAGCTTTGCCGGTGTTCACTGCACTTCACCAGGCGAATTTTCGCCAGCGCTACGCAAATTCACTAAGATGCAAATTTGCTCTCAAGGCGCGAACGGTAGCACAGTAGCACTACTGTTACTTCGCCAAACATGTGCATTTACGCTAGCGATGCCTAATTTGCATACAGCACGAACTTAAACGTATAATAGAGGTTACAGCCACTACATTAAATAAAATAAAGTTGTCCTATTGCCCTAAACATGTGCCCACTGTATAGTTGAGTTGCCATATGTTAGGAAATGTAGGGGGGAGGAGGGTAACCCCATAAACATTTAAACTATTTTTCAGACTATAAGCCTACAAAAGGTAAACGACGCCAGCATGTTTTGGGACTTAGAAAAAAATTTCAAGTTTTTTTTTTTCAAACTCCTATCTATTGTATTGAACTTCGTCAGGTCTGACCTGGCGAAGTAACGTCAAGTGTAAGAGATAACATTCAGAAAAATGTTCATCTTAGTGAATTAGCGTAGTTATGTCCCTTCGTCAGTGCGCAACTTTGCCTGGCGTAATGGTGCGAAGTTGCGCAAGTCTATCTACTTCACTAGCGAATTTTCGCCAGGGACAGTGTTAGTGAATAGCCTTCCGTGGGATAAATATAAATAGGCTTTGCTTATGAATATGGTGCATATGCCTTCTTCAACCTCAGCTACTGTTTTCAGATATGTTCTATGTGTTCAGAGTCTCAGAGAACAGAATAATTTATTATTAATGTAGTTCTTTTCCCTTACACCTGATAAGTGCTGTTTTATTGTTCTGTGTTTCATTTCTAACATTTCTTTTAAATAATGCCACCAGTATGCTCATATATAGATAGGACAAATATCTCAGAATAATGCTTCATTAATTGCCAGGGGACAGTCATCAATTATAGTTGAAAGCAAGGATTCTGAGAGTGGGAGGAAATTGTGCATGCAAATGTGTGGAGCATAAGGTCCTATATCCATTGTAGAAGAAACAGCAGTCAGTGGTCCATATGCATAATGTGATAGAACATGAAATGCTCTCATCTTGTTCCATTCTGAAATCATGAATTCTGGGATTCGATTTTCTGTTTCCAGAGACTCTGTGTACTACCCACTATGCAAAGCAGAGGGAATTCATAGTCCCAAATCCATGACTGCACAATGGAACAAGGCGAGGGAGGGGTTGCATTACACTGTGAGCCTAAGGGGAGTGCCTGCGAGTACAGGCAGACTCTCATGATATGCTTTCAATTTGGCATCAGGTATGTCTGTATAAAAAAAAAGCAATTGACACAGAACTTCAATTATTTTTCTTTCTACAAAAATATTAATTGACACATATCTTAAAATGCAAGGTATACAATGATTAAACAGTATTTCATTGTTCATAAATCTTATCTTTGGTTACAGTATTGCATTGGTAACTGCTCTGTATATTTGCTTTGGATCATGCAATACACAGAGATACTAAACATTGGCATAAATAAATGCAAGTGAGTCCCCATAGCAGAATTTTGTTTTAGTGTTCCCACCTTTTGTGCAAAAAAATACCGTCCTTCACACTGGAGAAGAGGCACTTAAGGGGTGATATGATGACTATGTATATCATAAAATAATCTTTCTAATGTTTAATTTACCAGTAGGTCTTTCCATCTGACGCAAGGTCACCCATTCCGATTAGAAGAAAGGAGGTTCCACCTAAATATTCGTTTTTTTTTACAGTGAGAACTGTGAAGATGTGGAATTCTCTCCCTGAATCACTGCTACAGGCTGATACATTAGATAGCTTTAAGAAGGGGTTGGATGGCTTTTTAACAAGTTATGAAAGAAAGCTTATAGTACAAGTTGATGCAGGGTTTAGTCCGATTGCCATCTTGGAATCAGGAAGGAATTTTTTCCCCCTCTGAGGCAAATTGGAGAGGCTTCAGATGGGGTTTGTTTTGCATTCCTCTGGTTCAACTAGCAGTGTGTGTGTGTGTGTGTGTGTCAGAAGGTAAGTAAATAGCATAGGGCTGTTTGCCATGGGATGCAGCACATCATACTATGTAATAATATATGGAATTAAAATAACTACATTTTCTTACAGGTTTTATTTGATTTAATGCTTCTTTATCTTTACATCTTTTTCTGCTGTCCTTTTGTTATCAAACAAACATGTTTGTCTATATATATCTAACTGGGCCATTTTCTGAAGCATGAAATTAAATGAAACTTGAAATAAACACCCAGAAATTAAATTTAATTGAATCGTTGCTGGTGTACGATCAATTTTTTTCAGGTTATCGCCTGAAAACCCTGAATGTTTTAGATTATTGGATGAAACCCAGCACAGATCTCAATATCAATTTCTAAAAGGACATCAGCCATTGACTTCTACACAACCTCTGCAGGTTTGAGATATATATGGGGTATAATAAATCTCGAAAACAATCAAGGTTTTTTTCCCATGAAAAGTGTTTTTCCCAAAAAAAACCTTGACCAGAAAAAAATTGAGGTTTAGTAAAAGTATTATTATTGTTGCTATTTAAAAGGAAATATTATTATATTACAAGTATGGGATTTATTACACAGAATGGTTGGGTCTTGGGGCTTTCCAAGAGGAATTCTGAGAGGTCTTTCTGAAATTTGGAATTCCATGCTTTCTATAAAACAAAACATTAAATTAATTCAATAGAATTGTTAGTTATCATCAAGTACAGAGAAAAATGTTATTGTTACAGTGAAAAAGGTAATTATTTAAAAACATTTTTTATTATTTTCTTAAAACTAACTCTCTATGTGAGATGGCCTCCTGTAATTTAGAACTTTGTGGATAACGGGTCTATGGACATTTATAAAGCAGGAACACATTTACACTGTGATTTACAAAGGTTGTTCATCATTCACAGTATTCCCTGTCCCTACAAAATAGTCACTGATGTCAAATTATCTTTCAGGTGATTATAATAACATGAAATGATACATGAACATACAATTCAGAATTTACCATTTACATTTAGGGGCATATTTATTATGCTGTGTAAAATTAAATTTGCCAAAAAAAACTGTGTAAAAAGCTGTGTAAAGTAAAATAAATGGAGAATTTATCAGTGTGTAATTTTACACCATAAGAATGCCAGGTCTGCTGCTGTTATTTTATATTGTGTCCGGCAGAAGTCACTAAGAAAAAACAAGTAAATTTTTTACGGTGATGTGTGGTGTATTATTCCACTGTTTTTTACACAGCATAATAAATATGCCCCTTAGTGTTATCAATGTACTTGATAGAAGATTTACATGTATGTGCACATGCTGAAAACAGACTGCTATCTGGATCCATTTTGAGTTTCCCCTCCACATAATTTATTTTTTATAAACCTCTAATTTGTACAAAGTAGATTAAACGTTGATTTTCATAAATGTTCAAAATTGCTTTAAACATTGGTTCACATTCTTGCCCTCTAATTGCAGGCACTTTCCACAATTTTCCCTTAAATCATACCAAAAATATGAATATTTGTAGGGGCATGTAAGTAAATTCTACTAGCTAATTTTGTCTAAACTGCCTCAAAATTGGTTGTGCCTTGAAATGAGCCAGCTCCTGACTGAAATCCTCCTAATTCCCACTTGATCCAGTCCACGAAAGACTGGACATATATCTGCATACTCTTTGCTCTAATGAGTTATTCCAACATTTCAATTAAGCATGTTTAATATTATCAGGTATTAATGACTGCCTATTTGTCCAAAGCCATAAACGGCCTACACATGAAGCCTTAGGAGAGTGATTTCTTGTATATGTTCCCTATGAATAGCCCTATCTTTCTAGTCCTCATTTCAGGATTAGGGATGGCGCGAACTGTTCGCCGGCGAACAAAAAATGTGCATACCTCCCGAGTCCCAACTGTCCCTCTTTTGCGAGCTCAACCCTCTGTCCCTCATTTGTACTGGAAAGACCCTCTTTTTGGAGGACCCTCTTTTACTGGAAAGACCCTCACTGAACAGCCAGAAAAAGAAGCAAAGATTTGAACTTGGCTTTTGGCAGAGAGTCCAGAACAGCTAACAGGTGCAGGTAAGATACTTTGTAACACTTTTGACATAAGAAAATAATGGATTTTTCTTTTCCCTTGATCCCCCTCTGGCATGCCACTGTCCAGGTCGTTGCACCCTTTAAACAACTTTAAAATCATTTTTCTGGCCAGAAATGTCTTTTTTAGCTTTTAAAGTTCGCCTTCCCATTGAAGTCTATGGGGTTCGCGACGGTCGCGAACTGTTCGCGCGTTTGTCGCAAGTTCGCGAACGCGTCCGCGAACTTTTTTGCGGCGGTTCGCGCCATCCCTATTCAGGATAGGGATGGTAGAATATTAAATAGATGTGTAATATTTGTAGGAAACCTTTAAAAGGTCACCATAGCTGTGTTAAACTGATTTTAAAATGTGCAATGTATGTGGCTCTTCTTCCACTTTCAACTGCAAGTTTGTAATCTTATTTCCTGCAGAAAGACATGAGTTTGTTCCTCATCTATTTCTCACTCATAAGAGTTGTGTACATGTCTGCAACTCTGACAGAGTACTCTGTTTTTTGCCAAGTCTCTAGATTCTGAATCCTAATAAATAATGTAGAAATGTGTTCTGCACTCACTATACCTGTCTTCTCGTGGTTTTACTTGGGAGATTGAAGTTATTTTTCTAGTGTTGCTTCTAATCCCTTCTAAACATTCCAGATCACTCTGTTGAGGGCCACTTAGCTTCCATGACCATGCCCTGCCTGATCCAGAGGGTGCCACAATAGAAATTAACTTGGGTATGATCTGTCCAGATCTTGCGCATCCCCTGGAGAACATTATGTATGTAAGAAATGTAAGAACTGTGAACCTGTGTAATTTGTATTCTCCAATGATTTTTGATTTTAGTTGTAAGTCATGTAGTTCATGTTATCTATGAGGAATGGCCAATGTCCCAATGTGTCTATTATGGGGTCCAATTTCAGACTTAAAGGGACACTGTCTAGCAGAATTCTGCAGTGAAATCCATTTCTGCAAAGAGCAGACATATTGTCAATTTCCCAGCTGCCGCAAGTCATGTGACTTGTGCTCTGATAAACGTCAGTCACTCTTTACTGCTGTACTGCAAGTTGGAGTGATATCACCTTCCTCCCTTTCTCACCCCCCCCCCCCCAGCAGTCTAACAACTGAACAATGGGAATGTAACCAGATAACAGCTCCCTAACACAAGTTAATCGCTGACTGGTAGATCTAAGAACAGCACTCAATAGTAAAAACCCATGTCCCACTGAGACTTCTTCAGTTACATTGAGAAGGAAGAACAATAGCCTGCCAGAAAGCAGTTCCATCCTAAAGTGCTGGCACAAGTCACATGACTAGGGTCAGCTAGGAAATTGACAAAATGTCTAGCCCCATAGTCAGATTTTAAAACTGAATATAAAAAAATCTGTTTGCTCTGTTGAGAAATGGATTTCAGTGCAGAAGTCTGCTGTAGTAGCACTATTTATTAGGATGGCTCCATGTGAGCCAAAATGCATTGATATACCATGCACTAATAAATGAGTTTCTGATTCACGCTGGATGGCGATAGCTGTGAGTGCTTTCAAGAACTGATATATATATATATATATATATTTCCTAGCAACTTTTCAATTGGTCTTCATTGTTTATATTTTATCATTTTTCAGTTATTTCCCTTTTTCTTCTGACTCTTTCAAACTTTCAAATGGGGGTCACTGACTACATCTTAAAAACAAATGCTCTGTAAGGCTACACATTTATTGCCATTGCTACTTTTTATTTCTCATCTTTCTATTAAGGCCTCTCCTAATCATATTCCAAATAATTAAAACCGATTGCAAATTGTCTCAGAATATCACTCTCTACATCGTTCTAAAAGTTTACTCAAAGGTGAGCAACCTCTTTAAGCCCTAAAACACTTTCAACAAACTGAGTCAACAAAATGGAAGCACGTAATGTTGGATTTTTTTTTTATAAATGTGATCTACAATTGATGTGGTAGTAGGTAAAGTCTTTTGCATATAAGAATTCTTCTCCCTTGGACTCAATATTTGGACTGTCACTACAGATCCATTAAGATGAATATCTACTGAAATCTACTATGGGCTGACACTGATTTTAACGTACATTTACTGGAGAAGGGCAATTTCTACCCATTGTTTCTGTAGTGCATATAAAATCTGAGAATATTTTAACTGAGGCCCTCTATAAAGCAGGTTAGGGATTTTGAACATTTGAATTGGGCACGAGAATGATAATATGTATATATGATCAGGTATTATAATGAAAAGAGAATATCATATAGTACATTATGTCAACTGCAGGGAACACGTCTTCCTTCTTACCGAAATAAAAAAATCAAAGTACAAAAAACCTTCTGTGAGATGATTCATGGGATAAGAAAAGCAGCAAATCAACCTTGAATACATTCAGTTCTATAAACATAGATCTTTCAGCCAACAGCTTCCGTACTACAGAAGTTAAGTCTATATGAGATAAATAACAGGAATTCATAAAACCTGAAATACGTGGGGAAAGTCTTTTTTCGGATTTCACTTTCTGAGTCATCCAGGATTTCAATAGCTTGTGATACCTGGTGATATTGTTCCAGTACGTCGGATAGTGACATACTGCCAATGGCATAGTACCTATGCTTGCAGGTCTAATATAACACTGTGAGAAAAACATGTTGCCTGCAGCGCATCTTTCCTCAAGTACAGTTAACCTAGCCAGATTGTTGGCAAGAAAAAGGTTCATGTCAAATTCTGTTATTGTTACTATACTTCTATAGCCCCAACGTATGGCTGCATTTTACAGAACTTATACATCATTCACACAAGGCCCTGAAATGCCATGCCTTTTGAGGAAATGTAAATTGCAGTGGATAAAATCTTCAAATCAAAGGAAGGAAAACACTTTTGAAAAGGGTATTTAACAGCCCATCAATATTAGGGATGCACCGAATCCACTATTTTGGATTTTGCCGAACCTCCGAATCCGATGTGAAAGATTCGGCCAAATACCAAACTGAATCGGAACCCTAATTTGCATATGCAATTTAGTGAGGGGGTGGGTAAAAGAGAGCGCAGCTAAACAATTTTTTAACTTCCTTGTTTTGTGACAAAAGTCACATGATTTTAAGGATTTGGATTCTGTTCGGCCAGGCACAAGGATTCGGACGAATTCTGCTGAAAAAGGCTGAATCCTGGCTGAATACCAAACTGAACCCTGGATTCGGTGCAACCCTAATAAATATAGCCAGCAGCTACTGCAAGTTCAACTGGCCAGAAACAACAATAATACAAAAACATTAACATTAAACAACGGCTTTAGATGGTAAAAATGGAGTGTTTACTTTGGGACATCAAGGTTAATGGCAGATGAGACGTTTTACTGCAAGGCAGCTCCCACCTGCAGCCTCTGTCTGTCAGTGATAGGGTTGCCACCTTTTCTTGAAAGAAATTAATTGGGATCAACCATCAAAAATACCGGCCAGGTGGCAACTAATCAGGAATGAATCTGCACATCATTGGCCAGATTTAGAGTGTTTTCAGGCTGAAACTAAGTGAAAGATCTCACAAATGTCTTTCACCACATAAACAAGATAAGTTGGCCTTTGCCAAGCCTGTACATGGAAACGTGTTGCCTGTCATTAGCAGAATACAGGGAATATAAATGAGTTACATTGCAGCCATGAGTGAGCGCTGGGCAGGACCTTCTATACACTAGGTCCAGCTTAAATGCTGCTAAATGGGTTAAGTGCCTAATGGGTCCGTTTACTAAAGTGCGGTAAAAATTTGCGCACAAAATACAGACAAATTTAATGCAGAATATGTTTTCGCGAGTTTATTAACCTGTGGTAAATATAAATTTGCGAATTTTCTTGCGCAAGAATATGTATTCGCCAGTTATCGCATCCGCTGAAAATAACGCTACGTACATATTAACGCATGGTTTACTAAGCAGCGAAATGTGTGAAAGACAAAATTAACGCCAGAATATTCGCAACATTTTACCGCCATCTATATAGTGGCTTTAACGTATTTTTTGGCCAGAAAATTCTCAATGGGAGTTTAATTCTCATTTAAACTGTACATTTAAATGATACAAATAGATAACTGGTATGATTTCTTGTTCATATGATTCTATTGGCAGAAGGGTGTGTGCGTGGATGGATGAAGTATGGGTTTATATGATACATACATGTTTGATTGGTGTCACTCTGTAATGCTGTTGGATGGTATAATCATCAGTCAGTAAAGTTTAAGAGTTTTGAAGATGCAAATTGCCATAATTAACGCCATTATTAACGCCTAAAACAAGACTATTTTCTAGAATAAATATATGCAAATGTAAATTGTCGCCAGAAAATTCGCAACTCGCTAAAATTACTGCTAACGTAAGCTGGTTCCCGCAAGTGATCGCAATGACTTCTGAGCACATCGCTGTTTAGTAAACTTAGTCGCTGCAAATATTCTGGCGGAAAAATATTCTCAGCGATAACATGCGGAAACTTAAGTTCAAATTTACCGCACTTTAGTAAACGGACCCCAAGTGCTTTTCACATGGCTCACATGTGACTCAGGACTCTTTACAAATGTATAGAATAAAAGCTTTCTTTATTAACTGAGGGGCTGTTGCTCCCACACTTTATGTGCAAACAAATCGCAAATAAAGTCATATGGACAGTGGACTAGCGGTGTAAGTGTCGCATTCCATTGTGCAGCAGGAGAAATCCTCAGCACGTTCTCCTCGGAGTGTCCATCACGCACTTTCCATGAACTAGTGTCATGTGGCGTAGATGGCATTGCTGCTGCCGCTTTAGCGTTTCCTGTTTTTCTGTTGGCTCCCCTCCCTCTCCTTCACTATCCCACCCCTAAGGTCTCTGGCGGAAGTGAGGGCGCTGCTGCTGCTACTGCTCTGTATACTAGAGAGCCAGGGAAGGCGGATAACAGTGATTGCACGAGTGCACAGACAGGTTTACTATAGGGCGAAACACCCCCGCCCGCCGCGAGCAGTAGTACTACTGTAGTAGCAGCTTGAGGAGATGCGTTGTACTGACAGCACGTGAAGAAGCGTGGGCTGGGACGAGCGACAAGGGAGCCCACCGAGGAGCATGGGGGGGCTGCTCTCTGCACGTACGGTTCCCCGGGGGATCAGTTCGCAGTAGCCACTACCTCATGTGATAACACGCACCCCCCTGGACTGGGCTTTGGACTGTCCGTGCAAGTGAGAGTGCCAGCTTCCTATGGACTGGAGTGTGAGCGGGCACACCGTGCGGGGGGTGTGACAGGGGAACCTGAGGGCACAGGTCGGCGCTTCTCCTTCGGAGCAATATGGTGCAGCGAGTGAAGCAGTGAGGTGCAGGGTGGCAGCCGGGGCACACTTTGACTAATACACTGGCATGCGGGGCAAATCAGCACTCCGGAACCTTTATACACAGCTGCCTCCGCCGCGCCACTTTACCAGCATTACTCCAGCCTACCCCTTCCCTTGCCAAGTCACCCAAAGCCCCGTACCCCGCCCCCCCAAAGGGACAGAAGCACCTCTGAGGCAGGGTGACGCCAAATAGCCTTGTCCGGGCCAATACACAGCACGGAGCAGCCCATATGAGCGGCAGGACAGGGAAGGGGGTGTGTACCCATGCCTTGCTGGCGCGCCGAGCTCGCAGTGTTCGTGTACGGTAGTTAGGCGGCTGCTGCCAAGAAGGCGATGTCGGCGGGTTCCCCATTGGCTCCACTTTAGCTCGCGCAGTTGTCCTGTCACTGGCTCTCTATGTAAATGGCTTCATTCCCGGAGTCCGATTTCCAGCTGTGCCCCCTGTGTAAGGAGATGTGCGTGTCCTCTGCCCCCATCTCCTCCTCCAGCTCTTCCTCGTCCTCCTCCCAGGTGTCCAGCAGCAGCAGTAGCGCCGGCAGCGCAGGAGGAGGCGGCGGTGGCACCGGTTTAGCCTCTGCTCCCCCCCGCAGGCTGCACGTCCTGCCCTGTCTGCACGCCTTCTGTCGCCAGTGCCTGGAGGGGCGCCGGAGCCCCGGGGATTCTCTCCAGCTGCGCTGCCCGGTCTGTGACCACAAGGTGCTCATCTCGGAGGCCGGAATGGACGCGCTGCCCTCCTCCACCTTCCTGCACCTCAGTAACCTGCTGGACGCGGTTGTGGGCGCAGGCGACGAGCAGCACAGTAACGGCGGTCGGGCCGCTTCCAACAGACAGCGCTCAGCTTCGTGTTCTTCCTCCGGCCTCCTCCGCAGGGCGCCCCCCAGCAAGTCCGAACCGCGGTGTTCCTCTTGCGACGAAGGCAACGGGGCCAGCTCGCACTGTTTGGACTGTCAGGAGAACTTGTGCGACAACTGCCTGCGGGCTCACCAGCGCGTCAGACTTACCAAGGACCACTTCATAGAGCGCTTCCCCGCCTCCCCCTGCAGCTCCGCCGCTTCCAGCGCCGCCACTACCTCCTCCTCTTCCAGCTCGGCCTTCTCCCTCTTGCCTGTCTACCCGGAGAGACTCTACTGCCAACAGCACGATGAGGAGGTGAGTCACAACCATATGTTCCATGGGTATCAGGCTGCAGCGGCCCTCCAACTCAGTGTCCTACTACATTTCCCAGCAGCCCCTATCAGAGTCGACTCCCATCTCTTTCAGACAGCTGAGGAGAATGGGAGTTGTCTTATACTAAGCATATTTGACAGCCCTCAAGTTCTCACTGGGCACCTTTCCTCTGAACTCCAAAATACTACAAAACTTCAAAATACCAGATACATTTTAAGTGAAGATTTTTCAATTGCTGTATACTCTGTAAAGTTTTGCCTAAGGAAAGAAAATGCAATACTTGTTTTCCTATATACATGCATCCACATTCCAATTATTTGTAGGTGTCACTGCAATTGCAATCAGTGTTTGTTTATCCCTTTCTGCATTGCTGGTTCTGCCTCATGAAAAAATGTAGCAGGCTTGCCTCCTCACAGCTCTGTTATTGGTCTGGCTAATGCTACATTGTTTGAGGAGAGGAAAAAAAACCCCACCAGGGCAGAGAATAGAAAGGGACTGGCCAATACTACTTGTAATAGCCGTTATACTGACAATACAAATTGGTCACAAATGTTTAAAATCTCAATTTCTTTCACTAGGTGAAACTTGGTTTATATTTCCTATAGGTTATAAATAAACCACAGTGATGTAGCCATTGTTTTGTCAAACGACTTTGCTGACATAGGTTGAAATTGCAGTGATTGCATTGATTGTATGGCTCCATGCACTGATTTAATTAGATCTGCGTGTTTGTTAGGGGGCTTTCACAATTTGCTACATTTAGTTACCCAGTGATAAGCGCTGGCTACAAATTGTTGACGCTTGCAGGTAGTTGTACTCTTGTGCTTTGTTTTTCTTGCCAACCGATCGCTGCTATTTGTAATTATTTGTGTAGAGTGTTTAATGAAAAATCAGAAATGGTTTTTGGTTCTTTTATTGGCTGGATAAGTTGGGTAAAATTCATGCTACTTTGGCCTCCAACTGCTGTTATATGAAACAGCGTCATATTCCCACAGTGCCAAATCCATTTAGTAGCGCAACCTGATATGAATGGCTGGCCTTTCCCATTCCTGCTTCATTTAAACCTACCCAACCATTGCTTTACTTTATTGTAAATAGATCTGGGGTTTATGTTGGTAGATTAACTGATATGTGGTTTTCCCCTCTGAGTATTCCGCTGCTTAAAAAGTATTTTGTCCTTTTATATCAAATGTTATTTGTTACTTATTTAATTAAACAAATGTGCATTTTTTTTGCATCTTTTTACAGTGCATCTCAATTATTCAGTAGTAACAACATCCAACTCGTGCCTTCTTCTTGTTCTGGTTGAACTGTAGCTCCTAACTGAGACCTATACTTTAGTAAAAGCTGCAGGTTGGATGTCCTTGCTCTGTTATCCTTCTGATACTTTATATTTGAGTTAAGAAAATACAGCAACGCATTTTATTCTTGTTCCATTAAATGGAAGGGAAAAAAATCAACACGTATCATGCCATGCATAAACCTAAACTGAGAGGGGGAAACAGGCAAAGGTGTAGCATGTGCTAAAAACATGCTGGTATTGGCTGATTTTAGAAAGCATTATTTCTGCAATAATTGTTTTATATTTCCTTTAGAAGCAATAATGGTTCTTTTTTCATATAGAGTTGCATCAAATTTCATGGCATACATTGTTGCAAAAAAACACAAGCAAACACACCATTTTCATAATGGTGGTTAATGCATCTTTTCACATGGTACAAAGAATGTCAGCGCTAGTTTGATCAGGGAGGTTCACAAGCATGTTGAATTGCACACACAGCTAGCAATCTAATTACTGAGGAAAAGGGACCAGGGATTTGAACCCAGGGTGAATGAATTGTCACCAGCAACAACTGGAATAAGCTTTATATTTATTACAGCATAAATTGTATTTGGTATTAATGGAATTACAAGTGGCCATCACATTAATCCCAATTCCATTTTTGTAGCTTTACCCCCATTTTATGCACCGAGAAACAACTGTTGAAAGATGCATTAACAATTACCCAGGGATGTTTCTCACACATGAAATGGGTTTAGCCTGTACCAAAACAACACACTGCCGAAAAAAAAAAAACAGCCTCACGTGTTTAGTATCTCCAAAACATCCCTCCCAAAAATATGCTTTGTGTGACTCAGCCCACTGCAAATGCAAATGTACAGTATCTGTGCTTGAGTTATTGGCTGTAAGAGCAATGCATAATATTACATAATGAGGAATCCTTTTTTTTTTTTTTTTTCGTATTCAGTAATTATCCAAATGTATACACTGTGTTGTTTACAATTCCTTCCTTGTTTTTGCTGCAAGAAAATCTTTTTATGCATAGTCTAATTTGTTTCCTTGCAGTTGGCTAATTAAATCAGCATTAAGTTATATTTTTGTTTCTTTGTGATTTTGTTTGGCGTTGTCTTTTGCATAGTGTTTATTGCTGCTCTTTCTTTGGTGTAGAAGATATAGCACATGCTCACAGTATTTATAGCAGTTCCCACAACTTTTGGGATTCTCCTCTATTGCCTTAACTAATAGTAAGGTTTCTCTTTGTATTTTCTTTAAATCTATCTGCCAAAAAAGGGAGGGGGGTGCCTTCGTTTGGGAGGTGCTTGCACATTTATATGCAGGATCATGTTATACAAGGCTTCAGTTGGTGAAACTGTAATGTGCATGCAATACCTTGCTGTAGATACAGTGATAAAGGATGTGGATTAAATGTCTGGATCAGTTTGATAAAAGTTTATTTATTTGCCAGCCTACTATTTAAATTTCAATGTCCACAACATAACACTTTCTGTAAGTGTACAGATGGACACACTAAATTTGAGCTCCCATTTTTCATCATTTGCCACGGTTTGCTGGATAATGGCAAAGGAAATCCATTTAAAGAAACTGTAAAGATGAAAGGGCTTACTGTGTTAATACTTAATACAGATTTGTATGAACAAGGTTTAAACAACATTACAAAACAAAAGATAAATGAACTTTTCCTTGCTTATTTTTCACAGAGTGGGGAAAACCTTTCATTTCTATGCCAAGGTCAGTAATTCAGAACGGATAAAACAATAAGCAGTAGGCTTGTGTGTTTTTCAACAAATTTCATGTTATAACATATGTGGGCTATGCAGAAAAATGTATGCAGAAACAGGTCCATATTTTTAAAAGGAAATCTTTGCGTTCGTTTTTCTATGCAAATGCTTATTTTTTCCTCATAAGGAGCTGGCCTTTAATAGCAGAAGCACTGAATCTTTAATTCTGTACATTCTCTAAAAATATATGTAAGTAGTACAGTAGGCATACATACTTAAAGGAAAAAATTGTGTCTTTGAGGCAGCAGAAAGCTATGTACTGTAAACACACTGATTATATATGTGGCACAATAAATCCTTAAAGAAATGCATGTACCGAACTATACTGTCTCATTAATAACATATATTCACTGTATGGTTCTTTTTGTCCCAGCTGATATATTTGTAGCTTTGGTGATTGTGTTATTTTCTGCATAACAGTAACCATCAAGGAAGCTTGTTGTAAGAATCCTTTGACATAAGTAAATGGAAAGACACAACAGGTACTCAGCCCTTCAAGGTCTTTTCATCTAAATGCATGCAAGGAGAATTTTCCTCTCTGACACACGATTTCCAAAGAGTATTTGTAGAAGCATAACTGCAATGTCTTGCGAATATCCGCACCATGCTTGAGTAACAAATGTATGAACCTGCAATTATGCAATTCTTTTAAAACCGTTTTGATAATTAGCTGCCAGCTGTTTCTTTATATGGCTATTAAACGAATACTGTGCCCTTTTACAAGTAGGCATTAGGTTGGATTCTTTTTTTTTTTTTTTTAACACTGAAGTATTGATAATATGTTGTGTGCAAAGAACATTATTTGTCCTTAAATCTGGATTTCTTCTGCAGAAGCATGTATACAAATGCTAAGAAGGAATGTCCAAATACAATTAGCAAATTGAATCACTATTGGTGAATAGATACTATAAGGATCTGGGGTGTCCAGTTATATAAAATGTCTTGTGTGCGTAACAAGGTGCACATTAAAAAAAAATCACTGGATAAACTTCAATATTGAAAGAGGGTTCCCTTCCCTTTCTAACCAAATGATCTGACTGGTTTGGGTATTGTATTGCTCTTAGCTGTAATTGTGGAGAGAGAATGTACCCATTTATTTTTTGTTAATTGCAGATTAATATGCTTCTTTTTTAGCAATGCAATTTCTACAATTTTTTTCCTCAATGTGTTATTGCCTTTCTGCACTATGTAGTTTTACCTTACTTTCGACTGATTGGGCTCTGTCTCCCACTTACCTATTCACGTGTTATTGTGTGTCTTTTGTGCTATATTTATATGTGCAGCTATTATATCATTGTTCTGTTAGAATTTTATTCTGTGTTCCTGGTTTCTGAAAAGCACAAATATAATGATTTCTGATAGACATTTGACTGTATCCACTGTTGAAAAAAACTATACATACAACAAAACATTGAGTTGTAAGAGAGTTGTGAGTTGCAGTTGCCCAGGAAGGACTATAAAGTTACCACAACTGACACTGCTATTAATAAAAAAACAAAACATCCCTTGTTTCTTCTATTTCCAAATATTTCTTAAAGGGACTTCCCCAACACCAACAGGTATTTTTTTGCTTGGTGCAGGGAAAATGTATTTTCACCTACTTTTCTTTTATTTATTAATCATTATCAGTGGTTTTAAAGTTAGGTAGGTGCAAGTGAAAGTAGTATTTGTGTATCATTATTCTTATCTGGTTCTGACTCTTCAAATAATGTAGCAGTAATTATTAGTTCTCTCCCGAGTCTAATTATAGCTGCTTCTGCTACATTTTCTAGAAGAAGCAGCTATAATTACCAGGTATTTTTCATTGTCTTTTTGCACTTCAGAAGCAGTATCTATTTTGTCAGTGAAGGAGAGATAATATAAAATGCTGAACTTTTTTTAAAAATTATTATTCTGTAACCCTATTATAACTTGCTGGCACTGTATAAATAAATATGACAATGACCATTTGCTGATATACAAACACAATTTTTGTAGTGTAACTGTCATTATCTTGGGTAATGCTGCTCTTATAAATTCTTCCATGTAGGGCAGTATATGCCCCTTTAAAATGTCATTTTCACCCCCAATGCTGTAAGAATAATGTAATACTAACCAGGATTCGCTTAAGCTACAAATTCTTTTCTTTCATGGAAACATTACACATTAGTGCCATTATTATTTTATTTAACTTTGTATACATTTTATCGTCAGAATTAGAGTCTGCCCAACCTATTATCACTGTATTTAATTACATGTTGGATGATAAAGAGAATATGCATTCTGCAGGCAATCCGGGTGCACTAGAAACTAGTAAAAGATTGTACGATTGTTTCCATTAACTAAATGCAATGAAAACACAGGTTCAGCTTACAACACCCCTTGTTGTTGTAAAGTAAACATTTTTTCTAAATTAATTAATAACTGTTCTGTATGTGGTTCTTTGTGTCTAGTTCAATGTGTAGAGTAGGGATGCACCGAATCTAGGATTCGGTTTGAGATTCTGCTGAATCCTTCTTCGCGGCCGAACCGAACCCTAATTTACATATGCATATTCGGGGTGGGAGGGAAATCACATAACTTTTTGTTACAAAACAAGGAAGTAAAAATAGTTTTCCCCTTCCCATGCCTAATTTGCATATGCAAATTAGGATTTGGCTTTGGTTCGGTATTCGGCCGAATCCAAAAACGTGGATTCGGTGCATCCCTAGTATAGCGGTGGCTCGCTAATGTTCTTGCATGTTAACATGTAAAATACAAGCACAGATTTATGTGTACATTTTTAGCAAATTGTTTATCTTCGTAATAATGTTCTGTACTTATACCATGTTAATAATGGTAATGGCACAGGGGGCTATTAGAACTGCTTTTAGCACCATGTTTTTAAGCAGCCAAACTGCCCAAAAATGCCCAGCGTCGATTTAATTTGTAATTATCTCTAAGCTCTTCTCTAAGCACTGTAGCCTGTTTAAAAATGCTCTCGAGTGTGCCTTATAAATATCTATCATGATAGGCTAATATGGCATTTTTTTTTTTACTGCTGCCCTTTCTGCCTAAGGGTAAGGCCACACGGGGAGATTAGTCGCCAGGCGACAAATCTCCCTGAAATCTTCCCGTGTGGCCTTACCCTAAAACACAGAGGTGATGAAAGGCTCTGCACATTACACTAGCAAAGGAAGAGTGCCCGGTTGTTATGCACAAGTTGCAAACCTTCTGTAGCCCAGTGTGCCCGTTTAAGTCCAGGTGAGTATAGTACTATTTTAGTAGGAATGTCTATACTGCACATGACCTGGCTAAACCCACTAAAGAACTACCTTGGAGATGAAAAATTGTGAATGCACAGCACTTCCAAACTAAGTATCCTGGGGTTAGGGTTTTTTTTTTTAATTAAATATATGAGCATTAGTTTGTGGTAGACGTGGCAGTGATTTCACTTTTTGATTTCTTTAAGATGCAAAAAAACCCTATTCATTTAAAGGTGACCTTAAGAAATGCTTCCAAATTATTTTTGTCAAACGAGAATAAACTTTACTTACGCTATATAAATTATTTAAATTTTGTTTCTTTAAAGTCTTGGAATTGTCACTGTCACAGCAAGCAGGCAGGTGCCATTTTGTGGACACTTTATTAAGACCAGCTTTGTATCATCCAAAAACCTTTTGTATCCACCAGAGTAGGGGGACCTTGTGCCCATGCCTATGCACTAGTTACACAATTAGATGGCGAGGGGATATGTAAGGAGTGCAGGGACATCTAGGAAATGCTGAATGGAAAGTGAAAGTAATTGTCTTCCCTGCCTATGTGTCTAGGCATAGGGGTAGCAGGCAATGTATGACTGACAGCTGAAACTTTTTAGTACCTTTATAATGAGTATGGCTGTTTATAAAAAAAAAAAAAAAATAGTTTTTCATGTTTAATTTAAAACTGACTTTTATTATACAGCTTTGTATGCCTGGGTTGTGGCTCTCTTTTGCATTTCAATAGCTACAATGCCAGTCCTGTCTTGTGATTTTAGCAATTCACAAGGTAAGCTTTGCATCTTAACGTCAAAACTACACAAGCAGTATATGTTTCAGTTCACCTAAAATGCGCATACACAGATATAGATAATTTGGTTAATGTTAAAGGGAGATTTCTCCTTCAGACCTTATGCACTTTTGCCTGCTGTGATGCTTTTGGAAAATCGTGGAAAATTATATGTGTATAGCTGAAGCTGGCAGTGACAGATTATATTCAGTTATGAACATTGTCACCAAGGTTGCTGAGTGGTGCTAGCCTGTCATAGGCACAAAGTTTCCCATTTTTCTTAATCTTTTCAATTGTAAGCTATTTTGGATAGTGTCCAAAAAGTTAAAATTTTTATAAAAAAAAGTGATGATGTTAATAAAAGTACAGGTATGGGATCAGTTAACCGGAAACCCGTTACCCAGGAAGCTCTGAATTACAGAAAGGCTGTCTCCCATGGATTCCATTTTATCCCAAATCCAAAATTTTTAAAATTATTTTCTTTTTCTTTGTACTAATAAACAGTACCTTGATCCAAATTTAGATATACTGAATCATTGGAAGCAAAAACATCCTATTGGGGTTATTTAGTGTTTAAATGGTTTTCTAGTAGAATTAAGGTATGAAGATCCAAATTACAGAAAGATTTGTTATCCAGAAAACTCCAGGTCCCGATCATTCTGGATAACAGGTCCCATATCTGAACTGTAAAACAATTATAGATGGGAAACGGTGTATTCAACACAATTCATGCCAAAACCCTGTAGAATTCCAGGTATACCAATGGCCTTGTAATAAACCGTGGGTTAGTAATCGTCTTGCCTTAGCTGAGGGAAGAATAACGGTTTTGAGAAAATGTGCTTTCTGATTAAACTATGGATGTAAGAAAGCAAATGCAGTTCATATATACAGTCACTTAAAACAGTTCACACTGGTGTAAAATGTAACTGATAAGAAATATTCAAAATATGTATAAGGCAACACCTATACACATTTTTGATAAAGAAGTAAGTAGGGAATCTTCTTTTCCTACAATTAATGAGTGATTTTTATGTATATAAATGTTCCAATCGAACAGCAAATCTAACTCATTCACAAATCCCCAGTTGCAAATCCTGTTTTCCCTTTGTTTATTTTTTTCCTGCAACTACTTTTGATGCTTTTTTTTAAATGCAAACATGTCTTGTGGCAAGCATTTGTAAACTTGAAAAAAAACCTCAATTTCCTGAGAGGGTTAATTTTCTGGCATTGCAGGATCTATTTGAAGGTCCTAAATAGCTGGGAATAGCCCTTCATTGTAGTGATAGTAGGCACCAGAGTGTCTGTTTTCCAAACATTCCCTAAGTACCCTCTCTGCATTTACAATAATGAGCTCAAACACCATTGTCCTGTAGTAAATAAATTCCTCACAGGAATTTATTTCCTTGGGATGATTGAACTAAACTTCAAAGATGTGAAGACTGTAACCTTTAGTTTTAGATTTGCAAAAATCTCACAATATCTTGCTTGCAATTGAGCAGTTTTTCTTTATCATTTGCTCTTTCACAAATGCGTTATGTAATCTGTATCATCTAATGAGCAAAACGTCAATGGTGAAAATACTGACGAATGCATTCCTTAAGTGACGCATTCATTTATTTATTATCATTACATTGTTTTTGAAAGTAGAAAATGATAGAGAATGAATTCCTGAAAGAGTTTAGACAATCCATGTGTAGTTGTGTGCAATATCGTAGGCTCCCTTGGTTTGTTGATTGAAAGGAAGTACAGGAATGTGATCCGTTTTCCAAGAACCTGTTCTCCAGAAAGCCCCAAATAACAGGCTGATTCCCATAGGGGCAAATTCACTAAAGTGGCTAACGCTAGCGCTAATTCGCCAGCGTGGCGTCATTTCGCAACTTCGCTAATTTACCAACACTGACACTTCGCACCCTTACGTTAGGCGAAGTTGTGCACTGACAAAGGGTTGTTACTATGCTAATTCACTAAGATATCCATTTTACTGACCTTTACCTCTTGGGCTAGACTTCAGAGTCAGACCTGGCAAAGTTCAATACAATAGAAAGGAGATTGAAAAAAAAAAGAAGTTGCCATTTTTTCTAAGTCCCAAGAAAAATGCTGGCATCTTTTAATTTTTTAAGCTGAAAACGATCGTAAAAAAAAATTTTTTTTGAGGGTAACCTCCTTCCCCATTACATTTCCTAACATATGGCAACCCAACTGCCGGTATATAGGGAGCACATGTGTAGGGCAATAGAAAACCTTTATTTGAGTTATTAAAGGTTTCCTGGGCTTGGGTAGTGTAATGTAGTGGCTGCAGCATGTACGTCTATTATACTTTAACTTTGCGCCATATGCAAATTAGGCATCGCTAGTGTAACTTCGCTTTGCCTGACGAAAACAAGTTTTTTTTCCAAAACACATCAGTTAATAGTGCTGCTCCATAGACTTCTGCACTGAAATCCATTTCTCAAAAGAGCAAACAGATTTTTTTATATTCAGTTTTGAAATCTGACATGGGGCTAGACATTTTGTCAATTTCCCAGTTGCCCCTGGTCATGTGACTTGTGTCAGCACTTTAGGAGGGAACTGCTTTCTGGCAGGCTGTTGTTTTTCCTTCTCAATGTAATTGAATAGTACGCAGTGGGACATGGGTTTTTACTATTGAGTGCAGTTCTTAAGGTGGCCATAGACGCACAGATAATATCGTACGAAACGAATTTTCGTACGATATTTGGTGCGTGTATGGTGGGAAATGAGCCGACCGACATCGTCAGAGGATTAAGATATCGGTCGGCTGGTTGATCGGACTGGACGGAAAATTTTGATCGGATGCCTTTGAAATCACCCTGAACATCGGCCATTGTTAGTGCTGAATCGTCAGATACAGGTAGAATTCTATTGTTTCTACCCGTTTATCTGACGATTCAGCTCTACACGTGTGTGTTGAAACGAACGATCTTTCTCGGAAAGATCTTTTCCGAGAAAGATCGTAATTGTTACGTCTATGGCCAGCTTTAGATCTACCAGGCAGCTGTTATCTTGTGTTAGGGAGCTGTTATCTGGTTACCTTCTCATTGTTCTGTTGTTAGGCTGCTGGGTCGGGGAAAGAGGAAAGGGAGGGAATGATATCGCTCCAACTTGCAGTACAGCAGTAAAGAGTGATTGAAGTTTTTCGGAGTCACATGACTTGGGCAGCTGGGAAATTGACAATATGTCTAGCTCCATGTCAGATTTCAAAATGAAATATAAAAAAAGTCCCATACCTGTATCTATAATCACACAGCTCAACCTTTTAACTTGACTGATTTCTGCAATTTTTTTATGCACAATTACTATTTATTTTCTGATTTTATACAATAAATATTCAATGCACACCTTTAGGCACATCGTTTCAAGTTCCAGACAAAATTTTACTTACATCTCGGAAAAAAAATTCTCCTACAGATAAATATTTTGGATACCTTGCGTCATCTCCTGCATTTTTTTTACTAAAGAAAATATTAGAGTTCAGTGCATGTGAGATTCTATAATGCTGGTGGACACATTGTTTGTGTGATCCACATGAGAAACCTTGACTTGCTTTACCATTTAAATTTTATGGGAAACTTACACAATGCAAGAGAGTTCAAGCGACAAATGATAAATACCCGAGAACAAAAAAGAAACATTCTGCAATTTTTTTTCACTTGTAAGGTGCTCAGAGATAAAGTAAGAAGTCACTTTTATGCTGTATTATTATGCTGTACTTTTATGTGCAAAGTTGTAGTCGCCCTGTCAATCAGTACTTATCACCCCCTTTGGCGGGTGGGGGGGGTGGAATAACATCTTTCAGTAATTTGACTCATCAAACCATAATCTACTAGAAACTCATTTAAACTTTAAATAAACCCAATAGGCTGAATTTGCTTCCAGTAAGGATTAATTATATCTTAGTTTGGATCAAATACACAGTACTGTTTTATTATTATTGAGAAAAAGCAAATCATATTTAAAAAATTGGATTATTTTACTTGAGATCGACCTTTGCTTTACAATAACATTTCATTGTCTCTCGTTTATTGTTAAAAGATTGTAATTTAACAAGGAATCTAATTCTGTTGAATTTACATATTCATGGTGTGACTTAGACTTACCTCCCCTTTTCTTCTTTCTGTATACCCCCATTTCCTTCTTTTATATATAAAAATAAAAGAAACATTGAATTGAGTATTGAGCAGCTAGTATGGATTGAAATAGTGGATGTCAACGGTCTCTTGTGATACTTGTTCCATGATTGGGTGCCAGTGACTGCCCTTTTGCTAGAATAGCAAATGGCATTTTGCACTGAGACTTTACACATGTATCAACTCAAAAGTCAAACGCTTCACCAACTTTTTGGTTTTTAGTTAAATCAGGATTGAAGATGACCATATATGAATTGACTTACTGATATTTTGTGGTTGATCAGACCTATTGTTTAGTTTGGGGGCTTACTCAAAGCCTTATGGTCACACAGTAATATTAATTTATGATAGCTTTAGTTTTCTTTATGGGCCAATTTTTCCAGCAGTCCAGGTGTATTTATTAGTTTGAATATATTTTCATTTATCCTGGCGTTTTCTATAGTAATTCTTATTTGGGTTTTGCCACATTGGCTTTATAATAATGCAGCCTAAAAATTGCCATACAACTATAAAAAAACAAACAAACTGTACATTGCATGGAAGCACATCATTACCATAAGTCTAGCCTTGTATGTATGTTAATAAACCATTGTGTAGGTGTTACAAAGTCCTGCAGTTGAAAAGAAACAAAAGCATTACAATGAGGTTTCTTCAGAGCAGAGTATTTTGAGTTCTGGCATGGAGGAAACTGTAAATTTAGTGCATTTAAATGTTTGACATAAACAGCTAATTTACCTTGATTTAATTTAATTAACAGTCATTGCTTTAGTCTGCATGGGTGGGAAGCTTTTGTCTGCGTCTTCCCTTTGAAATGTACAGGAGAATCCAATTAAACTCTTATCTTTACAGAGCATTCCCTGTTTGTAGAGTTAATTGGAAATAGGGACTTGCCTTTGGGTTACGCTATGCAGGTTTTCTCATGACTTTCCATGCTGCATGGTTAAAGATATCTGCATTGAGTGATGGAGCCAATTGCATAAAATGTTATCAGAAATATATTTTACCTAAGTGCTTAGTGTAAGCATTTTTTAAAAAATCCTTTCTCATAGGTTTTATTAGAATTTAAAAGATACTCTATAAGCATTTAAAGACACGTGGCTGCAGGCTGTGTGTGTTTATGCAGGTTGTGGAACTCGGAAATTGCCTATATTTATATATAAGTGCAGGTCCTGTTATCCAGAATGCTCTGGACATGGGGTTTCTGGCTAATGGGCCTTTCCATAATTTGGATCTTCAAACCATAGCCTACTAGAAAATCATGTAAACATTAAATAAACCTAATAGTCTGGTTTTGCTTCCAATAAGGCTTAATTCTATCTTAGTTGAGATCAAGTACAAGGTACTGTTTCATTATTACAGAGAAAAAGGAAATTGTGTTAAAAAATATGGATTATTTGATTATTATTGAGTCTACGGGAGACTGCCTTACTGTAATTAAGAACTTTCTTGATAGCAGGTTTCTGGGTAATGGATCCCATACATTTACATCAGTTAGCACTGACCAGAACTGATTACATAACTAAGCGGTGCCGGGCTCTGCCTTTATTCTGCACTGACAGGCACGGTGTCGGTTGGTATCGGTAAAGCTATGCATTTTCTTGGTGATATTCTTTCTGTGTGTCTGCACACACACTGTGCCTGACCATACAGAAACATGGCAGAGTGGACGGAACACATTGTGGTTTATTCATCTGCAGAGCAAATTTAAAGGGCTCATACACGAATATAGGTAGAGTGAAGCCATGGGCAGACTCATGTAACATTAAGGTGGCCATAGACAATATAGTACAAAATAAATTTTCATACGATATTCGGTGCATGTACGGCGGAAAATAAGCCGACCGATATCTTCAGAAGATTTAGATGTTGGCTGGTTGATCGGGTTGGACGGAAAATTTTGATAGGATCCCTCTGAAGGCACCCTTGACATCAGCCATTGTTAGTTCTGAATCGTCAGATACAGGTAGAATTCTATTGTTTCTACCTGTACATCTGACGATTCCGCTCTATATGTGTGTTGAAACGAACAATCTTTCTTAGAAAGCTCTTTTCCAAGAAAGATCGTAATTGTTACGTCTATTAGGCATTAGCCTAAGGAATATGACACGATCTGCAAGATCTCTGCCATTATCAATATGTAACAATGAATAGAAATAAAAATTAGCATTTCGCAATGTAATATTCTTTCTTAAACTGCTATTGCATTGCGATTTTTAATTGCACATTTTTAAGAAGTGCTTAATCTTTAGGAGCAAACCTAACTTTTCAGTAAGGCCCCAAAAACACACACGATTTTTCAAAAAGATGACCTCTGCATAAATACGCTAGCGTAAGTGCCATTGCCTAAACTGAAAAACCGCTACGGGTATTTACGGAGAAATCTGTGTGTCCATACCTTAAGAAGTTTTATTACATTCACTCCGCATTTGCAAGAGGCCATTACACTGTTTCCAGGTTCAAACAAGGCCTGCCGGTAAAGGAAATACAGAGGTCTTAGGAATATACTGGTATTCTATAAATAAGGGATAATAATATTGACCCTTTTTTTGGCAAAATAAAAAGATCCAAATCTATGCCAAGATCAATATAAATTAATTAAAATTATTTTGATGTTCTTTCTTTATAAATGTATTAGCAATGGGAAGTATATCTGTCCATTAATGCACTGCAGGTTCTGATTCTTGAGCCAATGTAGCAGGTCAGCTGTATTTTCTTTTCCTCTTCACCTGCTACATTGTTACAGTAGTCAGATCCACCAGTGCAGAGAATAGCAAGAGACAGAAAGATGCTGCTTTTTATAACAATAGAATTTACATCTTTTACAACATTTTTAATGAGTGTATATTGAAAAGCTTTTTAGAATTATATTTAATTAGTTGTAGTTTCCTTTATGGCAAAATACAAATACAACATAAATTAAGATGTGTGGAATTAAGTAGTCCATTTTTACCGCTGATAAAGTTTTGTAGTTAATACAGCATAGGTGTTTCTAGAGAAATTACTTGAATTTACACAGTGTTCATTTATCAAGCGAGTTAAGGATTCAGTAGAAGGCTACACGTTAGATGAAATATACTTTTTGTGTGTACGTGCAAAACTGACACTTTGTTCTTTTTTTGGTGTGGGTCCCTTCTTAACAGATTTACAAATATGGAATGCGCAAGAGAGTGTATACCCTGGCGGATCTGGTGAGGATTAAGAATTGGGTAATTTCTATATCTGTATTTTTGTTACGAACAAAAACTGTTTTGGTTCTCTTAATTCCTTATGTAATTCAATCTTGGCACTTAACTGTTAATTAGAATGATTTCATTGTTTATGTATGTGTGTCTTTAAGTGATAATTGATAACTAATTTATGCTAAAATTGGTACCTGGTGGAAGTGTTCTTGTATGAACAGTTTTCATCAATATCCCCAACACAGGGGGTTGTTTATTAAGGTTTCGAATTGTATTTTCCACAAAAATTCAAGTTTTCAAGTTGTGTGTGTGTGTGTGTTTTTTTTGTCAGAACTCACAATTTCAGGTTAAACAACAAGTTTTTCTATTTTATTTATTTATTTTTTAAACTATCATTTTTCTATTATACCCCGATCCTAGAAAAAGCTGACATCCAAAAATACTCCTTCTAAAACCTGTCTATGTCATGTAGGAGTCAATGGCAAAGGTCCCTTGAACCATTTGAAGATGTTAATAGCCTTCATAATGTTCTAGTTTTATTTCAAAAGGTTTTGCTCAAAAACTCAAGCGATTCGAGTTTTTTTTGCTTAAAATACGATCAATTTGAGTTTTCAGGTTCCACACTCGAACTCGCTGAATCGAGTTTATTCCATTCAAGATTTTCCTAAAAATAAGTTTAAACTATTGTATTGAGTATTTTCCTGCATATTTATGATCTATTTTAGTAGCCTCAGCATATCGGAGTATAAATCGAAGTTGAAGTAGCGATCCCTTTTGGGAAGTCTAGAAGCTTATACAATCTATGCATTTGTCTGAGACCATTTGTAAAGTTTAGGGCTGGGGCAGACAGGGAGATTCGGGGAGATTCTGTCGCCTGGCGATTAATCGCTGGCAACAATCTCCCCGAACTGCCTTCTCCCTGTCCGCCACCTGTTAAAATGAAAAAGCGGCAGCGCTAATCCACACGCAGCGCGGTGATTTCCGGAATCGCCTGAAGTTTCCTCACGAAGTAACTTCGGGCGATTCCGAAAATCGCAGCGCTGTGTGTGTATTAGCGCTGGCGCTTTTTCATTTTAACAGGCGGCGGACAGGGAGAAGGCAGTTCGGGGAGATTGTCGCCAGTGATTAATCGCTAGGCGACAGAATCTCCCCAAATCTCCCTGTCTGCCCCAGCCCTAAAGGTGTCCACAGTGATGACAGCACCATATGACTGATTTAATAAGATTTGGGATTAAGAAAAAGAAAAGGAAGAAACCCCCCCCCCCCCGTGAAAAATCAAATGAAATGTCTTACTGTAATAAAGGGCCTGTGCACCGATAACAAGGTGATCTTGTATTTTAAAGTGACAAGTGCTTTTCAAAGAAGTGCAAATGTAATCATGCATCCATTATTTAGGACCATATAAATATTTACAAAAATTCCCTTGTGAAATTGATAAAATGTGAGCAATCTAAAATAAATTTCTTATGGATTTAATATTAATCAACTATAAATGTCGCTGTGTGAAAGGGCTTTAAAGGAGACCCAAAACATAAAAGGGAATATGGATAAAAATGCTATAATTTATATACTTAATTGATTGCGCCAGCCTAAAGTTTCAGCTTTTCAATAGTGGCAATGATCCAGGACTTCAAACATGTCACCATCTTGGAAAGTATCTGTGATTCTCAGTGGGCTCTGAGCGGCTGTTGAGAAGCTAAGATTAGGGGTCAGCAAATTATCGAGCAGAAAATTAGGTTGGTCTGTAATATAAGCTGATGCTACAGGGCTGATTGTTAAATTTTGATGCTAGTTGCACTGGTTTCTGTGCTGTCATGTAGAAAGTATCTGTATTAATTTGCTAATCATCCTTATATTGTGACATTTATATTCTTTGAGAACTGTATATTGTGAGTGGGTCCCTAAGCTCAGTAAGTGACAGCAGCACAGAGCATGTGAATCAGTAAATCAGCAGAAAAGAAGATGGGGAGCTACTGGGGCATCTTTGGAGATCTTCCCTGTTAAAGGGCTGTGGTTGCCTTGGGCTGGTACAGAAGCACAAAACATATGTAAAACATTCTTTAGTTAAGCTTTAGTTCTCCTTTAGGGCTCTTCCAGACGAAGAGATTGCAGGGAGATTTGTAGCCTGCGACAAACCGCCGCGTGTTTGAAGCAACAAATCTCCCTGCATCTCTTCCCCCAGTCTTGCGCCCACTTAAGTTAAAGTCGCGTGTGCCTATTCACACGCGGCGCTTTTGAAAATCGCGCGAAAATGCATTGGCGAGCGTTTTGCTAAAGCGCCGCGCCGCGTGTGAATAGGCACACGCGACTTTAACTTAAGCGGGCGCAAGACTGGGGGAAGAGATGCAGGGAGATTTGTTGCTTCAAACACGCGGCGATTTGTCGCAGGCTACAAATCTCCCTGCAATCTCTTCGTCTGGAAGAGCCCTTAAAGGAATTGTTCAGTATAAAAGTAAAAACTGGGTAAATAGATAGGCTGTGCAAAATAAAACATGTTTTCAATATAGTTAGTTAGGCAAAAATGTAATGTATAACAGCTGGAGTGACTGCAAGTCTAACCTAATAGAACAGAACACTACTTCTTGCTTTTCAGCTCTCTTTTGTTTACACTGACTGGTTACCAGGCAGTAACCAATCAATGACTTGAGGGAGGGCCACATGGGTCATAACTGTTGCTTTTGAATCTGAGATGAATGCTGAGGCTCAATTGCAGACTCACTGAACAGTTATGTCCCATGTGGCCCCCCCTCAAGTCGCTGACTTACTCAGATTTAGAGAGCTAAAAAACAGGATGTTGTGTTCCACTCACTCCAGTTTTTATACATTACATTTTTGGCTAACTAACTATATTAGAAACATTTTTTATTTTGCACAGTCTATCTATTTACCCAGTTTTTATTTTTACCCTGAACTGTTCCTTTAAAGTCAAATGAGTTTTAATTTGAGCTGTACAGAAGCAATTTTGAGGCATCTTTATACATCCACATCTTTAATTGACCAGTTATAGTTTACCTTTATAATTTTTAACTCATGTTATTATGTCATCATAAAGACCACCCATGAAGTTGATGGATTCTGAAAACTTTCCAGTGCACAAGATTTCATTTTTTAGCCTTTGAATTATAATTCTGTCTTCACTAAACCCATCTCCCCAGCTCTCCCTGCAATCTTAAATTAAATTATAGGTCATTGGCCACACTGTTTCCTCTTGGCAGTGCAAGTCAAATAAATAGCAGTGACATCACAGATGCGCACCACCACCAATTGCTTCCAATTATATCCCACTGCAGAGAGAATAGAGCATGGCTGCTGACCAGTTTGATTTCAACAGGGTGCCAGGTATATCAGATGTGGTTGGATGGGGGATAATAAAAAAAAAAAAGCTTGTGCATTGGAAAGTTGTCAGGATATTCTATCAGAATCCAAAGCCTTTATAGGTGTTTACGTGGTTGTAACTCCTGTTTTTACCATATAGCATTCATAAATTTTTGAAATATGGGTTGTAAAAGTACTTTCTTTGGTTTTAGTAAGTTAGTATAATTTTTGAATTACCTGACAGAATTATGGGTTTGAACATAGAAACTAACTAGATCTCTCTGAGGGGATTATTGTATCTAGACCAAAGCAGCTGTTGTAATAGAAGGTTATAGGACATTTTTTGCCAATACATATGGTTTCATTTGATCTATACAGCGTAGCCTACTAAATGCCTTGAACAGGATTTACAGTACAGTTGTGGGACTCAGGAAAACAATTACTCACCCAGAATTAAGCCATTAGAATTGACTTATACAGTGCAGCCCTATAAAGCTGTAAAGTGACATTCTGTTCGCATATATGCAATCCGTATGCTTTTGTATAAAGAAATTCCAGAGGAAGCTCATTTTCCAGCAAAGATACAGCCTTTTTAACAAATAACAGAAACCATGGCTTTAGAGAGAAGCAAAAATGGCAGCTATTTCCCCTTTAAAATTGAGTGTGCATACCACTTTCTTAGAACAAAAATATTGATTTAATTACAGATCTGTAGCATAATGTTGTGGCCGTACTCTGACCCTCTTACCCTGTCTGCTCCAGTAGGAGTCATGTGGGGGTGTAGTTAACCCATTATTTGCAAGTAGTTCAATGTAGAATCGAAGTACATGTGCATAACGACTGGAATTAGTGTATTATGTATTGGTCTGCATAGAGTATACTTATGACAATAGACAGTTATTGTTAGTGTATTTTTAAAACATATGGTCTTGGGTTTCTAGATCACAATAACTATTAGCATCATCTGGTTCCTTTCTACACTGTAAGAGGGTAGTAGAAGCGATAAAGATAGTCAATGTGCACTGGGTGTGTATTCAAGGGTGAAATTACTGGAAGAAGAAATGCCGTGTGTAAGAGCCCTTATTGAGTATCTCTGACACATTAAAAATGCCAAGATGCAATAGAACAAATTAGAAGTATAGCTTCAGCTATTGAATTTTGACACATTTTAATATTATTGAGGTTAAAGAACATGTCAACCCAAAAAATGACTTTTTGCCTAATAAAAGAAAACACAATTATATGCAACTTTCCAAAATGAATGTATTAAAAATTGTCGGTGCTTTAAAAGTTATTTGTAATTGTTATTGAAAGCAGCATTTGTATAATTTGTGGTAGTTACATTTTAAACAATGTTGCAAAAGCCAGTCTCCTCCAGCAAGATAGGTCTGTTAAAACCAGAGCCACCAGTACAGAGAATAGAAAGGGACAGACAAACACTGCTTTCAATAGCAATAAATGTACAAATAACTTAAAAACCATAGAAACTGTGTAATGAATGTATATTGCAAAGTTGCTTAGAATCATGTTTTCTTTTATTAGGCAAAATCATTTTTTGGGGTTGATATGTCCTTTAAACCATTCAGGTTTTTGCTTACATAAAAAAAATATAGGTGCAAGTTTTGCTACTTTTTTTTTTTTACTCAAGCAGAATTTTTTCCCTGGCTGGGAAAAGGAATAAACCTCTCTTTAAGGACTCTGCTGAATCATCCAAAAAGTATTTTTTAAATAGCAAAAAGTATTGGGATTCATGTGAATCCTAGATTGTGTGCATCCCTCCTTTTAAGAAACTACAATTGTTTTTATTTGTATCATATTATTGCTTTAGGAAAAACCCAGAACTGTTATATGAAATATTGAATTAGGGAAATCCTGCAGAAGTCTAGGTAGCTTGATATTTTTCACATTTAACACATTTCCTGACCATCTAAATCAATTTCTATTTATATAGGTCCATACATCACTACGTATTATAAATCATATATGAGTGTGCAGGTGGTGCTCTTAGCCAGTTGCAATTATTTGTAATAATAAAACTGTACCTTGTACTTGATGGAAACTAATTCTAATTGATTGTTAGTATATTGATAATTACAGAAAATTATTAATTTTAGAAAGTTAAACTCTTACCCTCAAACATGCTGCATAATAAACTGCAAATGTATTGCATGTATCGGATCCTTACGTTGGAAACCCATATCTAGAAAGCTCCAGGAAGGCAATCTCCCATAGACTCCATTTTTAAGCAAATAATTTTGATTATTATAATTAATATAATTTGAAGGTGTATACCGTTTGCCTTTTATAGACTTTTTTTATTCTCCACCAGCTGTAAAATACTTGCAGTGAAAATGCTAGTCCCACTTGCAGCCCCTTGTGTGTCTGTGTGTGTGAAGATCTCAATGAAAGAGATGCATCTATCTTTTGTGGATACTTGGCAATTTTCTACCTTGCAATAAGCAAACATGGAGCAGCTTTGGTTTTCCTGTTTGCCCTGTGTAGCTCAAGAACAAGGTGGTATAATTGCCCCTTTTAGGGTTAGACCACACGGGAAGATCCAGAGAGATTAGTCGCCTGGCGACTAATCATCCGCTTCTTTGGGTAGGCGCAGGAGACTTACAGTTTAGCGGGCGCAAGACATGGTCAAGCAATTCAGGGAGATTAGTCGCCCCAAAGAAGCGGCGACTAATCTCTGAAATCTTCCTGTGAAGATTTAGTCACCTGGCGACTAATCGCCTGTTCTTCTGGGATTCAATCTCCCGAAACTGCCTTGGTGTGTCTTCCTTTTCGCAAAAATGAAAAGTCACTTGCGCTAAGCACACACAGCACTTTGTTTTCCAATGTTGCCTCAAGAGGAAACTTTGGGAAACGAAGCGATGCGTGTGCTTAGCGCAGACGACTTCTCATTATAGCTGACGGGAAGACACACCAAGGCAGTTTCCGAATCTGCCCGTGTGTCACTACCCTAACCGTTCTTTTTTCTCCAGTTGATTATCTCCATATGCTTGTTGCTAACCCAATATTAAAATATTTTTGTTTGTTAAAATATTAATTACAATGTCATGGTTTCTTCATTAAAACTTCAATTAACGCAAGTTCTGCTGTTGCAATAATAATCTGAATTGAGACTGGCAACGCTCCTAATCATTATACAGTAGCATCATTTTTCTCTTAAATATACCCGTTTGTTTCCATGTCAATTTAAATTGAATGCACAAGATTTTATAAAATAGACATCTGATGACTCAAGTGTTCCTTAAGCTCCTAAAAAGCTAGACTGGGTCTATTAAAAAACATGAAATAGTTGAAAAGGACCTTAGTTTAGTGTCTAGGTTGAGAAGATAAGTAGCACCCAGCTTTAGTGCCTCAGGAGAATGACTCATGCCTTGGATTCCAGGAAGCCATGGGGGAGGAGGTCTAGGGAAAGCTTGCTGATTTCCAGTAATCCCATGTGAGACTCTATTCCCTTTAAATGTTTCCCTTGCTGGGGAGAACTCGCTGATGCTATACATGTTTTCTTTGCATGAAAATAAAAGCAAGTATTACTTTATCTATAAACAGTGGGAATTAAATTGTGTTCATATAGCACTAATTGATAACACAAGACAAAACGCTGTTGCTTTATTAAAGCTAGTTTATGATGATGATGATGCATAAAAGAGGAAGAGAGTAATAACCGATGCAGCAGTCAATGCATAAACATCAGCCCATATGGCTCAAAAGTTGAAGTTTTAATAAATGTGTATAGACAAGCATATGACAATACCATAATGAAGGTGCCAATCATTAGCTTTAAAAAAAGGCTAATGGCAGTGTGAAGCATTGTATCTGTTGGAGTTGATGACATTTTTAATTAATAAAAGCTTTCTGAGGATTAATTTGTTGGTTGGTACTGTACAGAACTGTATGTTAGGCATATGATACCCCCAAGGAATTTACACTGATGCCTCTGCCCACAGTTGCTTCATATTGTAATTCATAGACATTCTAAATAGGCATAGATTAATTTTATTGGTGGTAGAGTGTCTTTTGCAATCAACTCCTTCCAGCCTTGTGTATCAGTGAATAACAGTGTGAGCAAGATTATTTCCTTTGTTTTCTTGAAAATAAGGCTGGTTATGCACAGGGCATATTCTCCATTGGTAAATATACCCTGATGAAGAAAAAAAATGCACATTTGCAGACATACATGGAGGGCAATTATATGCATATGCTCCTCCTGTTATGGCCATATGTTGGAGAAAGTTATTTTTTCAACTCTGGTATAGATTTGGTAGGTATGAACATTTTCTCTGTCCACACATTTCTGGTCTAACATAGCGAGGGATAGCCTCTAAAAAGACTGCCTGAAAATGATAGTATAACCTAATAATACTTTAGGTTTGATGGTTATATGCAGTGCTGTGCACAGTTTTTAGCCATATCTGTGACTGTTACACTATGGGGCAGATTCACTAAATTCACATGAATAATTCGAAGTTCGATCGAATTTTAATTCGATTACAATCTTCGAATATGCAAATTAGGCAAATTCGACCATCGAATATTTGAATTCGAATAATTCAAATATTCAAATAAAATTTTATTTGACTAGTCGATGGTCGAATTACTTCCCCCTTAATTTTTTATTCTACTACCTACTTTGCCAGAATCAAGCTACCGAATTGGAAATCATTACTTTTGATCGAATAAAAATTTTTTAAATTTTTTAAAAATTTTTTTGATCGATCGAATTGCGGTAAAATCCTTCTAATTCAATAGTTGTATTCTAAGGATTTTACTTCCCATTTATTCATATGGTCGAATTTTGTTTTTATTTCGAAATTCGACCAATGATAAATCTGCCCCTATGTATTTTAAGCCTTAGGCACAGCAACCCAAGGCTGCAAAAATGTATAATTTATTCCTCAATTTATTTAACAAAGGTCTCTCCCTAATTCTTTGCTGTCACTTAAATACATGCATCAATAGCTCATTTGCATCTCCAGTGCAAGTCAGTTGCAGGAGAAACATGATAAAGGAACCCCTGGTGAAATGTCTCTATATAGGTGTTAATTCAAATGTTTTGATTGGACTGTGAGTTTATATCATCATTTGTCTTGCTCCAACAAACTGTTCTAATGTTGTTTAAAAATGTTCCCTATAAGGTGAGGAAACCAGCGGTTTAAGAGTTGTCATGTGACATTCAGAAAAAGATTGTTCAAGTTAGATATGATATGCCTTGTGTTTATTTTAAATATTTTATCACCTTAACTTCCTTAACTTAAATTGATCAGTGGTGATTGTTTGATGGTTGATCAGCCTGTGACTCCCATCAGTATGTGTGCACAGAATAATCCATAAACCCCGTATTACTCTTCCGTGGATCTGCTTCAATCCATCACTGTGTGGGCTGTATTGTATAATATGCGACAGATTGTCCCACGAGTCGGATATCCTGAATGTCATGTGTGTGTGTGTGGCAAGCTTAAAGCTTCTGATACAGATAAATGAATCAGAAGGGCTAGGTTTAATTGCTGCAGGACAGAGCATTAATGCACACATTTTTAATGATTGGTGCCCATTAAAGGAACAACTGAATCTCTTGGTCTTAATTTTAAATATGACCACTAGTTTGTTTTTAAACATTTTAAAATGTTATTCTTTATGATTTTAGAGGAAATGTGGTATTGTTTTAGAGTAAAAGTTTACATATTGTGGTGTCATGTTAAATTGCAAGGTTGTGTTGCTTTCCAGTTCAGCTTACTATAAAGTACTCAATATGCAAGGGATGTCTTTAAAACATTTATAAGGTCATCACATAATTTATAAAACAAACAAGTTAAAATCATATACCAGTTGGCTGAGAGGCACAGCTGCAGAACTGAGCTCTAATGAGCAGGTCCACTTTATCTCTTCTATTGATCTGTATACAGTCGTATGAAAGTGTAACACACAGATCTTTTTTTCAACAATATTGATGGATACATGTGAAATAATCTATAATAGCAATATGTAACATACAAAACATAAGTGTACTCCTTTATAGACCATTGTGTAATTTGAAGAAACATGTACTCATTTCACATGTGGAAAACAAGTGTACACCTACATCTATCAAAAACTCAAATACCTAAAATTAGACTGTGGTGAATCAGACCTGATTGGAATGATAAAAGCATTGGGTTAGATAGGATCATATTGGACAACCCTGTTTTATTGAAACGTCAGACATTAAGTCTGGTTTGCTCTTTGTTGTTGAAGTGTGTGGTATCACTATGCCTAGAATGAAAGCTCTCTGAGGCCTTTAGAAAGCTATAGATGCCTATCAGAGTGGGATGGTATTTAAAAGATTGCCAAACAGTTGTATATCATTCATTCCATTGTCTAAAATATCATCTACAAATGAAGAAGATCTCAAACAACTGCTATCTTGACCAGACAGTCTCAGCAAGCTTAGCTGCAAGCTGAACTTGCTTGGGAAGATGTTGAAAGAAGTCAAGAATTTCATAATGGGACCTACAGTAAGCAGCTCATTCCTCCAGCAATGTCAAAATGCATGAACCATTAGAAAGAAGCTGTTTAAATAAGGTCTTCATACCGAGGCAAAGAAAGTTTTTTTGGCCGCACATTGTACTAGAGGACTTGTTTGTTGAAAAGTAAAGACAGCTTTTCATGAGGCTCATGATATTTACTGTATGTGTGGTGGAAATTATATGGTTTGCTTATGCTTTGCATATGGCCTGGGCAGCTTACCACTATGATTTATTTTATGTATCTGAGGATAATTTGCAACCATCTGTAAATATAGTTCCAATATGACAGCAGTGAATGGACATCAATCTCTGCACAAGTGGAGTTTCTAAGGTTCCTTAAGAGTTTACTCAGAACCTACCTAATCCACCTTTATAGGAGGCAACCAGATTACCCAGGAAAAAAAACATGAAGAAAGGGAAATGATACAAAATCTCTACACTGGTGGGGCCCATGTTGAAATTAAACTTGGGACTCCAGCACTGAACTAAATACTGCCCCATTAGAAGCATGTAATTCATCTATTGTAAGTCACTATTCCTGTATAAAGCTGCTCAGCACTATATTCCCTGTCCTCAAATCCAATCCGATGTCACCACACATCTTTCTTTACTTGAAGCTGTATTGTCGCTGGAGGGGCATCACACAAAGGAGCAACTTTATATAGGCATACTTACTGACCACTGTTCTAATTTTTTTCTCATTCAGTGTCTGCATTAATCCCAGATCTTTCACTTTCTGATGTCACACACAAATGTAAATGTAAAAGCTGCTTGGCTGGTTTTGACTGCTGAAATATTGTAGCATATGCCAGCTGACTAACAGACCTGTGAGAATGCATGCAAGGCATCATGAGTCTTGACTGTAAGAGAGCTGACAACTGCTGAACTGTATGAAGAGGCAGGACAAGCCATTTACAGACAAATAGTGCTTTTTTGCACTTTTACAAGTAACCATTAAAAATGAATAATGGAAAGTTGCTTGTAATAACATTTACATTCATTAGGCAAAATGTTATTTTGGGTTTACATCCACTTTAATAACATTCTAATTTTGGAAAAAAATGGCTACTGAAAACCACTTCATATTTTTCCTTTCTTTCAGTTGGTTAAATTCTTGTGTTATTAGCTGTTTTTGTATATAATTGTATGTAGAAGGTCAATATAAGTAAGGAGAAAGGCTTTTTTTGTTCTGGAAGTATTCTTCAAAGGATCCATGATTGTTTTCAGTAGAGAGCAGGGTACTGGATTCTGGTGTGCAAGTATAAATGAAGCGTATACAGGAACAAATGGAGGTTTGTTAGCCCAGAACTTAAATATGCAGACAAGAGGATGTCAGAGGAGGGCTCCCAATGGTAACAAGAAATTCTTTTGCCCTAAGAGTAAGTCTGACTGTGGAATTTGCTTCCAGGGGGAAAATATTCCTTAACCTTTTCAGAACTGAAGGGCTTGCTGTTTATTTGATTAAGCTCCTAGGTTAGGATGTGGGAAAAGAAAATATGGCTGCTACATAAATGTAAAACATTGGATTTTTTCATTGAGATTTATTTATTTATTTTTGTATTTGACAGAAATCTGATTAATTTCCCCCAGAAGGTCATACTAATTTATATAGTAGACATAAGAATTGATAATTGAAGGACCAGTAACTCCAATTTTAATTCCAAGACTTACTACCCCCAAAACAGCTATAATGATAGGTAAGGCTTACTTTCCATTGGCTTTTTTCAAATTCAGCTTGAATATGGCAAGCAAAGTGCTCCATAGGAGAAAGGCAAAGGCAACTTGAATTCCTGTGTGCTCTGAACCGGAAGTCAGCTTCACACTGATGAAAACGTTTTTCTTCAGTGTCTGGAGCTTAAATGTATGTTTCTATCCCATCAGACAGCTTTGGGGGTAACAATATGAGCATACATTTAAGCTGCAGGCACTGAAAAAATATGTAGGTGCTTTAGGTGTGAAGCTGACTTATGGTTCAGCGCACAGAGGAAGTCAAGCTGCCGTCGCCTTTTAGTTTTTCTCCTATGGGGCACTGTGGGTTTACTTAAGTTAATTCAGCTTCCAGTCATGCTCCTGGGAGCACCTGGATAACACCTGAGCTGGGAACTGGCACTTGTTTGTCAGTGTAACCAACTGTAACCTACAGCACCTTCAACCCCTCTGAATTGTGTCTGTATGTTACCCTCCCATTTAGACTGTAAACCCTACTGGGTGGGTCCTTAAGCCTTTTTTTTCCTTGACACTGAGCACTTGATCTGTAGTGTAATTATATTTTATATTTATGTGAATTGTATTTCTAATAATGCACTTATTGTTACTTTTTATTTCAATGACCCCTTGTTTGTTACTACTAATTTATTGTTTTGCTGTACAGTGCTTTGCCCTCAAGGAGCACTATACAAATAAAAATATACATACATACATGCTCCTAATACATACAAGCAGGTTACTTGGATTTTGAAGAAATTCACCCAAGTCCATGTGAGTGAAGCCACTATAAATCAAGGGTAATAATCTTGTAATTATAGTTATCGCCTGCTTCAGTGGAGGTTAGTGACATTTTCCTACTACAGGCTCGCATTATGTACTTTTAACATCAATAATTATTATCAATAATTCATAGCAATTTGGGAGCCAATTAACTCACCAATACATTTATGGACTGTTGGAACCCAGTGGTTCAGGCTAGGGCATTGGCAACAGAGGCATAAATGAGTAATTTGGATGTCTCTGCCTATAATTCCCTAAGTGAAGTTTATGCTGTGTATTTTCAGCATCAACCATGTGAAGGGGTTCTTCTGTTTTAAGACATAATTAACTGCTTTTATTGCACAGTGGAGGGCATTTTACGTTCTTGTTACCCATTTCCCCCTACAGCTTTGACTCTTCCACTGGGCTGTGAGACGAGATACACACAAACCCAAGGAGAACAGAATTTTGCATCTCCTCATATAGGAAATACATCTATGCATTTAACAAACAATAGGGATGGTGTTCCATAATGTGATTGTACATTAGTATTGATTACATTTTTTTCTGTGGTTTAAATTTTGTTTGTAAATTTAATTACAACTGAATGCAAATTGAATGCACAGAGGAACAAGAAATAGACAGATGCTGCTTGCCATAGCAATTGCATTTCTAAATAAACCACTGATAATTTTTAATTTCTATTCTGTCATGTCAATATGTCTAGCCCCATGTCAGATTTAAAAATGAAATATAAAAAAATTGGTTTGCCCTTTTGAGAAACGGATTTCAGTGCAGAATTCTGATGCTTGTTTAAAAAATATATATGTTTTCCCATGACAGTATCCCATCTTGAGCTTGTTTGCCACAGTTAAGCTTAATATATCTCTAAATTGGGACATCCTATATACTGTATTTCTAAATTTATTGACATCGGGTACCTGCAACTGTTTTCTTCAATGATGTGCCACACATGCATTGACAGTCGTGACAGAAGCATGCAGTTTGTAGGTGCAATAGTTCTATTACTTACATTTTATTTGGTGCATCTGACGTTCCACTTGCGATTCCTCTCAGTGCGTCTGCTCAGAGGAAGTCACGCCGAGGAGTTCAGTCCTATGAGATGGCTATAGCATGCAGGCCCAGCTCACACAGTGATCTCATACTACACAAAAAGAAATACAGTTGATTATTAAATATTTAATCTATGTAATGTGTTTAACCACTACTTAAGTTATATCCTTGCATAACTATAAAATGTCAAGACTCTCAATAGGACTTGAATAATGTCACATGCCAAGAATATTGTGTCATTTGTTTGTGCAACAAAGTATAAGGCTAGGTCTACACAAGGAGATAGGGCCAGATTAGTCACCCCAGCGACAAATCGCCTCTTCTTTTGGGCGACTAATCTCCCCTTCTTTTGGTCGACTAATCTCCCCGAACTGCTTCCCCCGTTTTGCGTCAGCTTAAATGAAAATCAACTGCGGCAACAAAATGCCGTGTGTGAATTGCCACAGGCGATTTTAATTTTAGCCGGTGCAAGAAAGGGTGAAGTAGTTTAGGGCGACTAATCTCCCTGAATCTCCTCATGTAGACATAGCCTGATGGAAATATTGAGACTACTTTTTGAAATGATTTTGCCAAATCCGTAATAAAGTCCTTATCCTGTTTTTTTTTTTTTTTTTAGTAAGCATCAAACTAATTTCTCAGAGTTCCTCCTTCTACATTTCATTACAATACAGTAATTCTCTTTATACCACAATTGCTTGTTTAGCAAAAGTCTTCCAGCTGCATGCCATGTGACAGCACCCTGCAGTTTTACTACCATTAATCTTAATAGCCAGTTCACTCAAAAAAATGTAGTCAGAAAGTTGCCTGTCCGGTTTCAGCCTAGAGGAACACATTCTGGAAGTATAGCAAGCCTTCTAGGTGACCATACATGCCCAGATTTGGTTGGGCAATTAGGTTAATTTCAGCAATCCTAGCCCAATCTTCTGAACTAGCTGGCCTGGCTAAGGGACTGTTTTGAAAGCTCATCCACAGGTTTGAAAATGTCATCCACTAATGCACCTCACATGCATGATGCATTGGCAGATGGGGAAGTGAAGAGGTACCACCTCTGTTATCTGTCTGACCATAGATTATAGTGTATATATGGCTTCCTTAAAGGAACAGTAACACCAAAAAAATGTAAGTATTTTATAGGAATTACAATATGATGTGCTGTGGCCATGCACTCGTAAAACGGATGGGTATGCTTTAGAAACACAACTATAGTTATACAAACAAGCTGCCGTGTAGCCATGGGGGTAGCCATTCAAGCACAGGAAACACGGTAGATAACTAATAAACTCTAAAGAATCCCATTATGTACTACTAAGCTTATCTGTTATCTGCTGTGTATCCTGTGCCTTTTCTCCTTTTTCCAGCTTGAATGGCTGTCCCCATGTATTCACAGCAGCTTTTTTATATAAACTATAGTATTCTTTCAGAAACACACACACACCAGTTTTACCAATGCAGCGCAACACTACATAATATTCCCATTATTTTAATACACTTTCTTTTTTTTGTTGGTGTTACTGTTCCTTTAATGCTCATAACACAAAGGTAGCCTGATCACCTTAATCTTCTTAGGGAAAACTTCAGAAAAATAAATCAGACGGCTAGGTCCTGCACTTCTAGATGAATGCATTTTCTGTGGAATACTTTTGTGCACATTGGTTTTCTTTTTGTAGTACCTGCCTGCTGGTCCAATACTTATTGGTACTCATCTTGGTTTGGTCACTTTGCTTCTGGTCGTCCCTGACACTCATTACAAAACAGATATGATCTATAAATTAGTATCAAGTATTTTACATTTTTTGGTGTGACTGTCCCTTTAGATTGTGTTTTAAAAGAAACCGAGAAATTACTCTTCTTGCTGCATTCAATTCTTTGCTGTTTTCATTCCCTTCAAACGGTTCAAGGGACCTCTGACATTGACTTCAACATGATCTTGATAGGTTTTAGATGGTGTATTTTCGGATCTGAGCCATTTCTAGGGTCGGGGTATAAAAAAGAATTTGAGGGGTTGTTTAAAAAAAAAACAAAAAAAAAAAACTCGAATCTTGGCCAACTACTGGGCTATTTGTTGGTATGCAAATGTTTTTGATGAAATACGTTTTTGACTTTTATCAATTGAGTGCAATCCTAATGTTTTTGGATTTATGTATAAGGAGGCTTCATTTGGGTGGTCTTCATGGGATTAGCACCTTGGCATTCTTTTTGGGTGTGCGCTCTCTAAGATATAGTTCTCTTCAACTGAAGTCTGATTATGACACAATTGGGAAGGCTTCAAACACTGCCTCAGGCTGTGGGTGCAGTCCTCTATTGACTGTTATGCATAGGCCCCCCATGTGATTTGAGTGTGGCCTAGAGGCAAAATAATCAGATTCTCCCCAGATTTGTGACCAAAACTGATAAAGATCTGCTCGTTCGGTAACCTCCTATATACACAAATTTATAAATTATCTATTTACTTCTTTACAAATTATTGTTGGTAGGACAGGGACTTATTGTTCTGAAATGATTATATGTAGTGCTGCTTGCAGTTACTCGTATTATATAAATTATTTAACATTAAAGAGTCACCATCCTTGCGTTATCTGTTCTTTTAATGCATCTGCAGCAGCTGGAGCCATTGAGGATTTTATAGAGACTGACAGGAGTAGGGAGGTCAAGGTTCACAGTGGTCTGACCTGTATACATTGCCTGTAAAACCACTACTGCAGGTGACAGATGGGGAAATCCCTTTATATTTCTAAAATAAAGCTTTCAAGAAACATTTTAACTGTTACCAAGGGGTAACGAAAGATAAAGATGTTTTGCAGTGCCTGTTGTGAACTTATTGTATGGCATGGATTTCATGCTCCTGACAAGTGCACTGTGAGTGTGAGATGATTTCCAGCCCCTACTCTTGTATCGTACACAGCCGTATATTCTGTTCTGCTCAGATGACATTGAAAACAACATAATGCATATCTTGTGTAAATTCCAGTCATTTTACAATCATCTTAGACGGGTTAATAGAAGACTCTGCCTCAAATTTGCCATAAATGTGAACTGTAAATCAAATGTAACCTTTTAGTGTCAACATTATCTACACTGGACTTTGGTCACCAGATAATTTGAAATATCAGGGACGCTTCTTTAATTTGCACCTTCTGTAAAGTGAAGCAATCCGTGCAACCCTTCAAGCTCAACTTTATAGAATTGTCTACAAATTTTTATACATGACTGGAAAACTTTACCTAGAGTAGACAGTGAGACTGGACAACTTTATTCTGTATTTGACCAGTACCCTGAGTATGGAAAAAGTCTGAATCGGAATATCCGGCGTCTCAAAACTGCCAATGTTGTGTATAAATCAATAAGAGAAGTCCCGAAGATATCTTAATCTTGCCTGGGTTTCGTGTAATAATCCGAAGATTTTGTGGTTTTTGGGTAAAAATCCGAAAAAAACCATACAATTAGATTTTCCCAGGGGTTTACTCCATTTTATTTATTTATTTAATTTTTTAGTGGTTTTTTCCAAACTGAAATTTTTCCAGGAAAATTTATTGATAAATAATGGTAAATAATCTGTCGGATTAGTTGGAGTATATTTAAAAAAAAAAAAAAAAAATTTGATAAATTTGGATTTTGATAAATGACCCCCATAGTATCAGACTCATATTGAAAAGTGTGTAATTTAAGGGGCAGATTTATTAAGAATCTAATTTCAAATTTTTTGAGATTTATTATACCCCAACCCTATACCCCGACCCTGGAAATGGCTCAGATCTGAAAATACACCATCTAAAACCTATCAAGATCATGTTGAAGTCAATGGCAGAGGTCCCTTGAACCATTTGAAGATGTTAAGGGCCTTCATGATTTAGAATTTTTTTTTCCGGAGGGTTCTGCTTGAAAACTCAATCAATCTGAGAGATTAGAGTTTTTTCCTGCAGAAAAAGAGTTGTGAGTCTATTTGAGTTCATTCGAGGTCTAAAAAAGATCACATAGCTCTAAAATTTGATAAACAACCCCCTTAAAAAAAAAGTTTTTAAATAAATTCTGGTGTCCCAATATAGGTTTTGTATTTGTTGCATGTCAGTGGTCAGTATTTTACCTCTCACCTCATTCTGTTTATTTGAGACTGGTAGGATCTGACTCATGTTGGAAGAGGAAGGGGTAGATTAAAACACTTCAGTGATGTAGGAAGGGTCATAGCGTCAGGTCAGGGCTTAACTTCAGTGACCATTCATCACATGTTGATTGATTGCCACAAGGTTTCAAGGGACATTTCCATCAGCTCCCCCCTCCTGAGAGAGCAGATGGACAAGTAAGTAGCAGTAGGCTAATGCCACCCAGGAATTTCCTTTTTCTTCTCGTTCCTTCTACATAACCGTCCATTTCCTGTGTGTTAAATTATAGAGGTGTTATGTGGTGGTGTCTCAGTGATGCATTTCTGGAAATTAAAACATGCCTTGTTGATTAAGTTGTTGCATATGCACACACATAAAGATACTATATATACATATGAGATACATATATGCATATGAGAGAGAAGGCTATGACTGTAGCAAGCATAGATGGATTTGCTGAAAGACCATGATTCAGTCTACTTAAAGGTGGCCATACACGGGCCAATAAAAGCTGCCGACAGATCAAGTAGGCAGCTTATCGGCCTGTGCATGCGGCCCTCCGATGGGCTTCATACACAGGCCAGGACTAAAAATCCAGTTGGATCGTGGCCGCATCTGTTCGTTGATGTAGTCTGACCGCCCATATGGCCTCCATTATGATCCGATCGTTGGGCCCTAGGGATCAATATCGCTCACCTCATGGTAGGCATATCGGGGAGAGATCCGCTTGTTTGGTGACCTTAACATTTATTCAAGATATGACAAAGTATAACTATGCATTTTGACTACCCATCCTATAGGAAAATCCCATACAACTTTTTGATGGTTGATCCCAATGTTATTAATAGGAAAAAAGATAAATATATAGGAAGGTCAGTATTTTTTTCAAGAAAAGGTGGCAACCCTACATACAACAGTACTCTCAGATAACAGTAAAAATATAATATAATGTATATGGTAAAAAGTATTTTTATTTTTGAAGGTACCAACATTTTTTTAGGGGCTGCAGATATCAGCCCTAGGTTAGACATAACTACAACTGTATATTTATACATATAATATGTTCATATTGATCCCTCACTAATATGTACCAAATAGGAATGTTCTGCAGTCATATTAAGATAATTTCTATTTGGGAAACTATAATTAAAACATAAGTGCTGTTCAGATGTTTAGGTTTTTTTTTCTTTTTAAATGGCTGTTCACTAACTAGGAACAAATGTTACTGGTCAGGTGGGAAAAGGTAACTAATACGCTTGATGTCAGATGGGGGGGTATTTTATGCACATCTGTTGCTTGCTATTCTTTAATGGACTGGCATGTAGCATATGTAGTTAGCAAATGTAGGTAAAATAATTTATTTTTTTTGTTGTAGGTCCTGCATTTCTACTGTGACTCCTGCTCTGTTCCTATATGTCGTGAATGCACTATGGGCCGTCATGCTGGGCACAGCTTTGTCTACCTCCAGGAAGCTCTTCAGGACTCAAGGGCTTTAACCATTCAGCTTCTTGCTGATGCCCAACAAGGCCGTCAAGCAATTCAGGTTTGATTTGAGGCACTTTATGATTTAGGATTTGAAGTCTTATCATTTAAAAGAGAGATAATTATGAAAGACATGTAGGAGGTCGTTTATTTATTTGCTGTACAATAAAATAGACACACCTGGATTTGAGGAACTTTATGAATGTAGGATCTAGAATTCCAAGATGTTAAAGGGGTTGTTTACCTTCAACAACTAGTTGGTTTCAGATAGATCACCAGAAATAATGACTTTTTCAAATTACTTTCTATTTTCTAATCTTGGAGTGTAAAGCGACATTTTTCACCTTGTGAAGCATCACTGTGGTGGGGGGCACCGACCCTATACACCGTTCTAAATTGGTACATTTACTTGATACATTTCTTATCTGTGTCCCTGCTGAGCAGAATCTCTGGGTTTCATTACAGGCAGCCGTTATATTTGATACAATAGTTGCTCATACTCCAGAACAATCTGAAAACTGAACTGAGAAAAGTGTTTGGAAGGTGAACAACCCCTTTAAGTGTTAAAGAGAACTATGAAAGAAATGTAGGCAGCTGTTGTGTGTATTTCAGCAAAGGCTCTCACTATTTTGGTTTTCTTGCACCTTTATTTATTTGCTGTACAGGCTAACAGGCAGTGGTCTGTAAAGCCAGAGTGCAGTCACTTGTTAAAAAATATAATATAAGATCAGACATTGGTGAAATCTAGATGCACCAATTTCAAAAAAGGTTAACTCCAAAGAGTCCCATTTAGAAAGTTAAAAATTTTTCAATATTTATTCATCATATATATCAGTAAAAAATACATATACAGACCCCTTGATCCTTCGCCTTACGTGTTTTGTACCTCCTGGTACTTAATCATAGCAAGCCTATGATTACGTACCAGGGGGTACGAAACGCGTAAGGCGAAGGATCAAGGGGTCTGTATATGTATTTTTTACTGATATATATGATGAATAAATATTGAAATTTTTTTAACTTTCTAAATGGGACTCTTTGGAGTTAACCTTTTTTGAAATTGTTGCATGTGCCCTTGTGGACTGGGGGCTGTACTCTGAGGAGCCCGTGACCACTTAGAGACTGGTCTTGGCAGCTGCTGTTCTGAATATGAAATCTAGATGCACACCTAGAAGACCCTTTGTATTGATCTGACGGACTAGTTTATGGACCAGAGCAAAAAAACAAAACAAAAAAAAACTCTTCTAAAGCACAGGGTATTCCTAAGAGCACCATAGTGGTCGAAACGCTACACATCTCTGTGTGGGGAAAAAAGAATAATGTTTTATTTATTGCAGTTCACTGTGAATGTTAGAAAAACCTGCAATATCAATGATATTGCGAAATATGTTTTTTAATAGATTAGTATAATCTATTGCACTGTGAATTGTAGCAATATTCCTCTTTTCTGAAATGTTTAATTATATTTTAGTATTTGCTCAAATAGTCCTAGATTCTAGTACCTGTGTGTATTTTGCTGAGTTTTGCACAGCATGGGATTATCTGTGCTCAACATAGGGTAGATTTAGCACAGCTGAAAAAGTTTGGTTTATAAGCCATGTAAGTAGACAATCTCAACAGTTTATTTTAATATGAAAAATTTTGCCCAACGCATGCCTTCTCCCAAACAAAACTTGAAAGCAAATTGCTAATATAACCACAATGCTTCAAGGGGTAGTTCACTTCTTGGTTTCAGATAGTTTACCAGAAAACAGACTTTTTCATAGTATTGTCTATTTTTTACTATTTTTTTTATTGATCTGTGAAGTTTAATTTCTCGCCTTCTTGTCAGAAGCTCTGTGAGGTGGTGTAGTCAACTCTGTAAACTGTTGTGAATAAAAATGTGTTTATTAATTCAACGAATGGGAAAGCAAGAATGCATGTGTGTGTAAGGGCTCTAACTCCTTTTCTATGAAGTTTCCTCTAAAAGTATGTGTTATGCCACACTATAAGTTTATTCACAAAAATAAAATTCAAACATTGCTTGCTTGCTTGTATTAAACGGGTGATTCACCTTTAAGCTAACTTATAGACTGTCCAGTTCTAAGCAACTTTTCAATTGGTCTTCATGATTTACTTTTCATAGTTTTTCAATAATTTTTCTTTTTCTTCTGACTCTTTACAGCTTTCTAATGGGGGTCACTGACCCAATCTAAAACAAATGCTTTGTAAGGCTACAAATGTGTTGTTATTGCTACTTTTTATTACACATATCTATTCAGGTACTTTCCTATTCATTTTCTAATTTCTAGTCTCTTACTCAAATCAGTGCACAATTGCTAGGGTACTTTGGATCCTAGCAACCAGATTGGCGAAGCAGCACATTGGAGAAATGCTGAATACAAAGCTAAATAACAAAAAAAAATGCAAATAATAAAAAATGATGACCAATTGCAAATTTTCTCAGAATATCATTCCCAACATCTTTACACACCCTTTATCTACATGTAGTAAATCAGTTCAGTCCATATCTGCACCTGGATCACTGATCTGCCAGACTGAGTAAAGGTGGCCATACATGGGCCGATAAAAGCTGCTGACAGACAGAGCCCCGTATATGGGGCCCTCCGATGGGCTTTTCCGATCGATATCTGCCCGATTGATGGGGTCCTGCGATCCGCCCACCCATATCTCCGCTATTGTGATCCGATCGTTGGGCCCTAGGGCCCGACGATTGGATCACCACGATATCACTCACTTCAAGATGGGCATATAGGTGAGAAATCTGCTCGTTTGGCAACATAGTCAAACGTGCGGATCTCTCCGTGTATGGCCACCTTAAAACATAAAAGATGGAAAGCAATTTAAAATTTTGAAAAAATATATATTTCTTGTGAACAATCTGAAAACAACAATCTGAAGTAAAAAAAGTATTTGAAAGGCTAGCAACACTTTTAATTAAATCCTGATTTACACATTTTAAATCCGCGATCACTGACGTTGTTCCGGTCATCAATATTTTAGATTGAGTAAGTATTTACTATCTGGTGGCAAAAATAAAAACGGAATGTCCCAAATGCCTTAAAACTGATGATCTAAATGCTGTTTTCAATATATTTTCCTGTATGGGAGAACGAATGATAAAAGAATAAAAGCATTTATTATGCCACACTATAAGTTTATGCACAAAAATAAAATTCAAACATTGCTTGCTTATAGTGTTGTGTATACTCGCACACATCTCCCGACAGACACATCTATTTTATGGTATTGTGCTATTTGCTAGATTACAAAAGAAAGGAAGTTATGAAAGAACTGAATGTAAACTAATAGGATTGCTTACACTTTGAGATCATCCTGGTAATCCCAGTATGTTTCCCATGTGTGCAGAGCTTACACTTTGTGCTGGCCACCTTTAATGTAATTGAATATGTAGAAGAGGGAAAAGCCATTTAGAGTAAATAAGAATTTGAAAAGGTAGTAGTAAATGAGGTAATTTGGCACCTTCTGTCCACTACCCCCAAGGCACCCCTGCTGGAAAGGGAGCTAGTGGCTTTTTATGCTATTTTAGTGATGGCTGTTGAAGGGGCAGCTCATTAGCAGAACACAGAGGAAGTAATTCCGTTATCTCTCCACATCAAAGGATCAGGGAGTTGGCTGTACAGAAGGGTCATTAGGGCACATGGAAAAATGTTTTGTTCCACTGCTGATGAATTCATTGAGCCTTCACCTCCGTCACGTTTGCAAAGCAATGGAAGAGCGAGCTGCAGGGAATGAGAGGCCTGTGTCCTGTTCTTGGGTTCAAAAAGACAAAAGCAGGAGAAAGGGGACAGATTTTGAAACATTTTCATTCTCCTCTGAGAGGCCTCTATTGGGGGACGTGACAAAGCTGTGTGGCCATTTAAGAAACTGTCCATTATAATCCTATAATAAATACCACCCAAGACCAGAGGCTTGATATGAGACTACTTTTTGGTAGATTTTGCGTAAATTACTTAAATATATCATTTTTATTAAGCTGTATATACAAATCTGCAACATATTTCCCTTCCTCCTTTTAAGGAAATATGGGAAGCAAGATTAACATTTTTGGTATGTCCCATTGGTCAACTGAAAAACTAAAATCATTTGTTATTAGCCCAGATTCCAATTAGGAAGAACTGACTTATCACCATTTTGATCACCAAGAAGTTAATGTTTGTTAACATTAACAAAAGTTGCAAAATATGAGGATATTGGAAGTTACCTCGGAGTTCCATGACCTGTATAAAAACACTCGGCCTTCGGCCTCGTGTTTTTATATGGTCAGGAAACTCCTCGGTAACTTATAATATCCTTATATTTTACAAGAGGGGGTACTTTATTCACTATATATTTTCTGTTAGAAAGCTGTTTGTATTTTTTTGATTACTGTGGGCAACAAAGTAAAAAATGAATAATGGCACAATTGGCATACAAGCCGGTAATGAGCGGTCAGGGTCTTGTAATTAAACAAAGACTAATCTTGGACTTTTTTTAAGTTTATGGCTGTTATCTGTTCTTTAGACTCCATTTATAACCTATTGAAAAACTGTTTTGAAGTTATTGATTTCATTGCATTACTATTCCTAGGGCCCATAACTATCAATATCCCAAGTCAGTTTGCTTAGTGTCAGTCTAAGTGGTGCAAAATTTACAAAAATTCTGCCATGAACAGGTTAGTGAGTTAATTAAATACAGCAAGATTATTAATTGCTTACAATTTATTTTGTTCTGTCTTTTGCTGTAATAAGCTTTGCTGCACTGGAGAGAACCAACAAAGGATGTTTCTAGACACAGGGCAGAATAAGCAATTTAAAATTGCAATGCTTCAATCACATCAGTTTTTATAGAGGGGAAACCCATACAAACTAGGAATCCAGTTCTGTTGATCACTGAGCCTTCCACATTTTAGAAAGTATTTGACTCTTAACTGCTGATATGAACATAGCTAAAGGCTCTGTTCCCTTCTCATAGCCCTCAAACTCCTACGTCCCATGTGACCACCAGTTTCTTAATTAAACCCTCCTGCAACCTTTTATCAACCTCCATTTGCTGGTTTGAGATGTTGATCTGAGATGCTGATCTTTGAATCTCCTTGCATTCCAACAGTAAAGAAAACAAACATATAGGAGGGACAACTGTTTTAATTTATTGTGGTAATGTTTGCCTTTTACTTTTGTTTGCTTGATTTGTAACTGCCACCCCCTGTAATTTTTGCATTTTAATTATGGAGCACCCATTCCATCCACTGCACAGTGCATTCATTTAGCAAAGCTTTGTTTTAACAAGGCCGCCTCCTCCTTTTCAGTTAGTATCCAAGTCCTACATCTTTGAAGTAATTGTATACATACCCTTGGAAAGGAAAAATTCAAATAGGACTTTCTGTAGCTTAAATTTATGGCTATATCTATACATGGAAAGCCCAATTAGGCATCATCCAAATGCTAATTTTTTCACCCCTAGGCTTGTGAGCCTATGGTTCTTTTTATGCAAGCACTATGCTACCATGATGCCATTTTTCTGGGATATTTTGTGTCTCACTACAAATTGAGCTCATTCAGTTGAGGTTATGAAGAAAAGGTAAATAAACACTATGAACTGAAAAAAATGTAGATTTACACAGACATCCCTGATTCCATAGATTAAAGGAAGACATTTCCCAACATCGCTTAGGCTCACAGTGTAATGCAACACTTCCCCACCTCTTTTTATATATTGTAAAGCGATGGATTCTTGAACTTAAATTCCAACTACTTTCCATAGTGGGTGGTGCACAGAGGGCTATAAGTCCCAGAATTCTTTATTTTACAATGGAACACTGTGGGGTGGGGGTTGGGGCACATTGTGAGATAAAGGGCTGGGGTGGGGGGTAGGGTTGCCACGTGGCCGGTAAAAATTATTGTTGATTCCAATGTTATTAATAGGGAAAAATTATAAATATATAGGAAGGCCTGTATTTTTTTCTGGAAAAGGTGGCAACCCTATGTGGGGGTTGGTACCTGCAGTACAGGCATACATATTGTTTCCTACCAATCTGAGGAATCCATATTTTTGTGTTTAAAAAAATAAAAAATTTTTTGGAAGTACAGGTAGTATTTATTCATCTTCATATTGAATGAGTTTATGTTAAAAAATTGTGTATTTTCTTTTTTAGTAAAGGTGGCCATTCACTATAAGATTCCCTTATTTGACTAGGTTGCCAAATGAGCGAATCTTTCCTCCAAAATGTGGTAATGCAATTGTTTGGCCCTAATTTGCATATTCAAATTATAGTAACTAAGTGTGTGTAAAACCCGACCCACACATCACTAATCTGTGCCTCTCTTCATCTTATTTGCCTTGTACTGCATTCTTCACCTGCAGTACAACTGCTCATAGACTTTTAGGGGAACCTTATGTCTTTTCTGCTGTAAAGGTTCTTTTTCACCAAAAAAAAGGTCAGGTGTGTATTTTTACCTGTGCCAGCAGTGATAGGAAGTTACCATAAAAGTCTGCGGGAGGCAGAAAAAGTAGCTGAAAAAGTGAAGGGAGTGGGTCTGCTTCTTTTAGCCTGCAAAAAAAAAGTCTGGTTGAGAGCCGTGGAGCCAACATTCCATGAGGCCCAAGCCCTTTGGATTTTCTACATGATGTGCCATTAGCGACAATTGTTGGTAGCCAAAGAAGATTCCCAGGAATGAATGGAAACAGGCCTGTATTTAGCATATGTGGGAGAAAAAGTGGAAAGTGATTTATGTGATAAAAAAATGTAGTGTATATATTTCATAGCACCTAAGACATGATTTTAAAATTATCTTTTAAAACCAATTGCATTAGTTTGCATTTTGCACTTAATGCTGCCGTGTTATGTGAATCCATAACCAAATATTGGACCAGTTTTGAAGCTCAGGTTGAGTAGAATCTAAATAACCTCTTTCAGCTCAAGCAATTCCTATAACTTTTTCCATAAAACTCTGCAGTCTCTACAGATTTTCCACCACACATTCAGAATTGTTTCCATCATTTCAATATTGTTAGCTTACTGGGATGGGTTGGATCTTGCCTTGTCAACTGCTTCAGTAGGGTTAATGGATGTATCTTTGTCCTCCCTCCTGTGCCTCTCAAAATCTTAGTAATGCTCAGCAGTTGCTCCAAAGTTTACCTTTATTAGTAGATGCTGGCATTATGCATTGGTCATGAGTGCATTGTTTTCATAGGGCCAGAACAGCTGCCAAGACACATATGGGCAGAGAATGCTACTAATAAGAAATGTGAGTCCTGCTGCTTGATTTTAGTTAGTGCTAATAAAGGTAACTTATAGGGCAGTGTCTCTTTGAATGATTTCTTTTTTGGCAGGCAGATCATCACAAATGTTTACCCATTGACTCAAGTAGTTGTGGCCTGGATCTTCCCTTAGTACTTTCATGGTCTGACCTGCAAGTGTCCTGGCAAGTGCAGTCAATTAGAACAAAAAGGCTTTAAGGCACTCTGGGAGACCCCGGATAGATCAGACCAAAACCGTAGCCTATGACTAAAGGTGGTCATACACGGGCAGATAAAAGCTGCCGACAGACTGTGTCGGCAGCTTATCGGCCCGTGTGGGGGGCCCTCCGACGGGCTTTCCCGATCGATATCTGGCCGAAAGTCGGCCAGATGTCGATAGGGCAGGATTAAAAATCCCGTCGGATCGCGGCCGCATCTGTTCGTTGATGCGGTCCCGCGATCCGACCGCCCGTACTGATCCGATCGTTGGGCCCTAGGGCCCACGATCGGATCAGCCCGATATCGCCCACCTCAAGGTGGGCATATCGGGGAGAGATCCGCTCGTTTGGCGACATCGCCAAAGGAGCGGATCTCTACGTGTATGGCCACCTTAAGTGTCTTGTGGACATGAAACACGTAAGGCTCAAGATGATTGTTTAAATCAGGGGTGTCCAACCTGCGGCCCAGGATGGATATGAATGTGGCCCAGCTTGAAATACTTGGTTTCTGAGGAAACCAAAGGATATAGGAGTAGACAGAAGGGGGGACTCTGCCCATTGCCTAATTTGTAGTAATAATAATAATATGTCTATTTAATATCCAGGTGTCCCATACTCCAGAGTATTGCTCGATCTGGTTATCCAACTGGTATTGTTCTTTTCTGTGCATTTTCTTTACTTTTACAAATCAAAAGTGTTTGTGTATTTCATGTGTGGCCCCAGACAATTTTTCTTTCCAATGTGGTCCAGGGAAGCCCAAAGGTTGGACACCCATGGTTTAAATAAAGACTTTTTATTCTTTTTAAACCAACGGTTTTGGTCTGATCTATCCAGGGTAGCTCAACGTGCCTTAAAGCCTTTCTATTTGTTGTATATGGTTTATCCGCCTCCCTGAGCTGAGGGCCAATTGTTTTTGCGTTAAGTAGTTTAACCAAAGGATGTGGTTTATATTTTGATCTTTTGCAGTCATAAAATGCCTTATATTAGATAGCAATGGAGGCAACATTTTAACCTGGAGAAAAGTCACAGGTTACATAGCTCTGTAACAGATAAGCTCTGTCCAATACAATGGTATTTTTTTTCCAGCATGAATGGCTGCCTCCATGGCTACACAGCAGCTTGTATATATAAACTATAGTAGCTTTTTTGAAGCAAACACACAACTTTTACCAGTGCAGAGAAAGTACATTATATTTTAATTACTTTGATGTACTTTCAGTTTTTGCTGTTACTTTTGGAATTGGATGTACCATAAACTGGGGAGTAGGAGTCAAAGAATTTGTGTACCGACTCCACAGCCCTGCTAAAAAAAAATCCTTAAGCTGTTTATTTTAAGACACCTGTTGTGAAATAGGTAGATGACTCCTGGCCTGTATGTGTTTGTGCATGCATGGATAAAATTCCCTCTAGAGCTGCAGAAAAGATGCAGCTCTATCATCAGAATATTCATTATCCTAAAAGCTCCAATATATTATTCTATTTAGGCTGGGGACAGACAGGGAGATTCGGGGAGATTCTGTCGCCTGGCGTTTAATAGCAGGCGACAATCTCCCCGAATTTCCTTCTCCCTGTCTGCCGCTAGTATTAATGACAAAGCGCCAGCGCCTGTGCACACACAGCGCGGCGATTTCCGGAATCGCCCGAAGATACTTTGTGAGGAAACTTCGGGCGATTCCGGAAATCGCCACGCCGCGTGTGCACAGGCGCTGGCGCTTTGTCATTAATACTAGCGGCAGACAGGGAGAAGGAAATTCGGGGAGATTGTCGCCTGCTAAAAACGCCAGGCGACAGAATCTCCCCGAATCTCCCTGTCTGTCCCCAGCCTTAAAGGGATCCTGTCATGGGAATTTTTTTTTTTCAAAATTCAATAGTTAATAGTGCTGTTCCAGAAGAATTCTGCGCTGAAATCCATTTCTCAAAAGCGCAAACAGATTTTTTTATATTTGATTTTGAAATATGACATGGGGCTAGACATTTTGTCAATTTCCCAGCTGCCCCAAGTCATGTGACTTGTGCTCTGATAAACTTCAATCACTCTTTACTGCTGTACTGCAAGTTGGAGTGATATCACCCACTCCCTTTCCCCCACACAGCAGCCTAACAGAACAATGAGAAGGTAACCAGATAACAGCTCCCTAACACAAGATAACAGCTGCCTGGTAGATCTAAGAACAGCACTTAGTAGTAAAACCCATGCCTCACTGTGTACTATTCGGTTACATTGAGAAGGAAAAACCAACAGCCTGCCAGAAAGCAGTTCCCTTCTAAAGTGCTGGCACAAGTCACATGACCAGGGGCAGCTGGGAAATAGCCCCATGTCAGATTTCAAAAATGAAATATAAAAAAATCTGTTTGCTCTTATGAGAAATTAATTTCAGTACAGAAGTCTACTGGAGCAGCACTAACTGATGCGTTTTTAAAAAAAAACATGTTTCCCCATGACAGTTTCCCTTTAAGTAAACAATTCTTTCTTTTTAAATATGTTCTTTTTTCTCTCTATAAAAAAAAACACAGGATTTTTGCCACCAGTGTGGATTTATGCTAGTGTAGTTATCATCAAGTATAATTCACTATTGTGAATATAAAATATTTTGTTACTTGAAAAGTGTGCTAAGTTTTACAGTAAATGCACTATTGAATTATGTTGATGTAATCTTATTACATTTTACAGCTGAGTCTAGAACAGGCTCAAGCATTGGCTGAACAAGTTGAGATGAAAGCCAAAGTGGTGCAGTCCGAGATCAAAACTGTCACCTCTAGACACAAGAAGGCACTGGAAGAGAGAGAATGTGAACTGCTCTGGAAGGTTGGTTGGTGTGATATTACATTTGACTGGAAGGAAATACAATTATTTTGACTGTTAACAGATTTATTAAATAATAATAATGGCAGTATGTGGAGTTTTTATGAAATAATGCACCAGTCCAGTTTGGTTTTTAAATTAGTTAGTGACCCTATTATTATTTATTGTTATTAACATCTATTTATATAGCTCCAACATATTTCGTAGTGCTGGCCCTAGCAACCAAGCTGCAGTTAGAATGACAGAGCCTATATGCAGATGATTAAAACATTAATGATGGTGCCTCATTATTATTTCAGTTTATGGTTGCTTAGTTCACTGATCCTATTAGCCAAGTGAGTTTGAATTCCAGATTTAAAAAAAGCAAAAATAATTAGGAAACAAAAACAAGAGCAATCTGGAAGTTACTGAAAATGTTTTCTTGATATTACAAGATGTTTTGAAAGGAGCCATTGATAACAGTATAAAAAATAATGGTGGGCATCTAATAATAACATAGATAGCCCAAGTATCCTGAATAGAAAAATATTATACATGAACCATGAATATACAGTAAATTGTATCCTTATAAATAGTGCTTAGTGATGTCATTGATTACAATTGGAGCTTAGTGGTGTAATTCCTGTGACGTGACTCACTGAAACTTGTGTATACTAATTAATAAAGTATCTCCTATTATGATTAATAAAGTACCCACAATATGTTAAATTGAAAAGGTGATTCTCTACTATAAAGTGATATATCAAAATCCTTTAAATAGGTTACAAGCTGAGGTCTGGCACAAGTCAGACAATTTTGAGGAGAAATATTGAGAGAATAGAACCCCACTTGTAACCAATTATTTCAATCAAGTATGGGTTCGGAAAACCTTATTTAGAGAAATATTATAGTTCTACTCCTAAAGTGCAGTGCAATAAATAGTTAAATCAAAAATTCATGAATTCATCGATTGGAAAATTAATTTCTGATAATTCTAAATCAATGAAAATAATTAATAAGTAGAAAAAATCCAATTAATTGAATAAGTGAAAAATTAATTAAGGTACTAACTAAAAAATGGTTACACGATCAATTCATAATATTTATCTCATCTGTGAACCAAATGAAGTGCATTGCTACTAATATACTTAAAAATCCATGATTAAAAAAGATTCACTAATAAATAAGTTAATATGACTAACATTAGCGGTGAGTTAAAAAAAACCTTATTGCTAAAATCCATAAAAGGATTAGGAAATTGGAAAAATTAGAGCTAACTGCCTGTATATTGTTCTAAAACTGGGAGACCACCTTGGAGTTACATGACCTGTATGAAAGCACTTGGAACGCTTCGGTATCTTACAATAGCCTTATACATTGCATCTATGTTATGAGGGTATTAAAGTCTTCTTGGAGTTACATGGCCTTTGGCCTTGGTCTTAGACATGGTCATGGAATTTATAATATCCTTATATTTTATAATAGGGTGTGTGTTATTCCCTGTGTAGTGGCATGCAAAACATAGGAAAATGGCATCCTTTTTTCTTTTCAGCCTTGTTGCTGTTTACACAGCATATACATTCCTGCGGACTATTTGTTTTCCTCTGGGCTTAGTTATTCTTAGTTTTTACTTAGTTTTTTTTTTTGCATAAGTTTAATGAATGCTTACATTTTGCCTGTTAATAAATATTTATTAATTGTTATGCCTTACACTAAACAGGGAAAAAGCTGAAAATGATATGGGTTGAATTCAATTTTTTGGTTCTATCAGAGTACAAGCAAATTGGCAGTCCACCAAGAAGACCTTTGTATAAGCTGCTTTTTATTTAACAACAGTAGCTGTGGAATGGGGGTGGTTTATAGAGTTCTTCTCAATAGTCAGGCCTTTGTGTGCATATAAATAAATATGGCCCTGGGCATACTATGCTTTTAATCTGTCTTTTTAATATCTTTTGCTTATACATATTAAAGGAACAGTTCAGTGTAAACATAAAAACTAGATAGATAGGCTGTGCTAAATAAAAAATGTTTCTAATACAGTTACTTAGGCAAAAATGTAATGTATAAAGGCTGGAGTGACTGGATGTCTAACATAACAGAACACTACTTCCTGCTTTTCAGCTCTCTCTAACTCTGTTAGTCAGTGACTTGAAGGGGGGGGGGGCACATGGGACATAACTGTTCAGTGAGTTTGCAATTGATCCTTATCATTCAGCTGAGATTCAAAACCAACAGATATGGCAAAAGGGCACAGATACAGGTATATTTAAATAAATGACAGCATATCAAGAGCTTACCCTACTTTGTAACTTTTTTCAATTGTTTCTCCTTTTTATTCAGGTTGAAAAGATACGTCAGGTGAAAGCAAAATCTCTTTATCACCAAGTTGAAAAACTCCACCAGGCCCTTAATAAGCTGGACAGCACAATTAATGCAGTGCAGCAAGTCTTGGAGGAAGGCTGTACTATGGATATCCTCATAGCTCGTGAACGTGTTTTGGCTCAGGTGCAGGATGTAAAGAATGCTAGAGGCCTTCTACAACTTCAAGAAGATGACAGGATTATGTTTACTCCTCCTGACCAAGCCTTGTTCCTTGCCATCAAATCTATGGGTCTTGTCAGCAGTGGAGCTTTTGCAGCTTTGACTAAAGCCACTGGAGAAGGACTTAAACGTGCCCTACAGGGAAAAGTTGCATCATTCACTGTTATAGGATATGACCATGATGGAGAAGCCCGCCTCTCAGGTGGGGACCTTATAACAGTGTTGGTGATGGGTCCAGATGGGAATCTCTTTGCTGCTGAGGTCAGTGATCAGCTGAATGGTACCTACTTAGTGAGTTACCGGCCTCAACTGGAAGGGGAGCATCTTATTTCAGTCATGGTTTGTAACCAACACATAGAAAATAGTCCCTTTAAAGTCAATGTAAAATCAGGACGTTGCTACCTGGGTATTGGACTTCCCACCCTCTCTTTTGGTGGGGAGGGTGATCTCGATGGAAAACTTTGCCGCCCCTGGGGAGTTTGTGTTGACAGGGAAGGTTACATAGTTGTGGCCGATAGGAGCAACAACCGTGTCCAAATCTTCAAGCCATGTGGAACCTTCCATCACAAATTTGGCAGCCTTGGCTCTAGACCTGGACAGTTTGACCGACCTGCTGGAGTAGCTTGTGACAGTTCACGTAGAATTGTTGTGGCAGACAAAGACAACCACCGAGTTCAGATATTTACCTTTGAAGGGCAATTCTTACTTAAGTTTGGTGAAAAGGGGACCAAGAATGGCCAGTTCAACTACCCTTGGGATGTGGCAGTTAATGCTGAGGGAAAGATCCTAGTTTCAGACACTCGAAACCACCGTGTCCAGTTGTTTGGTCCTGATGGGACATTCCTTAACAAGTATGGCTTCGAGGGTGCGCTCTGGAAACACTTTGACTCTCCCCGAGGTGTAGCATTTAGCCAGGATGGCTATCTTGTTGTGACTGACTTTAATAACCATCGGTTGTTAATAATTAAGCCAGACTGTCAGTCAGCACATTTCTTGGGCACAGAGGGCACAGGCAATGGGCAGTTTTTGCGGCCACAGGGTGTAGCAGTTGACCAGGAAGGCCGCATCATTGTGGCAGACTCCAGAAATCACAGAGTGCAGATATTTGAGCCGAATGGCAGTTTCCTCTGCAAGTTTGGAACTCAAGGAAGTGGCTTTGGTCAAATGGATCGTCCATCTGGTATAGCTGTAACTCCTGATGGCACAATTGTTGTGGTGGATTTTGGTAATAACCGCATTCAAGCCTTTTGATCTGCTTTCAACGCAAAACTGTCTCAGGGAAATCCATTCAAGAAACAAATATTGTAATTGTACCACATTACTGAGCACCTACCTCATACTTTTGTCTAGCAAATACATATACTGTTACCTACAGAAAAATACCGCCTGTGAAGAGTAAAACAAATTCAGGAAATATCTACCTCAAAACCTCTTGGAAGGAGGGGTGTTAATTATCCTGTTTAATTTCTCTGGAACTGCACAACGTATTAAGTTCATACCTCAAATTCAAAGAAAACGGATACGTTATGGAACTGCACCTGCTTAGAGATTGCGAAAAAATCTCTTGTGAAAAAGCCAAAAGGGCTATAAACTACAAAGAATAGTACTGGGAATTGTTTGTTTAAAACAAATGTGCCCTCTATTACCAAATTGTTGGATTTCTCCTTTACCTGTGCTGCTGCAACAGAGGGCGCCTTGTGTATTTACAGTACCTCCGTGTGTTTTAAAACAAAGATACCTCGGCATGCATATTTTACAAAGTATTTTTTTTTCTTCTTCTAAAGTTTCAAATACCTCAGTAGTTGAAGCTGTAATTCTTTTATGTTTATTTGCTGTTAAAGCACAGTAACATGTTGCTCGACGAATTTCAGATGTTAGTCACTTGTTTTCCTCCCATGTCTGTATTCATTTTACAAATTCCATCCAGTACTAGACATGTTTGCTAGCATCACAGGATGGTTTTTACTTGTTTCACTGGAATACCCTCTAGGGGGTGAAGAGTGTGAAAAGGTGAGAATCAGCGCATACAAGTCAAGTCTTCGCATATGAGAAATGTAAATGGGGCTGTTGCAACAGCTGATGTTGTTCTTTCATTATAATAGGCAGACCAAAGGCAGACAGCCAGCCACAGCACAATACTTATGTATAGCATCTGCTTGAATCAGTGCTATATCTATACCTCAGTAACATGCAGTGAACTATGAAGTGATTTCTTGAAAAGTTTTTGTTTGCATTTTTTGTAAATTTTATTCACTTGTCATATTGTTACAGAGACAGGCTCATCTGTCATGATATCCTTATCAAGCACATTTTCTGAGAACCATGGTTGAAACCAAATCATAGCCGGCACTCAACTTGTTTTATGTGGTTTGAAAATGTAAAAACACTGAAATTGAAGCAACAGGATTTGCATAAAGAAGGGGGTTGCACATCTGGATTCAAACCACTATTTCAGTTATTCAGTGCTGCTGATATCATTGTGTCAGTTGAGGTTCCTCACTAATATTCATACAGATGTTATTCTCTAATCTTTTGTTGTTGTTGTCTCGTGTCACAAACCTAAGGCACGTGTAAGAAACACTTGTTTCCAAATGATTCTCTTCCAGCAAATCCATTTGTTATATATAAGTGTCACTATCCTTTTATCCCGTTATAGTGAGTGGCACAGCTAAGGCACACATTGCATAATATTTTCTATTGTCGAAAATGTATAAGCAGAAAACACAATTTTGACTGTAGAATACATTCACCATTTGTAATATTAAGGCTTTAAGGCACATAGCAATATATAAAATGCTCTGACTATTAAATGTCTGTGTAGCTGTGTGTGACTAAGTATGCCAGCACGCCAGGTCTAAATTTTAATCTCTAGAGTTAACACCAGTCCAGTGTTTCTGCCCATAGAGGAGCTTGTGCAAGGTCCAAAATGTTGGTCTAGTACCTTTGTAATAATTTCCTATCATGCCTTAAAAAAAAAAAAAAAAAAAA
>CM044441.1:48953520-49007338 GCA_024363595.1 Xenopus borealis | reverse complement strand
TATAGAGAAACACAAAAATAGGCAGCACTCACTTGTATCAAAAAAGTGTATTAAGAATAACCTATGTGGGAGAGACTACGCAGATGATTAAATCACGGATTTCCCAACATAGGTCTTCTATTAATCTGGGTAATATAAGTCAACCTGTGTTCAAACATTTTATAGATAAAGGACACAGTGCTGACCAACTTAGATTTATGGTCCTGGAAATGGTTCCCCCGCTTAAAAACGGAGGAGATAGAGAACTCCGTTTGAAACAAAGAGAAGTGTGGTGGATTCACAAACTTTGTTCTCTACAGCCCGAAGGTTTAAATAGGGATTATAATCTATATCTTTTTCTATGAATGCCCGATAAGGGAATATAGAGTAGTTGACATAAGAGGCAATGATTATGCTAGCATATATTGGAATATATTGCAAACAGTTATTTAAAATTGTGCATGTAACAATGATGTCATTTCCTGTGTGTGGCCTTTTTAAATCACATGACCATGCTTATTTGTATACTTTTGTTGGCTTGACAAAGGACACGATGCATGTCCGAAACGTAGCATGACATTTTATTCTTGATACACTTTTTTGATACAAGTGAGTGTTGCCTATTTTTGTGGTTAGATTGACGGGAGGATAGGTAGAGTCCATTCATCAATGCAGCATTGAACTATACTGTTTCTGGTTAAAAAAAAAAAAAACAGACACCAGAGTAAGTGGACTTGAGTTTATGGTGTTTGTATATATGATATACAGTTCAAGGACATTTTAAAGTTATTTCTTCTTACAATCTATAGGTTTCTATATGTGCTTCCTAGAGAGAATGAGACTCTTATGCTGTGATGAATGTCACTGACACCTTATATCTCAAAATGAAACTGACTAATGATAGTTGTGATCTGGTGTGACAGAGCTTGTGATTTATGCATATTGTCTGCTTTCCTTAAAATGATTGGTCCTTTGGGGAAAAAAAAGTTATACAGTTGCTGTTGGCAACACCCTCTATGATACCAGATACATTCATTTGATCACAAATGAAATCTATGAGGCAGCCTCCCATTAATGTTAAATATTGTCCTGCCTTGGCTTTATCAATCTTTTAAGTTTGAACTGAAGTGACCAAAGCTAATTACCAAATTACGTAGAAAAGCATGCCGGGGTGTGTCTAGTGTGTATTATAATAATATAGAAACCCGCATCTCTTTTACTCACCTGTCTCCGTTTGTGGCCTTGCATGATAAGCCTTTTCAAATTTTCTTAAAATGAACAAATCTAAATTCTTTGTATATTATTCACCAGTGCTTTGAGGACTGTACTTTGACGCAGTTCAAACGCTTGTCTAAGAGAATTTGTGTTAAGAAACAAGGAATATTAATAGACTGCGTAATGGCTTCTGTCTAGTTCAGTTCTGCGACATTTTGCTGGCAGCTAGCAAACTGGCAGATTAGAAAATTGGTAATATTGTCATTGTTTTAGATTCTTCCTTGTGTTTAATTGGACTGGTTTCTATACCATTCTCTTTCAGCAAACAGTGCATGTTTATAGGGTGTCTACACTGCAACACTGGTTGATCTGTTGGCATTATTCATTCACTTATTGATCCACCTCTGCTCCCGTGAAGATTTTCTGCAAACGTTCAAGGTATAAGCCTGAGGCTAGTTTGGGAGGGACATTGACTAGTGTTCATACCCGTGGTGTTTGACTTCAGCAACAGAATAATTCAACCAGTGACTGACACACAACCTAAATAAGTACCCACTACTGGTCCATGAATAATGACTAAACTTGAGAATTATCACTTATAGCCCCAAGCCTGTATTGGGCACAGCAGTATCAGGCTGACAGCTTCCTTTCCTTTTTTATTTTTTCAAATAATACTTGTAAATAGTTTGGATGTGACTGTATAAAGCCACTACTAAATAGGCATGCTACAGCTTTTACCTGCATTCTTTGGTGTGATTTCACTTTAAACAGACTACAGTATTTCAGGTTAATCGTAGCTTTCTAGGTGAGTGAAAACTGCATCTAGGTTATTGAATGTATGTTTGTTTTTGTCTATGGACACATTGAATATTTTTCCATCCATAAAAGTGTTGATTGGACATTTTGTATGTTTTTTCCTAAGAAATAGAGATACCAAAGATGATTTAATGGTTAATTTTATTTAGACTTTAAAAGATTTTTTTTCTCCATTTAAAAAGCCTTATTTCTCACCTCGAAACCTAATCCCTCAGTGTAGGTAGCCATCAAAACAGAGTGTCGCACTATTGCGCAAACAGCTCATCTACATCTCCTCCCCAGTTACAACCTGAAAGTAAAACTTTTACATTTTGAAGTTGTTTTGTCTTAATTTAGTTCGATACAAGCCAAAGGCTTTAGTAATCTGTTAAATGTCAATTTAACTTTCATTTTGTTTGCTGCCTCAGTAAATTTCACAGATTTTACATTACAATAAATGGGCAATTATGACAGTTCTTTGTTTGTTATTCATTCTGACAGTTGGGTTTTCTGAGGCAAGTGGATGGTGACATCCCATGAAGTTTTGTGGACATTGATGGGATATGCAATAGACTGCAGCACCATGTACTACTTTCTGAAAATGCCTTATTTCCATGTGAGATCATTTGGCCCTTAGGCTTATGTGCAACAAAAATACTGCAGTGCTGCATCTTCTCACTAATAACATGGAAACTCAGCGGTGTATGCTCACATTCCATTTGGTTTTTTTTTGGAAGCTTGTCACGAGAATTAATTCTGTATTATAGTGCTTTACAAAGTACGGAGACTGAAAATTATACAATCCCAGATTTATTGCTCACTATTTATAGTGTCCATATATGTCTCAAGCTAGCTATATTTGTTTTGTTTTTTTCCTTTTAAGCCCATCCATCAGTTTCGATATAGTTGCATCCAAATAGTTGGTTAAGACGCATACCCAAGGGTGCTTCCATATGCAATTGATATCCAACTCTGTTCTGTGCCTTTGTTGCCACAATTGGAATGGAAAACTTCAGATGAAATCAAAAGGGTATTTCATCATAAAACTGATTTGCAACCTGACAGTGGCTTGGAATGCAGAATGAACAATCAATAGGAGGGCTTTAACAGGAACATAATTATTTAAATCAACACCAATCTATGCTGATAGAAAGTTGTCTCAAAAGCTTTAAAAATGCTCTTTTATCTTAATTTGATAAATCACCCGGCAGCCTGTTTGCAATTCTTTAATTCAGCTCACTGACCAAATGAGCTGATCAGCATAATTTCACCATCCATGTCACTGAATCTTACAAAATAAGGCATTGGCTGACTGGCCTTTAGCTGTAATGAAGAAAAATATGCTTATCTGCAGGAAGGTGCATCATGCAGTCTTCTTCAGGCTTTTTCGTTTTAACCCCACTTTATGGTTCAACATTTGGTCAGGCCCTATTTTTTTATTATTGTTTTTAAATATTCTGCTGCTTTTCCTGCTTACAGTTTAACATACTGTCTGGTTGGTTGCAAGTTCAGTGGCTCAGGCAAACAACTGTTTCTCTACAAAGCTACAATGATACTAATCATTTTAACTTTTTTTTTTTTTTCTTGATGTCCTCTTCAATTCTGAATTCCAAAATGCTGCTTGGTTGCTAGAGTAAGTGGGACCCTACCAACCATGGAGGAGAATGGCATCCAGATTGCAGAGCTATTAGATAAGAAAAAGTATAACGTTAAGGCAGGTTACAAATTGTCTTTGGATAACACTGTGTACACCATAATAAATGGTTAAGTGCACATCTGAAAAAATGTTTTCTCGGTAGCAGCTATAGGCTGACAGAGATAACACTCTCAATGGTTGGGAAACCGTAGAATGATGGCGACCTGCAGTTGGGTATCTATTTTTGGCTAGGCTGGTTGTATTGGGCTCACATGCACATCTAGACATCTTTTACTATTAGCTGATTTCAAGATAATATGGTTCAGGGACAGAAGGCACTTCAATTCCTGCTCCAAAGTTTGTGTATGTATATCGATGGATGTATATCTATGTTAAGACAATACACTGTATTGAAGTGATCTCAAGTTCATTTTTTGCTCACTGTTAAACTTCTGGACTAGGGCAACACATTGGGCTCTGTGTGCTCTGTCTTGGGCTCAGTGCAGCAGAACTGTAACTTGTCTGGCACAAATCCAGTGGTGCTGTTTGTTTTTCCTTTCTGCCTTGGGATTTTGATGCCAAAAGGCATTAGAACAGGTGCCAAAATTAAGATAACTTCTGAAGTAGCCTTTTGAAAAGCATTGTCGTTCAAGAGCTGTCGGGGAAAGCAGATTTCTTGATTAGATATCATGCAGGAGCAGGCACTGTAGTAAGAGAATAAAAAAATAGCATTATAGCTGATTACTGCCCGTTAAAGGAGAAGGAAAGCTACCAAGGCAGTTTATTGTCAATAGATTAGCCACAAAAGTGCAATCTAGAACACCATTTTTAATCTTTAGAATGCTTTTCCATACCTGAGTAAACCGTTCTAGACACTGTCTCTGTTTGTTTAGGATAGCAGCTGCCATATAAGCTTGGTGTGACATCACTTCCTGCTTGCTCGTAGCTCTGGGCTCACATTACAGCAGGAAGGGGTGGAGGGATGAAGAGAGGAGCAAACTGAGCATGTGCAAGCCCCAGCCCTGGAGGTTTAAGATGGGAACAGGAAGTCTGAAATAGAATGTGTACACAATAGAAGGAAAGAAATGTAGTGTTTCTTTTGACTTTTGAGTATGCAGACCAGCATTCCTTTCAGGGTTTACGGATATTTTTACCTTTCTGATAAAGTTTACTTAGTTTTCTTCTCCTTTAATAACAATGTTAATTCTACCTCCTGTAACCTCTTCAGGGCCACAGCAGTTTTCTCTCCCTGAACTGAAAAGGTTAAACATATTCCCAGTTTCTTAGGTTCACAATGACTGCATTTGTTGCTTGTCTCTGTTCCTGTGCAAGGGCCAACTTGAGTTTATAGAATCCAGAAAGAAGACAAGGAACTGCAGCTCCTCTAGCTGTTTTTTATCAGCAGTTGCACTGAGATGCAGCAACTAGAATGACCTGTCTATGTGCCCATACTTCAGTAGTCTGACAGTAAGATTACAGTTAACTAAGACTAGACATGAAGAATGTTCTGTAAATAAAACCAAACAGTCAGCAGGATTATACCATGAGCCAGCAAGCATTGTGTCTGCTAGGAATTATGTAACCCTTCATCTTAGATTTGTTTATCTATATCCACTATTGTAAATCTTACTGTTAGAGTTTGGCACCTGATGATGTTATTGGTTGTATCCACTGCAGGCCTCTAGCTCTTTTCCTCTGCAATAGAATACTTTGATAAACTCTATATATAGCTTGCATGCTCTAAAAATAACCGTTGGGGCAAATAGTGCTATAATCTTGTTACACAACTGCAAGGCTTTGCCTCATGTGAAGGGATCAATATACATGTATGACATTGTGATTGTATTTGATATTTTTATGTACTTTAATATATACATATATAGACCTTGGCCACATTAAGCATATACAGTGTTCTTAAATGTACAAATGATTTCCATGTCCAGAAAGGCAGCTGTATTCTAGGCAATTTGTATTCTTCTCTCCCCATCACCTTTGTCAATGAAAGACTTCCACGTTAGACTGCTGCTTCCTTTCACCTGGAATAGTGGAGAAGAAGTCACCCCCCTCCTCCACACATGGAATTAATGCTTTAGTGCTTAAGGTGAAAAAAAAGTAAAAAAAAAAAATAGAGAAGAGCCCATTGATAACTTTAAAGTTGTAGATGGGATTTAATTAGATTTACGGGTTAAAATAATGGATTGGTTTTTATCAATCTGCAGGAGGGGTAACCGCTAATGGTTTTAAAAAGATGTGCGTGCGTGTATATGTGTGTGTGTGTACAACTGCGTGGTCATAGACCTTTATTAATTGCATTTGATTGCAAACTCAGGTAGAATTCTTTTTGTGTATCTGCTTCCATTTGCATTGCCCCGGCTGTGGCCTTGTGCGGTGGCAGCTGTAGGCATGCGGGGAGCTACTTTCTTACCGTGTAAACGTCTCTGTAGTGTTATTTTGTACTGTGTAACTTTGTCTGGATACCGGTGGCTATTTTAATTGGTGTGACTCTTCATTTTTGTTCATGGCCATTGAGGATAACATTTAAACTTTTGGGTGCTGGCAGTGATAAGAATGTATCTATGAAGGACAAACCAGCGTAGAATGTGTTAACTACAGCATAATGATGTTTCTCCTCTGCCTGCAGTGCATTGGGGTGCACTGGGTAGCATGTGATCATACTAAATATACACTGCAAAGTGCTTTCTTTTTTTCTGGTAGCACAAAATTTAAAGCTGTAGTTGTCTGTTATAAGCAGGAATTCTCTTCATTTTATTTTCCCTTAATAAGCAAAGCCTATATCTTATTCTGCACACATGCTAATCATTATGTGGATAATAGCATTTGGAAGGAGAGCTACCATACGGCTTGCCTCCACAGACTCCATATTGGCATCGTTGCAGCATTGGGTTCTGTTAAAATGGCCGTGTCAGAGAAAGATACACCGCTTTAATATTTCCTTTTAGTGCTAAAAAATTAGCCGATAATTGTCCCTCGAAATATTTTCAGACTTTAAGGTGGTTAATTGGGATGGCTTAACAGTGCTGGACTATTTAAAAAAAAAAAAAAATCTGCAGCTTTGAAAATGTCAAAAACCTGAGTGTCTGGGCTGTAGTGGGAAATCCTGAGACCAGTGCTCCATCTGTAGACTAGCCACTCCACTTGTAACCATTTAGATTTCAGGCTGGGTTCAAAGGTTCACCTCTGTACCACTTGTAGATGTCCTCCTCTTGATCCATTTGTTGTCATTGCTAACTCTTTGCATCTTTTGCTATTGTTTGCCTGGCTGAGGATATTGGAAGCTGCCGTTCAGATACAACTGTTGCACAGTCAGGCAGATACCCTTGCAATTGTTGTTGCTTTGTAAGAGATAGCTGCAGAGTAGAGACTATCTGTGCACATCCCGGGGAGGAAGAATGAGCTTGCCTAACCTTCTGGTTATTCTATAAACTGCTTTTATGTATCACCTGCAACTCCGGCTTGTTGTCTGACGCTGTGGTGACCTCTGAATCATAAAACACTGCTTTAATTGCCAGACTTGTATGTTTTGTTGTGTCTTGTCTGTGTGTATATGTTACATATGCTCTGGGTACTTGCACGCTATCTGGAGCTCTGGAAGACATTTGCCTTTCCACAAATGTGGGGTTGTTAGGGCAAGTTTCTCATTTACATGGAGATATTCTGTCAGCAATCTCTTCCGGTGGATACAGATCTTCTCATGTACATGGCTCTCCCTCTGTGTATGTGAAGAGAGGCTGTGCTTACGTACAAGCTGCTTTGGAAGTGCAAAAATACACTGTAACATAAGCCTTGTGTAATAATATCATGCAGGGACTGGGCATAGCCGGAATGGCAAATACATTTGTTCTGAACCCTTCCTGCCGATTTCCACATTGACAGAATGCTGAGCAAAGACACTATGTTATGCACAGGTCCTGCATGAGGAAAATAACCTAAGTCCCCATATAGACCCCCATATAGACTTATGTGCGTAGCATTTGTTATGCGGGGCCGGCTGGTGTTTCAGCTTTAGCTTCTCTGTGAATGTACTGACTGAAGCAGCAACTGGCTAGTTTATTGCTTGTACATTAGCATCTGTTTATTTTCCCTACCCCTTGTCATTACCAGGCTTATGATTAGTACGGAGCTTTTAACCCTCATGAGCCTTCTGCATTTATATGTATGTAACAGGACATGGCTCGGATATGACTGGGCTTTGTTCTGGTGGCAACGGTGGTGTGGCTAAAATCTCCTGGAAACATATCTGGTTACAGTCGTTTCTTAAAGGGATCATAACATATAGATGCAAATGCCTTCAACTTGTTCAAAAAAAATACATGCATGATTGTGTTTCAATGCACAGATACATTGTAGAGAGTCGCTTTCTGCAGACTTCCTGGGTGCCCCCTGTTTTCCTATAGGTATTAACCTCTTGATCTCCTCTCTGCTCGCCGGCTCATTAAATCACGTCACTGAAAGTGGTAACATGAGCTAGAGGCTGCCTTTGCCAGTTAAAAACAAGTCACAAAGGGACGTGTATGTGTTTGTAGTTATGAATAAGTTTATAGCAGCTCAGAAAGCCTGAAGGACATGTGACTCCGTTGATTTCAGTTCCCAGCGAGGAAGCAGAAGAAGAAGGCCCAGAGCCCTGTGATTGTTGCACTGAGCAGTGCCCATAGAAGGGCAGGGGACATTCTCTTTTTGTAGGGATTTTGCAGCAAATGACTCTTATTACAAATATAGTCAACATCAGGATGCCTCGGATAATGCCACCCATTCCCTGTGCTCCTCCTCTGTGACCAGGAAAGCAAGTGTAGAGTTGTGCTACAGTAAAAGTGCTGAGCTTTTCATAAGAAACTGGCACGTCCAGCCGTTCAGGTAGCTTTTTGCCATCCCAACTCCTTTCCTCTGCTTTTTCTATTCACATTAATGGCAGAGACACACACTCAGATTCGGGGAGATTAATCACCTCTTCTCTGGCCGACTAATCTCTCCGAACTGCCTTCCCGCCGGTAGGATGGCACTTGGAGTGCTTCATTTTCTGAAGTTGCCTCCCGAGGAAACATTGGGTGACTTCAGAAAACAAAGTGCTCCAAGTGCCATCCCACTGGCGACTTACATTCTAACTGGCAGGACGGCAGTTCAGGTAGATTAGTCGCCCAAAGAAGAGGTGATTAGTCGCCCGAATGACTAAATCTCCCTTAACCTTTCCTATCTGAGGCTCATAACCATTATATACATTTGACTGGATCTTCTGCTGGCAGAGACCACTAGTTCTGTAAAACAGCCCTGATTTTCTGCTAGCGGGAGATGCAGTTCCACAAAGCATAATGGTATGTGCTATCATTTAAGTAACTACCACTCTTTAAGGAGAATAAAATATCCGTTCATACGTTTCCTTTGTGGTATGTAAAGAACTTGACACCTTGTGTCTGCGCAAAGGATGGGAGAGTCGGTGCCACATTGGAAAAAACAAGTTGAAGTGTCGTCCTATCATCTCACAAGGTTGCATTGTTTGGGTTGCCATCAAGCTGTTTGCACAGAGCTCCCACACTATATTTAGTAAGAGCATGCCTGAATACGTGCCTGTGCTCCATAGAACCAAGGTTAAATAATGTTCCTTTGGAAGATACTGAATGTACTGTGTCCTCCTTGGTCCATAGGAAAGGCTGGGAGATGTAGCAGGGGATGTCATATCAGCTACAACAGCCTAAAAATAAAGTTATTGTCCGTGTGGACCTTAAAATGTTCCTATGCAGTTTAATTTTGATTGCGCAAATAAATGTTTCATGTTTAACTTTTCTGCTGGTGTTTGCATTTTATTTCATTATATACAAAGGTAAACCAAAAGACAATAACAATCTGTTCACTTAAAGGAGAAGTCTACCATCCTGGTGCAAAACCCCTCCCCCATAGGGGGGCTGCAGCCATTACATTACACTACACAAGCCCAGGAAACCTTTAATAACTCAAATAAAGGTGTTCTATTGCCCTAAACACGTGTTCCCTATATAGTTGAGTAGCCATATGTTAGGAAATGTAGAGGGAAGGAGGTTACCCTCAGCCTATCACCCTTAAAAAAGTAAAAACATGCCAGCGTTTTTTTAGGCCTTAGAAAATTTTTTTAACTTTTTTTTGTTTTCCAAACTCCTATCTAATGTATTGAACTTCGCCAGGTCTGACCCAGGTGAAGTAAAGTCTAGCGCAAGAGGCAACGTTCAGTAAAATGGGCATCATTGTGAATTCGCGTAGTTACATCCCTTCGTCCGTGTGCAACTTCGCCTGGCGTAAGGGTGCGAAGTTGCTTTAGTCTATCTACTTCACTAGCGAGTCAGTGTTGGTAAATTAGCGAAGTTGCGAAATGACGTCACGCTGGAGAATTAGCACTAGCGTTAGCCACGGTGAATTTGATCCTTAAAGTTAACTTAAAGGTGAACCACTCTAATACCAGTTTTTTGGCTCAACAGCTCTCTAAAAAATCAAAGGGGGTAAACAGTCTTAAAGGGGACCTGTCACCCAGATATAAAAATCTGTATAATTAGGCATTTGACAATTAAATATGAAACCCAAATTACGTTTTTTAAACACTCAACTGTCATATAATGCCTGCCCCTCCTCTTTGCCTTAAGCACAAGGCCGCTCCGGCAAAAAGCCGCCTCTTTAACTTTAAGAGTTTTTAAAAATGGAAATCTGGCTTTTCTAGTGCAGCGAGCGCAATAGCGCTCACTGCACTAGCGATGCGGCCCCTCCTCCTACAAGTTAGAAGCGCAGAGCGGTAGGGGGGGGCGCATTGGGGCTGCTGCTTCTGGCGGCAGCAGTCCCTGAAACACCCCTGCGTAAGCATTTGCATTGCGGTTGGCACACTGTGGATCAAAAGGATCGTTTGGGTCTTTCTAAACAGGAATGGTAGCTGTTATCTGGAAACTGCTATCAAAGACGCTCCAAATGTAGAGGATATCACTCCAACTTGAAGTTTAGCAATAATGAGTGACTGAAGTTTATCAGAGAGAAAGTCACATGACCTGAGGGCACCTGGGAAACTGACAATATGTCTAGCCCCATGTCAGATTTAAAAAATAAACATAGAAACCAGTTTGCTCTTTTAAAAAACTGATTTTATTGCAGAATTCAGCTGGAGAACATTTTAATTGATGGATGCATTTTGAAAAAAATCATGTTTTATTATAGCATTCATTGTTCTGCAGCTGCCTGAAGCACTGAATGGTTGCTATGGGTTACTGCCCACAAATTAGCACAGTGTTAATAAAGAGCTCCACTGATTGGGAAAAGGGGGGATTGGCAGGGGCAATCCAGACGATATCGCCACCGGAGGCGGGCTTCAATATGCTGCCCCCCCCCTTCCCCATGGCGCTCACTTTTTCAGCGCCGGACAAGGGTAGGGGGGTCCATGGCGATAGTGCAGAACGTTCTGCAGTTTTTTTGCCGCCCCTGGTAACCAGGGGGTACTGCCTCAACTTGCCTTATTGGCGGAGCACCCCTGGGGATTGGGCCAGATTGGATGTGGGCTGGGGATAGAACAACTAGGGATTACAAATACATTGCTACATACTGACTAGGTAGGGTTGTCACCTTTTCTACAAAAAAATACCGGCCTTCCTATATATTTATCTTTTTTTCCAATTAATAACATTGCGATCAACCATCAAAAATACTGGCCAGGCCGGTAAATTACTGGCCAGGCCGGTAAAATACTGGCCAGGTGGCAACTAACCTTTATTATTTGTTCATACAAGTGTCACCAGTAGACAGTACTCTCATTTGAGTATCCACTTACAGGTATAAGTGTGACCCACCCACTGTGTAGTACAACAAAAGAGTATTAATATCCATAGTGCACATCGTCATGGAACTCAAGTCAATAGATTGCATGATGACTCCTAGACATGCAGCCTCTGCAAAACAAAAATGGCTGATGTGATGCTGCTGTACTCAGTGGGTGCACTAATAAAGTAGCAGCAGTTGGAATCCTTGGTCCACTAAGGCTGGGGACAGACAGGGAGATTCGGGGAGATTCTGTCGCCTGGCGTTTAATAGCAGGCGACAATCTCCCCGAACGTCCTTCTCCCTGTCCGTCGCTAGTTGAAATGACAAAGCGCCAGCTCTGTGCACACGCGGCGCAGCGATTTCTGGAATCGCCCGAAGTTTCCTCACAAAGTAACTTCGGGCGATTCAGGAAATCGCTGCACCGCGTGTGCCTTAGGTTTAGGCCAGACGGGTAGATTCGGGGGCGATGGCAATTTTGAGCGATTTTAAAAATCGTGCCGCTACGTGTGAATAAGCGCAGGCGTTTTTAAGCCTCGCCGGTGCGCAGCGGTGTCTAACTATTTGGGGAGATTCGGGGGCAATCCGTCGCGGCGAGAAGTCGCCAGGCGACGGATCGCCCCCGAATCTCCCCGTCTGGCCTTAGCCTTAATGAGACCCTTACACAACCAATAATTTGCTCCCAATCCATCTGCTGCCTGACCCGTCCCACAATATGTTAACTCACCTTCTGACCCGAGACCCACCAGAAGTGATGTCACTCTGGAGAGTGGATCAACCAGGTAAGGGAGAAAATGATTACCTAAAGCCTGACCTCTTTCCGATGCAGGTATCTATTTGGCATTCCTGCTATACTCTGAATAAAATAATCCAACTTTCACTCTACACTTCCACACTTCTGTGAGTCCTGCTCTACTGCTCCATGTCTTTCTAACTACTAAGCCCAGAACCCTTTTCACTTAACAAAGTTACTGTTAAGATGATGCACTTCAAAGATTCTCAGAGGTTTTATATTGTATGTGTGTTTTGTTTTGGAAAGGGAGAATACAGTCGTTGCTTTGAACATTCCTATTGTAAACATCTGCTAATGTGCAGTGAACAGGCATCTCCTTGCGTCGCATTCCACGTCCCCCTTTTATTGTGCAGTTCTGGGAAACCAGCTGAGCCCTGCAGTTGTTTTTGTTCTACTCTCTTGTATACAGACTCACAAAACTTTGCCTCTGGGAGGTGGAAGATGACAGAACAATATTAGCATGTTAGCATGTGAATGCTCCGTGTTCCTGCGCGAGGAGAGCAAGAGGCACGCATAGGAGGCTAACCATTCAGTTTATCAAAAGCTGGGACCACACAAACAGGCAGGGCTTAGATATTATAGGTATCTATGGGAAAACAAAACCTTCCCCAGAGGCTTTCTGAACAAGAATATAAGAAGTTGGTACATGGGCAGATAAAGAGGCAGCACTTATATACTATATAATCATTTCCAGAAAACTCTAGAGAGCAAGAAGCCCGCAGCTCATTAAACATGCAAGAGGGTTCTCTAATGAGAATCTGGCCTATGAGTGTCAGCCAGGACTGGACTGAGAATTAAAATAGGCCCTGGCATTTCAGGTACACAGAGGCCCATCAGCCCACATAGAGGCCCAAACAGCCCCCACCAGCCCACTAAATACTGACTTTCTATGGGACCTTATAGCAGCCCCTCTGGCATTTGCCCTAACCCACAAATGGCCAGTCCGGGCCTGGTGTCAGCCCTCCTGCTGCTATTGAAGACTAGGGTTTTATTATTCTTTATTTATATTGTGCCGGCATGTTACACAGAGTCTTACAGACATTGTTCATTATTGACATCAGTCTCCGTCCTGGTGGAGCTTACGTTGTCATTTCTTACTTATACAGAACACTGGGGTGACTTTCCCCAAGGGCCCATTGACCTGCCTGTATGTTCCTGTTGGACTGGAGGAGACCCACAAACCACAGGGACAATATACAAACTCTATGAAGTCTATGAGTCAAGCCCCGGAGTCTACAACTGCAAAGCATCAGTGTTAACTAGGGTTGCCACCTGGCCGGTATTTTACCGGCCTGGCCGGTATTTTTGATGGCTGAGCCCAATGTTATTAATAGGAAAAAAAGAGAAATATATAGGAAGGCCGGTATTTTTTTCCAGAAAAGGTGGCAACCCTAGTGTTAACCCCTGCAAACCGTGCTGCCCAGTACAGGATTGCTGACATTTAACTGCAATCAGACAGTAGGAGGGCTGCATCATGAAAGCTGCTCAATCCAGAATCACAAAGAGCAGCCAGCAGAATACAGTTCTGAGCCATTACATAGACTGCTTTCTGCTGGACTTTTTGAAGACATGGTAGGGGTTTTCAGTATTTCATCTTAACAGGATAGTTTACCATTAAATTAACTTTTCATATGATGTAGACATTGGTATTGTGATTTGCAATACCACTTCATTTTTTTGAAATCGTTATACAGTTATTTAGCTCTCTATGCAACAGCTATCTGGTTGCTATGGTATTGTTTACCCTAACAACCAGGCAGTGGTTTTAAAGGGAGACGGGAATATGAGCAGGAAAGGGCATCAATAGAAAGACAAGTAATAAAAAGTAATCAATAACATAGATCAATCATTTTTAACTGTTGGGGGTCAGTGACCCCCATTTGAAAGCTGACAAGGTGCAGAAGGGAAAAGTAAATAAGGAAATAATAAAAAAAACAATTGCAAAGTTGATATTACATCCTAAAAGCTAATTTAAAGGGGTTGGTCATCCTTGAATTCACTTTTAGTATGATGTAGTGAGTTATATGCTGAGATATGAGTTATTTAGCTTTTAATTCAGCAACTCTCCAGTTTGCGATTTAAGCAGTCTAGTTGCTAGGGTCCAAAGTACCCTAGCAACCATGCATTGATTTGCATAAGAGACGGGAGTATGAATAGGAGAGGTCTGAATAGAACAATGAGTATTAAAAAAAGTAGCAATAACAATACATTTGTAGCCTTATAGAGCATTTTTTTTTTAGATAAAAGCTGGAAAGAAGGCAAAGAATTAAAAAAAGAAATATTTAAAAAAAAAAATGAAAGTTGCTTAGAATTACCCATTCTATAACTAAGAGTTAACTTAAATATGAACCACCTCTTTAAAAGGTCCCTTGATTGGACTGGCACCTCTTCAGAAATATTAAACACAAATCGTTGCTCTATCAATCATCCTGATGTAGTTCTATGAAATTCTATGACAGTAAAGTGGTGTTATAAGTGTTCATCAAACACCCCCATGTATTGCTTAGGCCTCATAGAAGAGTGAACCCCACAATGAGATTGTTGTACTCCAATAACAAGTTTTCAGTCCTGACCCAAAACCTTCAGTGAGTCTATGCAAGGTCATATTTGGGCTTCAGTATTGGCAGTATCCCATGCAAACGAGTGTAGTTAGTGATGGGCGAAAAAATTAGACAGGCGCAAATTAGAGGTGAATCTCCACGTTTCACCGCCATCTAATTAATTTATGAAACTGTGGCAAAAATTCGCTGGTGAAAAATCTATTGCGTCGAAAATATTTGGGTGCACGTCAGAATAGTTGCGTCAAAATTGCTTGGACGCCATTGACTTTAATGCATTAGGACAAAATAGGCATGCGTATACAAATAGTCGCGGTCGTCAAAATTGCCACGCGTCAAAATAATTCTGACACCCGTTGACAATTTGTTTCTCAAACTTTTTGATAAATTTGCTCATCAAGTGTAGTATGTCGTATAAATATGGCATGCGGTATAGTTTCCTTGCCATGCCAATAAACATGAACCAAACACTGGACTTGTCACCCAATCATCTGCCATATAAAGTTGCTGTTCATATTCCATCACTCACGTACGGTAAGCAATTGAGGCCATACCAGAACAATTTAGAAATGGGGCAGCTGCTAATAACTGCTAGTCGCTGGGCTTCCTTGATTGCAAATTGATTTCAATTGAATCTTAGAGGAAATGTGACATCATGGGGAAATATGAAATTGAAATCCAAAGCATTAAAATACAATTGAACTCTTGACTGGCAGTTCCTTTTGGTAGTTTGATGACCAGTGTGGCTCTCCATCCAGATGCAGGGAAAGAAAAAACACACCGACATTGAACTCCCAAGCCAATAAGAATGCTTGTTTTCCATGAAATCTCAAGGATCCTTCCTTTACGGATGATTCCAGTACTGGATATGACCTATTGAAGTGAAGCAGTACAACATGCACATACTAAATCCACTGGGGGAATCGCTCAGTAGGCGTATATGTGTGATCCAATATGGCTGCTGCGCTGGGAGTTCTCTCCTGGGTTGGGCAGTATATCACTCACTGGGGCACTTACAGCCAGAATATAGGCTGTATTACTATGGGAAGTTTCCTTAAGGATACAATATTGACTGATAATTCTGTCACCCCTGGCTGACATTACGGAGAGGTTGTAGTTTATTTAGGTTTGTAGAAAAAACAGCTAGTAGAATGATTAACTTTTATTTGAATTCCAAAAAACGTTATCCTGCCCTTTTATAGAAATTGTTCATAGTTCACATTACCCGCTGGTCCTGTGGAGTTTACAGTCTAAGGGTTTGACCTCACGGGAATATTCAGGGAGATTAGTCGCCTGGCGAATCACAACTGAATGAATGAACACGCACTCCTGCAGCCAGCCGATAAGGTAAAACAGAAGCTTTATTCCAAGTTGCTGAAAGTTACACTTCCTAACGCTTTTTGTATCCAGCGATTCGTAATCATAGGCTTGGAGCTGGCTAAATATTTTTTTCTGGGCAGATTCGGCCAGACTTCTGCACAAGGTTGCCAAATTGTGGGCGAGTTGAGTTCTTCCTTCCTGCAATCTTACTGTGCCTGTTTCTGTCTCTAGCAGCAGGTGAGTCTGCCCCTTTTCATGACAAAAAGGAAAACCAAACCTTTTTAGGCTAAGGCCAGACGGGGAGATTCGGGGGAAATTTGTCGCCTGGCGACTTCTCGCCGCGCATCGGTGCCTGGCTATTCAGGGAGGTACCGGGGCGAGAAGTCGCCAGGCGAAAATTTCCCCCGAATCTCCCCGTCAGGCCTTAGCCTAAGGGTGAGAAGGAATGAAAGGAGCCAAAAAGCCCTTCACCAGCAGTTACATGCAAAGTGAAGCCTTCTGAAATCAGAAGGTATTTACTTGTCTGATGCCATACACATAGCATTGCCTGGATACCAAAAATGAGACTTTTAATTCTCCCACAATGCATCATGGGCAGAGGAAATTATTAATCCTTATTGGAAACAAAACCAGCCTATTGGGTTTATTTGATGTTTACATTAGAGTCCTGCAGTGGGTCGGGTACCCGCAAAATCCCGCAGTACCCTGTGGGTTGCTCATAGAGTTTCTTTGTGCGGGTAAAGAAGTGGGCCGGTGGTTCTGCAGGTTGGCGGGTTGAGGGTCTGGTCGCGGATCCTCGCTTTAGCGATTTTTACTCCTTTTTCTGAGCATTTCTACTACTGGTGATGTCACATCCGGTTCACAATGACAGCACTTCCCGTTTTACTCCTTTTTCTCTGATCTCGTCTGCTTCAGATGATGTCACTTCCATTTTAGAATGACAGCACTTCTGATTCTTGATGGTCAGCGGGTGGCGGGTTGCGGGTACAGGTTGCGGGTCCAATCGGGTAAGAATGCGGGTCGCGGGTCCGGGTTGCGGGTACAGGTCGGGTATGGGTCCCAAAAAATAGACCCGCGCAGGACTCTAAGTTTACATGATTTTCTAGTAGTCTTAAGGTATTAAGATCCAAATCATGGAAAGGTCTATAATCCAGGTCCCATACCTGTATGTGTAATTGTTAGTATACATATATATATATGACAAACTTAATTGCTTAATATTTCCATGAATCCGTATAAATGGGTCTTAGCAACAGTTGCTGGATACACAATGATCTTTGAGCTCCCCTCTGAGAAAGAGACACAGACAGTGAGAGGCACATAGGTGGGATGGCAACGTTTGCCTAAAGGCACTAATAATGATGTTATTCCACATTAAATGTGCCGATTTCAGGCTGCCAGGTAAAAAAAAAAAAGAAGCCATCAAGGCAACTTTTATTTCAAGAGACTGAACTAAATCACTAAGAGCATGCAATAAATAGAAAATGAGCCATGGAGCATGAATTTGTTGGAAACTTGAGTCAGTAATGTAATGACTGTGATGTCTGTACATTGGTTCAACATGAAAGGCAAAGCAAATGAGTAAGTCTGAGTCAGTTGATTGCAAATATCAGCCCAGGGAGGGGCCAGGCAATGGTATTCAGAGCTCACTATTAACACTTTACAGAGTAACGGTCCCTTGCTTTCCTGGGGATACTCCAAGTAGTGCCCAATGCAACAGCGCTCACACTAAGATTATGGAGGAATGGGTTTTTACAGGTTCAGTGCACACTCAGTGGCAGATTTACGATTAAATTTGAAATTCGACCATGCGAAGTAAAATCTTTCAAATTCGAAGGATTTTACCGCAATTCGATCTAATTTTTTTTTTATTCAATCAAAAATAATGGTCCCCGGTTCGGCAGCTTGAATCTGGTGAACTAGGTGGTCGAATAGGGTACTTCGACCAGCGAATAGTCGAATAAAATTTTATTCGAACATTCGATGGTCGAACTTCTGTGTGAATTCTTCACACAAATTTTGTAAAATTGCCCTTCAGTCTCTAGTCATTCTAGAAGCAGATTGATACCATTTTCTGTTAAAGAACAAGTAAACCTTTTTTTTTTTCTATCTGTAAATTTGCTCTAAACAGCCCCCCAGATTAATGTACATTAGTCCCTGCTGCAAGTCTGCTCTGGTTTCTGTGTTATCAGCAGCTTGTTTCCCCTTCTTCCTGGTGCAGAGTGAAGCCCCGCCCCTTAGTTTACTGAGCTGACCTTATCTCTGTGACTAGTCCTGGAGATCATTTGCATACTATGACATAGCAGAGACCAGTGTGTGTAGCACCTTTTGCTTGGGGAAACTAGCTTACTAATGAAACACTGGCTCCCTCTTCCTCTCTATTGTGGAACAGCAGCAAATGGACAGCTCAGTAAACTAAGGGGCGGGGCTTCACTCTGCACCAGGAAGAAGGGAAACGAGCTGCTGATAACACAGAAACCAGAGCAGACTTGCAGCAGGGACTAATGTACATTAATCTGGGGGGCTGTTTAGAGCAAATTTACAGAAAGAAAAACATTTACTTTTCCTTTAAACACACCTTCATCTGGGTTTAGGGTTGCCACCCGGCCGGTATTTTACCGGCCTAGCCGGTAAAACACCTGCCAAGGCCGGGCAATGTAGCTGCCGGTAAATTTGTAATACCCTTAAAAAGACCCATCGGCCAGCCCCCGATTCCCTTTAAACGTACCTTTTTCTCTTTCTTCCAGGCTCCGCTTCGTGACCACGCCCCCAAAACATCACCGGCCCACCCACTTTTGACGTCACAGGGTGGCTCTTTTATGGCCCCGCCCCTGCAACTTCATGACCCACCCCTTTTTTGCTCCGCCCCCACGTCAGCCGGTAAAAAAATATACAAAAGGTGGCAACCCTATCTGGGTTCTCTATCAGCATACCTGTCCAGAGGCACAAGTGAGGCAGCAAAGCTAGTGCTGGTAATGTTCCACAATGAATCAGTAAGAGAGAGGATTGGATACTGGTCCACCAAAGTAAACTTCAAGGGATTCTCCTCTACCCTTAGTCTACACACTTGAGTCCCTAAACTGACCAATCACACACAGGGTACTATCCCTCTACTAAAGTGAACTAAACACAACCTGCAACTACTAGAAACCACCTGACATAGGGGACAGAAACCTGATGCACCTCATACCCTTGTATTACCTCCAGGCTTATATGTGTTAGTATGTGTGATATGTGTTAGTAGGTGATTGGGTGATGTTTCAGCTAAATTTCCCATAGTATGGTCTGTTTTTGTCACCTAACCTGAATAATTAATCAACTAACATACCTGGACTAAATTATGTGACAATGTGTGGCAGAATAAACATAAAATTATGGTTATGCATACAATTTTTTATCTTCCATAATTTATCAATCACCATCCATTAATCACTTCAATCCATCACTATAGAGCAGGGGTTCCCAACTGCTGGGTCGTGGCCAGACCAGAACTGGTCCAGGAGGCTAGTGTCTAATTAACGAGGCATGCCTAATTAGATGCCGGCACACCAGAATTGGATGCTGCAGTACTAGAATTGCCGACCCCTCCCAACCCCCGCAAAAAAATTTGGCGCTACACTGGTCCCCTGCTATAGAGAGCTGTGGCCCTCATGTATATGGGTCAGAGATGCCCCCGATTTGGAGGCTTTGGGTTAGGGCCAGGAATGGGTCCATCACTATTTTGAAGGCTCATGCTGATCATTGTGTATCCAGCAGCTGTTGCCAAGCCATCTATACAGATTCATGGAAATATTTAGCAATTAAGTTTGATGCATATTATGCCCACCAGCACGTTTCTTTTACATGCACAGGTATGGGTTAGAAGTGCCCCCACTTTGCTATTGTTCAGCTGAATGCTCCAGTTTCTTAAATGGGCAGGGATACCTAGATCTCTATATGTATTTTTTAGACAGTCAGTCATACTACATCCAATGTGGTTTAAATGGGTGGTTGACCTTAATATTCATCCTTAAAGAACCCTTTGATTTTTAGAGAGCTGTTGAGCCAAAAGCCTTATTAAAGGGGTGGTCCAACTTTCATTTACCTTTTATTATTTTCTAGAATGATTAATTCTAAGCAATTCATATTTCAGTCTCTTATTCAAATCAGTGGGTAGGTACATTGGAACCCTTGCAAACAGATTGCTGAAACTATGAACGGGAGAGCTGCTAAATAAAAAAAAAACCCACAAATAAAGCATTAATGCCAATTACAAGTTATCTCAGAAAATCACTCTCTACGTCCTATTAAAAGTTATTCTTAAAGAATAACAAAAACCTGATATAAAGAGACTTATAGAACTTGATGAATGCATGGCTTTAGGTCAGGGTGCCCAATAGGTAGATCATGATTTTTCAGTAGATGAAAGCAGCCCAGTGTGGTCTACAGACAATTCAAACAGATCACTCTTCTGAGTATTTCCCGGGGGCCGTATAAATAAACAAATATGCCCCTATGTGTTTTCATTTGGTTTATTGCAACAAAGATAAGAGTGAGACCTCGTTAGGATAACTTTGCTAAAAGTGAGAAGGACAAAGGAGATTTAATTGAATGCCTTGTTTGCATCTAGGGACAAAGTAAAATGAAGCCGAAGATATGTAAAAGGCCACCCCAAATCATTACGGATATACAGTGTTCCACACCAAAGGCATTGCATGTGTCTGCAGTTTAAAGGGATTCTGTCATGATTTTTATGGTGTAGTTTTTATTACTAAATGACACTGCAAATAATTCACTCTACCATGTAAAATTTCATTCCTGAACCAGCGAGAGACTTTTTTAAATTCACAGTATTAGCATGTAGGCAGCCATCTCAGGTCATTTTGCCTGATCATGTGGTTTCAGAAAGAGCCAGCACTTTATAAAAGAACTGCTTTCTGGCAGGCTGTTGTTTCTCCAACTCAAGGTAAATGAATGTGTCTCAGTGGGACCTGGATTTTAGCTACTTAGTGTTGTTTTACCAGGCAGCTGTTATCTTGTATCAGGGAGTTGTTATCTGGTTACCGTCCCATTGTTCTGTTGTTAGGCTGCTGGGGGGCAGGGGCAAGATATGGCTTTACTGCAGTAAAGAGTCTCTGAAGTTTATCAGAGCACAAAATAGTCCGGTGGGGAGAAGGGCCTACAGGGGTGTCTGGGGGGAGGGGTTAGCGCCTGGGGGGGGGTTGAATTCCCCCTTAAGGGACCATAGACATTGCAATTACGATCTTTCCAGGACAGATCATTCATTTCAACGCACACATGTAGAGCTGAATCGTCGGATAAAAAAACAATAGAATTCTACCTGTATCTGACAATTCAGCACTAAACATTGGCTGAGGTTCAGGAGCCTTCAAAGACACCCAATCAGAATTTTCCAGGCAGATGAGCAAACTAATATCCAAGTCTTCTGCTTGGATATTGGTCGGCTCATCTTCCACCACACACACCCTGAATATCATACGAAAATTTGTTTCATCCGATATTATCTGTGTCTATGGCCACCTTTACAGAGCATTTGTTTTTTAGAAGGGGTCATTGAACCCCATTTGAAAGAAGGCGGCAAATAATTCAAATACTCTAAAAAAAGAAAAAGTGAAGACCAATCTTACAATTCTTCTTGCTTACACCCGTTAAGATAAAGCACATTTGAAATATGTAATCACAGTTTTTAGAATTACTACCAGGCAAATCTTTAGGCAAAGTTCAAGGTCCCACTGAGTGAATCAGACTTCTGAATCCCTCTATATATGTATGTATTGCCTTGCATTTGGTTTAATTAAAAATAAGCACAGATGGTTTCTTGAAAGACTGATTGCTATTCAAGCCAAATTGGTGCTTTGGCAAACAAAGTGACCTGAACCGTAGATCATCACCGCAAAATGCTCTTCATTTTGTTCTCCATCAATAATGATATGATATGTCTAGATTGTAAGCTCTTTTGTACAGGGTCCTGTTTGCCTCTTGTATCAGTTTACTGGTTGTTGTTGCTTTGGATCTCTATTTTTCAATATGTGGAATAGGTTGGTGCTTTACAAGTACTATATAATAATAATAATGAAAATATTTATCAGATTTCCAGTTGCTACTTATGGATGTGCTTGCATGGGCAATGTTTTGTTTATGGCTTGAAATGGGCATGGTGTAAAAGCCAGTAGCAATCAAGTGCAGAACCCAGAATAACAATACAATTTGTAAGTCCTTACATGTTATTACCACTGCAATATTACTAGAGTTCCCATACAATTCAATCCATTGTATTTTGCAGTAAATCCCAACAAGTGTGCCCAGAGTCTTTACAATTTTTTTTAAATGTCATAGCCCTTAAAGGGATACGGTCATGGGAAAACGTGTTTTGAAAAAAAAAACACATCAGTTAATAGTGCTGCTCCAGTCGACTTCTGCACTGAAATCCATTTCTCAGTTTTGAAATCTGACATGGGGTGAGACATTTTTTCCCAGCTGCCCCTGGTCATGTGACTTGTGCCAGCACTTTAGGAAGGAACTGCTTTCTGGCAGGCTGTTTTTCCTTCTCAATGTAACTGAATAGTACGCAGTGGGACATGGGTTTTACTATTGAGTGCTGTTCTTAGATCTGCCAGGTAGCTGTTATCTTGTGTTAGGGAGCTGTTATCTGGTTACCTTCTCATTGTTCTTTTGTTAGGCTGATGGTTGGGGGAAAGGGAGGGAGTGATATCACTCCAACTTGCAGTACAGCGTGACTGACGTTTATCAGAGCACAAGTCACATGACTTGGGGCAGCTGGGAAATTTAAAATATGTCTAGCCAAATGTCAGATTTCAAAATGAAATAGAAAATGTCTTTGCTGTTTTGAGTAATGGATTTCAATGCAGAATTCTGCTGGATCAGCACTATTAGCTGATGCATTTTGAAAAGAAAAAAAAAACATTTTTCCCATGACAGTATCCCTTTAAGGGAAAAATACACAAGACTTCCACGATCCTGATGGAAACCATTATTTTGGTCTTTTAGTTCAATGTAGGGTTGCCACCTGGCTGGTATTGTGGTTCATCCCAATGTTATTAATAGGGAAAAATATAAATATATAGGAAATATATAGGAAGGCCAGTATTGTGTTTCCAGAAAAGTTAACCCTAGTTCCATGTCCCAGTTGTAAATCATCTAAAGTGCAATGTATGCCTTATTCTATTTACAGGCACAAATCTGAACAATAGGAAACCCAGTGTACTTGTTCAGAATGTCCATTGAAAATAGTATTGGCCTATTAGAGCGGCTATAATTAACTGAATTTTTTCATTAAATAACTCAGTAGCACATTTAACCATGGATGTTTTGCCACTTGGATGTATTGTTGCAAATTTGGACTTTGGGTCTATGAGCTTGTTGGCTACGGACTTTTAAAATGAACACTATGGATTTGGTTTGAGGGGTGGGCAGTAGGAGGGACTAAGTAGTAATGCACCATTGACAAAGTGTCTCGTATAGGCCCAAACGTTGCCACCTTATGAAATCATAAACAACCTACACTGGCTCAACCACATCAGTAGTGCCATTGGGGTTTTGTTCATGGATGCAATTTTTGGGCCATACACCCAGAGGCACCTGATACCAAACAGATATATACGGTTAACCACACTCCATTTTTGTTTTACAGTGCCTGTAGGCTGCAAGTCCACATGAGGGCTACCAAATGTCAGCCCTTATTCTGCATCGCCCACCCACCATTTTTTATGTTTGTGTTGTTCCTCCCATTGTTTTTACAAGTGAATGTTGCCCACAGGTAAAAAAAAAAAAAAAAAAAAATGTAGGGGACCCATGTACTGAATTACCATATGTGCTCGACTATTAAAAGTTGTGTGCAGAGTCCCGTTGGTGGTTATCTTGGTTTAAGTATGTTGTGGCATTATGATTGGACATTCTGTACTAGCCCAAAGTAACAAAGATTTCTGCTCTGACTATGCCCCAGTAGCTACCCATTTCATGAGCAATAAAATACTTTTACTATACCAGGGTTATCCAAATCTGACCATATGAGGGGCTGTACACATTTTTTGATATCTAAGTCTTCCATTCCATTCCAATCTTCCATTCATTAGAGCATTTACCAAACCTTCTTACTTCTACCCCACGCATCTCAGAAAGGACAGTTGGTTCTAATCTGGAGAGGATACCGGCACATAATCCTTTAATTTCCAGAAAAACAATGTGATCCATTTTACACTAAGTATATTGTGGTTAAAGAGAGATTAAAGAAGATTCACCAGATCACTAAGTATTTGAGCTGAATGGTTTGAGGCCATCTTTTCTACAAGTCCCAGGAAAACCAATATATCATTTTCTCTGAACAGCAGTAAAAGCTGGCATCTGAATTGGCTGCATTGGCTGATGCATTGTCTGGAATAATGGCTTCTTTCTTAGATCTGACATCATTCTGATGGACGGGAGGAGCTGGTTTCTTTTGATGATCTGCAAGGCCAGCTGGGTGTTGCCTACAAAAACAGAAAATAAATACATTGCTTTGGTCAAGAATATCTTGGATAACCATCTTTAAACCAGAATCATAGATTTCTTTATGGGGTTGTCCAACACCAGATATAAAATATTTTAGCATTTGAATATTTCAGACACATAAGCAACTAAAGCTGGAAAAGTTAGGTATTACTTTAAGGGTTTGGAAAGGACTTCAGAGTCCCGGATTATCATGGAGAACCTGTAGGCGGCTCTCAGACACCCCGAGTGTGTTCTGCAAATAGTGTTCTACAAGGAAAAGAGACTCGTCTGTCCTGCGTGTACTTTTACTTTTTATCTCATGCATTATTCTTAAATGGAAATACTCATTATTTAGAAAAAGAAAATCCACTGTTGATTATTTAGATGAAAAAAGTGAATATGAAGTAGGGATGCATGTTTTAGGTTTTGGCTGAATCCCAAATCCTGTGTGGTAGATTCGGCCAAATAATGAACTGGAACATATGCAAATTAGGGAAAGGAGGGGGAAAGAGAAGCACGTGCACAGTAAAAATGTTTTGATTTCCATGGTTTGTTTAATGTTAAGTTATGTGATTTTTTTTTATTCAGATTCAGTTAAGCCAGGCGCTTGGATTCAGCCGGATCCGAATCCTGCTGAAAAAGGCTGAATCCCAAACTGAATCCTGGATTCATGCATCTCTAATATGAAGGAATCTGTTCAGCAGTTTTTTTAATGCCTTTATTGGAGGTGTATAATAAATAAATAATTATTAGGGCCCATGCATATATGGCTCAGTTAAGATAACTGATTTTAATAGAAAAACAAAAGCTATTCCAACGTTTCGATCACATCATAGTGATCTTCCTCAGGGAAAAAAAAAACTTTTAAAAAATCTGTGGTATTATATATATATACTCCCCTTGAAAAGAACAAGCACAGAAATATTGTTACTTTACTGTGAAATCAAACTGAGTGCTTGATGTCCTTGACAGGAGCCCCTTGAGTTGGTATTGAAAGAAATCTGCAGCCACACAGACATATAAAAGTCTATTGCAGCATTTGCTCCATTTCTTTATGCTAAAATTCAAGGGCAGATTGTCTATCAATGGCCCAATTTAGGGTGGTGACGTGCTAAAATTCAGAGAGATTTAGTCAACCGGCGATAAATCTCCTCTTCTTCAGGCAACTAATCTCCCTGAAAAGCCTTCCCGCCGGCTACGATCTATATCACTGGCAGGATGGGACTCAGACTCAGTTTCCTCATGAGGCATCTTTGGAAAACAAAGCTCTCCGAGTGCCATCCCGATGGCCATTTAGATTCTAGCCGGCCGGAAGGCTTTTCAGGGAGATTAGTTGCCCAAAGAAGAGGCGATCAGTCATCGGGCGACTAAATCTCCCCGAATCTTAGGATGTGTCACCACCCTAAGGCTTAGTCCAGACGGGGAGATTCGGGAGCGATCCGTCGCCTGGCGACTTCTCGCCGCGACGGATCGCCCCCGAATAGCTAGGCACCGCTGCGCACCGGCAAGGCTTAAAAACGCCTGCGCTTATTCACACGGAGCGGCGCGATTTTTAAAATCGCTCCAAATTGTCTTGCCAGGCAATTTGGAGCGATTTAAAAAATCGCGCTGCTCCGTGTGAACATGCGCCGGCGTTTTTAAGATATGCCGTTGCGCAGCGGTGCCTAGCTATTTGGGGAGATTCACACCGACACCAGAGCAATGGTAATTTCGGTTATCCTTGCTGGATGATATCTAGTGTGGCTCTGCCATCACCCTAAATTTTTACATGCTAAAGTACATTTTCTCCTGCTCTCTAAGCACTCGAATCCTGAGTGTATCTAGAATCCCAGTAATAAAGCACAACAAAGCAAGTACAGTCATGAACAGAAATACACGTCACCATTCAAACACAACTTATTTCCTAAGTATACAGCTTGGTCCCAAAACTAAACAATTTTACACATTACAATTCATTTCAGGTATAAGCACTTTCAAGTCTGACAAGTGACTCACTTAACATCTTTGATAATGGGTAAACCTAACACTGCCCCCTTTTTGTTCTCCTCTGGTTAAATGGCACCAATCCATGAACACATTTTCGAGGGGCTAGAATTACACAAAGGAAAATGTGCCTCTGCAGAGCCATTTCAATGCTGCATGCAAATATGTTTCAAGGTCTAATAGAGAAAGTGTCTGGCAATGGCAAAATGCAATAAAGTGCCAGTATGTTAATGTCAGAATGCCTGTCGGCGTGTAACTATGATCTCATGGTAATGCCATCTGTCAGAGACAAGACCACACTGGAGCATTTGTGAACATTGATTTTCTGCAGTGGAAAGACTAGTGGATACATAGCACAGAAAGATAAGTGAATAAAGAATGGCACCAGGAAAGGCCCGTGAGGATTGGGATATGATGCAATTTGGATATTCACTTAAACCATGTTTATAAAATATGCATGAGCTATGGATTCTCTCCCTCTGTTGGAACCTCTGCATGTTTGTTTCATGTAAGCAGAAATCACACAGAGCAAGATGGTTGTGTATGTTGTTATCACAAACATATAGACCAATCGAATTAGATTTCCCAGCTATCAGCAGGATGGACCCAGTTGTACAACATTACTGTACAGGTATGGGATCCGTTACCTGGAAACTTGTTCTCCATAAAGCTCCAAAATTATGGAAAAGCTGTGCTTTTGTCTGTTGTATACTTATCCAAACGAAGATATAATAAATACTTATTGGAAGCCAAACCCACCTATTGTAGACTTATGGAAAACCCCAGGTCCAGAGCATTCTGGATAACAGGTCCCATACATGTACTATGCTGATGACACCCAACTCTACTTGTCCACTCCTGACCTCTCTCCTTCTGTCCTTTCCCAAGTTACAGACTGTCTCTCTGCTGTCTCCTCCTGGATGTCACAGCGCCACCTGAACCTGAACCTTTCAAAAACTGAACTCATTATTTTTCCTCCAAGATCTTCCCCTGTCCCTCAGATTTCACTCACAGTAAACAACACTACCTTTCATTCCACCTCACAGGCACGCTGCCTAGGAGTTATACTAGACTCACATCTGTCTTTTTCACCACATATTCAAACACTTGCAAAATCCTGTCGTATTCAACTACGCAACATTGCCCGGATACGATCATATCTCAGCTCAGAATCAACCAAAACACTTATTCATTCTCTTATCATCTCCCGACTTGATTACTGCAACCTACTCCTTGCAGGAATTCCAACAAGTCGACTTTCACTTCTCCAATCTGTTCTAAATGCTGCTGCTAGACTTATTCATCTATCTAACCGCTCAGCATCCGCTGCTCCCATATGCATGTCCCTTCACTGGCTCCCAATCTCCTTCAGAATCAAATTCAAATTACTAACCCTCACATTCAAGGCCCTTAACAATGAAGCCCCTCCCTATATTTCATCTCTGATCTCCAAATACACTCCTACACGCAACCTTCGCTCTGCTTCTGACCTTCGCCTCGCTTCTCCTCTAATCACTTCTGCCCATTCTCGTCTACAAGACTTCTCTCGGGCTTCTGCTTTTCTCTGGAACTCTCTGCCTCGAGCTGTCAGACTTTCTCCTTCTTTCCAAACTTTCAAACGCTCCTTAAAGACCCTCCTGTTTAGAGAAGCGTATTCAATGTACCTTAAATAATCAATCACTGCTGTATCATAAATCACAAATTGTGTCTGAAACCATAATGTCTCAATTGTACCCTAACCTTTAGTTGTAAACTCTAATGTGTAGGGCCCTCTAATCCTATTGTATCTGTATATCCTTGATTGTTATCCACTTTTATTCCCTGTTTGTTATAACTAAGGAAAGCACTGCGTATCTTGTCGGCGCTATACAAATAAATGATGATGATGATGATGTACTAAAAATATTAGTTTTAGAAATATTCAGCTGACATGAACCACCTATTCATTTCTCTTGTATCATGAAGTAACGAATGAATGAATATAAATTTTTAAAAACAATTTCCTTTTTCTCTGTAATAATAAAACAGTAGCTTGTTCTTGATCCAAACTAAGATATAATTAATCCTTATTGGAGGCAAAACCAGACTACTGGGTTTATTTAATGTTTACATGATTTTCTAGTAGACTTAAGGAATGAATATCCAAATTAAAGAAAGATCCATTATCTGGAAATACCCAGGTGCCAAACATTAATATTTTTCATACAAATTGTTTTTGGTCATATATAGGAACCATTTGGAAAACTAAAACATAAAAGCACTTCTGCGTTTCTTCCAAAAATCTCCACTTAAAATTTAAAAAAAGAAAGAAATTAACCCTGCCACTGCCTGTAGGGGAAATACAATTCCCAGCAATGCATGCCACAATCACACACCAAGTTATACATGTTGTTTACCACTGAATGCATTCAGGTGCCCAGCTATAAATTCTTCCAAGAAAGAATAAAAGGAGGGATACAAGAGAAAGAAGTATACAGGGGGAGGATTAACCCTGCGAGTGCTGCAGGTCTTTGCTGGTGACACATTGTGTTTTTCCAGTAAACTTGCAGATCAAAGAGAAGGCTGTAAAAGACTGAAAGCCATCAGTGATGACACAATGGAGTAGGAGTGGGGGGGGGTGACATTTTGGTTGTTGAATGCTCTCAAAAGGAACCAGTTTGACACAGAATCTAACATAACAGTGAGAAACACAATTTCTACACCTCTTCTTTCTCACTTACAGCTCCATTTCTTGCCATCGTATTCTTGTGCCTTGATACAACCGATACAATTCCAAATGCATCAGGGGATTTCTTTGTTTTATACTTGAACAGATGGACAACCACAGCCACCTACATTTCTACAGTGGTCACTTATATCAAGGCATAACATTTTGGGTCCCTTAATCAAGTTAACTTGTTGGTATTACACATAGTGAAAAAAATTGTGAGTTTTAAAGGAACAGTTCAGTGTAAAAATAAAAAAGTGGGTAAATAGATGTGCAAAATAAAAAATGTTTCTAATATAGTTAGTTAGCCAAAAATGTAAAGCTGGAGTGACTGGATGTGTAACATAACAGAACACTATTTCCTGCTTTTCAGCTCTCTAACTCTGAGTTAGTCAGTGACTATAAGGGGAGGCCACATGGGACATAATTGTTCAGAGAGTTTGCAATTGATCCTCAGCATTCAGCTTAGATTCAACAGTTATGACCCATGTGCCCTCACCTAAAGTCTCTGGTTACTGCCTGGTAACCAATCAGTGGAAACCTAGAGAGCAGAAAAGCAGGAAGTAGTGTTCTGTTCCACATCCACTCACTCCAGCCTTTATAGATAACATTTTGGTTAACTAACTATATTAGAAACATTTGTTATTTTCACAGCCTGTCTATTTACCCAGTTTTTATTGTTACACTCAACTGTTCCTTTAACAGTGACCTTTAAAGGGATTGGTCACCTTTGAATTAACTTTTAGTATGATGTGTAGAGAGTGATATTCTGAGACAGGAGGCAATTGTTTTTCGTGTGTTATTTGTGGTTTTTGAGTTATTTAGCTTCTTATTCAGCCTCTCTACGGTTTGCACTTTCTGAACTCTGGTTGCCAGAGTCCACATTTTCCTAGCAACTGTGAATAGATTTGAACAAGAGACTGTAATAAGAATAGGAGAGGGCTCCAATAGAAAGAGGAGTAATGAGTAGCAATTACAATACATGTGAAGCCTTGCAGTGTTGTTTAGATGGGTTCAGTGATTCCCATTTGAAATCTGGAAAGAGTCAGAAGGCAGCGACAAATAATAAAAAAAAATATACAAAATAAATAAAGACCAATTGAAAAGTTGCTTAGAACTTCTATTCAATAACATACTAAAAGTTTAATTAAAGATGAACAACCCCTTTTAGCTCATCCCAATTCAAAATTTTAGTGCTTAAAACAACAAAATCTGCGGATGAAAGAAAAGAAAGAAAGGGCTTTCTGCCGAATGTGCTTATTGCCCTATTACGGACACTTACCATTCTGTAGCTCAAGATACACGGAAAGCAGGATCGCCTCTGGTGGGATTTCTTTAGGGTGGATCATGGAGGCAGCCTTTGAAAAGTTAAATAAACCAATCATTACAGATACAATCAATAGGAGGCAAGATGATGCTCCTCAGCAAAGTTCATATTAAGATTTGACCCAGCCACCTGAGGCTGATGCACATAAAAGAATACAAATACAAATGAATACAGCTAGGCAGGCTACACAATACAAAGCCTTGTTTACTGATCCCAAGTGTTCGATAATTCCAACGCATTTGGAAACACATCACATTTCATAAACACCCTCAGCAGCCAATTAATGAAAACCCATTCTAAACAATCCACAAACACCATGACGGTTAAATGGAGCCTAGAGTGTATCTGTGATAGTGAACTTGTGTCTGGTGAATGGTTGTGCATTGTAGGTAAAGCTCTGTGTAATATGGCAGGGATCTATAATGAACAATAACCATATGGAATATATTTTATGAGCTAATTTGAATTGCTTGGTACCGATTCCCAGCAGGTGGCCGAGGAAGCAAAGAGTTGAAAAAAGAAAAATCCATTATCTTATTAAGAGGAATGCAAGTGATTTATTTCCTAGAGGTGTTAAGACTTCTGCACCCTTGTCTGGAACATCTAAAAGACCCTAATAGGGAATATACAAATTAACAGCTTAAACAGCTACAGATTTGCAAACACCCAACTCTGCTGCTGGCTAGAATAGGAACACAGCTAATGTGCACGGCCAAGTGATTGATGAAATGACTTTGTGTGGCCTCATACATATAGTTCTCTTTGTACACTATAGCAGCATTTAGGCAGGAGTGGGCCCATATCAGGTAATGGATCAGTAGCATATGTTGTGCAATCAATGGTCTTACCAGTTCTACTGGGGCCCAGCCTGGCAACATGAAAAAGGCCATAGTTTCATTTTAAAGCTATTCTGTAAATTCTGCATTTGGCTTTTTGAAAAACGAAAAAAAGGTAATGAATTATTGTGAAATAAATCACAACTTATTTTTGTTATTTAAAAAGTCCTTGGAGTGCGGTTGTTTCTCTAGGTAATGTATTAAGAGTGTGTGTGTGTGTGTGTTTTTACTTCTTATTGTACGAGGATACTAATCCATGTCTTAGAAGAGAACATGGCCCCTGTGAACATCGCTGGTGGGGACCTGCTTGAAGGGGTAAGTAGGGATTTAGGGGCAATAGCCCGGGGGGTGAGGTAGGTGGGGGCGGTTTGAGTTAGTGCCTGCACGTTTCCTTACCCTTTAAAGGGATTCCGTTATGATTTTTATGATAAAGTTTTTATTTCGAAACTACATGGTTTACACTGCAAATAATTCCCTCTACAAAATTTAATTCCTGAACCAGCAAGTTATTTTTTTTAGTAATATTGGTGTGTAGGCAGCCATCTCCGATCATTTTGCCTGGTGCTTTCAGAAAGAGCCAGCACTTTAGAATGGAACTGCTTTCTGTCAGACTGTTGTTTGTCCTATCAATGTAACTGAATGTGTCGCAGTGGGACCTGGATTTTACTAGTGAGTGCTGTTCTTAGATCTACCAGGCAGCTGATATCTTGTTTGAGGGAGCCGTTATCCGATTACCTTCTCATTGTTCTGTCGTTAGGCTGTTGGTGGGAGGAGTGATATCACTCCAACTTGCAGTACATCAGTAAAGAGTGACTTTTTGACGTTTTGAAAAAAACAAGCTTTCTGAGCAATGCTGGTCATGGGCTCCCTCATAAAGCAATGCCATGTTCAAAACAACTTGTATTAAATGTGCACCTCTGCAGTAAGAAATAAATCTAGGGCCTGATTATGATCCTTTGCATTACTGACATGACTTGCAGTGTCAGATACCTTTTGTTATTCCCTTCCGCAAAGCCTACTGTATACTTGGGTGCTCTACTGAAATGATATTTGGAAGCTGTACATTTTCTATTAATAAGTTGCTGTCCAACAAAATGTTTATTAACTGCACATGGATCACCGATACCTTTAAGGACAAATATCTCAAGTCTTGTAAGCACAATGTGGCAATTTATACCTGGAAACTGTGGCATAACTAGATATCACTGGGCCCCATAGAAAAATTTTTTTCAGGCCCCCCGAAATGTGTATACGTAGACCTGGTTTACCAATATTTATTGAACATTTATATGAATTAGGGCTTCAATGCCTCCTGGGCCCCCATGCAGCCTCAGGGTCTGCATCCTCTGTAGTTACGAAATCTCCAAGCAATGGCTGGGCATGAGCCATTGAGCAACATGTTGCTTACCAACCCCTTGGCGGTTGCTCCCAGTGCTTATTTTTGAATTCCATACTTGGAGGCAAGTTTTGGTTGCATAAAACAGGTGTACTGCCAAATACAACCTCTTGTAGGCTGTCAGTCCATATAGGGACTACCAAATATCCAATTACAGCAGTTATTTGGTACCCCAAGGACCGTTTTGGATGTTTTGCATTGTTCCCCAATTCTTTTTACATTTGAATGTGGCTCAGAGGTAGAAAAGGTTAAGGACTCCTGATCTAGGGTGACCCACAGCTGTCAACACCTCAAGCACATAGTAGATGTTTAACAGTGATGACTATACAGTTGAAACCCCCCTAAAGAGAGTAATTGTGCATTTTTCCTAGACCTCTTCAAAATTAGAGGGAATTTCAGATGGGACCTTCAAAAAGGTACCACAGTGAAATGCAGTTTTGCCCCAGCTGCACCACACATCTGTTCTAATTAGTTACTGGCAGTGGCCAATGCTGTGAATACTGGTCAACAGAACAGAGAGCTCAAGATTCACAGCTCCGGTTTAGAATAGTCATTTAGCCTTATAGCTGCAGTTAGCCGCAATTGATCCCAGCCATTGTGACTAGTCAGATGGCAAATTCAAGTATGAGCACATATTTTGATTTCATTTATATAGTTTTATTCACTGCATGATTCAATTTCACCTGTACGACATTAGGTCTTTCCAGGACAGTTACTGTAGTAAACCAGTTAAGAAAGGACCAGGATTACCCCCAGAGAAAGTCCTTTGACTTTCTCCCTGCACAACAACAATTTTCAGCAAGAAAACACTATAAACAGTTGGTAAGATGGAGATGGCATACCTGGTGTAGACACTTGCGTGCTTTGTCATATTCGCTACGTAAACAGTAAGCACTCCCGAGATTAAACAGCATCATTGTTCGAGCAGAAGTGACTGAATTGGGGTAACACTGTGGCATCTGTTTACCAACTAAAAAAAGAAAAAATCACAAATGAACAGAGTAATTAATTATGGCTATAACTAAGGGCAAAGACCAACGAGAAGAGTCGTGATCTAGTCACCAGGCAACAAATCACCTCTTCTTCGGGCAACTAATCTCCTTGAACTGCCTCCTCTAAATTGCCAGCGGGATGGCACTAGGAACCCTTCATTTTCCGAAGTTCGGCGTGGAGGCAGTTCAGGGAGATTAGCAGCCTGAAAAAGAAGCGATTTCTCGCCTGGTGACTAAATCTCCCTGACTCTTCTTGTCCAACTCTGCCCAAAATCATTTTATATAGTTTACTCCAGCTAAATACCATCAGACTGCCATATAATTTAAAGACATTATCCTTTTAAAGGAAAACTATACCCCCAAAATGAATACTTGAGCAACAGATAGTTTATATCAAATTAAGTGGCATATTAAAGAATCTTTCCAAACTGGTATATATATTTAAGTAAATCTTGCCCTTTTACATCTCTTGCCTTGAACCACCATTTCATGATGGTCTGTGTGCTGCCTCAGAGATCACCTGACCAGAAATATTTCAACTCTAACTGTAACAGGAAGAAGTGTTGAAGCAAAAGACACAAGTCTGTCTGTTAATTGGCTCATGTGACCTAACTTTTTAGTTTGTTTGGTATGTTTGTGTGCACCGTTGGATCCTAGGATCCCAGGAGGCTGTCCTTATTTTTTAAAATGACTATTTTCTATTTATGATTACCCAATGACACATGCTACTAAAAAGTATATTATTATGAAAATGGTTTATTTACATGAAGCAGGGTTTTACATATGAGTTGTTTTATGCAATATCTTTTTATAGAGACCTACATTGTTCGGGAGGTATAGTTTTCCTTTAAGATATTTCACCATAAACAGCCAGAGTTTACATAGAATACAAATGCTTCATTCATTCATTCATGCTTTTAAATGTTATGTATATATAGTTCTACATAAACTGCTCACAAGGAAATCCGCATGGGAAAACAATTTTTTTTTTTTTAAACGCATCAGTTAATAGTGCTTCTCCAGTAGACTTCCGCACTGAAATCCATTTCTCAAAAGAGCAAACCGATTTGGTTATATTTCATTTTTGAAATCTGACATGGGGCTAACCATTTTGTCAATTTCCCAGCTGCCCCGGTCATGTGACTTGTGCCAGCACTTTAGGAGGGAACTGCTTTCTGGCAAGGGGGGGGGGTGATATCACTTGCAGTATAGCAGTAAAGAGTGATTGAAGTTTATCAGAGCACAAGTCACATGATTTGGGGCAGCTGGGAAATTGACAATATGTCTAGCCCCATGTCAGATTTCAAAATGAAATATAAAAAAATCTGTTTGCTCTTTTGAAAAATGGATTTCAGTGCAGGATTCTTCTGGAGCGGCACTATTGACGGATGCAATTTGAAAAAAAAAATTTTTTTGCCATGACAGGATCCCTTTAAGTAGCACTCTTCCTTCTTTTGTTTCTTTAATTGTACAAAAATTATTTTAAAAGCTTTCAGGAAAAAACATGTAGCATGTGTTGGTGCTAATGCATTTAGGGGATTATCACAGGGGTGAAGAGTGGATGATTTCAGGCTTTGGGCCCCATGTGTTGGTAGAATTGCCTGAAACAGATCTGTGTACAAAAGCTACTTTTAATTTAAAAAGCTCAAAATACTCACCAGATTCCATGGGCTCATTTTCTCCTTTATCAGAACCTAAGTAGAAAAAGAAGAGGAAAGCACATGTAAAGAAGCGGGTTGGCAAAGAAAACAAATATATGGCATATATAGGTAATGCACACTAAACAAGATACAGCAAAATAGGCGATTGCAGGATCTTCACAGAAGCCCCACAATGTTAAAATGGTTGCAGCTAAATGCTTGATGTTTTGCAGCTGGTCTTCACGCACCATGTGTACCATATGGACTGCACCTCTATGCTAGATTTTATCCAACATAGAGGACATTACACGCTGGGGGAGCAGGATATTTTTCAACAAACCTACAGGAGTATAATGGAATTGACATATGTACATAGGTTTATTTGAGAAGCTGATCAGTCCCTGAGTGGATTAGGGGCATTGCTTAGTAGATAAGGTCACTGTCTAGCATCACAGGGGAATGATAAAAAGAAAAGGAACATGTGATAACATAGAAAAGGCATGCTGTGTGCTGAGACAGCATAAAACAATGTCTATGAGTAAAATGTCACTAATGTACTACCGGAGGGACATTGGAATACTGTTCCACCTATACAGTCAGGATGGCAGGAGGCAAAACACCAATGATGATTCCAATGATAATTAACTGGACCTGCACAATGCACTTACAAGCCGTTTCAGCGTAATTCAGATACACTAGCTTCTGCACTGTGTATATCCCAGAGATTACTATTGAAGTGAACAGTGGGGTTTTTGGGGCATTTACCTCCCACTGAAACTGAGGTGGCAAAATATTTTGGAATGCCCCATGTACCAGTAACACAGGAGTACATTTAATCTGCAATGAGCTGACATGATACAATGGTAGAGAACATTATCAACACTTGAATAATTAGGTTCTGGGCAGGCTTTAAAAAAAACTTCTGCATAGAGATAAAGGCCAGCACTGCAAGGCCTGTATATTTACTGGCGCAATTGACCACATGCGCTTAGAGTAGGAACATGGGAAAATTTTGAGCGACTTTTAAAATCGCGCCACTTTACGCCTAGCGAGTGCGCAGCGCTGACTAGGTATTCAGGGGAGATTCGTTGCGGGGAGAAGATCTTCCCGTCTGGCCTTGCCCTAAGTAGGAGAAATAACAGCCTGCCAGAAAGTAGTTCCATCCTAAAGTGCAGGCACAAGTCACATGACTGGGGGCAGCTGGGAAATTTCAACATTGAATATTAAAAAATCTGTTTGCTCTTGAGAATTGGCTTTCAGTGTAGAATTCTGGTGGAGCAGCAGCACTATTAACCGATTCCAATGACAGTATCCCTTTAAGTCAAGGTGAGTATCAAGCAGGATTTAAAGGACGTCAACCACAAAATAAAAATTTGAATAATAATAATAAAAAAAAGCAATTCTAAGCAACTTTCCAATATTAATTTATTAAAAATTTTCAGTGCTTTTAAAGTTATTTTTAAAAACAATTGCTATTGAAAGTGGCAATACTTTATCTCGTGGTTGTTACTTTTAAACAACACTGCAAAAGTTTTATGGACCATAGATACTATCATATAAAAATATATATATTGTATAAATATATAGTTACATAGTTAAATTGGGTTGAAAAAAAGACATCAAGTTCAACCCCTTCAAATTAAAATCCAGCATTCACACAAACCCCTCCACTCTTTCACACAAACCATATATGCCCATAGCTATACTAACTCTAGAGTTTAGTATCAAAATAGCCTTTGATATTATGTCTGTCCAAAATATATATATATATATATATATATATATATATATATGTATATGTATATATATGTATATATTTTTTTTTTTTTTTTTTTTTTTCCAGGCCATGTGTGGAGTTTTCCAACATTTTTTGTACCATGCGATCGGACAGGTTAAAAGATTTATATTGCCTACAGAAGATCTCTGCATGTATTGCCTATCTGGTGATATCAGTGAGAGACTGCCGATACTATTTGTCGGACATAACTTTAATACAATTGCGGTCTGTCAATTAATGGCCTGAGCATCATGTGATTTGTTCCCTTTACTACTTTATATTAATCTGAATGGTTAGGACCAGGTCGTAAGATTGGATCGTCCGTCCAACATAGGCTATAACCTGCACGTCTATGGCCAGCTTTGGTTCCCCAGCAAAAACAGGTCCGTTAATCAGCTGCCTTGGCTTACATTGCATTAACAACAGTCTGAGCTGCCAAGACAGAAAATAGAAAGGGACAAACACTGCTTTCAATAGCAATCAGGGTTGCCACCTTTTAAATATATTTTTACCGGCAGTGGTGGTGGGGGCGGGAAGAAAGGGGGAGTATCCTGCCACAAAGGGGTGTGGCCTGCTGTAAATGGGTGGAGCTACGACCCGACGCAGGGGGGAAAAAGGTAATTTTTTTTGTGGGTTGGGGCGGGCCAGGGGCCTTTAATAGGGGTATTACAGATTTACCCGCAGCTACATTGCCGGTAAATTTGTAATACCGTGCCCCAGCTTTGTCCAGTGTTTTACCGGCTAGGCCGGTAAAATACCGGCTGGGTGGCAACCCTAATAGCAATACATATAAAATTAACTTAAAAATTATAGAACATCTGTAATGAATGGCTATTGCAAAGTTTCTTAGAATTAGGTTTTCTTTTATTGGCAAATTTTTATTTTGGGGTTGACTTGCCCTTTAAAATCCTGACTACAAAGATGGCAGTATGGCCTGATTATCTATTCCACATAAGTAGCACAAACGAACAGCAGAACACCAATATTTTACTGCTTAGCAAGATGCTGCAAGACTAAAAAAAAAAAGGGAACAGTGATTACAAAAACACTCAGAATTGCCCATTAGTGATTTTATTCCACTGATGTAAATTTAAGAGTGGGTGCTGAGGGCGAGAAGCTTAGTTATTGTTTCAGTACCAGTTGTTTTGTGTCTTTGTCCCCCCCAAGTCCTGGACATCATTACATTTACATTGTAAGCCCTACTGAGCAGAGGGAAATATTTCTGAACAGAATTGTTAAGCCAAAAGCAAGTATCCCAATGTAAGGTCTGCTTATTATTTATGCACGAGTTGCTTGATTTAGCTTGCTCTGTCTCAATCCAATATAAATAAATGATGCGCCAAAGAAGCATGCAATGTGTGCAAGCGTGTCTACATGTGTGCTCATTACCGTTGCAGCAGGAAGGCAGATAAAAGCATGGTTTTAATCCAGTGTGGTTTCATTTACCTTGCTCCTGCTCATTGGAAGATACCCCTAGAGACACATCTGTGACATTCTCAGGGTTCAGATGAGTGATGGCATCCGAAATCCTGTCCAATGAGATGAGAGCTTCAGCAGCATATAAATGTCCCAGGAACCTGGATCATGTGATAGAAACAACTGCTTGTTAACATCAATATGAAGAATGAGGCAATATTGGCTTGTAAATTCAGAAGCTGCAAAGCAGGGCAGGGCAGGGGCTAAACTTGCCACAGCATTCAGCTCAGTTGTACAGCTCAAATTTGCGCTACAATGGAACAATGCAGTGACCTTTAACCCTATATGTGCCACTTAGGTCAAATATCTCCCATTTCTGCTGCATTTTTTACATTCCAGCCCTTCCGCAGATTGCACTGACATCAGAGGGGCTGGGCCGTTTAATAGGACTGCCTGTCACAACCTATTTGTGTGATCACACATAATCAAATCAAAGCTAATATCATGGTTACTATAAATACCAATCCACAAATACAATTTTACTTAAAAACGGTTTTTAGTGTTGCTATAAGAACATTCATTTTACATTTGGTGGACAGAATAATCATTTTTACGGACTGCTCAAGTATATTTTGCACATCTCCTGCAGAAAATATCCTTACAAACAGAATGTGTTCCAAACCTAAAACATTGTGCAGCAGAATAGGGAAAATAAAGGTTATTTAAAAAATCTAATGGTAAAACAAAAAACACTTGTCCTTTTTTCCTAGAAATGCGTGTTCCAAACAAGCCTAGATTAGAAAGACTATGCAGGAGGTCTTAGCTCACTTGAAAGCATTTTTGGAATGTCTCATAGACGGCTCTCCTCCCCCTTCTCATCATGACCAAATTCATGAATCCGACAGAACCAAGAGGTCCAGGCTTCTAAACCTCACATTGAAGTGGGAGCACTCTCAGAATATCAATATACAGAAACGGGGGGATGAAACTGATGCCACAACATATATATACTATAAAATACAACTCTCCGTTACACAAACATATCTGTTTAAACACATTTTGAGACATACGTAAAAAAAAAAAAAAAAACAGAAGTGAAATGTTATACATTGTTATAATGAGAAGATAAAAAAACCAGTAACTATTCCTTATGGTCAATATAAAACAGGCAATTAAAAAAAAAAACCTTGACTGTATGATTTTTAATATCTGTATTGAATGAAATATACTTTCTGCTTGAGTTAAAAAATATCTAAGCTGCAAACCTTATGAATGGTCTTGTACAAAGTTCAGATTTTTTAGTTAGTCGTTAGAAGGCAAATAATCTTTAAACCTCTTTGGCACAGTTTAATGCGCTCATCTAAGGGAAAAAACTAAATCACCAACAAAGCTGTCACTGTCGGATACAAGTCATAAAACTGATGCGAGGAAATTACCGGTTATGGTTCAACGATTCACACTTAGGGGTCACTCGGTGCTAGGACTTTGACCCCCTTGATCTCTAACTTTCTTGAGAACTGCAAGTTACGTATGGCAGGCTAATAACCAAGCTCCTCAAGCAGCACTGTGTTATTTTACATGAAACTAAGCAACTCAAATGTGTTGTTCCAAAAACATTCTTTTATATAGTGCCTACACATTTACACGGCACTTTACAGATCTATCAAATGAGGATTGTGTCAATATTTTTACAAAGTCAGTGTTTATATGTATATGCACAACTATGTACATGTAAATGTATTCGATGAGCCCGCTCTTGCTCACAGTATTCACCCTTCAGCAGAACAGCTAATTAAACTTGCCAAGCACCAGTCATAATCCCCTTATCTAGCTCCCCTGCAGACATAGGACCACTGCTACTTGCAGCAACAATTAAAATGCTACAATTCAGCTCAGATCTCTTTGGCACCCAGTACTACTGCTGCTTCAAAAAGCATTGTAAGGTGGAAGGTTTTAGCAGGTTAGTGCTTCCTATTAAGCATTCTGGAATGAGAAGAAACATTATGATCACAGAGCTGATCAGAACACCATGCATTCCATGGCCCTTACTGGAACAGTATTACGTCGGTTCTGCTGAACACACGCTGCAATGAGTTAGTACTAAGTCAGAGCAGCTGGCTCTGAAGTGTTCACTAAAAATTCCACTTTTTTATGATTGTATGTATTTATTTATGTAGGTATGTATGCATTTGTATTTATATAGGGATGTAATTTAAAACAATACAACAGAAACAGGATCAACACATGCTAAGTGGAAAGAGGCCTATGACCAGTAAAGCTTACATTATAAGTGGGTGGGTACCTTACAGTCACAAGGCAATAGGATAAATGTGGCATTTTACAGTAGTTGTGAATAGGAAATATGTGGCAACAAAATAAATAGAGAGAGGTAAATCGGTTGATGAAAACAGGGTAGAAAGACTTTGAACAGACAAAAAAAAACTGTTTACACTGCTGAAGAGCCAGTTAATTAAGGCTTTCTTTTTAACAGAACTAATTCTAATGATGTAATGAAATCATTGATGGCTAGTTGACCCAGGATGAAATTCAAGAGACTGGACCCGTAAAAGTAAACAAAGGTCCAGGACCAGATGGGACTCGCCACAGGGGACTAAAATAATTCATCTCTGTGATTGCAAAAGCAACTTTCTTAAATTTTCTGGATTCTTTGATGGTTGTAATCTTGTATGTCCATGCATTTACCCAAATATATATATATTGCAACTGGGGTACTTTATTTATTATAATACACAAGATGCTTGCAGTAAGGTCGAGAGCATAGAAATTTGGTGTAGATGAAGATATATTTGACTTGCATTCTTTGACCAAATGACATTATGTGATTATATTATACATTATATTCTGTGAGAAAGGATAATTATTATACTTACTTAAGGGAGCCTGACAACCGTGGCTGCTGTAGAAGTTTTTCTGCATGGTTTAGTGCCATGAGGTTGTCACCCAAAGCAAGGGCAACATAGGCACTGCAAGCAAGAACAGAACACCTGTAGGACGAAGAGAACATTTAATGGTGTTGTAAGAAAACAACTGACGTTTATAAACGTTCTGCATCAGATATATGCAAGTCCTTCAGCAAATCCATTCAACATTTAGCATCTAGCAGTAGCTCAAGGATTTAGAACAAAGCAAAAGACCATAGACTGGACAAATCTATTCTGTTATACCATATATCAGTTTAAATGAAAGATAACATATGCTTCATGCAAATAAAGACATATTTTACTTGTTTATATACAGAAGAATTTGCATGTTATGGCCTAATTTCCATAAGCACTACGAAGAAGCCAATCTCCAACTCGTTCATTTCTGTTCTGACTGACAGCAGGAATTCTAGTGGCTCCAGAGTCACAAAATAATATCTGAGAAAGTGATGTCACTAATTAACCCAGCTTAAATTATTTTATTCAAGGAAAGTCTAAAATAGAATAAGGCTAGAAATGCTGTATTTTGCATACTAAACATAAATTTACTGCACTACAAGCCTAATCAAACAAATTATTTATGCTTTCAAAGTTGGCCACAGGGGGCTGTCATCTTGTAACTTTGTTATACATCTTTGCAAGACCAAGACTGTGCACATGCTCAGTGAGGTCTGGGCTGCTTTGGGATCATCATAAATAATCAAAACTGCACAAGTCAAATAATATCTGCCAGAAGCAGATACAGCAAGACTGATTAATAATCAGAATATACAGACTGCACTGGGTCCTGTGTTGTCCTGTAATATAATGTGGATTTTATAGTTATATTGTTTAAACTTTCTCCAACTCTGCAGAACCAGTGGCTGCAGCAAAACAATCCTCCAAATAGAATCTCAGTTTATCTGTTTGAATCTGATCTTTGTCCCTGTAGCTGGAAGCAGTAAAAGGTACGTAAAGGCAAAAATAAAATCCAATACAAATATAGGGAAACAAAGCTGCTTGAGTTCTGCATGGCTGGGAAGTAAGGTGGGGGCTCCCTCTGCTGTTCATTAGTATGACTGTTTCCCTGCACAGCAGTTAGACAATTCCTAACCACAGCAGTAAATGAAGGGAGAATTTCACTGCATACAGTCAGGTTTCTTATAAAAACTGTAGACATTTTTTAATTAAAGTATATTGTAAAGTATATATAAGTATATTCTTTTTCATTAAAGAAAGTAGAAATGTGATTTTTTTTTTTTTTTTTTTTGCTTTTCTTTGTCCTTTAACTGATAAAAGATAAACCCATAGACTTCCCAAAACAAAACAAATTGAGGTTCAGGTGTCATTCAGTGGGGGGTTAGGGCCGAGGTTACATCCCACTATAATAGCGTAACTTTTGAGAAAGAGCCTCTCTCATGAAACACATAAATTCAAGTTCAACACTCCACTGTAAAACTTGTGTACCAGATACCCAATCATCCATAAGACCAATTTAGTTCACACTGATGGCATCCCTGGTTTTTGTGCAAACCCTGTGAAAATCTGTGCACTCACACTTTGTTCCATTTAAATACAGCAGCATAGACACTGCTACAAGCTTCTGTCAACCCTCGCTTACTAGCTAAGTGCATGGCAACCTCCTCCCATGTAATCAAAACCATTAACGTGGATGGAAAAGGTGAGGGTGATCTATTATATTCCAGAAGTACATATACTTGCCTTTGGGTTTGCAAATTAACTTTTGCTTATCTGAGTGTATGTCAAGGGTACAGAGAGGTGAGGAACAGAATTAGGAAGCAAGTCACTTGTAAAGCTTGGGGTGTGCAAAAGTTTTGAATCTTCATTTCATACCAACACTTTTCATAAAACACCAAATGTATTTACAACTCAGCTTGGCTTCACAGCACCATTATACAAATGAAAATGGGACAGGCATAGAGGTAAGGCACGCCTACAAATACATCAAATAAATGCACTTCCAATAATATGAGATTAATGCTGCTGAGATTTCTTTCACACGTTGGAAGGACTTTTCATGACACTATGCATGAATTCTGAGATAATCTTCACTTAGAAGACCTTTTTTCTACTTTAAATTCCAGCCTGGTCATAGGGTGCATTGCCACCACTGTAACCTTAAAGGAATTCTGTCATGATTTTTATGGTGTAGTTTTTATTTCTAAATTACACTGCAAATAATTAACTCTACCATGTGAAATTTCATTGCTGAACCAGTTGTAATATTGGTGTGTAGGTGCCAACTCAGGTAATTTTGCCTGGTCATGTTCTTTCAGAAACAGCCAGCAGTTTAGGATTGAACTGCTTTCTGGCAGGCAGTTTCTCCTCCTCAATGTAACAATGCACTGCAGTGGGACCTGGATTTTTACTATTGAGTGTAGTCCTTAGATCTATCAGGGAGCTGTTAACTTGCATTAGGAAGCGCCTATTTGGTTACCTTCCCAATGTTCTGATGTTAGGCTCCTGGGGGGAGGGGTGATATCACTCTGACTTACAGTACAGCAGTAAAGAATTACTTAAATTTTATCAGAGCACAAGTCACATGACTGGGGGCAGCTGGGAATTTGCCAGTATGTCTAGCCCCATGTCAGATTTCATATATTAAATATAAAAATAAAAATCTGTTTGCTCTTTTGAGAAACGAATTTTGGTGCAGAAGTCTGCGGGAGCAGCACTATTAACTGAAAAAAAAACATGTTTTCACACGACAGTATCCCTTTAGAGAGAAATCTTTAGGGGTTGCAAAACTGTGGGAAATTGCAAATGTATATGGCATTTTTTACCACTTTAAACCCTCATATAAAATGAAATCTTTTTAACCTTATATCTCCTATTAAATGCTCACTCTAAAAATCATTTTCTTGAATTAATACATTTTCCAAAAGAAGAAAACAAACTGCAGTATGCTAATCAAAACAACCCTTCTTTGCACCACTGTTCTCCAGCCCAGAATGCTCTGCGGTGGAATACTTTAGCACCTCATAAATCGTTTTGGAAGCAGACTGCCTTAGAAGCATTTTGTGCAAAAGGCCAAGGTGATAAGGCTTTACTTTGACCATGCCCTTTTGCTGAAGCTAACAGCAAAAACTCCTAAAAAGAAATCAGCCACCCTTTTATTCTCACAAATAATCACACAACAGGATGTTAACATTATTAAAGATAAGCCAGTGCTGCTTGGACTGCAATTTCAGTATATGCGACACAGCTAAGTTATATAATAGACGGCTGGTAAAAAAAACTTGATATTAAGAAAAATCAATTTGCTAGAACTTTCCCATTTTTCCAAATGCATGGCAAAGGGGGTGTGAATGTGCATGTATTGTATTGTATAACTATTTGTAAAGCGCTGTTAAGGAGCCGCAGTGCTCTCTACAGTGCATACAGTACAATATATATATATATATATATATATATATATATATATATATATATATATATACACACACACACACACATGGGGGAGACAAATCACAAATATATACAGAATCATAGGACAAAGAGCTTAAGTGCTAAATGGTAAGAGACATAGTGGGAAGGAGGAGCCCTGTAGAGCTTACAGTCTTAAGTGTAATGGGCTGACATAAGCTGCCTTTCCACTAGAGTCCTATGTCCATTTTTTGCGACCCATACCCCCAACCTGCAATCCGCAAGCCAGACACACATTCTTACCCGTCTGGACCCGCTACCTGACCCGCAAGTACCTTATCTGCAGCCCGGACCCGCGGACCATCAAGAATCAGGAAGTGCTAACATGCTGCCAATCAAGAATCAGGAAGTGTTGCCATTGAAACCGGAAGTGACATCATCGGAAGTAGGCAAATCGCCATTGAGAAGACCTGCGGCCCGACCTGTAGAACTGCCGACCCGTGTCTATACCAGTACCTTCTACCCACAACCCGCAGGTTTTTACGGGTAACCTGTGGGTACCGGACTCACTGCAGGACTCTACTTTCCACAGACACAAGTTAAACATTTAAAAGAACAGTTCAGTGTAAAAATAAAATCTGGTTAAATAGATAGGTTGTGCAAAATAAAACATGTTTCTAATATAGTTAGTTAGCCAAAAATTTTATGTATAAAGGCTGGAGTGACTGGATGTCTAACATACCACAACGGTCATAACAGAAAACTACTTCCTGCTTTTCAGCTCTCAGTTAGTCAGCTACTTGAAGGGGGGCCACATGTGACATAACTGTTCAGTGAGTTTGCACTAGATCCTTAGCATGCAGTTCATATTCAAAATCATTGACCGATTACTGCTTGGTAACCAGTCAGTGGCAACCAAGAGAGCTGCAAAGCAGGAAGTAGTGTTCGGTTAGGATATGTTAGACATCCAGTCACTCCAGCCTTTATACATTACACGCTTGCCTAACATTTTATTTTGCACAGACTATCTACTTACCCAGTTTTTATTTTTATCCTTAGAGGAGCAAATAGCTGGGGCAAGGTTGAGGCCAAAATACATGGTGCTTAGTGTATTTTTGCACGTTCCACCTTGCCATGCCACTTAAGTTTGGATCCAGAAAAAAAGGGAAACAAATCAAGTTCACAAAATTTATAATAGATAATAAATTTAGGCCAATTTTCCTAAATTCCACAGGCTTGATGTGGCCCTCCCGTGGATTTTCATAGGATCCCAAACTGTTGAAAGGGTTCATAGACTGTTTGTACATCCTTTATGTATGATAATTTGGTAAAATCCATATAAACATATGGAGAACACTATTCTAGGGAGCTGTATATCGACATGTATCTGGTTTCCCCAGCTCTGCTCACAAGAGCATTTTGTGGTGCTTTGACAGCTGTGTGGTCCTACCTAAAAAAAAATTGTGAAATAACTTATGCATGGAAATAATATTTATCCATTATCCTTTATTTTTATAGCCCATTACATTTACAGAGATTGTTCTTCATTTACCCTGCTCCCTGGATACTGAAGCCAGTTATTTAAGGTTCCCTATCACATTCACACACACACTGGGAGGCCCAATTATCAACATGCTTATTTTAGCAAATTGTCTTGAAAACCACTAATGCCACAATTTATTAAATGTTTTATTAAATGTAAAAAGCACGGGTGAAAAATAAAATGCTTAATCCTAATACAAATTCTGAAACATCTAAGAGTTTTTCAAGCCTTTGCTAGTGGAAAGCAAAAAAAAAAAAAAAACACTTAGATTCAAAATTGACGAATAGGAGAAGCACATCTTCCACTGACTTGTATAGGACCTCAACAGCTTTTACATGGTAAAGCTTTGTGTTTTTTTGTGGTTTTAAATGTTATAAATCTCAAATATTTTGAGGTTTAGAGAATTAAAAAAACAAAACCAGAATTTTTAGAGAAAACAGTCTATTCATGAACAAATATTAACAAAAATTTTAGTAAATAGGCCCCATAGCTGCATTGAACTTGATTGATCTGAAGAATTTGATGAGCTGTTAAGTTGGGCTATGCAAGACTCCAGCACTGCAAACATACACTTTTCTCGAGATTAAGTGATGGTTGTTTTGCTAAATAATTCAAAATCTGATTGTTCGCCCCACTGGACTCTAGGCCAGTGAGGTGCCAATTTTTAGAGGGTCCTGTAGAAAACCACATAACCTTAACAGTCAATGCATATCACCTCAACTTCTTTTTTTCTTATAAGGTACAAAATAAGGAACAATGCATTAGTACAATCGATAGTTATACTTACCCTTACTGGATATATATATATATATATATATATATATATATATATATATAGTAAAGGATGATATTATAAAAAGATATGAGGTTTTTAGCCCTGAGAATAGACTGGGCAGAAGAGTTGTGAGAACACAGACTATGACTTGACTTTCTGTTGGTGGGCTTTACAGCAACAACCTTCTGGTAACCGTCAAGAGCACTCTTTGCTCAGCAGTAAACTATATATTTCATAGCAGGGCCTGGGGTTTCTTTATTCGTCCATTTCTAGCAGGGACACACATTAATTATGTTCCAAACAGCTTGTGCAGCCCTTCGTGCAAGCACTGCTTCTTCTCTTACCAGATGTCACATCCAATCTGAGCACACACAAAAGCTTTTAATAATAGGACACTTTTATTCCAGTTATACAAATGCCTTTGGAGTAAAAAAAAAAAAAAAAAAGCATTTGTCCCCTTTTAATAATATGTGCTAAGCAACATCACAAAAGATTAAAAAAAATCTACTTTTTACCCTCTCCTTGCAGTGTTCGATTTTAAGGAGAATGTCTCTGCATTTCTTTTCAGAGGAGCTTACTGCGTCCAACAACTGGGTCACTGTTCTCTAATTTGACCTCAAGTTGGTAAAATATGCCCACAATGGAAGTAGTTTACAGACACCCCAGGAGTAAGTGCACTAAGGGGGTGCAAAAGTTACGCTACTTAGTGCTAAGTTAAAAAGATCACTTTAGACCAGGGTCTGCCCACGCTCTAAATTGGGTGAGATGCAGAGGGCAACTCCAATGGGCACAAGTCAGTGTGCAACCACAAATACTCCCTAACTTGTGTGTAGGGCTGCCACCTTTTCTGGAAAAAAATACCGGCCTTCCTATACATTTATCTTTTTTCCCTATTAATAACATTGGGATCAACCATAATTTTAACCGGCCAGGTGGCAACCCTACTTGTGTGTCTAAACCACAAACTAGAGGATGGGTAGGGTGCCTACATGTCTTGGTCTGATGCATGTCTTAAGATCCATACAATGCACCGATCCCAAATACCAAGAGAATCAAAGCAAACCTGCTCAGCCCCACACCACCTCAAATAATAACACAAGCAACTATATTATTATCTTTCTAATCTAGTAGTTGTTTAGAATACCTCACTCACAAAGAATTAAGTTTCTCTAAAAGCTCAGTGTGGCTTCTTTGTTCATTAGGAGAGTTGTAGATCATCATCACTCACTCGACAAATAGCCAGCACGTTACACAGCATTTTACACTTATAACACACATTTAATCTACCATACAAGCTACAAAATTAATTTTTGTACAACCATTGGTTGTTCAAAAGATCTTTTGTCCACTCTACTAGGAGCTGAGTGGTTAGGTATGCAGGTAAAAACAAAAATAATTCTTAGGGTAACAGAAGACAGACAGAAGATTCAGGGAGATTTGCCACCTGGCGACTAATCTTCCTGAACCGCTTCCCCCTGCCTTCCAGCTGATTAATGAATAATCACATGTGCCTATTCACACACTGCGCTTTCCCGAAATCGCTCGAAATTGCCTACGGAGGCAACTTCGAGTGACCGGAAAAAGCAGCGCCTCGTGTGAATAGGTGCAGATGATTATTCATCAATCAGCTGGAAGGCAGGGAGAAGCGGTTCGGGGAGATTTGTCGCCTCAAAGAAGAGGCGGTCACCAGGTGACAAATCTCCCCGAATCTTCCCGTCTGAGCTTACCCTTAAGGTCTGATGATTCAGCATTAATGTTAGAATGTACTGGCGCCTTCAAATGTGCTGCCCAATCAACGCAACAACAGATATCCAAGGTTTTTTACAGATCTAGATTGCCTTGTCTCCACACCACACATGCACAGATTATCCTATGAAAGATCTTTTGTGTGATAAATATTGGCCACCTTAATCAGAGGGATAATTGGATAGGACGGCACTTATCAAGAGTATACAATTTAATGATCCTCAATAATGACCGTTTGGGGTTCCCTGACTCCCACAAAGTAAATTGATCCCCCTGTATAGCTTGGTTTTTTGTTTTCTCCACTACTGTAAGTGGTGCAACTGTCCTGATGAGATGCCCAAACAATACAGATTATTTAAATGAACTGTGGCATATTGAAAATTCAGGGTAACTTCAGTTGTCAGTATAGGAGATTGCAATTATTTATTTGTGCCTGCAGTATGTACAGAACTAACTAACTAAAGAGTCTATATTCAATATTCCTATAACAAGTGAAAACTCCACTGAAATCTACTTATGCGTTATTATCATCAGACGGAATCTGTGTGTGAACGCAGAGTGCTCAAATTTAAAGGACTTGTAAAGGCTATTTTACTTACATTCCTACCAGCGTCCAAGACATCCTTTTTGCGCATGGGCAGTGAAAAAGCCTTTAAATGTCCGTTAATAGGTCTTTTTCCCTACCCTTTTTATTACATCGATTAGCATGCAAATAGAGGCAGTTCACAACAATGCCAGAATAGGTGTTTGAAGTGGCAAATGCTCAAGCTGTATGTGAATAAAAATAGCCAGCTCTAAAATAATGTAAATTAGATTTTTGGCCATAGACTAGCTTTCCAATGCCAAATACAAAAATAAAAACCTTATAATTATATTTTGTTACGACTAATATTTCAATAGCTCAGTCATGTCAGTCTTTGCATGGTGTTCAGGCTTGTATTAAAGATTTAAGCAATTGTCTTTTTGGTCATTTGAAGGACCACACACACACAAAATCCTTCATGAAGAAATGCTCCACGTGTCTGAGAGAGATTTCAAGTTAATTCTCAGTAACAGCTTTTCCAAGATGAAATGTCAGATCAGCTATGTGTTTGCCTAACTATGTAAGACAGATTCCTGGAGCAGAAGAAACTCGAACACAAGCAACATTTACAAACTGCTTAATCCTAAACCATGTGCTTTCTGAACACCAACACCACACTAAAACGGAGTATCATTTAGTTTCCAGGCAAAGCATGTGTTTAGTCTTCCTTCTAATAGACATCATGGATAACACAACCACTTAGGTTTACAGCACCGTTTGTCAAATGAAGCTTGCAAACGGTGTTGGTAAACACAGTATACTTTAGGTGTTACAATAGCCCTAGGACAAAGATCCATCATATGAAGCTGTCTATCATATCTTTCTGAACTTAGATAGGTCTCTCCATGGCATTTGTGCTCAGCGTTTAAAGCTGTAAAAGGGTGCCTACTGCTCATGAACCAGGCTATATGCCTTGAAAGAGCTCTAGTGGTGGCTAGACAAACAATCCATGGGCAAATGGAGCTTTGCTGTACATCTGTGATGGCTCGAACCTTTACGGTTTTGTAACTACATCCTATGCATAACATTCATGCATATAAAAAATGTTTTCGTAAGACAGCAAGAAGGTGGATCATATTGACAAGGGCATTCTTCACAGCCAAGTGGAGTGCAGATCACAGCAGCATGAATTGCTAAAATGTACACGGATAGCACCTAGTGGTTCATTAGAATACAAAATACAATTTTGAGGCTGAAGTAAGCTAACCTCGTTATCCCAGGCTGAAGTACTGAGAGTTACCAGTTGGCCCACAGCAAACATCTAACTGATGGACTCCCCAGAGCTGCAAAGAAATTTAAGATAGTGCTGTGCCTCAAGTAGGTAGACAAATATAATAATAAAGGCTGAAAAGAAATAGTCTGTGCTTGCTGAGACTCCGGTGTGCTGCCCTGGATTAACAGCTAAAACATCCCAATAAAGACTTTTGTTAAAAAGATTCTTTAGAACATTTGTTCCAATAGAAAGTTATATGGTTATGCTGCAGTACCTTAAAATAAAGGGTCTGCCATGTCTGGATGATGGGTTTGTCAAAAGTTATAGAAGATGACAGGACTGATGGTGGGCCCTATGATAATGTCCATTTAAATAAAATGCATTTAATACATCAGGATGCATCTCTCCCTTGGAAGTCTCAATTACTCCAATAAGGCACAATATTTTGAGAAGTTGATCCAGATCTGAACCAGCCTCAGCTGGGCATTTTCGAAATTTAAATCACACTGTTAAAAGATGGAGAAGCCACATTATCTGGTCAAGATTAGGGAAAACTACTCCCTCCCAAAGAAATTCTCTCTCACATATAAAGCCAATATACCAATGGACCAACCAGAAGCAATGCTCTATGTTGCTAATGGTATTTATCACTTACTTTATTGGGATGATTATACTTAATGGAATTATATTATTCAGCTTGGATTCTGAGAAAAGGGTGGTTAAAGGAAAACTATACCCCCAAAATGAATACTTGAGCAACAGGTAGTTTATATCATTAATTGGCATATTAAAGAATCTTACCAAACTGGTAAATATTGCCCTTTTACATCTCTTGCCTTGAACCACCATTTCGTGATGGTCTGTGTGCTGCCTCAGAGATCACCTGACCAGAAATGTTTCAACTCTAACTGTAACAGGAAGAAGTGTGGAAGCAAAATACACAACTCTGTCTGTTAATTGGCTTGTGTGAACTAACTTTATAGTTTGTTTGTGTGCACCGTTGAATCATACGATCCCAGGAGACTGTCCTTATTTTTTAAAATGGCTTTTTTCTATTTAGGATGACCCATTGGCACATGCTACTAAAAAAGTATATTATTATGAAAATGGTTCATTTACATGAAGCAGGGTTTTACATACGAGTTGTTTTATGCAACTTTTTATAGAGACCTACATTGTCCGGGGGTATAGTTTTCCTTTAAGTCAGCTTTTTAAAGGAATGCCTTTGGGTGCTTACACCTACTTTAATCATTTAGCACCCTGGCTCATAACCTTGGGTCCACCGAGGTCTCCCATGATGCTTTTATATTATAATGTTGGAAGAGTTGTAATGAAAAAAAAAAAAAAACATTAAGAAACAGGGTTATATGATATAGAACCAGAAGAAAATAAATGTGGTATTCCAAGGAAGAAAATTTTAAAAAGCCAAGAAAAGTACCACTGTGTGGTTTAAGATATATATATATATATATATATATATATATATATATATATATATATATATATATATATATATATATATATATATATATATATATATATATATATATATATATATACATATACACACACACATTTAACAAAAGTGTGAAGTTGCTGACAATAGAGTCAACAGTGAAATTAACAGCGCCTTCGAGCAATATGTACACAGATCACTAATTTGAGAAGTTGTAAAGTCACAATGCAATCATTTGGTGTATTTTGTTAATATTATTCTTTCTACCTCTGAGCAATACAAGACAATAATATGCAGTTTTTTTAAACAAACCAAGGCCTATGAAGATTCATTGTGCTAAACTGAAAAATATAAACATATAAAAGAAATGTTTTTATTGGTAATGGAATTAATAGAATACAGATCTCATGTTTAATTAATTTACCCAAACAGAACTTATTTTTAGTTCTTCGGTCATTGAAGGTGACCTGTTGTTTAATATTAGCTATGCTCCATTTAAATTGAAAGCTCATTATATGTAAACCAGGCAAATTAATTTGACCTATCCAGGCAGAAAAGTCCAATTCTGGAAATGCCAGTCATTGGAAATTTATTACAGAGCAAGCACAATGAAGTGAACTGCTACTCTTTAAAGATGCAAATAAGTATCAACCCCTGCTAAGAGAGGCGCAAATAACATTTCTGCCGGAAATAGTACAAGGTGGAGGGCAGAGGTAAAGACCCCAACTAAAAAGAAAATAAATTATTCTGGGTACAGCACTGAACACCACTGGCAATGCAAATGTTTACTGGAGCGCTTCTAAGGTTATTAAATAGGAAAATAGTTGACATGAACAGCAGCGTACTAGTTTTAGGAGTTGAAAGGGAAAGGACGATGGGGGAAAAATGCATACAATTTTAGCTTGGGTATAAAAGCAAAAGTTATTACTATAATAAGGTTGCTTTTAAACACAATAAATATAATTATACCCGACTGCCTAAGATGGCAAGTATGAATTCTAATGACATAAAACACAGGTATTGGGTTTGATGGAATATGAATGGAAAATAAAATTATATTAAATACTTTTTAGTGGGCTTACAAATGGACACAAGAAAAACACTGAGCATCATTTATGGTTTTATTGTCCTGCATCACTTTTTTCACAATAAAGCACTTGGAAATTGATCTGTGGAATGTGGGGTCTGTTGTGTTTTGAACTTTACTTCAACTGCACGCAGTTAACTTGCTTTTGTTGGTGAATGCACCTGTAGGTTCTATGTGAATATGTTTTAATACTTTCTGTGTTACATATACAGAGAATTTTGCCACCATATTCAAAGCTGGAGAAAAGTTCTACATACACTTCCCAAAATTGACTTTTCCCCCAAAACACGCTAAACAATTCAATTTGGTATGTGATCCTTGTGGAGATGGTCAGATTCTCTCCCATGTTTATGAATTGGAAAATTCTTCTCTCTTACTAAAATTCGCCGTGTGTGTCTCAAAAATCCCTAAAAAAGGGTACGAAAAAGGGTATAGTACCAATCAAGGTAAACTTGTGAAAATAAAGAAAGTAGA
>CM044441.1:48931092-48951108 GCA_024363595.1 Xenopus borealis | reverse complement strand
ATTTATTTTAAACATTTTCGGGGGTTGTAGATTTCTCAATCACGAACGGGGTTTTTTTCCAGATTCTCTCCCATGACATGCCAAGTAACAGCATCAAAAACTAAAATATATCTCATATAACGGTGAAAGACTGGTTTTTATTTAACACAGCCTGAACAACTTGCCAAAACGATTTAACAGTTATTAAAAGCATAAAACATTTTATAAACATACTTATGAACTAGCTATGGAAAGATTAATCTGACAAGTCCTTGAGCGTGACGTATTGTACTACAAAGCAGTGTGCTGATCTTTGAAAGAATAAAAGTGTTTTGTAACCTTCAAGTAGGGATGTCACCAACAGAAGCCTGCAGATTACTGCTTAAATGTGCTCAACGGGCCTCCCAGGCAAGAGAGGGATTAAAACGAACTTCTACTTGCAAACAAAATAGACTTGTATTCCCCCTTCTTCGCCCCATGCCTGCCATGATCAGATCACTTGGTCATGACCTATTCAAACAAGACTTGCTTGTTCTCACACTTTAGAACGTATGGAATCTCAATGTGCAGCCAGGTGATGTGGAGACTTACTGAAGCGTTGCCCAAGAGGAAAGCAAACGCTCTGGCAGCCACTGAGGCAGGGACAGTCCATGTGGGAATATTTCGCCCTCTATTATAGCTGCATAGTTCAGATCTGTGCACTATATACACACACACACACACACACACACACACACACACACACACACACAGACAAAGTAATAGCATACATTATAAAGCACTTGCATCTAGCAAATTATACAGAAATATCCTTGTTAGCTCACGCCAACAAAATACAGGAAATGTATTTAAATATATTTTGAGCAATGTATTTAAATATGAAATGGAAAGTAAAAGGTCAGTGGAGAGGATATCCTCCATTTGTGCTGCAGTTAGAACTGTGTAAATACATTGTCTTTACATATAACAGGTTTAGTCTCCATTCTGCTGTTTCTTTAAAGGGGACCCGTCACTCAAAAAAAAAATTATTCCAAATCCTAATTTTATCAGGTAAGTCAAGCAAAATTTACTTTAATTACACTGTATACATTTTTTGAATTTTGTTTTGTTCTGTCTGAGAATTCATAATTATAGCAAGCAGGCAGGAGCCATTTTGTGGAAACTGTTATTAAGCCAAGCCTTGCTCATCTCATAATCTTCTTTGTGCACCAGAAAGGGGGACCTGATGTCCATCCCCATGCACTGGATATACAATTAAACCGTGAAGAGAACGGAGTGTGGGGAGAGCAGAGACATCTAGTAAGTGCTGAATGGAAAGTGAAAGTAACTGCCAGCACCAGGCAATATTTGATTGACAGCTGAGATTTTTAAACGAGTCATGGAAACACATGCTTTCTTTCAAAATGCATCAGTTAATAGTGCTACTCCAGCATAATTCTGCACTGAAATCCATTTTTCAAAGGAGCAAATCGATTTTTTTATATTTAATTTTGAAATCTGACATGGGGCTAGACAAAGTCAGCTTCCCAGCTGCCCCCAGTCACGTGACTTGTGCTCTGATACACTTCAGTCACTCTTTACTGCAAGTTGGAGTGATATCACCCACTCCCTTACCCCCCACCCCACCCCAGCAGCCTAACAACAGAACAATGGGAAGGTAACCAGATAACAGCTCCCTAACACAAGATAACAGCTGCCTGATAGATCTAAGAATAACACTCAATAGTAAAAGCCAAGTCCCACTGAGACTGATTTGGTTACATTAAGTAGGATAAATAACAGCCTGCCAGAAAGAAGTTCCATCCTAAAGTGAAGGCACAAGTCACATAACTGGGGGCACCTGGGAAACTGACAAATATTTCCAGATTTCAGATTTCAAAATGAAATATAAAAAAAAATCTGTTTGCTCTTTTGAGAAATGGATTTCAATGCAGCACTATTAACAGATGTGTTTAATACAAAAAACAAACAAAAAAACATGTTTTCCCATTACAGTATCCCTTTAAACCTGGAGTGGGAAACTTGAAGGCATCCAAATGTTGCTGAACTACAAGTACGCTGCTCTGCTTTAGACAACAATGTCAATGCCTTAGCATGATAAAGTTTCAGATACTGTTTTAGGTAAACATGTTCCTTTTAATTTATGGCCATTCACAGAACAAAAGCATCTTTTTCGGACCCAACTAACCATGCGTATAACTGGTATAGCTCAATGTAGGATGACATCTGTAACAGTGCTCTGATTGAACCTCAACAACAAATGAAAGCAGACAGATTATTCCCAACATTAGTTTTGCTTGGTAAATAAATTACTTAAGGCCCTAGATGATACAAATAATGTATCTGGCATTGTTCACAAGGATTTTAGTGAAGTAGCAAAGAAAAACCCCTCAAGAGTCAATAAGGATGAGATTTGAGGTAAAAACAGTTTTGCTGTCCTACATATTCTTGGAGCTATGGCCGACATACCCATGTTTTCTATATTTAAGGGCCCTGACCAAGGGCTGTACTCCCCCAACTGGAGAAATTTTTCAGAAAACCACTGCACTAAACTAAAATAACTTTTATAAAAAGTCCCTTTTGTATGGATGGACAATGCAAATGCTAACAAAATCATGGTGCAAATAATGCTTGCAAAATCAGTCACGCACATTATCCATTATGCAGAAACCCGCTATCCAGAAAGCTCAGAATATCGGGAAGACTGTCTCTCATAGACACCCTTTAACCCAAATAATCCACTTTTTAAAAAAAATAAAATCCTTTTTTCTGTAACAATAAAACAATATCTTTTACTTGACCCAAACTAAGATATAATTAATCCTTATTGGAACCAAAACCAGCCTATTGGGTTTATTTAATGTTTACTTGATTTTCTTGCAGTACTTGATTTTCTTGCAGTCGTAAGGTATGAAGATCCAAATTAAAGAAATATCCGTTATCCAGAAAGGCCCAGATTCCAAGCATTCTGGATACCAGGTACAACACCTGTACTTTGTGCAAAACAAAGATTCTTGTTCCAGATTGATTCAGATTCATTCTGAATCCAGAGTGTTGCTCAAATGAAAAGTATCCACCTCTTAAGACTACTTATCTTAAGAAAAACTGAATTAAATTAGCAGATGGCATTATAAGGAAATATAAGTCAATTATAAATAACAGCTAAGATTATGAATACCAGTTCCAGTTCTAAAACTGCATAAAATAATTTACAGGTACGAAGTCTATGCATGTGTCCACAAAAAACCCCCACGATCGTCTACCAATAAGAAGAAAAAGTACCATACCTTAAGTTTTCGACTTCTTGCCTCTTCAGGGGAGAGGAAGGTGGAGCTGGAATGAATTTATCTCCCTCATGGCTTTTATTGCTATAAGAAAAAACAAATGAAAAAACAAACGACTCCTTTCAAAATATGAATGTTCTCATAGATCACGCTCAAGAACATGATGCTAATAAATTCTTTATTTCATATGGGACATGTTTATCAAGATCATCTATGCCAATAATGCAAGTAATATGTCATTTTAGGAAAAATCAATTAAGTAATTATGTTTTTCACAAAAGCTGTAAAAGAAACACCTCCAATTCAACAATTCTCCAAAGTGAATAAGATTAGAATACCAGATCTGGACTTCAGCATCAGTAGGGCTACTGGTTTGAATAACAGATCAGCTCCAGTTCAGATCAGAAGCTGTGACAGGTATAAAACACAATTCAAAACATTTAAAGGGGCAAATTCACCAACATCCGAAGTTGACCCAGTGAGAGCTTTGCCACACTTTGCCAGCTCTACGCAAATTCACTAAAATGCGAATTTACACTCAGTGAGGCGAACGGTTGCGAAACCATTGCTTTGTCAGGCAAAGTAACGCTAGCTATGCCTAATTTGCATACGTTGCCAACTATAAAGTATAATGCTGCACCAACTACATTACAGGCCCAGGAAACCATTAATAAATAAAATAAAGTTGTTCTAATGCTCTACACGTGCCCACTGTATAGCGGAGTTGCCATATGTTAAGAAATGTAGGGGGGGGGGGAAGGAGGGTACCCTACAAAAATTATGATAATTTTCTGCCTATCAAGACGCCAGTGTTTTTTGGGACATAGAAAAAAAATGAAACTTTTTTTTTTTTTTTAAATAAACTCCTATCTACTCTATAGGACTTCACCTAGTCTGAGGTGGCGAAGTCAAGTCTTGCGCAAGAGGTAATGTTCAGTAAAATCCGCATCTAAGTGAATTAGCATAGTTACGTCCCTTCGTCAGTGAGCAACTTCGCCTGGCGTAAGGGTGTGAAGTTGCACTAGAGTCTGTCTACTTCGCTAGTGAAGTTACACCAGGGACCGTTTGTAAATCTGCAAAGTTCTGAAATGACGTCACGCAAGTGAATTTGCGCTAGCGTCAGCCGCTCCGCGCTTTAGTGAATTTTTCCCCACAGACTGTTTATTGCTGGATAAGCAAGGCACACACACTACTAGTACTGTATTTCTAGACTTCTTACCTGCACACATCACTGCTCTCTCCACCGGAGTCTGTATTGCCTGTCTGACTACTAGCCTTTGAACCATTTTCTTGCTTAGCGTCAAACTGGTCTTCTGGCAAAAGAAGCAATGCATTTCTCAGACATATTGCTGCAAATTCCATGCTGGCAACAGGAATAGCTGATGACTCTCCATCACTGGCAAATAAAAAGCACAAATCTTAAAAAATATCTATTACAAACAGATACTCACTGTTCACAATTAAAGGAAATGTATACAAATATGTGAAACATAAATTAAACAGAATAAAAAATAATTATTTCGGTTATATCCCCAAATTTACAATCTACTCACATTTTAGTTTTACTCTTATGCTTAATGAAATAAATGCAAAAAAAGTCAGTATAGTTGCTGGCAGCCACAAAGATCTCGAGAGTGTCACATACAACGTGTGAGCCTCCATCTTGACAGCAATGTGCCAGACACACACAGTTCACCAGGCAGAATAGCTTACTAGCAACCATCCTTTTTAATACAGGTATGGGATCTGTTATCCAGAAACCCATTAACCAGAAGTGTCCCAAAGACTCCATTATAATTAAATAATACATATTTGTAAAAATGTTTACTTTTTCTCGGTAATAATAAAACAGTACCTTGTACTTGATCCAAACTAAGATTTAATTAATCTTTATTGAAAGCAAAACCAGGTTATTTGGTTTATTTATTGTTTACATGATTTTCGAATAGACTTACTTAAGGTATGAAGATCCATATTACAGAAAGATCAGTTATCTTGAAAACGCCAGGTCCTGAGCATTCTGGATAACAGAACGGGCCTTAACGTAATTTCAATTTAAAGGAGAACCAAAGCCCTATATGAAATGTAATGTCCATGGAGAGAACGTTAGATGTGCACCTAAAGGCTCACAATGTCGCAGGATTTAAAGTGTATGTATAATAAAATCCAAAATGATTGATTATTCTATTAAAAACCTTATATGGACACACATCAAGCGCGCAGAGGAAAGCACGGCTTAACGCATTTCGTGACTGTGTTAGTCACTTTCTCTGAAGCCCAGAATGTCCATGGAGAGCCCTTCCTAACTGCATCAGCTTGCCCTTCAGCTCTGTTCTCCTTGCATGTTGAAAAGAGACTGTAGTACAGGGCTCAAAAATCACCATTTCCAGCTAAATCTTCTTTAACAAGTGACTGCAGAAACAGACTTTGTACAGTTGAAGCCAGATCTGCATCAGCATCAACTAGGTATGCTCAGTTTCAGCGATCCCATGAAGCAACACAGTTAGTTGGTGCAAGGTGATGCCTATAAGCTTTATTGGGGGGGGGGGGGCAAGCTGGTGCAGTCATGGTTGGGGTAAGAAGAGGGCTCTCCAGGAACACCACCTTTCATTTAAGGCTAAGTGCAAAGTGAAGCCTTCTGAAATCACAAGGTATTTACTTCTCATACCATACACATAGCAATGCCTAGATACCAAAAATTTTAGTTTTAATTCTCCCATAATGCATCATGGGGGTAGACATGCAAATCACTCCTTTATGTTCCTTTGGCCAACTATGCATCCAGAACCACTGGTTTATAGCTCAGATACAGCCTAATGGTTTAGAGCCATATGCAAGTTTGGATATATGGCTCTGAACCATTATGCATAGTTGGCCAAAGGGACATATAGGAGTGATTTGCAGGTCTCCACTCATGATGCCTTATGGGAGAATTAAAACTCTCATTTGTGGTATCCAGGCAATGCTATGTGTATGGCATCAGACAAGTAAATACCTTCTGATTTCAGAAGGCTTCACTTTGCATGTAATTGCTTGTGAAGGGCTTTTTGGCTCCTTTCAGTCCTTCTTACCCTAACCAGATTTGGTTTTCCTTTTTGTTCTCCTTTAAGGAAAGTTAGACATAAAACTTGCGTTACATAAAATGTCTTTGAAGCGGTCATATATCTTTAGTAATTGTTTAATGATATTGAAATCCAGGGCTAAATTTAATTAGTTGAGAGGGAAGCTCTTTCCTTTCTATGAAAAGCTATTTGGTAAAGTTACTATCTCTTAGAGTAATTTCCTGCTGTTTTACAATGCCATTACAGCCTTTAAAGTAAAATAGTAGCCTTTACAACAGGCAGGGAGAGGCATCTTATTGTGCTAAACAGTTAGCGAGAGTAGTAGAAAGAACAGCACTTATGGTTTATGATGGACTAGAAGCTGTGATTTTCTTTTTTTAAATTTAAATGCAACCTGTGCTGTAGGTCTCCAACAAAGTATGGTTTCAAGAAAATGGAATTATCTACTGAGCTAATAAATTGATGGGAAGCAAATGGTACTATTTTCTAAGCTTGAGATTCATCGTCATAGAACAAGAATCGGTCAGTATTGTAACATTTTCATACAGGAGAAGCATAGTAAGATAGTGGATATGTGTATAAAGTCCAAATGAACATTGGCTCCTAATTAAATTACCCAAGAGTGTGTGTCGGTGTGTATGAAAATGTGACCTTAGACGACAAACTCTACTGGGGCAGGGACTGAAATGAATGATGTATTATGTTTGCAAAGTGCTATTAAATGCGCCGGTGTAATATGAGTAAGAGATAATAGTATACTAGCTTTGGTTGCAAAGAAAAGCAGGTTTATTGATTAAAAAATAAAACATATAAATAAGAAAAATAACACCAACTGAAAAGTTGTTTATAATATGTCCATTTACGATGTGCGTTTTCTCTGTAGTATGAAATACACCATGAAAGAAAATGCACTTCTAACATTGTATGAGTGCACACTGACAGAAGGGAAATCCACCCACCACTGAAACACTGGGTGGATTTCAGCAAGAAAAATGCAAGCTTCAGAGAAGGAATTCATTGTGCTGATGACATGGACATATTTTCATAGTGTAGTCAATATTTATGCCTAATGAAGTGTTTTTAGCTTAATAAATTCATTAGAGACTGGAATAGTTCCAAAGTGAAGCAATCCATAAAAGTCAGCAATCGTGGATATGAATTTGCCTCCAGCAAAAGAAGTGGCCAGAAAATGAGAGAAAACCTACTTTGTTTTCTAGCACTCAAAGGGTGTCAACCTGAAAAATTATTTTCTGCTCAATACAAGATAACATAATTCTAGGCAACTTTGCAATATACATTAATTACAAATTGTCTATGGTTTTTAAGCTATTTGAATATGTATTGCTATTGAAAACAGTCCCTTTCTATTCACTTCCCTAGCGACGACACAAGGCAGCTGATCAACCTGCCAAGACCAAATATTGTTTAATATATAACTTAAAGCAAATGCTGCTTTCAATAGCAAATGTTTTTACAAATAAATGTAAAACCTTTTTTGGCAATTTTTTATTTTGCCGTTGCCCTTTAAGGAACTCCATTAATTTTAATGCTCAAGGCAGACTGCTATGGGTCAGAAAAATGTTTTACAACCTAGTTTTGTAACTTTTCAGATGTTTCTAGACAACAATACTGTGCATCCCAGTGCAGGATGCACGGCATAGTGGTAATGTAAAAAAAAAAATGTATTGGGATACTCATATTTAATACACACACATATTTATTAACAATATAAGACAATTATTTTTTATAAAAACACAATTACTATGGTATTTTCCTGGTCTGTCATTTCTCCAGATTTTAAGTTAAAATATATAGTGCAAAACAAACATCAGTAAAATCATGTTTGCTATGCACTCAACATAAGTAGAAAACTCACTGTAAATGGAAGAAAGATGTTCATGGGTAGAATTCAAAATGTAAAAATCGAATTTTGAATATAAAGAATTTACATAATATATTATTAATGTTATATGTTTTTCTGCATTAGTGAATGTGGTTTGAAATAGAAATACATAGCTATTTTTTCTATGCCTTGTTTACAAGCTTAAATATATATGTGAACACAAATTCCAAGTAATATGAAAGCCCACTGCGTTCAATCATATAGATTTCAATAGTGCCTTTATGATGTTTTCATATAGGCAGGAATTGTAGGAAATCAGGTACTAGTACCTTTTATAAAAACATGAAACATTCATTTTCATCCTGCCCATGTGCAAAGTGCACTCTATATTGCACAATCATTTTGATCAACCATGAACGTACATATATTTACATTTTCAATATAGGCATATAAAAGCATGACTATAGAAGTTATAAAACCTTAATTTCGGTAGGGAAAATGTGTACTAGTCTACAAGGAAACTTCATGAACTATACTAAAATTCAGATTCTCTACTGAAATAGGCAATATATCAGTCTTTAGTATTAATCACCCATTGGTTATCCTTGAATGAATATACAGTCAAGTACCAAAAAAGAATACTGTGTCCTTTCCTTTACAGGTAAACAGCCTAAAACACCAGAGGGATGAACAACACATACATGTAAATGGGGAATATTCTGTCTACACAAAAAACGTATGCAAATTTGTGCCCAGGGAGGCGAAAAGTAGCAAAGTTGCGCTATTGTTACTTCGTCAGGCAATGCCTAATTCGCAGACGGCGCAAAGTTAAAAGTATAAGAATATGTTACAGCCACTACATTACACTACACAAGCCCAGGAAACCTTTAATAAAAAAAAAAAAGTTGTCCTATTGCCCTAAACATGTGCCCCCTGTATAGTTGAGTTGCCATATGTTAGGAATGTTTTTCAAACTCTATTGTATTGAACTTCATCAGGTCTGACCTGGTGAAGTAAAGTCTAGCGTAACGTTCAGTAAAATGGGAATCTTAGTGAATTAGCGTAGTTACGTCCCTTCGTCAGCGCGTAACTTCGCCTGGCATAAGGGTGCGAAGTTACGCTAGTTTATCTACTTCTCTAGCGAATTTTCACCAGGGACACTTAGTAAATTGGCAAAGTTGCGAAATGACGTCACGCTGGCGAATAAGCCCTAGCGTTAGACGCTTCGCGCTTCAGTGAATTTGCCCCGAAGAATTCAAATCAGTTCGGTCTTTATTCCAACTCAGTGTACATATATAAAATGGAAACACGCTTACTTGTAGAGAAGATTCTGAACGGACTGAGAAGCTAGAACAATTTTCCGGTGATAGCCTTGGCCTACAATGGACTGTACTATTCCTTTCTTGCTTGGAAGCCCTTTTGTTTCTTGTTCTGAAGTCTAAAAAAAAAGAAATGTAAATCATTTTCAGCTGAAACAACTTTAAGGGAAAACAAGGAAGGAAATACCTTAAATCAAGGCTTACTAGTACATATTTCACTCAGATTGCGTTTCATCTTAATTCTCAAGCAAGCCAACTTGGGTTTGCAGAAATATACAGGAACATAAATGTGAATCACTGCTGTACACGGGAGGGCCTATTTATTAAAATCAGAATTCATTGTTTTTTTAATCATGAGACTTTTTACCAAACATGAATGTGTACTTATTGATTAAAAAAAAAAAAAACTAATGTACAAAAGTCAAATAAAACCATTACAAAACTATAGTGCATTGCATTTGTATTGACCTCATCATTTTCAATTGGTCTACAAGAGCTCAAATTAATAAAATAAATAAAAATGTGTTTAAACTTTGCCTATGACAGCTCCCATTGAGTACTATATGAATTTTCAGGTTGTTTAAATTCGTATTTTTTAAGTATAAAAAAAAGATTTTATTAATAAATTTCAAAATTATGGGAGTTTGAAAAAAAAAAAAAAAAGGACACAAATTCGAAATTCAACCCTTGATAAATCTGCCTTGAAGTAAATGGCACTAGACCCATTATCTAGAAAGCTCTGAATTACATAAAGACCATCTCTCATAGACTCCATTTTATCCAAATAATTCAATAAAAAAAGGTTTCCCTTTTATCTATTATAATAATAATAATACAGTACTTTGTACTGGGTCCAAACAAAGAGATAATTAATTGGAAACAAAACCAGTCTTTTGGGTTTATTTAATGTTTATACAATTTTCTAGTATACAAGGTATGAAGACCCAAAAGCCCAGGTTCAGCGCATTCTAGATAACCGGTCCTATACCTGTACTTCAGCGTATTCAGTGGTACTGGGAGCTATAACTCTGATAAAGTTAAAAAGCTCACAGAAAAGACGTTCAGGCTTTAATGTTGGATGCATATCCACCTGTATAGCAACACAGAATTGCCGTCTGTAAATTATTGCAAAAGTGTTCAGAAGAGCAGCATGAGCAATTTGGGTGGAAACATGCACCCTATAAAACTGCATCCAGCTGCAAATTTGAAATTCATGATACATTCCCACTACCGTTATTTCTTTGCTACAAAACTAAGTATTCACCCAGCCATGCAACACTTGTCTCATGTAAAACTGCCTGTTGATTTCTATTTCCAAAGCACTGATAAGGTGGCCATAGACGTAGAGATCTGCTCATTTGGAGAGGTTGCCAAACAAGCAGATCTCTTCCCAATATGCCCACATTGAAGTGGGCAATATTGGGCTGATAAGATCGTGGGCCCTAGGGCCCACCGATCGGATCATAATGCATCCGAAACGGGCGGTCAGATCACAGGACCGCATACACACACAGATGCTGCCTCGATCCAACTGGGGTTTTTAACCTGCTCGATCGAGATCGAAAGTCGGCCAGATACCAATCGAGGAAGTCTTTAAGATGGCACCACACATGGGCCAAAAAGCTGCTGACTCCGTCTGTTGGCAGATTTTATCGGCCCATGTATGGGGGCCTAAAGATTTTGTACAGGTATGGGATGTTATCCAGAATGCTTGGGACCTGGTGCTTTCCAGATAATGGATCTATCTGTAATTTGGATTTTCATATTTTATGGGGCAGATTTATCAAGGGATGAAGTGAAAATTCAAATTAAAAAAATTTCCAATTTCAAAGTAATTTTTGGGTACTTTGACTATCGAATAGGCCAAAATTCAATTCCAATTGAAAAATTTTTTTATTTGAATTTACTTGACCATTCGAAAATCTAAGTACTGTTTTAAAAATTTGAATTCGCCCTTTGCCACCTTAAACTTGCCAAATGGCTGGTCTTCCTATAACCTTTGAGTGTTTTTGAAAATTTATTACATTCAAAAAAATTTTTTTGGGGGGGATGGTGGAATCGTTCGATACTAACTAAACAATTTTAATTAGATTGAAAACGGACCTATTTGATCGAAAAGAACACGTTTTTTAAGAATTTGATGGTCAAATTTAGAAGTTTTTTAACTTCGAAGTTCGACCCTTGCTAAATCTGCACCTAAGGCTGGGGACAGACAGGGAGATTCGGGAGATTCTGTCGCCTGCTAAAAATGCCAGGCGACAGAATCTCCCTGAATCTCCCTGTCTGTCCCCAGCCTTAGTCTACTAAAAAAACATTTAAACATTAAATAAACCCAATAGGCTGGTTTTGCCTCCAATAAGGATTAATTAGATCTTAGTTGGGATCAAGAACAAGCTACTGTCTTATTATTACAGAGAAAAAGGAACTTTTTAGAAATTTGGATTATTGGGATAAAATGGAGTCTGGGAAATTACCTTTCCATAATTCTGAGCCTTCTGGATAACGGCTTTCCGTTTAACAGCTGCCGTACCTGTTTCCTGTCTTTCTCAAAAAGGATTCTGTGTGATTCCTTTAGGCTAAGGCCAGATGGGGAGATTCGGGGGAGATCCGTCACCTGGCGACTTCTCATGGCGACGAATCTCCCCCGAATCTCTAGATAGCGATGCGTGCCCGCTAGGCTTAAAGTCGCCTGCGTTTGTTCAGACGGAGCGGCGAGATTTTAAAAGTCGCTCAAAATTGCCTGGCCGCTCCTTCTGAACAAGCGCAGGCGACTTTAAGCCTAGCGGACGCGCAGCGCTATCTAGCTATTTGGGGAGATTCGTCACCGCGAGAAGTCGCCAGGCGACGGATATCCTCCGAATCTCCCCGTCTGGCCTTAGCCTTATACATCACAGCAAAAAAAAAAAAAAAAGCACTGAGAAACCTTCCCCATAAGTTACTAAAACAAAATGACAGCTACCTCCTGTAAGAGGCTAGGTAAGAAAGTACTACAAGCTCCATAATATACTGGTGTGCAAGAACAGAAAATCTTCATAACACCGGAGCTTGGTGGTCTGTTTTCACAATGCAAATAGTAGACATTGAGCTACCCCTGCAGGTCATATGAGAAAACTGCAGGAAGGGCATTTAAAGTTACAGGTATGGGACCTGTTTTCCAGAATCTTCAGGATCTGTGGTTTTCCAGATAAGAGATCTTTCCAAAATTTCAATCTGTGTATCTTAAAGTTTACTTTAAAAAGTATTTATAAACAAGAAAATAGGCTGGTTTTGCCTACAATAAGTATTAATTATATATAAGTTTGGATCAAGTACAAGCTACTGTTTTTTTATTACAGAGAAAAAAGAAATTGTTGTAAAATATTTGGATGAAATGGAGTCTATTTACTAATATAACTATTAGAGATCAGGACTGTCAATCTGATGCCATCGAATGACACTTATTGGGCTATGTGTACTTGAAATACCAGGGCCTGTTTTGAATCTCAGTCTGCAATTGGTTTTAAGATTAAAACAAGAAAAATCTGGTTGGTTGCTATGGGTATCTGAAGCACCACATTTTAGCACCTGTGTCAGTGCCCTTTAAAACACATCCCAATAATGATACAAGGCTTTCCATAATAAATAAAGACTGGATTATATGGTCATAATTGCAAGATATGAAAGTTAAAACGCTCACTATATCAGAGTAGCCTGGCATTCTGTACTTATGGAAATGGCTGCATAATCACTCTAATAAAGAAAACAGAATCAGAATTACAGAAGTGTAAAGCCTTTTGAAGCTTGTCTAAACGGGACATTCTTTCTCTTGCTTTTAAAGTAGAATTCAACCTCTTATTAAAATAAAAACCTTACCCTACATAGACCCCACTCTATCCAAGCCTAGCTGCTACCCCGGGCAATACCCCCAAGTCTTTACTTACCCCTCAGTGCAGATTCTGTCCAGCAAAGTTCACAGCAGCCAACTTCTCCTCTTCGGTAATGTTTGGAATGAGAGACATGTATCGGCGCAAGCACAGTTGAAGCAATCTTCCTCCATGCGGCAACTGCACATGTGGCAAAAGTCATTCCGAAGATTACCAAAGAGCTGGAAGATGACTGCCATCAACTCCACTGGACAGAATCTGCAACGAGGGGTACATAAAGACTTAGGGGGGTTGCCCGGGGTAGCAGCTAGGCTGGGGGGGGGGCCTATGTAGGGTAGTGTTGAATTCTCCTTTAAATACTGGGACTGTAGTTTTAATAACGGTAAAGTACACAGTAAAAAACAAGAAAGTGCCATTGCATTATACTCAAACATAGAAGGATTATGCTTAAAAAACTAGTGGATTTATTGAAAATTTCCACTTCCTGCTGCTTTCTTTCCTATATCATGCAGGGGAGCCAGTGGCACTCAGCACTGTGAGAGCCAATCACTTTCAGGGAACTGACGCTTGTACTTGCTTGTGTGACTGCGGGGCTGATATTCACTACATCCCATCCTTCTGTACTTCTGGCAGGGATCATTAGGAAACACCCACTCCTAAACTGAAACACTGACAGGGACCATAGCAGATCTATTATTAACATGTATTTCTATAGCGCCAACTTGTTGCTCTATAGGGAGCTCCAACAAATGAGCCATTTTTATAGATATTAATTTTAAATGAATATTAAAACCAGCACCATATACTAATCACTATTGCCAACAAGAGTGGAGGTTTTTTTTTCCATAGGTCACAGTGATTTCGTCTCTTTATTCTCACACCCTATATTGTTAATGTATTGTTACAATTGCAGCATGTTTATACAAAAAAACAAATTGCAGAAAATAGCAGCATTGACTATACATATATAGTCAGGTCCATAAATATTTGGACAGAGACAACTTTTTTCTAATTTTGGTTCTGTACATTACCACAATGAATTTTAAATTAAAAAACTCAGATGCAAACATTCAGTGAGGAACTTAGCCTTTTTTTTTAACAAAATCACTTCATTTCAGGGGCTCAAAAGTAATTGGACAATTTACTCAAAGGCTATTACTATCATGTTTGTTTACCTGTACTTTTATGGATTTTAACAAATTTTCTCCATCACTTGTCTTTTTCTCTTTGCTTCTCAACCTATTTTTTTCCTCCGTATAGAACCCTTTTCGTCCCCCATGTGCTTCTTTTTCCATCACATTTCTATCCTGGACACTTCTCCTGCCTCTATACATCTTCTCTTTGTCAGTTTTTCTCCGCACTATGCACTTTTCATATTTTCCCCCTCTTCATTTACTTCTCTTCTTTACGTATTTACTTTAGTTCTTTGCGTCCTCAGATCTACTTCACTTAGTCTTAGATTTTATATTACACTTAGCTCTTTTTCCATATGCTATGGTGCCATAATTTCCACTTCCCCTAGTCTAATTTCCCCCTTCCTTTCAAACTACATAATGTTTATTATTTTTAAACACACAAGAAGATGTCTAGAATTACATTAACTTTGGCTAAAGAGAGATCTGCTTGTTTTGTTGTCCACATTGAGGTGAGCGTCCTTGATATGTCTACCTTGAGGTGGGGGAAAAGAGCGATCAGGGCCCAACAATCAGATCACAATGGGCAGTCGGATAGAGTACTGCATTAATGAACCAATACTGTCCTCAGACAACCTTTTTTGCTTGTGAGCCACTTTCAAATTTGAAAAAGAGTTGGAGAGCAGCACAAGCATGAAAAAGTCCGTGTGGATGTCAAATAAGAGCTCTGATTGGCTTTTTGGTAGCCCCTATATGGACTGGCAGCCTACAGGAGAGAATGTTTGGCAGGACATCTGTTTTTTATGCAACCAAAACTTGCCTCTAAGCCAGTAATTCAAAAATAAACACCTGCTTTGAGGCCACTGGGACCATCCAAGGGGTTGGAGAGCAACCTGTTGCTCGCGAGCTACTGGTTGGGGATCACTGAATCAGACTGCTTTTTTTTTTTTTTCAAAACCCGACCGATTGACGGGCTTCCCCAATTGATTTCTGCCTTATGTCAGAGGGCCCCAAATAAGCTACCTATTTCATCTGTTGGCAGTTTACATCTGTCCGTGAATGGGGGACTTCATACTGCTTTCTCAATGCAAAGAACTGGTGACCCGCAACATAGCAAAACAGATTTAAGGCTGAGGAAAACCAGAATTGAAAGGCCAGTATTCAAATGTACACAAAAATAAAGATTTGAGAAAAAGTCTCTCTGAATGACAGAAGACATCATGCAAAGTTAATTTCAAGGTTACATGTCATTTGTACTTCTGTATTGGTTGAACTGGATAACTTAAACATGCAGGCTTTCTGAAAGAGCAGCAGGGACAGGACAGAATTAGTGGGAAAGGCAAGTATCTCAGGTACATGAGAAAGATGATGATGAGCAATTAATCAGCAATAAACCAGTGATAAATAAAAATATATTAAGGCAAAAAGCAAGGAAAAATATATACATACTGAGACACTTACACCTTTGTTAGCAGCTATGCAGCACTCTGCTAGTCTTAACCAGAGACGAGGGTTTGAATGATATACTTGGACGGCTTCTATCAAATACTCAAAAGCTGCAAGAGGTCTTCCAATATGCAAAAGCTGAATTCCGCAATTATACAGCAGTTCATATCGTTTGTTGGTCAACAGGGTACACATTGGTCTGCCTGAAAATTTCTTCCCTGTAAAATAGAGAATTAAATGCTTTGATGAATACCTATCAATTTTGTATGTGCAAAATATTCCTCATCCAGTCTAATCTTTTTGAAAGTACCAAGACTTGTGGAGAACTGGAAGCAGTATACCCAAGTGATATATATGTGTTGACATTTATATGAACTACAAGACAATATTATACAAACTAAACCTAGTACTGCGTTGGCTGCCTGTTGCTTAGTGTTCTCAATATTACTATGCCCATTTTCAAAATGTAAGTAAAAATGTAACTAATTTCAGAAACTTTGTATCTCAATGAGTAACAAGTTAGTTATTCTGTTTGACTATATGACATTATATAAATGATTTAATTTTCTTAATTGATCCTATTATGGATAGGAATCAAGTCAAAAGCTATTTAATGGACAGAAAATTGCTGTAGAAAAGTTATATCCTGGAAATAGTAGTGACTGTCACGCATGGACATTGTCATATAGGCAACTTATGCAAATATATTATTATCCAACAGAAATGTTCTAACCGACTAAACAACAAATTGCTATGTTATGTAAATTCTTAGGACAATTATCTGGAACTCACACATGGTCCGAAAATTATAGAAAGCAATATACAGAGGTGTGTGTGTGTATGGCCAGCTTTAAAGAGGAATCCAACCCCCCCCCCAGGCACTAACCCCTTCCCCCGTAGGCCCCCTCCCTCCCGGCCTACCTCTCCCCCCTGGCTATTACCCCTAAGTTGCTACTTACCCCTTAGTGCAAGTCCCTTCCAGTGAAGTTCACATGTGCCATCTTCTCTTCAAACCGCTTCTTCCTGGATGCTGCTCTGTCGGCGGCAGATGCACAGGACGCTGGTACTACTGTGCATGCGCAGAAAGTTCAATTGGCGAACTTCATGAACTTTGTGTGCATGCACAGTAGTACCAGTGTCCTACTGCGCATGCGCTGCCGACGGATCCAGGAAGAAGCGGTTTGAAGAGAAGATGGCCCCTGGGAACTTCATGAGGTAAGTAGCAACTTAGGGGCAATAGCCCGGGGGGGGGGGGGAGAGGTAGGCCGAGGGGGGTTGGATTCCCCTTTAAGGCACTCATGAGTGAAGTATATATGAGTAGGTAAAAATAAGGTTATCTACAGGTCCCTGGAATCTCCCCTATCGCAAACGACAAAAGTTACCTTGATTAATAGGAGTCAGCGCTAAAACAGGTCAGGAACACAAGTATACAGCAAAAAGAAAGAAAGGTAATATATAGTGTAGTACGTTGTATTTACACGGTCCACCTGATCCAAACTTTTTTAACCACCATGGTGCTTAAAGGAAAACTGTACCCCCCAAACAATGTAGGTCTCTATAAAAAGTAATTGCATAAAACAACTCATATGCAAAACCCTGCTTCATGTAAATAAACGATTTTCATCATAATATACTTTTTTAGTAGAATGTGCCATTGGGTAATCATAAATAGAAAATTGCCATTTTAAAAAATAAGGTCAGCCTCGTGGGATCCTAGGATCAAACGGTGCACACAAACATACCAAACAAACTATAAAGTTAGGTCACATGAGCCAATTAACAGACAGAGTTGTGTCGTTTGCTTCCACACTTCTTCCTGTTACAGTTAGAGTTGAAATATTTCTGGTCAGGTGATCTCTGAGGCAGCACACAGACCATCACCAAATGGGGGTTCAAGGCAAGAGATGTAAAAGGACAAAATTTACTTAAATATATATACCAGTTTGGTAAGATTCTTACTTAATATGATATAAACTATATGTTGCTCAAGTATTCATATGGAGGTATAGTTTTCCTTTATTCAGAGTCAAGCTATATACTTTATAACCAGGTCGGAGGGTGATAAATTATGGGGATAGAGCCAAGAGGATATTTTATGCTGGGGAGAGCACAGGGATTAGAAATGATGCATGGAAAAAGTTGAAAGCAGATAGGCGGTTTTAAAAAGGTTCACATCAGAAGAGGGAAGCAATTGGTATACGGGAGCAAGAAAGAGGTCAGAATAAGGATGGTGTTATGAATATGCACACGGTGAAGGTAGGTCTTGCTAGGAGGAGGGAAAGTGGAGTAGAGAGTAGATGGACACCATATCAACATGCATTTCTCCTCAAGCATAGCGAGGGGCTAGGTTATGGGTGTTGTCTGGAAAACCTTGTAGGTAGGAGAAGGCACGCCCTCTCTGTTCAAGCCTGAATGCAGTTTTAAACCAGCAACGCATTTTGTGACTAAATACAAGTTAATGCTTTCCAGTTACTGAGGTCATTTTAATTGCAATTGGTTTGACTTCAAATATGCTGCAACAATACAAGTTCCTCTTTAATCATGGATTGTCATGAGTGTTCCCCTTCAACCCATTATTTTCTTACCTGGATCTGTATTACTGGAAGGTAACTGTGCACATGCATTATCATTTTCATGGAGAGCCTTTTTGAAGTAGAAAAGTCCTAGATTGTGCTTTCCCATGGCAAAATGAATGCAACCAAGATTATTCCAGAACATACATCTCACACATTCCCCTAAAAATACAAAAATGACAGCATAAACAGTAAGAAAACAGCACAAGTCCCTTACATTGTAGAGGTCTGCTGCCCACTTGCTCCATCCATGCTAGGGAGTGGTTTGAATGAGAGAATGGAATTTGAATAGGAGAGGGCATGAATAGAGACATAAATAACAAAAGTAACAATAACAATAAAATTGCAGGCCCCAAGAGAACATTTTTGGATTGCCAGAGTTAGACATTTGAAAGCCAGAACAGAAAGGCAAGTCATTTCAAATCTGTAAAAAATAAATTAATAATTATAGGACATTCTATGACATAACCAAAAAAACTCAAGTGAACTACCCCTTTAACATATCCCCAGAAGGCATAGTTTGGACCAGCTAATTCAGAAAATGGCTGTGCTCTTAAAATGTAACAGAAATGCTATGCTAAAGGGAAATAGGTCAATGGAGCTCCAATATTTTATTAGCAAATGCAGTTTCTTTTCCAGTCATTTATAATTCAGGATGAATCATAAGCTCTTTACCTGTTTTCATGAATCCAGGATGTTCAGCAATATTTGATGAATTCAAGAGCTTTACTGCTTTTCGGTAATTGCCTCGGAGGTATTCAAAATTACTTTTCAGGAACAGAGATGGAGCAGACTAAAAATGAAAAAAATTAAAATGCTGAAATGTTCTAACACCACATAATTTCATACTATACATACATATATATACACATATACATACATATATATACACATACATATACATATATATACACATATACATACATATACATATATATACACATATACATACATATACATATACATACATATACATATACATATATACATATATACATATACATATATACATATACATATATACATATACATATACATATACATATACATATATACATACATATATACATACATATATACATACATATATACATATATACATATACATATATACATATACATATATACATACATATATACATACATATATACATACATATATACATACATATATACATATACATATATACATATACATATATACATATACATATATACATATACACATATATATATACATATATATATACATATATATATATACACATATATACACATATATATACACATATATATACACATATATATATATATACATATATACACATATATATACACATATATATACACATATATATATACATATATACATATATATACACATATATACATATATATACACATATATATATATACATACATATATACATATATATACACATATATATATACACATACACATATATACACATACACACATATATACACATACACACATATATACACATACACAC
>CM044441.1:48901855-48921819 GCA_024363595.1 Xenopus borealis | reverse complement strand
AAAAAAAAAAAAAAAAAGGCTGATATTTTCCAGTAGTCAGCTTAAATTCTAGCCCAAAAAGCTTGAAGATCGGTTGCCCCCCACTTTCCCTAATGGAAATGACCAGTAACCTGACTTCCTGTGCATTGCTTCAAAAGGTCATATACTCAAAACTGAGAAGAAAATATTATACATTAATCTATTCTACATCGATAAATTATGTTTCAAGTGTTTTCTCTTACTAACTGCTAAGAAAAAACACCTGGGAGCACTTTTGCTACAAATTTATGATCTTAGCAGTGTACAACTGGTAACATGAAAACTAAAAGACAAAAACTTGTTGCAAAACAAAACAGAAGAGCAATATTGCATTCAGTTATATGGGTTGGTATAGGAATTTGGCATTGCTGTTTGACTGAATAGCAGGTGTATTGGATAAAAAAAAAATAAAAATAAAAAAAAAATAGAAAAATAACCCATTAAAGGAAACCCATTACAGAAAATGCATTTTTTTTTTTAAGAGCAAGCATCCATTTTTTAACCTCTCTTCAGGGCCAGTAATATTCTTCTAAACTACTGAAAGTTTGCCAAATATAGGAAAATTAGTAGTCAGCTGGTAATGCTGGTGCCAAACTGTTGCAGAATAAAATATACAACAAAGGACACACAAGACTAAATATACGGCTAACAACCTGTAAGATAGGAAAAGATACAGCAAGGAATAACTGCTTTTGGCAAGTATGCTGCCCACTTCCGTCTTATGTTTTTAGATTTTACAGTAGAGGTAGATTATTCACTATATATGCACACACTGAATGAAAGCACTGAAGAAACACATTTTGATGAAAAAAGGGCTCACGGGCATTTTGGGGAGATTGAGTCGCCTGGCGATTAATCGACTCGGCTTTGTGGCAACTAATCTCCCCGAACGCCTTCCCTCACTCTGTGCCTGGCTTCGATGGAAAATTGCCGGTGCTAATCACACGCGGCAAATAATTTTCCGAAGTCGCCCAAAGTTTCCTTGCGAGGCATCTTAGGACAACTTCGGAAAATGAATCAACGCGTGTAATTAGCGCTGGCGATTTTCCATCTAAGCCAGGCATGAGGGAAGGCGTTCGAGGAGATTGGTTGCAGCAAAGTAGATGCGATTAGTCACCAGGTGACTCAATCTCCCCAAAACGCCCAATGTGCCCTAACCCTTAGAGTTTCTAATACTAACGGACTCCTGCTGTACAAATATGGCAGCCCCCTCATACAGGAACATGGGGCATCAGACAGGTAATGTAAAAGCATCATGCAAATACTTTATGGCAAAGTTAGAAGTAGCTTTCAAAGGCAATATTATGATAATAATTTCTGGTGTCAGTATCTCTTTAAAGGAGAAGGAAACCCTAAAAATGAATATGACTACAAATGCCATGTTTTATATACTGAACTTATTGCACCAGCCTAAAGTTTCAGCTTGTCAATAGCAGCAATGATCCAGGACTTCAAACTTGTGACAGGGGGTCATGATCTTGGAAAGTGTCTGCAACACGCTCAGTGGAATCTGAGCAGCTGTTGGGAAGCTAAGCTTAGGGGTCGTCACAAATTATCAAGCACAAAATGAGGTTGGCATTTCATACAAGCTGATGGTACCAGGCTTAAATTCGGCCTCGTGTTTTTATATGGTCATGGAACTCCTCGGTAACTTATAATATCCTTATATTTTACAAGAGGGGGTACTTTATTCACTATATAATACACAAAAGCCGTGAATATCTTGTAAATTATATCCTTATAAACGGTGAGATCGGATGTCACATATCTCACTGAAACTTGTGTATTATAATAAATAAAGTACCCCCAGTTGCAGAATATAAGGATATTAGAAGTTACCTCGGAGTTCCATGACCTGTATAAAAACACTCGGCCTTCAGGCCTCGTGTTTTTATATGGTCATGAAACTCCTCGGTAACTTATAATATCCTTATATTTTACAATAGGGGGTACTTTATTCACTATATAATAGGTGTTTTTAGTCATGATTTATCAGGAGTGCAGATACTTGTATGGGACCAGTTTTCCAGAATGCACAGGACATTGGGTTTTCTGGAAAACAGATATTTCCATAAAATGGTAGCTTTATACAAGTCTAAATTATAAAAACTCAATAGACTGGTTTGCTTCCAGTAAGGATTCATTGGATCTTATTTTGGAGCTATATAAAGTATATTATTACAGAAAAACGTAAATCTGCTTTACGTTGAATTATATAAATAAAGTGGAGTCTATGAGAGACAACCTTTCCATAATTCACAACTATCTGTAGACCCGATCTCTGGATAACAGATGCTATACCTAAACATGCAAGGGATCAGTTATCCAGAATGCCCGGGACCTGGGATTTTCTGGATAAGGGGTTTTTGAGTAATTTGGATCTTCAGAACTTAAATCTACCAGAAAATTGTGCAGATATTAAATAAAACCAAAATACAGGTTTTGCTTCCAATAAGGATTAATTATATCTTGGTAACAATCAAGTACAAGTAACTGTTTTTTTATTAGAGAAAAAGGGTAATATGTTTAATATTAAATTATTTAATTAAAATTGAGTCTATGGAAGATAACCTTTCCGTATCTGTAGACCTGGTTTCTGGATAACAGGTCCTATACCTGTACATGTATGGGTCCTGGAGTTTTCAAATTTTCATACCTTATCATGTAAACATTAAATAAACCCAATAGGTTGGGTTTGCTTCCAATAAGGATTTATTATGTCTTAGTTTGGATCAAGTACAAGGTAATGCACAATGTTTAAAATTTGTATTAAATTGGAGTCTATAAAAGTTATGTAAATATTCTTTTTAGGTGGAGGACCCCTTTAGTTTGTATATGAAGACTAGGCTTGAAACCTAGGCAGAATAGCAGAAACGTATCTTATAAACAAGTTAACATATAAATAAGATTAAGAAAATACAGTATTGTGTTTATATATATATATATATATATATACACAAAAGCAAAGGCTATACCACTAAGCAGAAAAAAGCAAAGGCTATACCACTAAGCAGAGGCCTGTAAATAGAACAGTCTTGTATTCTAGCCATTTCATGAAAAATAGTGTGCAAGGAAAAAAAATCAATTGCACAACTCCATGCAAGGAAACAAATTTACCATGTTGCAATAGCTTTCAATATGCCAGACATGCAATTAAATTAATGTAGGAAGAAAAATAAGGGTCAAGACCTGATATGACTGCTCCAAGGTTTTTTTTTTTACATTACGTAAAATAAAAATGGAGAAGCAGTATAGACAAAATTTGACCCCAAATAAAATGACATGCATAAAACTTTGATTTGCATGAAACACAGTATAGCTAGCCAAATCTCATATATATATATATATATATATATATATATATATATATATATATATACACATATTTCATAGATTACAATATATTTCATCGATTACAAAGAACACAACGATGCATGCAGAATGCAGATATGGTTCAGTATATTTCCATCTGCTTCAAGACATTAACAACATATATTCTGTAAAAATTTGTTTTTTTCTTCAAATATTACTTTTCCAATACTCAGGGGATCCTCTACCCAAAAGCTCTTCTTTGCACAAAGAAACCAGATGTGATTCTAAGAAAGCTTCCAATATACATTATCGTATTTATAAATGTACTTGTTGAAATTCGTGTTTGTCTATCCCTTTCTGTTCTTGGATCTGACTAGAGTTAGTTCACCTTAAATAAACTTTAAATATGCTAATTAGTTGAGACAACGTTTACATTGGTCTTTATTTAGTTATTTATTTTTTAATAGCTTTTTAATAGACAAATAGATTCTGCTTTTGTCTCATTCCGGCTTTCAATGGAGGGGGGGTGTCACGGACCCTGGCTGCAAAAAAAAAAACTATTGTTCTTTGTGGCTACCATTTTATAGTTACTTTTTATTACTTATCTTTCTATTATAATTAGTTTAAAGGTGGACAACCCCTTTAAAAAAAATCTGAATTGGTTCTACTTTAGATCTTTTAATCCCTAGATCAGATGACTTGCAATATTGTCTCAGGTGTGCAGAGAATATACAATCAGACAAATGTTGATTTTAATAGCAACTACAATTTCAAATCCACTGAAAATCCATAAATTAATGTATATTGGTAATTTTCTTAAAACCACATACTTTCACTGGACAAAAACAGTTTTTGTGTATAGGACCCCTTTAATATTTTTTTCTTGTTATTCACGGTTATAGAAGAAGTGTCTCTCCCTCTGTCAAAAGCCATGTAACCTCATAAAGGTTACTTAGAGGTTCACCTATTCTGTGGCTTGATTTTGCACTCAAATCTGCTTGGAAATTGGTTTTGCTGAAGCTTAAATAGAAAAAGAATGATATAACTAGGATGAATTAAAATACTGCAGAAAAGCGACAAGAGTTGCTTGACTGATGAGCAGTACTAAAAGGTGTTCTACCCTCTGATTTTTACCTTAACCATTATATTGTGAATAAAATACCCCTACTGTAAAATATAAGGATATTATAAGTTACCGAGGAGTTCATGACCATATACAGATCACAGAACTCTGAGGTGACTTCTAATATCCTCAAATTTTGCAACATTTTTTCTTTATTTAAATACATAAGTTTCAGTGAGTCATGTGATACATCACTAAACCTAAATTATAACCAATGACATCACTAAGCACCATTTAAAAGAATGCAATTTACAGGATATTCATGGCTCTTGTGTATTATATATGTACTACTAGTACTATATACTGGATCAGGCAGCATTGTAAGAGAAAAGAGCTGATTAAACAGAGAAGCATAGCAGAATTAATGGAAAAATACATTATTAGAAAAGCAGTAGGTTCGCATCATAGAACGTATATATATATATTTTTATATTTTTATTAAAATAAGCTAGCTGTGATATAAACTCCTTACAGTAGGGCAGTTTTTTTCCCCTCAAACTTAAATTAGCTGAAGATTTAAAAAACACAACCAGCACATTAAATATAGAACCTACTGTAAAAAATTTGAATTTCTACTATATTGGTCTTTGGTATAGTCCAACAAATAGTGGTGTTTTAGCTCTTTTGCCTTCCTGCTCCTTCAGTAATTGTTTACAAATTAATTTATAAATTTGTAGCTAATTGCTTAAAGATGATGAAAATATACGTGTTGAATTAGAAAGTTTGACAGTTTGTGGTGTCAGTAATTTGATTGATTCCATATACAGACAGGATTATCCACCCTGCCCACTCTGACTGAACATTTGGAGAGTGGGGGAACCCTCAGATTTAGAATTAGTGAATCTTCACCTCGTCTGTGTGGTGTAAACGGTCCTGTAGGGCTTTGGGGCGACGATCTAGGTGTTTTCAGACAAATACGCCTACCTATAATGTCAGTGGCAAAGAAAGCATCATAGGAAAGAAAGTGTGCAGAAAAACATAGAATTGGTTAAAAAGCAAGATATTAAACAGAACAGAGAGAATTTGTACCAATGACACACTATACTGGAATAAACAGAGACCTCACATCTATACAAAGCATATTTAGTGGCATTAAGTAAACAGAAACTGTCCATACAACTCCACACAAATCTAAAGCTTTTATCTATCTGACACAAAATTGGCACTGTTGATGGAAAACATGTCGGTACTTCATAAATGAAAATAATTATTCATCAAAATTGCATTTTAAGAATTTAAGAAGTTAGAAAGGTGAAAAATAAACACATAACAGGATGAAATATACTGTATATATACACAATCCTATAAAATATTTATTTTTTAAATAGTCACAAACAGATAGAAACCACCAAACATGAAATCTGTATAATACAGATTACAAAAGTACAGAGTAGATATACAGATGATTTAATTAAAGGTCAAACGCTGGAAATAAACTTTTTTCTCTGTGATAAAATAATGAACACATATTAAGATGTGTATGATAGGTCGCAGTACAAAGTTAGCAACTCTGAAGATGAAATCTATCTAGGTGATAAAATAATAACATTCAGACTTGCTCAAAAACCTGGACAATGCAGTCTAAAAACAAACACTTATGCTTGTGTCTTGTGGATATAACGTATGCATTCTTCAAATTATAATACAGCTACATTTTTCTTAATGTTTTTATTGCATGCATTTTTCACCAATTGCACATAAAAAAAAGAGTGATAAAATATAAAGTATGCATATAGAGAATAAAATCAAATACAAAGTTGTAGTTAAAAACTGATCGAGGGGAAATTTCAGTGACATTTTAAATCAAGGAGCAGAGTTATCAATATGAAACGTTTAATCTAGAAAGTGAAAAATGCCAAGCACAGTTATAAGATGATTTAACAGATTCGCACACAATTTTTTTGCATTTGGGGAAATTCCCCTTTTATTAAGCAACCGACAGAATCAACATTTCGGGAGGTGTTAAACCTCCCTTCATCCTAATGAAGGTTAAACCCCATACCCCCCTCCCGAATCGCCGATTCTGTTGGTGGCGTTATAAAAGCCGATCAGTTAATTCATCTTTGCTGTTGCTAAGGGACCTTGCTGGTCTATGGAGGACTAGCACCACCAGTGTAGTGAGAGTGATTCACAGGTGTGCGATTGATTTATATAAAGCACAGTTATAAGAGTCACTGAGAAAGTTCCATTCCCACAGGCTTCTATAGAATGTAAAGAAATGGCTAGTTTGCCTGGTGGACAAAACGCCTCTCATCACCTCTCAGAGCACAATTTTTTTTTTCTTTTGAGCGAAGACTGACCTAAGGTAGAAGTTGTAATTTTTGATAAGTCTGCCCCTTAAACACCCAAAAAGAGCAAAGAAGTTGTGTTATATGTACTTACCAAATGGTTCAATAAACTGATAAAGTTTCTCTCCAATTGAAATGGCTTCCATGTGCTGACGCAGATAATACAAGATTACAGCTTGATTGTAATACAACATACTGTTCTCCACGTCATCTAAGCTATCAATTTCATCAATAGCAGAATGAACCTATAATTCAAAGGTATTTATAATTATGTAGGCATTTACGTAAGATGTAGCTGAACTATTTTTTCTCGCATAAATACAGTGAAAACTTGGTTTTAAAGTACGCTGAAGCTTTCCCACATTTTATTTGTAGTTCCACCAATTTATAATGCATTTCAACTGGTGCATTTCCCTGATTTTATATGTTTTCCCGGATTCTACATCAAGATTTTGCCCCGATGTTCCCTAAAACTTTTTTCCTCTATGAATGTTATTATTTGTGAAATAAAGAACTTTAAAATACTAACCAGATGTATTTTGTGCCATGTTTCTACCTGTAAATGGTGAATTCCAATTAGTCTGTTCCTTATACAGTCCTACACCAAACACTTATTGCTTTAGGCTGTGTATGTGACTGACAGAGAGGACTTGTACATGCCCCAATAGTTTAACATTAATGCTGCAATGCTAAATCCTTGTAATTGACAAATGTAAATATTGTATCTCAAAGGAAAATTGATTCCTGTGCTTATATTCTTTCAGTACTTGAAGAATACTTTTTTTCTTGTTGCCTGACAAACATAAAATGGGGGTTCTACTCCTGTAAGGTCCGGGATATAGATTAGGGAATGCTCTTGCACAGTATGAAAAGTTTATAAGTGTGAGACTGGAACACCAGGGTACCAAGAAAAATACTGTTAGGACAATGTGTAAGTTAACCATCCTGTTTTACAAACCTTGGCCTTGAATGCCTACACCATGGCCATGGCAGTTTGGTATGTGGTCTAAAGTTTTTTTTTTGGTAGTGCATTTGATGACAATTTGGACAGCCTGTTCTTGGCAGATCTACAGCTATGCCACACACTTTCCATTTCTTGATTCATGAAGCTTGTGCGTCTTTTTGGCATTGTATTTGACATGATATGGACACCAGAAGTTGGACCTTGCAAATACACATGTATTTATACTAAGGCACTTCAAATCCCTTGACTACACACAGGTAATCTTCAATTAACCTATTTAGACTTTGCAAAGAATTGGCTGCACTGGTGATAATTTCGATTTGTCATTTTAAAAGGGGTATATACAATTATTTCACATGTTTTTATTGTAATTCATTAAATCCACTTAGTTTTAAAACAACAAAATTGAAGTCACTGTAACTCTAAGTTCTAGCAATATAAGTATAGACATCCAGTGGGTGAATACATTATATAGGCACTTATAGGTCTGGAAATTGAACATTTTAAAGAGGTATGAATTTACAAGAAAGTCTACTAATCCTTAAATCAAAACACAAGACTATCTTTCATATTCTTATTTGAAGTTTAGGTACATTTTATTACCTCGTTCCTTAACTGGTTAAGTGTTTGCTTCAACTGGTCAGTTGTTGTTTGGTCACTCTTATAAAACTCCGCAACAGCAGAGTTCAGGATTACTTTATAATCATCTTTGTTGATTTCTTTAAGTTCTCCTAGATGCTGTAGACAGGCTTCATAATTACCAGCCTATAAAGTACAATTAAACAAAACATAATGGCTCAGAAATGAACAGGACAATATTTTATTCCCTTGATATATCACATTATTTGAAAAGAAACCTTGGCTCCTCTTATAGAGATCTAATGTGTTACAGATGTTACCGGACAAATGTCAATATGCATATCTAGTACCAAAACCATCATTGTCTCTCAACATAATTTATTTTCTGTTGAGTGTCTGTAACTCACTGAAAATCCCCATTAAGCCAGACTTCCCTTTTGGGACAATATTGAAGTGCTATTGCTGGCTGGCATGAGTAGGTACAACTACTTGCTTACTGTCTGAAAGCTCCAGGGTGGGAGAAATTCTTTGGTACAGTAGGAACATATTTGGGAACATAAACTGCTGTTCTTAGCACCTCGTTTTCTATTTCTCAAACAACTGATTTTCAGTTGTGTACTTGTTTGCACAGTGAAGTAAAGGATCAAATATTAGGTAACAATTAAAAATGCAAATTAGTTCAGTTTAGATACAGTTTATATACTGCTAATATGTAGTTGCGAAAAAAAAACACTTTCAGCACCTCAACTTGGTGACATCACATAAATTTGAACTTTATATAAGCTACCCATCAACTTAGATTGTGCTGCCAGTGGTAGAAGGGTGCAGTGACATATAATAATGGAAACAAAAGAAAACTTTCTTAAAAAAAAAAAAAAAAAAATTAAAACACAGGTATTATTTTTAATATCTGTATGTTGTATGCATTTCCTTGTACCACACCGTATTTAAATGCATAAAGCAAGAGTACCAAGAAATAAAATATGTTTACAGATGCATGGAATCTTACTAGGATGAAAACATTGTAGACAGAGGCAAAATGTTCATGTATTATGTAGATGCAAAAGGAAAATATCTGATGAACACAGTGTATTGCCAATATGTGAAAATACCAATAGATGCATTGTGTATGCTTGAAAATGTACAAGACTTACTGTAAATGCTTGTAATGCACTTCTTGATAATTCCTTCTCCTGGTCAGAGATGCCTGAGCAATTAGCAGAGCCTTCGTGTTTTTCAGTTCCCTGTTCTAAGTATCAAACAAAGTAAAATAATTTCAAATCCCTTTGATGAGGAAAGGAGAATAGAGAATGTCCAAATGTTATTCTTTAAATATAATACAAAAGATCATGATTATCCTGTAAATGTATTACTTTTAAATTATGCTTTGTGATATCATCAGTTACAATCAATACTTATTGCTGCAAGTTGTGTTGCATAGATTACTGAAACTTGTCTATTATAACAAACAATGCACTCCAGATTGTAAAATATTAAAGGGGTTGTTCACCTTTGAGATAACTTTTAGTATGATGTAGAGAGCGATATTCTGAGACAATTTGCAATTGGTTTTCATTTTTTATTATTCTTGGTTTTTGAGTTATTGAGCTTTTTATTCAGCAGCTCTTCAATTTGAAATTCAAGCAATCTGGTAACTAGGGCCCAAATTACCCTAGCAACCATGCACTGATTTGAATAAGAGACTGGAATATGAATAGTAGAGAGTCTGAATAGAAGGATCAGCAATAAAAAGTAGCAATAACAATACATATGTAGCCTTACAGAGCATTTGTTTTTTTACAAGGGGACGGCGACGCCCATTTGAAAACTGCAAAGGACCAGAAGAAAAAGACAAACTATAAAACTATAAATAATAAATAATGAAAACCAATTGAAAAGTTTCTTAGAATTGGCTGTTGTCTAACATAATAAAAGTTACCTTAAAGGTGAACCACCCCTTTAAGATATTAGAAGTCACCTCTGAATTTCACGATTCCATGAAGAACTCCGGCCTCTACATGGACCTCCTCAGTGACATATTTTTAGATTTTACAAAAGAAGGTTCTTTATTCCCAATGTCTTCCCAAAACTTTTTAAGTATATCAAATAATAAAGGTTACAGTGTTCTTCTTAACTGGGAATAGCAAGTAATTTAAAGTGTGTAGTTCACTATCCAAGCACTATTTTCTGGTTAACTGCATCCAAATAGCACACCAGAAAGATTTGTTCAAATACTTTCTTTTGTTTATTTTTTTACCTTGAAAAAGACTTTAAATTGGGTGTTTTTGATTTACACTAGGCAAAATATTTACAGTGTTAACTAATCATAGCTTCTAAGTGGCAGTAACAAACATATAAAAAAGCTGATCTTAAACACACTAAACTTGAATTAGAATACACGGATTGTTATATACAAATGAGTTGTGATTATTCCAAGTAACATTAGAATAAAAGCAGCAACACCACTTCTTTAATTGAACTTTAAAGTAAAAGAACATATACCTCCTGCTTTGTCTGCAGCCATTCCTGAATCTTCTCTGATACAGCGTACGACTCCTCTGTGAGCAAGTTCTTGGACTCCAGTTTAACAAGAGGATCCTTCAGTGTTTTTCCTGTGACAAAGGGCAGAAAAAGCTCAAGAATATAATTAAGGCAGAAATTTTAAATAAAAAAAATGTCCAATAGCCAATTCAAAATAGATTCAAGAGCTTGCCATTGTTACTATTATAGCTCCCCCAAGTAAACTACTTGTTTACACACAATATATGAAACTGTTAAAGCAGTGGAGCAGCTATAAGTCAATATTGTGTTTCATATAACTCTGAAAACTGTACTGAAATTTATAATTATGTCTGACATGTATAAAATAAGGTGATGACCACTAAAAAGAAATTTAATAATAATCCACTTAGTATCTAGATTTTAAATGATAAGTCTGTTTCACTGGTGGTCTGAAATAGAAACCAAAGTTTCAAAATACTTGGCAGGCTCTTAAATTGGAAGTTCACCTAGGGGAAAAAAAATACATTGGGGCTCATTTATCAACACTGGGCAGTTACCTATAGCAACCAATCAGTGAATAGCTTTTTAATGCCAGCTGCAGGTAGAATAATGAATGCAGCAATGATTGGTTGCCATGGGTTACTGCACATGGACAAATTAGCCCAATGTTGATAAATGACCCCGATTGTCTAACAGAATATTTTTGTACATGGTTTTGTTTACTTTGCATGATTTTGGAGCAATTTAGTATCCAACATAGATGAACCCCTTAGGAAGGACAATGTCTATGTTGCTGTTAAAGCTATGGGCACACAGGCTGCAGCTGTTGTCAGCCTGTGTATTTTTGCATGCTGAGAGAAGCAAATCTGCTCCCTGTCTCTGCTCCATTGATTTGAATCTGATCAGCCTGAGTGCGCTCACACACAGCGGAAGTCGGCAAATACCTCCTTTCTCGTATTTGGGCTGACCTCAAGCTGATCATCCACTGTTCCCAACACAAACAAGCCAATCCCTGAATTGCATGTAAAATATCAGCGATGCGGGGAGCAGTTGAGAACGAACAAGTAGCTTATAGTACAGGGCTCATTTGGCATTTGGGGTAAAGCTACAAGTGCCAGGCAGTTTTGCAACGCATATATAAACAACCGAATACCAAAAACATGTCAGTTGTTACAATAGTATATATGGAACACAATCACTTAGGACTTGGACCACCTACACTAGCATTTTCTGAAAATCGTACTGATGCAACAATGTGATTGAATGCTTTATGCAGACGAAATACACAAAGTGAAATATAAAGTGGGGAAACAACGACTTTTACTACGGTTTTAGACAGGAGGAATGAGCTTCCCTATGCTCTGTAATTGCCAACAACTTACCCACTGCCAAACCTGAACTCGCCATAGCTCACCACTGACAGCACTTCTGTTGCAGGAAATCTAGCACCCACCCTTGCACTATCCCCCGATTCACTGCACAGACTGTGCGACTAATTAGTAATTGTCCATAGGTATGGGGCACACAATTAAACCAATTGCCGCTTATGTTTACGTATACAAGGGCCCAGTTTGCTTTACACATTTTCATTCTGCTTCACGCAATGTGATACTCGTCACAGTGCTAAAACTCTAAATAAAACAGACAATATATGATAGTTCAGAGCCTGCTCTCATTACTACACGCCTGGGGTGTCCGCCATCAGGAGGGGGCAGTCTACCAGCGCCCGTTTAGTTTTGGGGGCCTGGCTGCACTTACTCGGATTGCCGGGCCCCCTGCTGTCGGCGAGCTACAGACTTGGGGAAAGAAGGTGGCTACTACGGTGCATGTATGTTCTAACCGATAAGCAGCCTTCATACTGTCCCTCTATTTCTCAAACATCCCCCAGTCCCGAATCGCTACTTACGACTCTTCGCAGAACTGTTTAGGGAAAGCGCCTAGCCTCCTGTCTTTCTGAATAACCCAACGCCACAAATCTCATCACGCGAGAGTGGCGTCATGACTACACGTAAGCGCAGCAACACTTCACGCTGCAGCCTTGTGGGAGTGGCTTTTCGCCGTAAATCAATTATTACACGGTCAGAAGTAATCTCTCTGTGCTCTTACCCACGTTTCCCGACATTTTGGAAATAAAAAGTGTCAAATGTTATGACCAGGCCTATTTTTTGTGGCTACATCTCCTAATCACCATGTTCATTTTACAAAATTTGGCAGGTTATGAGAATGTCAACATAGTTCTGTGATTTTTTAAACAGGTATTACAGTTTTGCTAATGAACATGGATTTCCCTTTAAGCTGTGAGTCTAACATTTCCCAAGGAACCTGTTATCTTATATTGTTACAGTTACTTTTTTGCTTATTTAGAAATTGTTACAAAAGTATCTTATCTGCTGTGGCTGTGCTTGGCTTTCTGCCAAAAGCAAATGAATTTCTTTTTCTGGCTGTTTAGTGCAGAGAAAAATTTCCGGTACAAATGAGGGACTGCGGGTTGAGCTGTTAAAAGAGGGACTGTCCCTCTAAAAACGGGACAGTTGGGAGGTATGCATACCTCCCTCTTATAGATAAAAAAAGAATAAAAATATGTCTTTGCTATCTCTCCCACCATGCCCTCTGCTACCCAAACTTCTTGTTTCCAAAAAAGTAATTTAAAAGAAAATTCCACTTGTGCCAAGGAACTAAAACAAATTCAAAGGCTGTCCAAGCATTGGGGTTCAGTGCTGCGCAATACCAGCCGGACACTCTGGCAACCCAGCTGGTCACTTCACGTGGCCTTGGGCAAACAAGAACGCATGAAGAACACGCGTACGCAAACGAGCGAATAGGCCTGTGTCAGCTCCTGCTTGACCTCCAGTCAGTGGCGGACTAGGGGTAGGCTGCTTATGAGTTACTTGCCTGGCGCCCCCTAGCTTTGTGCCCTAGGTATGTGCCTCTTCTGCCCAGGCCCGGACTGGCAATCTGTGTATTAGGGCAAATGCCAGAAGGGCTGCTATAAGGTGCCATAGAAAGTCAGTATTTAGTGGGCTGGTGGGGACTGTTTGGGCCTCTATGTGGGCTGATTGGGCCTCTGTGTACCTGAAATGCCAGGGCCTATTTTGATTCCCAGTCCAGTCCTGCTTCTGCCTACCCCTAGTTCTGGTCCTGCTGGGATTTGTTCAGTATGTAAATTGGTAAAGTCATATTTTCCAGGGTGCTGAGTGTATTTAGATCACTTTAATATTCAAAAACATATTATTGCACACCTAAGGAAAATATAATACCTATCCTATTTTCTGGTCCTATAAAACCCTTAATTTCTCCATGACAAACCAAAAGATGTTTATTTTTTTCCTCAAAAGTTACAGTGTGACACTAGTTTTTTTTTTTTTTTTTCATTGAAAGGGGTTGTACACTTTTGTATGATATAACATGATATTCTGAAATAATTAGCAATTGGTTTTCATTTATTATTTGTGGTTATCTAGCTTTTTATTCAGCAGCTCTCCAGTTTGCCATTTCATGCAATCTTGTTGCTAGGGTCCAAATTACCCTAGCAACCATACATTGATTTGAATAAGTGACTGAAAAATGAATAGGAGAGGGCCTGATGAGTAATAATAAATTTGTAATAAATTTGTAGCCTTAAAGGAATACTGTCATGGGAAAAAAAAGTTTTTTTTCCAAAATGCATCAGTTAATAGTGCTGCTCCAGCAGAATTCTGCATTGAAATCCATTTCGCAAATCTAACATGGGATTAGACATATTGTCAATTTCCCAGCTGCCCCAAGTAATGTTACTTGTGCTCTGATAAACTTCAATCACTCTTGTGATGGTAGAGCCCGCATTCTGGTTGGGGATGACAGTAGTTTTTTTTTTTTTTTAATGCCCCCTGCCAGCTATTCGCACCGGGGGCACTGTTAACCCCAACCGGAATGCGGGCTCTATCAGCCCACATCTTTGGTTGGGGATAGCGTTTTTAACCAATAGGTGCCCTTTAACTGATGCATTTTGAAAAAAAAACATGTTTTCCCATGACAGTATCCCTTTAAAGAGCATTTGTTTTTAGAGCATTTGATAGCTTGAGCAGAGGTAATAAGAAGGCAAATAATGAAAAAAAAAACCTATAAAAAATTATGAAAACCAATTGAAAATTGTTAAAGTAAGTTAAAGGTAAACCTCCCCTATAAAGTTAGACACTTCAAGTCTAGTATAGTCTTTTTAACAGCAGGTGGCTGGCTGGTGTGCCAGACCAGACCTAACAAGCAAATAAAAATACATTTTAAAAGAAAAAAAATATATATATATTACTTGAAAAACAACTAAATGGCCCCTTATCACACTGGGTCCATGGCTATAGTCTAGTGTAGCCTGTGCATTTTAATCCACCCCTGCAAATGGGGGTCACCGACCCCACATTAAAATGCTCTGTAAGGCTACAAATTTATTGTTATTGTTACTCTTTATTACTTATCTTTCTATTCAAGCCCTCTGCTATTCATATCCTAGTCTCTTATTCAAATCAATGCTTATTGCTAGGATCCAAACTACCCTAGCAACCATGAATTGATCTGGAAACTAGAATGGAATATGATTGCTGAAAGAGCTGCCGAATAATAAGACAAATTACTCAAAAACCACAAATAAAAAATGAAAACCAATAACCAAATTGTCTCAGAATATCATGCTCTACATCAGACTAAGGGGTATATTTATGAAGTTAGAGATCTCCGCAGCCCTCTAGAGTGAAATTTCACCACTCTCCATTCATTTCGATGGGATTTTTTAAAAGAGTATTTATCAACGAGTGAAAGTTCGAGATCTCCGCAGCCCTCTAGGGTGAAATTCAACCACTCTCCATTCATTTCGATGGGATTTTTAAAAGAGTATTTATCAACGGGTGAAAGTTCATCCTTCAATAAATACACCTTTCAAAATCCCATAGAAATGAATGCAAGTGGTGGAGTTTCATTCTAGAGGACTGCGGTGATCTTTAATTTCACGCTTTGATAAATATACCCCTAAAAGTTAATTTAAAGGTGAAAAACCCCTTTAGGGTAAGGTCACACTGGGAGATTCAGAGAGATTTAGTCACCTTACCCTTTAAGTAGAACCTCCTACCCCCGTAGACCCCCCTCCCTGCCAGCCTACTTGCTACCCCAAGCAAATGCCCCTAACTTTGTACTCACCCCTCGCAGCAGATTCAGGTGTGGCGTTAATGTCAGCCTTCTTCAGCTTCGTGTATTGAACGGCGTTTCAGCACATGCGCAGTTGCAGCAATTTCCTGGTTCTAGACAACTGTGCATGCGCAAAACTCACAGGAAGACCCGAAAGAAGACTAGAAGATGGCTGCCATAAGTATGGGTTTAGTTCTTTAAAATGTAGTTTTGTACAAAACACACTAGACTTCAGGGCCAAATAACCAACAAACAGCTTTGTGGCCTGACGCAGAATCGTATAACTATGCCTATTCCTCAAAAAGTTTCAAAATATGAAATTCTTTACATGGATAATGTGTTTCTGAATACATAAATTTAGATTTGGACGAATACGAAATCCATCATATTAAATGAATAGGGTGTTATGGGAGGCGAAAGCACCCTATGTTGTTCAATCTTGGTGAGGCTTGACAGAACAGCAAAATAATAAAAGCGCAGTATTTCACTTTTTTTAGCTATTGGTCTTGGCTTGAAGTCAACATGGTAAGTGGCTCTGAAACATTTTTAATACTCTGCAACTATATGGATCCTAGGATCCCTTTAGTGAGCTACACTGAAAGGATATTGACTAAAATAATCAACTTTTCATAGATCAAAACCTATTGTTATTATTATTATTAATAATAACATGTTTATTGTGCAAACATATTTCAAAGCGCTTATGGAGAAACAATATACAAGAGTAGAAAACACTACATTTAAATGCCTTGGCACGGCTAGAGTCTGCAAACTTACAGACAAGCAACACCAAACCACTCCCAAAAATGACTGGCCAATGCAGAGATGCCTGGAGCTACAGCTTTATCCAGAGAACCTAATACACTGCCAGTGGTTTCACTGGTCGTCACATGTGGTTTACGCCTTACAAGATAGGGCATGGTTTCCAATTATACTGTCTGGGAAGTGCTGCACATAACCATTATTATCTCTTGAAAACACGGACAAACTGGTTTTGGTATGACTATAACACCTATGTGTCACAGTCACTATACTTTTATTAACTAAAATGGGAAGCAGTCCATGGAAAGTCCCTGTATTTTACTACAATAAAAGTGATGGCTTTTATTATATAAGCTTTACCTTTAGTCAGCACATAAGGAGAATCAATCAAAGTATTATCAAAGGTCTACAATACAAAATATGTGATAGCCATTGAGGATTTTCTAGTTGATCCTGTTATTTTTGGGGCCTGGAAAAGAAGAGTTTGTTAATGAGAGAGTTTGTTAACGCAAGGAGGACTTTAGTTGTGGTAGCATCACTGGACTACAGAAAAAAAGGTAAAATAGCAGAAGCACACTGGGTAGAACTGCACATTTATTATCTTTAATACGTGACTTGCCCAGAGATCTCAGATTGTACTATTCCACTATGCAAGACTAAAACTGGTACACAGTTTAAAGGGGTTGTTCACGTTTTTCAGTTCAGCTGGTTTCAGACTTTTTCCAAATACTTTCTATTTTTTTATGTGCGTCTGTTTTTCTTATATTGCAGTATAGAGTGTCATTTTTCCCCTTCTAAAGCAGCTCTGGAAAGGGGGTCACTGACCTTGTAAACTGACCTTGTAAACTGTTCTTAATTAATACATTTAGTTGATATATTTCCCTGTTGGGCAGAATCCCTGAGGTTTATTAAAGGCTGCTGTAAAAGTGGCCATAGATGGGCAGATAAAGCTGCAGATATCAGTATTAATAACATTGAGATCCACCACCATTTTTACCGGCCAGGCCATTTGTATAAACACCACATATTCCCCCAGTAGTAGGAAAGCATTTGGGCAAATGTAATAAACAACAAAATGAAACGGTATGCAAACAGACAACAATATTATACACTCTTTACATCACATAGTCCTTGGTCCATGCAGGTAGTTTTCTGATTCTCTCAATACGCCTTATAAGTTCACTTTCATCAGGCCTACTGCAGTTGGCATCAGGAGTAGGATAAGGTCCCTCATCAAATGGAGCTTTTTCATAGTCATACCTAACAGGAGCAAGATGACTTCCATATTCCATCAGATAGTTCATATGTGTACGGTCCTTGCTGGCATCTCACTTCAAGTGGTGTAGTAAATTTAGATTGTCCTTGTTTCAGTAGTCCTGGTTTCTTAATTCTGACTAAAGTGCCAGGCTCTTTAGTCACTTCTCTTTGTCAGTGGGGCCTATCGGCTCCCAGTGGGAGTTTTGTCAGGACCAAGGAGGAAGCAATAGGGTTAAAGTCCAATGCAAGGTACAGTAAAGGTTCAGGCAGCATTCAGAGTCAAAATCCAGGCAAAGGGTCAATAGGCAGGCGGCAAGTGGCAAGGTCAGGTTCAGGCAAAGGTCAGAAGTCCAGAAATCAATTAAAAGTAATTTAGGAGCAAACCCAGGGATAATGTAATTAGCAAAACCTATACATGGGCATTGAACCCGCATCTTTTTATATTTGCATTTGGCACCAAAGCCGAGGAGCGCCGGTCACAGCGTTGTGCCGTCATAGCGCCGGCGCCGCTACCCACGTGGCGGCTAGGGGCACCCCCATTTAAGTAACTGACCAGTCTCAGGGCAGGTGCAACAAGTGTATCTATTGCAAAGTATTTCAAGAAACTATCCTTTGGTAATATATAAACAGTTGAACCTGTATCAAGAATCAGGTTAATGGCGTGTCCCTTGTTAGCAGAAGCAGTACTGACATTGAAAGTGCATATAAACTTGTCTGGAATAAATGTACCAGCTTTATCCACACTTAATACTGTAACATTTGTAGTAGTGACTTCATGAACATCTTTAGCAGAACTATGGCAGATCTTAGCCAAATGACCTACCTTGTTGCACTGTACTGATTTTGCAGGACATGTAGCATAATTTGAAATGTGTTGTGTTGAACCACAGCACAAGCAGTATTTTTTATTTGTATTTGCTGCACAGTTTTGCAGTGAATTGCTTTCCTTAGCACTTTATTTTGCCAGTAACTGTGCATAATTAGGCAGCAATGCTGGATTCACAGTCTATACATTCCCACCAGTTCCCTGAGTGAGAGTTTTAGTCTCTGCCACTGCTGTTTCAATTTGGCTACCAAATAATAGCCTTTGCAAGGGTTAAATCCTGCTTTAGTAGCAGTCTCTCTCTAATGCGAGGTGAGTTTGTTTTTTCCACTATTTGGTCTCTTAGCATTTCATCTATTAGATTCCCAAACTCCCAAGTAACAACCAGCTCTCTCAAAGCTGATACAAATTGTTCTGTGGATTTGCCATTACGCTGTCCACGTTGGCGGAATTTATATCTTTCAGCAACCACATTTACTCTTAGCACGAAAAAGTTCTTTATAGCAGTAAAAGCAGTTTCATAAGTCTCATCAAGTAATGGTAATGTATAGAATATACACTGTCCCTCTGCTGCCAGCCAGTGAATAAGTAAAGCACACTTTCTAGCAGCAGAAATCTCCCCTTGGTCAGCAGCAATAATGTAATTGTCAAACATACGGATCCAAGCAGTAAAAGTTATGGTAGGCTCACCAGGGTTTGGGAGAAAAGGTGCAGGCTACTGAAGAGGTAGAAGAGTCATCTCGTCGCCAATTTGTTGTTTTGGTAGCCGAGGATGAGCAGGGTATAAAAGAAAAGGGATGACAGAAAAGGGAGAGGTTGATGTAGATAGACAAATAAATGTTTACCTTCCAGATGATCCTGGTAGTTTGCCCCCATTTTTATAAAGCATAAACATTTACATAAATGTAAAAGAGCAGACCATAACCCTCTATTATGTGAATATAGCAATAGAGTACATGCCAGAGCTCTATACACACAGATACCACAATCCTCTGTTACTTCATGGGGGATTGGGGGTTCACCAACAACAGTTTCAAAATGATGAGATGTAAATGAAATTTCTCACACAAACACAATTTGTTTATTGTTTTATATTAAGATCTCTAAGCAAAAACTTAATTTTTTTTCAAATAATGAAAAAACACACTCTTAGCATTTCCTTTTTTTTTTTTTTTTTTTTTTTTT
>CM044441.1:48889597-48900146 GCA_024363595.1 Xenopus borealis | reverse complement strand
CGGCTCTTATTCCTCTCCATCCTCCAGTTTCAACGCTGGCTATGGGCAAAATCAAAGCGGGGCGACGGCCAGTGAGGACGAGGACGGGCAGAACCTCTGGTTAGTGTTCCCCATCTTTGTTATTGGCAGAAACCGCTGTCTTCACCTTATAATAATGGGCTGCAGTGTGCTCTGCTGCTGGTGTTATAGCGCATTTTGCTCCTGGTTGGATTCATGTGCAGGTGTTGCATTATGCCAATGAAATCCCTGCAGTACATGGATGCTTTGAATGATATTTGAATGATAGTTGCTGTATTCAGGGATCTGGTAGCGCTGCGCTTGCTCCTTTTGCTTTACCGCATTGGTGCTTGTTTGGTGCACTTGCAATTTCATTGATGGTTCTGTGGGGGCCTGTGTTGCAGTGAGTGAGTGAGGGCGTGTTCTAAGTGGGCGGAGAAGGTGACTGACAGAAGTCGGGCGTGCGTGCGGTGTCCTGTCATCATCAGTGATGCGCGCGTACGCTAACGAGTGCTGAGGCGGGGTCACGCTGACAGACAGGGTTTGTTTGGGAACAATGACAGGGCGGGTGGAATGTTAGCGCTGGCCAGCAATGGCATGAGTCTATAATGCCTTATAGCAGGCGGCAACCGGTGCATTGTTACAGTTTCACAGAATCCTTACAACAGGGATGTACAATACAAATTGTGGCCGGCAATAAATCCCCACGCCTCTTATCCAACAGAATATGCCTTTTGCTGATCATGTGATTCTAGTCCGTAGGTACTTGGTAGGCCATGTGGGAATACACTGGATCACTCCAAAAGTATGTCACTGCACTTCTGTATTAATATGTACTTCAAATGGAAAAATTACACAAATAAATACAGGTGTGGGATCCATTATCTAGAAATCTCCAAATTAATGAGAGGCATTCTCCCATATATTAAATTTTATCAAAATAATTCAAATGTTTAAAAATGATTTTCTCTTTTTCGGTAATAATAAAACAGTAGCTTGTACTTGATCCAAACTAAGAGATACTTAATCTGTATTGGAGGCAAAACCAGCCTATTGGGTTTATTTAATGTTTATGTGATTTTCTAGCAGACTTAAGGTATGAAGATCCAAATTACATAAAGATCCACTATCTGTAAAACCCCAGGTCCCGATCATTCTGGATAACGCAAAGATTTAGCTTCAGTGTCGAACGATCGGACATCCTTATCTCCCGACCAACCACTTAACCATTCAGATCAAATAAAGCAGAACAGACCAGCTGATGTTCTGCCCTGACTGCAATCGTATGAGAGTTTGTCAGACAAAAGCTGGTGACATTCTCCCACTGATAATCATCAGATCGGCAATACATGCAGAGATATTATTGGTAGCCGACAGAAATCTTTTAACTTGTCTGATCGGCATGGCAAGACAAATGTCGTGACACTCCACTTACAAATTAAGTATTCATAAGTTCGGATCTTTGTGTCTATGGCCAGCTTAACCGGTCCCATACCTGTATATTATAAACGTGTGATTTGGAAAACCCCATGTCATTACAAAAGTATGCAACATATAGAGACTGCCAAAATCAAAGTAGTGACCACAATTATTTTTACTGGAAAACAAAAGTCATTAAAGACACAGTATACTCTCTTTTTTTTGGTGCAAAGAATAGGGAATGTGCTAATCATACTGTCTGTGTAAATAAAGAAATATCTGTGTTTTTTATGTCTTGCTCTAAACAGGGCATCATTTGAAAATGAAATTAAAGTAACATTCTATTTCCTGATCCAATGAGCAAAGTCAAACAAATCACCAGTCAGTGAACAGCCCTCTGTATAGATAAACCTGCCCATTCCTCCAACCACAGGTGGTTATCGCTAGATAGAGAGCAGGTCATTATACAGAGGGATTCTGGTTTGTTTGATATTGCTCTTTGGGATTAGGAAGTAGAATGTAGCTGACCCTGGCATGCTGACCCTTTAAGAACAATACAGAATGCAATAAAATCAAAAGTAACAAAAGTAATAAAATCAAAGTAACAAAACACAGCAAGACAAGGGTATCAGTGTTCCACTTTTTTTGGTTTTACCATGCAGTGTTGTAGGCAAAAGCAAACAACAATAATGAAATAAAGTGAAAGAAAAAGTTATTACTTTTTTTTTTTTTTTAATGGTATAAAAGTTATTTGCCAATTTGTGTATTGTGAACACTTGACAAAAGGTACTGGGAATCTATAAATGCAAGGACAGGAGACCTTTCTGCAGTTCTCTTTGGCACTGTACGGCATTGTTTCTTTGATCTGCATTTGTCTGGGGGTTGAGGAACTGGTGCAGTTTTCAATGACCAGGAGCAGCAAGCCGATTTCGCTGTTTTCATATACTGTGAATGCTCATTCAGCATTAAAAAAAAAAACAACCCAATTGAAGGCAACAGTGATAAAATGCATATTGAAATTCTGTTGGGTACAACCATGACATTTAGTAATTGTTTTCCATTTGTGTATTTGTTTTGGAGGATAAACCAAATCGACTATTTGGGAATCGGGCAAATCCCTGAATCCTTCGTGAAAGATTTGGCCGAATACCTAACTGAATCTGAATCCTAATTTGCATATTCAAATTAGAGGCGGGAAAGGAAAAAGAATGCTTTACTTCCTTGTTTTGAGACAAAAAGTCACGTGAATTTCCTTCCCACACCAAATTTACATATGCAAATAAGAATTTGTATTCAGTTCAGCAACACACAAGGATTCTGCCAAACCCTGCTGAAAAAGACCAAATCCTGGATTCTGTGCATCCCTAGTTTGTTTCTTTATTACAGTTGTTCTGTAGCTAAGCTGTTTGACCTGTTAGGTTGACTGACCCTAGCTACTGAGAACACAGCAATTTTTTTTAAAGTTATTTACTTGGAAAAAAAGGTGCCTGAGATTTCTTTCGTATGCAAAATATTAAAAGCTAGAAATTTCAAAAATATCTGTATGTGACGTTTGAATTCAGTAAAATTAATATCGCATACATTTGTTTTCACTGCTGTGTGGGTGTTGGCTTTTAAACGTTTGTGTGGGTTTTTTCCTTTTCTGAATATAGCTTTAATATGATTCACATTGGCTGGTGTTCTGCCAGTCTATAAACACATGCATCTTCTTGGATGAAAGGAAGATTGCACTTTAACAAATGCTTGTGTATTTGCTGTATTCCTTTGCTTTTATCAAGATATATTGCCTCTTTAATAAGTAATAACCACATGAAAGCCAATCTGTGGAAAACTCTTAATACAATCCAATATATATATAAGTATACTTCAGGGAAGCTGAGACTATGTCTAGTAAAACTAAACAAGCTGGGAAATGTACCCCCTTTAAAAATATAGTTCTTTGTGTGGGGCATAGCAGCAGAGCAGTGAGAGGACTCTTTTCTAAGGAGCTCCATTTTCCATGCAACATAAAACCTGTCAAGCAACTAAAACTGGTCAATGGGCCCCCCCCCCAGAGGAACATAATTGAGCAAAAAGTGAAAAAGGACAGTAACACAACTCTGCTGCTTTTCTTATACTTGACTAAGCATCATAAGGACCTCCAACCCTACAAGATGTACTTGTAGACAAAATAATCAACGACTGAGGCATTTACTAGCCTCAAAAGCTAATGAGATCAAATTGTACAGACTAATAAACATATGGCTGTAGATACAGCATATAACGTACTAGTTAGTTGGAACCTTTATTGGAAACTGGTATTTCAGATGTACAGGGCACCCCTGCAAGTTCCGGTGTTGACCAATGCCTTTAGGGGCCCTGGGTTTTCTGCTGCGGAACTGTACAAGGGATTGCGCAATAGTAGAGACAAAGTCCAAAGTGAGGTACCGGTAAGGGTTAGGCAAAGTGTAGTCGAAGATCAGGCAAAGGTATCGAGACGGACGGCAGGAATCGGAATCAAGAAGTCAGGCAGAAGTAAAAAACCAGAGGATCAATTAGCAGGAGTAACTCTTAGGCAGAATCAGTAAAATTGAAGCCAGCTTGGGCACTAGCTAAATGAAAAGGAGGGTATTTAAAGAGGCTTTGGCGCCAGGACGCTTGACACGAGCGTCAGGAAGCATAGCATCAAGTGCTGACGAAATTACGCCAGCGTCATTTGCCCCTAGGTGAAACGCAGGCAGATCCCAGAAGTGCGTGCCTGTGCAGAGGAAGACGCAGAGGGGCGCCGGGAGGTAAGAGACTGGGGCAGTCTCCCAGCACGCCTTACACAGCATTTGCCATTGAACATGAGTTTAGCAGTAGCTGGGTATGCAAAATGTATCAAATGCATTTCTCATCTTGTTTTCTTTCTGCATAGGTCCTCCATTCTGAGTGAAGTCTCAACACGATCACGCTCTAAGCTACCGTCTGGCAAAAATGTGCTGCTACTCGGTAAATAAAGGATTTTTCTTTTATCTTCATGCCTCAAAATAATATCTATGTTAATAGCCGTATAATGAGATTTTTCATTTTATTCTAATTTTGCTGTGGCCTGTTCTTTGAGTTGAATCAGAAATTCTCTTTATTTTTTCTACCATTCTGTCCTTGGACTGCTGAGGTAATGAGATATCGCCCACACTGGTGTCCTGAAATAAAGACAATATAAACATAAGAAGGGTACAATCCTAACATATACAACATGTACAATAATTGTATACATCCTGAGCCATCCAGTAAGTAGAGCAGTGATCCCCAACCAGTGGCTTGTGAGCAACATGTTGCTCACCAACCCGTTGGATGTTGCTTCCAGTGGCATTCAAGCAGGTGTTACTTTTAAATTACTGGCTTGAAGACAAGCTTTAGCTGCATAAACACATGTACATCTATGGTTTCCGTTATCCGGAAACCCATTATCCAAAAAGCTCTGAATTATGGCTCCCATAGACTCCATCTTATCCAAATAATACACATTTTTAAAAAATATTTCCTTTTTCTCTGTAATAATAAAACCGTGCCTTGTACTTGATCCAAACAAAAAAAAATTTTTTTTTTTTTTATTGGAAGTAAAACCAGCCTATTGGATTTTATTTAATGTTTACATGTTTTTACAATAGACTTAAGTATGAAGATCCAAATTACAGAAAGTTCCCAGGTCCCGAGCATTCTGAATGAAGGATCCCATACCTGTACTGCAAACTAGATTGCAAGTCCACATAGGAGCTAACAATTCACCAAATCCGTTTGGGATTCAGCCAAACCCCCAAATCCTTCATGAAAGTTTTGTCAGAATACCAAACCGAATACAAACTCGAATTTGCAATGGCAAATGTTTAACTTCGTTTTTTGTATGATGAAAAGTCAAGTGGTTTTTCAGATTCGGTTCAGCTGAACCCTGAACCCGGGTTTCCGTGGACCCTAATTTATACAGTTTAAGCCCAATTTCCAAATATCCTGAAAGTGCTCCCAGAATGTGCTGGTTAGGGTGGCCACAGATGTAGAGATCTGCTCATTTGGCGATGTCGACGGGGAAGCCCGTCAGATGGCCCCACACACGGGCCAATAAGCTGCTGACTCGGTCTGTTGGCAGCTTTTATCGGCTTGTGTATGGGGGCCTTTAAAGGAACAGTTGAACTTTCTTAATTTGGGCTAGGGATGCACCGAATCCAGGATTCGGCAAGGATTCGTCCAGGGAGGGAAATCACATGACTTTTTGGCACAAAACAAGTAAAAAACATTTTCCCCCATATGCAAATTTGGGTTTGGATTCGGCCAAGGGGTTCGGCGCATCCCTAATTTGGGCACTGCTTAGACAGCTTGGATTGGTTATGTGCTTCATTTGCCTGCAGCCTGACTGGTTTAATGGTATAGGTCCACCTTCTTATTTGACCGGTTTTGGACCCCATAACCAAGTTCCTTTTGAACTGCTATGACATCAATCTCATTGCAACTTCAGTCCATGGGTCCATGTTTTTTTGCATTTACAAACAAATTAATAACCTTTGATTATATAAAAAATATGAGTTAGTTATATATATATAGAATATGAGTTATGGAAGCATGTTTAGCATGTTGCTGATGAAAGCTAATGGATAAATACATTCTCTGTGATGTCTGTAAAATATTTTCTTTTATTTGCACACATACAACAATAGTAATAATAGGTCAACTTTGTACATTTATATCCCATTATTCATTTGTGTAAGACAAGTGCTGTGGGGTATGTAGGTAATGAAAGATAAGGCCTATATCTTCAACTGTGCCCACTGCAAGGCCATGACTTAAGTATAATTAAAAAAAATATCTAGTTTGGATCAAATACCAGGAACTGTTTTATTATTACAGGGAAAAAGGGAATACTTTTTAAATATTTAAATGATTTGATTAAATTGGAGTCTATGGGAGATGGCCTTCTCTTAATTCTGAGCTTTCTGCATAACAGGTTTCCGGATAGCAGATCCCATACCTGTCCTGTAGTCCTCTACATAACCTTGTTGGATTTATTTATTTATTTTTAAATGGCTCTGTAGTATCTCCCCTCCTCTAATCAGTGTATTAGATATATTGCTGAAGTTTACTTATTTTTTGCTTCTGGCTAAATGCAAAGTGCTCTCAGTGGTTTCTTTTTATTTTTTGTAACTGTCCTTTATATGATTCTGGCCAAGAACAAACTGCTGCTCGATGTCTTGCGTCTTACTTGCTTCTTACTTACCCTTTTGTTTTTCATTGGCTACAAATGATATTTTCCACTATAAAACAATGTTAGTATATGTGGTTGCCTTTGTCTTGAGTCTTCTTAACCAGTATAGAAATGTAAGCATTTTAATTGATTAAACCAGACTTAGAATATTGTATGTATATTTACTGGATGCAAAAGAAGCAACACAATTTAGGTTATTTTCAAGAATACATAATGACATTTTTTTTCTGTATGATTCTGACTTTTAGGGACTAATAAATGCTCAAACTTCAGGGTTCTTCAAAATCCTGAAATCACACATAATTTCGGCATCCTAATACCCATTTGCTGACAATCGTTTTTTCTTTTCCAAGAGTGGGTTTAAATAAAAGAAAAAAAAAGCATTATTTAATCAGCCCCTTAGAGTATTCCATACCAGTAAACTGGGTATGAGTTCAATGTACAGATTATTTTATCCTGTATATAAATGTATTTATTATATTTTCTATATAGGTGAGGATGGGGCAGGCAAGACAAGTTTGATAGGAAAACTTCAGGGAATAGAGGAGTACAAGAAAGGAAGAGGAATGGAGTATCTGTACATTAATGTACATGATGAAGACCGAGATGGCAAGTATTTTATTTATAGAAAATAAAGTGTCTATCTGCTGAAAATACTTACATCGATGACTGGTATCTGTGGAAAAACTGCAGCAAGTGTAATGTAACCACACCTTTGACATGCCAAATGCCTCTTTAATTTGTTTATTGTCAAGCAGTACTCAAGTCAGATGGAGTTAAATAGCTACTGTCTTATTTTGATCTGGGCACACCAAACGCAATTCACTCTGATCAACATTCCAAGGTTCCCATACATATAGTAATTGTAGGATAAGAAGATGGAATTTGACCAAACTCCTCATCTGAGTTACATTGTGTTTTCTTTACAACTAATTTCCCAGAATGAGTAGTAGTCCTCTCATATGACATTGGTATAATACTATTAGTGTTAGGAATATGCTGATTATGCATTGACAATCTTCAGTGTATCATCATACGTAGGATGAGTGTGTCCTTTTCATGTTAGATAAAATAAAAGCTTGCTGATCCTCCATACCGCAATAAAGCTTCATATGCATGTTCTACTGATCGTTTCCTCAAAAGCACTTGAATCGAAATGGTTCTGTCAATTACATTTTTATTTAGTATTTGGAGAGGAAGGGGGAATGTAGGAACTGCAGAATGGAAAGTGAAAGTAATTCCCTGCCCCACCACTATGCCTAAGGAATAGAGGAGGGGCAAGCAATATATGATTGACATCTGAGACTTTAAAACAAGTTTATAATGGGTATGGCTGTTTTTATAACAAAATGTAATGGGTTTAATTTGAAAAGGATTTTTATTATATGGCTTTTTATGTCTAGGTGGCTGGTCCCCTTTAAACCATCCCTGTAACATTTATTTGAATAGCCCAGTGTATCTATTTTGTTTACCTGCTAATGTGTGTGTTTTTAATACTTTCTTTTTGTTCTGACCTTTGAACTGTTTTTTTCCTATTATTGTAGATCAAACACGATGCAACGTATGGATCTTGGATGGGGATCTGTATCACAAAGGACTCTTGAAGTTTGCCATGGATCCAAGCAGTGTTAGGGACACTTTAATAATGCTGGTAGTAGATATGTCCCGGCCATGGCTCGCAGTCGATTCGTTGCAGAAATGGGCTAGTGTGATCAGGGAACATGTAGACAAACTTAAGATCCCTCCTGAAGAAATGAGAGAGATGGAAGAGAGAAGTATGTACTAATTACTTATGTGCTATAGTTATGTCTGGTGTTTAATCTGAATATCCTTTAATGGTATCTTTTAATTTTCACCACCTGTCTGCAATGTTTAAAGGGGACATACAGTATTTTTTAAATTTAGATCAGTTTTTTTTTTTTTAAGCTTTCAAATACTGGAAGTTGTTACAGTGGTCACTCTTCGTTCACACTGCTGTTCGCTTGGGCAACAATGGTTTGCCTTAAAAAAGCCATTTCACTTTTGTGTGAGCAGATCTAGCTCTTCTGTTACACTGAGCACTGAAACCTATAGATAAATAATGTAAAGTGCATTAACAAACTGAGCAATTTTACATTAAGGTATTATTGACCCTATATGTCCCCTTTTTCACTTTCTCCTTAAAGGAGAAGTCAACCCTTTGGCGCTAATATCCATCCCCCCTCCCCTGTGTTAACCCCCCACCCCCCCCCTGGCAAATGCTCCTAAGTTGCTACTTACCCCTCGGCACAGGTCCTGCCCACGGAGTTCACAGGTGATATCTTCTCCCATGCGGTCTTCCTGGATCTATCGACGTCTTCTGGCAGTAGAGCAGAACTGGCAAATGGCTCCTATTGTGCATGCGCTAGAAGACGCCGATGGATCCAGGAAGAAGACCGCACTGGAGAAGATGGTGCCTGTGAACTCCATGGACAGGACCTGTGCCGAGGGGTAAGTAGCAACTCAGGGGCATTTGCCCGGGGGGATTTTAGCGCCGAAGGGATTGACTTCTCCTTTAATTGCCTTTGTTGAACCAGACAGTTCTGTCTTGTCATGGTTCTGAATGGTTTTGCTTCATGGGAAACTTCTTACAAGGACTGATACATGAGCATGTAGTGATACTGGAAACTGTGTCATTTTTAAAGGTCTGCTCTCCTATACCTGTTGCCAAAATAAATATTTTGGCATTAAGAATTTATTTTAAAAGTCCATAATTTTGTGCTAAAAACAAAACATGTAAAAATAGTAAATAACACACTGAAATAGAACCAGTTCTTTTAAGTTGAGTTTTCATTTGCTCTGACCTCTGTAAAATATTGGTTGTATCTTTTGTCCATTTTACTTCCTTTTGCATTCACTATTCATTCTGTTGTGTTCATCGATACTTTAGATGATCGTTTTCTAACTTTTTACAGGTAGTGGGCCAATGCAGCATGACATATAAAGCATTGTTTGAAACCTTGATAGTGCCATAATAATCTTGTAACTAAATACATAATCTTTTTATTTTTTAATTTACAGTCGTAAGAAATTTCCAAGAATATGTAGAACCTGGAGAAGAATTTCCTGCTTCTCCTCAGCGAAGAAACACCTCTTCAGATGAATGTGATGACAGCGTCATTTTACCTTTGGGAGAAGACACGCTTACACATAACCTTGGCATTCCTGTAGTAGTAGTTTGCACTAAGGTGAGGCTAAAGACATTTTCACTTTATAGCACCAGTATATTTTTTGAGTGTAGTATTTCACTACACTCAAACTTCACAAATTTTTTTTAATAAAAACTGTGGGGTTGATGGGTAGGAATATGTAATTTTAAAGCACATTCTTGTCTCAAAAAGGAAAAACAAACATTGTATTTACAGTCCTTACATTGCTATTGTTAATAGATATAGCTAAACAGTAGTGTAACTTTGAGGGTCAGGGTCCCCATCCCCTGCTATTATCTGTAATTGTACATCTATAGTCCCCTTTTAAAATAGTAGCATTGCAGGAGTAATCAATTCATGAAGTACTTTTGTGCTGCACCACTTTTCAAGGTCAGTTTTTGAAATTTGGTAAACCTATAAGAAATGGGCTCAATAATAAGGGATGCACCAAATCCAGGAGTTGGTTCAGGATTCTGCCTTTTTAGCAGGATTCCGCCGAATCCTTGTGCCTGGCCGAACCAAATCCTAATTTGCATATGTAAATTAGGGACAGGAACAGAAATCATGTGACTACATCACAAAACAAAGAAGTAAAAAAAAATCCTTTCTCCTAATTTGCATATGCAAATTCAAGTTCGGTTAAATCTTTCACAGAAGGGTTTGGGGATTTGGCCGAATCCCAAATAATGGATTTGGTGCATCCTTACTAAATAATGAGAGAATTTGTTACTCCTGATCTTTTTTTTTTTTT
>CM044441.1:48855335-48889587 GCA_024363595.1 Xenopus borealis | reverse complement strand
TTTTTTTTTTATGTGCGTAATATGTGCAGTTCTATATATCTACCTCTCATGATTTCTTATTCATTGGTATATCTGTGTACTTTCTTTTTAGTGTGATGCTATCAGTATTTTGGAAAAAGAACATGACTACAGAGATGAGCATTTTGACTTCATTCAGTCACATATCAGGAAGTTCTGTTTACAATGTATCCTTTTCCTATTCCTTATTCAGAAAAGTATAACTAATCTTATTAATATCTGAGCCAAATATGGACCAAATTAGCACTTTCCAGTGGTATATACAACTGCAAAGATGTATTTTCTGGAAAATGCTTTGCTCATATGAAATAGTATTTTACATACAGGCTGTTTTGTTTGATATATTGTAATAGAGACCTGCAATGTTCGGGGCATAGTTAGCATTTAAATGTAGCTAGTTTCACTGCTACTAGTTTTTGCTTCAAAGGCTTAAACATGAATATGTATTGCAGATTAGTAAAATATATACATAAAGCTTAATTGTATTCTCCAAGATTAGGAAAACTACTACAATCAGGCCAATTAATTCAAAATGCTAGAAATGTTTATTAAACAAATTGGCTTCAATGTGTTTTCTTAAAACCAGAATCTACAGATGGCGCTGCACTTATTTACACATCTATAAAAGAAAACAAAAATATTGATATTGTATATAAATATATTGTTCAGCAGTTATATGGCTTCCAATTTAATATGCCTGCCGTGGTTGTAGAAAAGGATGCAGTATTTATGTAAGTATTTTTCTGTATTTATGCAAGATTATATAATATTATATTATATAAAGATTGAAGTCTAATAGCTGTATTAGGAATTTTTAACTTTATTAAAATTGTATTGCCACAAAGGAAAGCATGCAACACACTCAATATCCTTGGCAGGGCAATATGCGATTTAACATTGAATATAAAGTAGCCTGGAAATGTAGATTCTATGACCCTTGTACTTCTGTATTTAGTGAATTTGCGTAGTGCTGGCGAAAATTCGCCTGTCGAAATGCGGCGAAGCTGTCGATAGCGCATTTTCACGTTTTAGTGAATTTGCCCCTATGAGTGCTGTTTTTGGTATGCATGGCTGCTTTTACATGTACTTGTCAGGCGATAGTTACCTGGAATATGAAACTACAACATTTGCAGCCGCCTCTTGCCTTATGAGCAAATACATGCTGTTGCAGTGCAAGTCAATGGGTGTGCTTTGGCCAATTAAACATGTGATCCTCGAAGCACTCTGTGTGCCATTACCTTTCAATTTAAACAAAATTCTTTAGGTGATAATCCCTTTTCATTCTGTTACCAGACCAGCAGGATGGGATAATGATAAGAAAATAGGAATATTACATGAAAATTTTCAGACACTAAAACCAGACGACACTTTTGAAGAAATCATTACTAAGCCACCTGTGAGAAAGGTAAATTTAATAAGTAAACACATTTTTGGAGGGTTTTTGGACTTTGAATGTAAACAAAATAAAATTCATTTAACATTTTTCCTAAAAAATATTCAAAATCCTGACATCACATTAGTCAAGCAAAATGAACGTTAATTACACTATATAAATTATTTTAATCTTGTTTTCTTCAGTCTGGGAATTCATAATTATAGCAAGCAGGCAGGAGCCATTTTGTGGACACTGTTATTAAGACAAGCCTTGCATCATCTCAGAATCTTGTTTGTGCACCAGAATGGGGGACCCGATGTCCATCCCCATGTCCTGGCTACACAATTAAATGGTTAAGAGAACTGGGGGAATGTGTGGGGAGCAGTGGCATCTAGCAAGTGCTGAATGGAAAGTGAAAGTAATTATCTGCCCCGCCTCTATGCCTAAGGCATAGAGGAGTGTCAGACAATATTTGATTGACTGCTGAGATTTTTAAATGAGCTTAAAACAGCTACGAATGCTTTAATAAAAATTTGGATTTCATGTTTAATTTGAAAAGGACTTTTATTATACAGATTTTTGTGTCTGGGTGACGGGTCCACTTTAAGGAGGAGGTTGTTCTTTCTCTGAAATAGTATTTCTCTTCAATGCTTCCTGGCCACAAATAATATATATATATAAGTCCAAAGGAAGCACTCACAGCATAGTCCATTAACTGTGTAGCAAAGTGTATTTATTCATACATGGTGCATCGATGTATTAATAAATACACTTTGCTACACAGTTAATGGACTATGCTGTGAGTGCTTCCTTTGGACTTATATGGATAATGTTGGTTAGCACCCAGCGCAAAAGCTACTGAATGGTGAGTGCCATTATTGCCAAGTGTGTGTGATATATATATATATATATATATATATATATATATATATAAAGAAAGACGGATCCGCACACTCCTTTTCAAGTGTATATATATGCGCAAATTAGGTTTTGGGATTTGTCCTAATCTTTCATGAAGATTTCTGGATTCATCCAAATCCTAAAATTCATCCAAATCCCAAAATAATGCACTCTAGACTGTATTCCTAGTTCTTTAAATTTTCTGAATCTTCCTTTTAGTAATCAATAGTAATTAGCTGCGTATGTCAGAAATTTTTGTAGAATTTTTGATGACTATGATTATTTTACAGTTTGTACACGAAAAGGAAATTGTAGCAGAGGATGACCAAGTGTTTCTTATGAAGCAGCAGGTAAGTACTTTGTAATATTAAACTTTCAGACTACCTTTTATCCCTATGAGTAATTTTTTTGCATTTTTTGTTTCAGTCACAGTTGGCAAAGCAACCACCAGCTTCAGCTGGACGACAGGTAATCATTAGGTGCAAAGAGATTTGCATCACACCTCTTGTAAGTTATATAAAACGTGAGTATGGTAATGCTCCCCTGTTTAGCTGGGGAAAATTATTTTCTATTTGTCCAGTTCCCTGTTTGTTTGGCAGTATAGCCACACAAACATCCAGGTTCAACTCAGAAGTCAAGTTGATGTGCACTTTGGGGAATGCTTGCATGGTGCCTTGAGTCTGTCCATTTGCCAAATTTATTGCTAAAAATATTATTTTAAAATTGGGTCCTGAAGATGACGTGCATATATGTCAGTCTAACTTAAAGGGATACTGTCATGGAAAAAAAAAAATATTTTTCCAAATGCATCAGTTAATAGTGCTGCTCCAGCAGAATTCTGTGTTGAAATCCTTTTCTCAAAAGAACAAACAGATTTGCATTTTGAAATCTGACATGGGGCTAGACATATTGTCAATTTCCCAGCTGCCCCTGGTCATGTGACTTGTGCTCTGATAAACTTCAGTCACTCTTTACTGCTGTACTGCAAGTTGGAGTGATATCACCCATCCCTTTCCCACCCCCAGCAGCCTAACAACACAAAAATTGGAAGGTAACTAGATAACAGCACCCATGTCCCACTGCGTTCCATTCAGTTACATTGAGAAGGAAAAACAACAGCCTGCCAGAAAGCAGTTCCCTCCTAAAGTGCTGGCACAATTCACATGACCAGGGGCAGCTGGGAAACTGACAATATGTCTATCCCCATGTCAGATTTCAAAACTGAATATAAAAAAATCTTGTTTGCTCTTTTGAGAAATGGATTTCAGTGCAGAAGTCTACTGCACATGTTTTCCCATGACCGTATCCCTTTAAAGGGGTGGTTGGCCTTTTATTTATTGCTATTGCTGTATATGAATACTCCTCTTCCTATTCTGGCTCTCTCCTAGTCATAATGCAGCCTTTTTTTTTTCAGAACAATGCATGGTTGAGATGTAGATATGATGATAAATCCAACAGGGGTAATTTGGACAGATTGCTGAAATTGCAAACAATAAAGATGAAACAAACAAACAATAAAGATGAAACATTAATTGCAAATTGTCTCTGAATAGCACACTATACATTATACTAAAAGTTAAGGCAAACAACCCCCTTTAATCTTGCATACAATAAATTACATGTGTATCTTAATATTTTCTGTGTCAGGATGCTTCCCCAAGAGTGCCTGGTGGCTCACCTAGAACCCCCAGTAGATCTGGAAGTACTAATGTTGCAAGTGTATCACCAGTTCCTGCTGGCACAAAGAAAATTGATCCGAACATGAAAGGTAAAGCAGACACTACTGGTTACTGTGATGAATAAAGGAAAATGTTATATGGAGTCTGATGAACTTTTTTTTTTTCTGGTTACAGCTGGAACAACAAGCGAGGGAGTTCTTGCTAATTTCTTTAACAGTTTGTTAAGTAAGAAAACTGGGTCACCTGGTGCTGGTGGTACAGGAATCCCTGCTGGCAATTCAACTGGTAACAGTTTGCCAGCATCTGCCAAAAAAACAGGTAGTTATTTCTAAAGTTTTTAACCATTAATGCTCTTGGTACCTATGCAACACATACATAAAAAAATGTGCAAAGATCTAATGTTCAATACATTAGGACAGGCTAGCAAATAAAAAAAAATGCCTGGAAAAACAGGATTTCCTTCCTTTCCTCATGGTAGATAACATGAAATGGTTTGTCTTATTTTTAATATTTTAAAATTGGATTACTGATCTATCTGGTCTTCATTGCTGTTGCAAAGCTATTCATATTCCAGTCTCTTGTGGTTGCTAGGGTAATTTGGACCCTAACAACCAGATTGCATAAGATGCTAATTGAAGAGCTGCTAAATAACTGAAAAACCTTCAATAATAAAAAAATTAAAACCAATTGCAAATTATCTCAGAAAATCACTCTACATCATACTAAAAGTTATCTCAAAGGTGAACAACCCCTTTAAAATTGGTGAGGGTGCTTTTCTAAGCACTTTTGCAATTAGCATTAGTTATTACGTTTTTATTTACTGCCAGTATAATTAATTTTATAACCGTATCGCCACCTGTTGGTCAGTTCCTGTAATTGTATGGTCAAACAGATATACCTTCAGAAGGAAAACAGAAGTTGTTCTGATGTTGCTCTGCTCAGAAAGGAGATGTGGAGGCTTCTGATCTATTTACAGAGCAGAGCAACATAAGAAAACTTCTCTGGCTCTGTTACAAAATTAATTATATTGGCAGATGCTAAAAACTTAAATAGCTGTGAAATGGTTTATAGCAAAATGTCCTGACTAATGACTATTAACATGAGACAGAGTTGGAAGTCTGAATGTGCTTTCAGTGCAAAGTCACCCAAACGGATACCAAAAAGCTATTCTACTTTCAATCTCTTACTCCTTCTTTCCCCAAACCACTCCTTAAAATACTCCTTATTCCTTAGGCCTGAGAAATTTAAGATGCAAGTTAATTATTATTTTAGAGCACTGCAGATTTTTATCCACACACCCTTTCTCCTTCAGTACCATAAATACATATTTTGAAAACGTTGTTAATAGGTAAACCTGAGGTTTTAGCATTTGCTTATTTTTTATAGGGCAAAAACCTGTACTAACAGATGTTCAAGCTGAACTGGAAAGAATTTCACGAAAACCTGATAATGTCTCACCTACAACCCCTACATCACCTACAGAAAATGACACATCCTGAAGAGACCAAAAACAAACATCAGCCATTTGTTCAAATCCTCAAAGTTTACTTCTGCCCTTTCCCTCTTCAGTTATTATGGAACTGCAGAGACAACAATTTTTTTTTCTGAGGACACTTGATGTGTTCATATATGTATCCCAGATTAAAAATGGGTTTGTGGAATAGTCAAAAACCAAACTGGACTTGTTTAGAACATTTTTTTTCGAACATTCATTCTTGTGTTTCATTAAGCTGCTGATAATCTGCAAATTTAAACAGTTAATTGCTATATAAATTAGAGATATTTGGCTCTGTAAGCTGGTTTTCAAATACCACTTTCTTCTACTTTGGAAAATCGCTTGACGGTAGAAACTATTTTGACGAATGAAAAGAAACACAAAAGCCAATCACTTTGTACAAAATTGTGATTCAGTACCTGTATGGGGTTAAATTAAAAAGTCATTAAATATTGCTGCTAAGCTTATAATAACCCAACGTAAGCCCAATATGGGCTTGATCTACTACTAGTTACCGCGTTTTGTGTAAAATAAACAAAAAGGTTACAGCAGTGTATCACTTTATCATTTATGTGGCCCTGCTTTAGACTATATCTCTATGGTGTCATTTGGGGCTCAAAAAGAGCCTACAAATAAACAATCATTTAATAAAGTTGTATTTATTTTCTGTGTAGATTTAAAACTTTTTTTTTGGTTGTTGAAATTTTAATTTATTTCCTTATTTCAGGGGTAGCTCCAAATCTTAGACACATTAGATTTTATGCTAAAATGTAAATTTAAATGTAGGAAGTTGCAACATTTTGCTTGATATATAGAAACTTTCCACAGGTGTCCATACCTATGTTGCAGGTATGGGATCTTTTATCCGGAAACCCGCTATCCAGATCAAAATTACAAAAAGACCTTGTATCTGAAAAAGCCCAGGTCCCGATATCATAGATAACCGGTACCATACCTGTATGCAAATAAGCTCCTGCCTTGGCTTGGAGAGTTACAGCCCATTTACAGATGTCTAAATATCGTGCAGGTATGCCAGCAAAATGATTTTATTTTTCTGCCATGCATAATTTTTTTTTGGTTTTGATTTGCTTTTACTGACTTTGTCTTTCTAAATTCAATTATTCCAACAAAGTGGTATAACCACTATATCATCTTACTAAGGTAATTTAAAACCAGACAAGAACAGGTAATGACCATATTTTTTGTTAAATCTCTTACCCCACTACAGCTTCTTTTTATGACGATTGCTTGCTCATGCAGAAATAGTGCCAGGAGGAATAACATTTCTTGTGTTTTATAAACCTACTGTATGTTTGACAGGGGAAAGAGGATGTTTTCCTAACCGTTAATACAGAGGAAAAGTTACTCTCTTTGAATTACATCCACAGATACATCTACCCATTGACATTTGTTGTGACTATTAGAAGCATCAAAGGGACAGAAGAAATACATATTTTAAAAGAGCTACTTTAAAGGGGTGGTTCAACTTTAAGTAAACTTTTGTTATGTTCTAGAATAGCTCATTCTAAGCAACATTTCAATTTGCCATCATTTTTTTTTCTATTTTTTAAATTTACCTTCCTCTTCTGTCTGACCCCATCTAAAAAAACATCCTCTGTAATGCTACAAATTAATTTTTATTGCTACTTAATCCTCTTTCAAGTTAGGCCCTCTCCTATGTATATTCAAGTCTCCTATTCAAATCAATGCATAGTTGCTAGGGTAATTTGGACCCTAGCAAACACATTGCTGGAGAGATGCTGAATAAAAAGCTAAATAACTCAAAAACCACAACATCCCCTTTATGGTTAAAGGAGAAGGAAAGACTTTGCTGCACTTGGGGGTGCCAAATGTTAGGCACCCCCAAGTGATTGTATTGACATATCTATCAGCAGAAACTGCACCAGCCCAGGGTTATACCAGTAAGCACCATGGAGTGATCCACTTCAGTCTTCAAATTTCCCAGGGCAAACGCATGCACAGTTGACTTTTTAGTTAAAGTTCGGCTTTTTGTTTTACTACACATGCGCAGCCGCACAAAGAAGGAGGAATACCAAAGTGGATCACTCCATGGTGCTCGCCGGTATTACCCATTGCAGTTTTCTGCTGATAGGAGCACCAGCTGGGGGTTGAAGGTAAGTCAATACAATCACTTGGGGGTACCTAACATTTGGCACCCCCAAGTGCAGCAAACCTTTCCTTCTCCTTTAAGGTTGAACCTATCGACAACAAATGCAATTTTAGAAACAACAAACTGGTCCCTGCGCTTTTGATTTTACTCTTACTATGCATAGGTGCGAAAATAGTTCCAAATCGCATGCTTCTAACTGATGAGCAGTTTATTTTATCTTTTTTTTTTTTTGTAAAGTGTATTGCGGGCCTTTATAATGTGCACTATGAGGTTTTGCCTCATTTGCCGTAGCAAGAATGCTTTTGTTAGGTCACTGAATACTGATTTAAGCTTTTAAGTGGTAGTAACTCAACTATGCTATAGGTAAACATAATAAATACAACTTGAGCTAAAAATGAAGTCCGCCTATTTTAATTTTTAAAATTACATTGATATTTAACATGAAGCACTACAGGATTATTGTTGTGTCTGTCTCTAGCTTACAGATAAAAAGCAAGAAATAATGGGAAACTTCCTTTTTCTTTAACTATACAGGTGTGGGACCGGTTATCCAAAATACTAGTGACCTTGCGTTTTGCAGATAATGGATCTTTCTGTAATTTGGATATTCATCCCTAGAATCTACTAGAAATCAAATTAAACTTGAGTTAAACGCAGTAGTCTGGTTTTGCCTTTAATAAGGATCAATTATATTTTAGTTTGGCTCAAGTACAAACAGCATATTTTGAATTTTGTTTAAAATTTTGGATAAGGATAAAATGCTGTCTATAGGAGATGGCCGTCCTGTAATTCGGAGCTTTCTGGATAACGGGTTTCCGGTTAATGCATCCCATACATAAAGCAGGTTCAGACATGCTTGGCCTTTTCTCTGTCTGCTTTTAAACAAATGCTGAGAAATTGTCATGTGTACTGTAAGCATTCGTATGAATTTTGGCAGTGGTGCATAAAGACGTGGCAAAATGCCACAATGGTTGCACCTCGTCTGTTGGTGGAGGTGTGGCGTTATCTCTTGGTTAGCATTTATGTGCCAACACCTCTTATTGTTATTCCCTGTTTAGGTTCCTTCACCACAATACATAATATAGTTTTGCCTTTGGAATCTCACCATTAGTACACTTTATTATGAGGGCTTTGCTTAGTAAGTATAGTTAGGTTTGCTTCACATATACAGGGCTATGCAGAAGAGGCAAGTGCCTTGGGCATTGGTCACATATCTCTACTGTCTGTATTTCTCGGGTTTCTGCCCTACTGTAATTATTGCAGCAGGCTGACTTGCTAGTTCTGAGGGAGCAGTGCTATTATCAGACTCCACTGGTGACCATGAGCAGGGGAAGGTTGTAGGTGGATGTGACATCACTGCTCGTCATTGGGGAAGTCCATTTGAGGGTTGTGGGCTTGCCATGGACGCCCAATGGCATTTGCTGCATCAGAAACGTATTAAGTATTATCGTCTGCAAAATGTATAAATAATGTCTGGTGTGTTGCATTTCAAGCTCTGGAAGACTTATTTGAATGGATTACTTTCTTGCATGCATAATAGTAACATTGAACATTCACTGAAATGTAACTAAATTGTATTTATAAATTAAGTGCTGACTATATTGAGCTTAAATGGTCACAATCTTGGCTTACCTCTGCAAGATAATTAGTTGTGCAAGAGAAATCGGAGGATGAAAAGGGGAATTATCTCTTTTAAAATGTTATTTAATAAAAAAAATACCTAAATATTGTTGGTTTGTGCATACCTTCATAACCCAAATGAATGTATCAATGAATGCATGAAATTTTTTTCAGTTTTCTTTACTCTAATTTTTGGTTTTCTTTACTCTAATGAATGTATCAATGAATGCATGAAATTTTTTTCGGTTTTCTTTACTCTAATTTTTGGTTTTCTTTACTCTAATGAATGTATCAATGAATGTATGAAATTTTTTTCAGTTTTCTTTTACTCTAATTTTGGAGATATATCAAAGCCTGATGCTCCAAAAAGCCAGAATTTGAAAATGTGCCATCTCTGACCTGCCAAGGTTTTGTATAAGTCAATGGTAGATGTCCTTATCCTATTTGAAAGCTTCTGTGGTCTGCACTGGGATTAATCTGAAAATCCAACCTTTTTGGGCAAAAATCTGAAAAGCTATTGCTTTTTGGGGAAAAAACCCTAAAAATCTTGCTATTTGGGGGGAAGCCTGAAAAAAACATACTATTCAGGTTTTCGCTTAATTATTTTAATAATGAGATATTATTATTTAAATATTATTTAAATGAGATAAATTCGGAATTTAGTAAATAACCCCTTAAAGTGTTGTGTATATGGCTTATTTAAAAAATATTCACTTTTGCATTTTTTCATTTCAACTGGAAATCTAAAAATCTACCCTTCTGTAGCTTAAGAAGCATCTAGGACACCAAGGAAGCAGGAACTCTGTTTCTATTGATTTATAGCACAAGCAAGTCCCCCCATGTAGACAATTTTGCAGTAGTGCAGTACCACAGTTTTTGACCACAAGCCTTGTGTGTCCTAATCAAATGAGCAACAAGCAGTTGGGAAGGTTTTGCTAGGACAATAGATTGAACTTGTTGGATGTAGTCACAACTACTATGATACAAACTCACCAATCATTACACTGAAAAGCAGGGTTGTAACAATAGAGGAAACTGAACCTGAAAATGTTGGGGACCCAAAATCTATATTGGACCCAATGGGACTGATCAGTAGCTTAATATGTGTTTGTGAAAAATAATGTCTAATGCCTATGGCTTTTTTTTTTTAAATTTACTTTTTTTCAGTTCAACTGGAAATATAAAAATAATTTAATTTTCACGCTCAACTAATCTTTACATTACCATAGTTCAAATTAATTTAAGCTAACGTGTTGTTCATTGACCTGTCACATTGTCCAACAACGCAGCCTGTGGAGAAATGCTTGATTGTTGCTGGTACTGAATTTATTTTATTAGACAAATTTTGAATTTCATTTATTTATTTATTTTTACAGCTTTGTGGACAAGTGCAGATTTTTCAGTTGTTTCTATTGTAACCAAGATGGGGTAACAAATCAAATCAAAGCACATTAATGCACTGTTGTGGCTTTCGCATGTGCCTACACACCAATGAAGGTGAGGAGGCCAATTTATCAAAGTCCAAATTTATCTCAACATGTTCTGCCAAGAACTCTGATCACATCGACATGGGGTTTTTTCCGCTTATTTATTAAATTTTTTTCAAAAATGTGGTTTGTGGGAAAAAAAAATCAGAATATCACAATTATTTTGGATTTTTTCCCTGAAAACTCCAAAACATTTGAGGTATTGCACGAAATGCAGCACACATCAAAAAATTGTTGGGACTTCCCCATTGACTTATATGCAGCCTCGACAGGTTTGAGATGGGGTATAATAATTTCCAAAAAAAAAGTCCAATTTTATACTAAAAATTTTTTTTTTGGATTCTGAGTTTAGTAAATAACCCCCTTTTTTATAGGTGCTTTGCTTTTGCATCCAGTTGGATGATACATCACATAACCTTTTAACAATGTGAATTTTCTTGGAGAATGAATGACAACAGATTTCTTTGAAGCTCGCTGGTTTGACAAATCCATTTCAAGGGTGTTGCATAAAATGGTGCTAAATTGCACAAGCAAAAACCTTTCCTTGTGCACCCATGCCTCGTCTGTAGGTAGTGCCTGGTAAAGAGGAGGCAGAACTGCCAGGAGTTCCTTACCTTCCCGGAAGTCGTGTCGCATCCAAGAGGGCGGCTCCCTTCAGCTACTCGTGAGTAAACCGGCGCAATAATGTCACAAACAGGTACCAAATTCAAATAAAAGGATGCCCAGGACGCCGGATCAATGCCCAAGTATAGGTTCCATTTCTAGCGTTCCTGGGTGTTGTACTTTTTGCCATTTGATGGATTCTTGGAAGGGCTGTGCCCTTCAGCTACATTTGGGTAGCGGCGCTGGCGCAGGAATGCCGGCGTGATGACGTTACAAACCAGCGTCAAATTCAAAGAAAAGGATGCCCAAGACGCCGGTTCCATGCCCAAGTATAGGTTCTGTTTCTAGCGTTCCTGGGTGTTGTACTTTTTGCTATTTGACTGATTCTTGGAAGTATTTGACCCTGCCTGAACTTTGACCTTGTCTCCTTCTGCCTGCCTCCTGATCTCTGCCTGGATTTTGACAACGATTGTGTCTGATGCCTGAACTCTTGCCTGTACCTTGAACCTGGACTTTAACCCTAAATCTTCTTCCTTGGTCCTGACAACTCCTGCTGGGAGCCGATAGGCCCCCTTAAAAGTAGGGTTGCCACCTGGCCGGTGTTTTTGGTGGTTGATCCCAGTGTTATTAATAGGAAAAAAAAGATAAATATTTAGGAAGGCCAGAATTTTTTTCAAGAAAACGTAGCAACCCTACTTACAATACTCACAATTCCTAAGTAAACAAAGGTACCAGCACTCAAAAAATGCAATTTTATCACCGAGTGGCAGGGTGTATTAAAGTGCAGTTTCCTGGAGAAAGTGTATGAAAGACAGGAACAGGAATGAAAACACATTATTACAGCTTGAAAATTCTTGGTTATGGCTGTTGCAAACCCAAGGGCAGGTGCGGACTGGCAATCTGTGGGTTCTGGCAAATGCCAGAGGGGCTGCTATATGGTGCAATAGAAAGTCAATATTTAGTGGGTTGGTGGGGGCCTCTATGTGGGCTGATTGGGCCTCCATGAACCTGAAATGCCAGGGCCTAGTTTAATTCTCAGTCCAGAGCTGCCCCAGGGTATAACCTTGGACCATTTTAGGCTTCTTTGATTTGAATGCAAACCCAGTTAAGCCAATTATTTTTCATATATAAATAGGGTTGCCCCCATTTTTGGAAAAAAATACCGGCCTTCCTGTATATTTAGATTACAGAATACTGGCCAAGTGACAACCCTATATATATAAAGTAAGATATTTTATGTGTTGTAATACCTTAGAGTAAATGTACAATAACTAGGTATAATCAGGAGGTGAAGCAGGACAAATGGAAATAAAGGCAGTATAACTGCTATGGTGCTTTTATTGTCACGCCACACAACATGTTTCGGGCAGCAAGTGCCCTTTGTCAAGTGTCCTGCTTCACCTACTGATTGAAGAGTTCTCTGGTGCCTGGACAGAGCATCTGCAGGCTAAGTGGAGAGCAACCTGTTCCACTCTCTGTGAAACCTGTATTGTAGGTATAATCAGGGTCAGATTGGGAAAAAAAAACCGGTGAGCCCTGTCGACCAAGACCTGCTCCCAGTCCTGGGAGCTGTAGTGTTACCACAACCCTGGCACCAATCGCGGCTACAACAAGATAAGATGTGGGGGGGGGGGGATGCAGAGGGGGGTTGTAGCCAAGACGGGGGTTTAGAGGCAGGGGGGAATATTGTAGGGGGCCCAGAGGCGGGGCTGGTGTGGGACCCTGAGGCAGCAGCCCCAGAGGGCCCCAGACCCCCCAGCCTGACTATGGGTATAATTACTATGGACTAACTTTGACTTTACTAAGGCATCTATTCAAAGGTTACTCATCAATGGCGAGCTGATTAACAGGGACTACAAGATTGATGGAAAGTCCTGAACTGGGCGCTGAAATTAATACAGCACGCCCAAATTGGATGCCAGTGACTCCCCCTGACCCCCTGGTCCTTGCAAGAAAATTTGCCGCTGTACCGGTCCCCGGATCACAAAAGGTTGGGGACCCCTGCTTTACATGGTCTATGTTTATATGGACAGAAAACTCATGGGTTGTGATTTTAGTAAGGACTATTTGTTAGACTTGTGCTGCTTGATCATGGATTATTTTGTGGACGTGTCACATTGTTTAGTTAGGAGGTAAACTATTGTACTGATTTAAAGGGCAAGGAAAGTCTATAATAGAATAAGGCTAGAAATGCTGTATTTTGTATACTAAACATAAACATGAACTTACTGCACCACAAGCCTAATCAAACAAATTATTTATGCTTTCAAAGTTGGCCACAGGGGGCTGTCATCTTGTAACTTTGTTATACATTTTTGCAAGACTAGACTACATACACATGCTCAGTGTGGTCTGGGCTTCTTAGGGATCGTCATAAATGATCAAAAAACAAAGCTGCTTGAGATCTGCATGGCTGGTAAGTAAGGCAGAGAGAGCTGTTCAGAAGTATGATTGTTTCCCTGCCAGAAGTTAGGGACCATCTGACAATTCCTACCCACAGCACTAAATGAAGGGAGAATTTCACTGCATACAGTCAGGTTTCTTATAAAAACGGTACACATTTTTTAATTAACGTACTGTATATTGGAGATAGATTACTTTTTCATTAAAGAAAGTAAAAATGGGATTTTATTTCTTTGCTTTTCCTTGCCCTTTAACGCATGTGAATTTGCTGCAGATTATCACCTAAAGAAGGGGTACTCCACCAAAACAGATTTAGGAGTTTTCTAAAATTCTTTCATTCTTCCTGAGCCAAAACCAGGTCATGATTCTCCATTAATGATTATGCAAGTCTCTGTTACAGCACATCTGTGAACATGTATCTTAACCTAGGGAGAACTATGAAATGCATGTTAATAATACTCATATTTGTCATCAACCACTGAAAGGATAATTAAATGGGGCTGTGTAAATAGTGGATTGCCACGAGCAACCAATCAGCAATTCGATTTCAACAGTTCAACAGAAAACAAAAGCAAAGATCTGATAGGTTGCTATGCTTCACTCCACTTTTTACACAGCAAAGTGTAGTGTTAATTTGATGTTCAGATCTTTGACACAAGAAGAAAATGTGTTTGATGCTTCTGAGATGCTCAAATGAAAATCACAAACAGAATAAATTAAAAAGTATTTACAGAAAACGATTTCCAACTATAAAAGAAAATTATTTAGAAACATTATTTACAAGAATTTTAAAAAAATGATTTATACATTTAGCTATTCACAATTAATTATAGCTCAAAAGAAAGCTATTTACAGAGACAACTGAATTGCCCAACTAAACAACTGTAAATAAACAATCATCATTTATGCTCTAGCACAGTGATCCCCAACCAGTAGCTCGTGAGCAACATGTTGCTCTCCAACCCCTTGGATGTTGCTCCCAGTGGCCTCAAAGCAGGTGCTTATTTTTGAATTACTGGAGGCAAGTTTTGGTTGCATAAAAACCAGATGTCCTGCCAAACATTCTCTTGCCAGTCCATATAGGGGTTACCAAAAAGCCAATCAGAGCTCTTATTTGACATCCCCATGGACTTTTTCATGCTTGTGTTGCTCTCCAACTCTTTTTTAAATTTAAATGTGGCTCACGAGCAAAAAAGGTTGGAGACCCCTGCTCTAGCAGATAAGCATAGTGCTTGGAAATGTCCATATCATGCTGCCACTGTTTGAAGTATTACACTCTTTCCTTAGCAGTAATAGCATAACTACCATACAGCTAGGGTTGCCACCTGGCCATTATTTTTGATGGTTGAGCCCAATGTAATTAATAGGAAAAAAAGATAAATATGTAGGAAGGCCGGTATTTTTTTTATAGAAAAGGTGGCAACCCTACATACAGCATGGGGGTCTGGTGAATTGTAGACCCCCGCCCAACCAATGGCAGTTTTATTGCCTGGCACATGGGAGCATGCAGCACAGTCATTTTGGAACAAAGTGCTTTGGACTGATGAGACAAAAATTTAGTTATTTGATCATAACAAAAAGTGCTTTGCATGGCAGAAGAAGAACACTGCATTCCAAGCAAAACACCTGCTACCTTCTGTCAAATTGGATGGAGGTTCCATCATGCTGTGGGGCTGTGTGGCTAGTTCAAGGACTGGGGCTGAGGGTCAGATGAATTCAACCCAATATCAACAAATTCTTCAGAATCATTTTCAAGCATCAGTCACAATGTTGAAATTAAGCAGGAGTTGGATATTCCAACAAGACAATGACCCTAACCACGCTTCAAACTCTACAAAGGCATTAATGCAGAGGGAGAAGTACACTATTCTGGAATGGCTATCACAGTCCCCCGACTTGAATATCATTGAAAATCTATGGAATGATTTGAAGCAGGCTGTCCATGGTCGGCAGCAGGGCCGCCACTAGAAATCACGGGGCCCCGTACAACAAAATTTTCGGGGCCACCTGCTCACCCTAGCACCCAAGCCCCGCCCCTAATCCATGCCCACTCCACATCAAAGTTAAAAGACCACACAGACATTCGCGCTAAAAACGTAACCCCTACAAGGCTCCCTTATAAGTTAAAAAAAATTTGGCGCCAGGCCCCCCCATTAAAAAAAAGTTTTTTAAAAAATTGGTGGTCAGGGCCCCCGACAAGTTAAAAAGAAAATTGGGGCCCCATAAAAAAAAAAAAAATTTTAATTGGTGGTCAGGCCCCCCAACAAGTTAAAAAAAAATTTGTGGTCAGGCCGCCCGACAAGTAAAAAAAAAAAATTGGGGCCCCAAAAAAAATATTTTTTAAAAAAAATTGGTGGTCAGGCCAGAGGATTAAAAAATAAACAAAAAACCCACATTGGTGTCAGTAGAATTGAACTTGTGGCTTCAGGATTTCAGTTATAGCTGTTTTAGTGACTTTGGGTATTTTCGGCGCTTCAGGACTTCAGTGTCGGCTCCTTTCGTGACTTTGGGTATTTTCGGCGCTTCAGGACTTCAGTGTCGGCTCCTTTTGTGACTTCGGGTATTTTCGGCGCTTCAGGTCTTCGCAAACGTTCAGCACTTCCGCATTCTGCGCAGGACTTCAGCGAGAGGTGAGCGATTGCTGCTGCGCTCGTAAGGGGGGCCCGGCTCTTTGAATATTGCAGCGCTGCCGGGCCCCCCTTCGGGCCCGGGACACTTGTCCCCCCTGTCCCCCCCTGATGGCGGGCCTGCTAGTTACACTGGTTTTTGTTCTGCTAAATGGTAATTATCTGTATTAATTACGAAACAGCCTTATTTATGACATTTATATTCTATGTGTACTGTATTTTTTGAGTGGGTCCCTAAGTTCAGTAACTGAAGATCTGAGGCACAGATCTTTACTGCTACAGGGCTGGTGTTGCCTTGGGCTGGTATAGAAGCCTAAAACATAATGTATAACATTTCTATCATTTCTTTAGTTATGCTTTAGTTCTCCTTTAAGTAGTGTTGTCACCGGGTAGGTATGTTGCTGACTGGCTAATAGAAATGACACCTTATGCCCATGTTAATAGGAAAGATAAAAAAATATAGGCAAGCTGTTATTTTTTCCAGAAAATATGGCAAAACTAGCCCTAGGAGATCTTAAAACTCGACAGAGCTGCACTATGTGCCCTATGAAAAGAGCATGTTTGCAGTGTGACTCATGTCATAATAGTAAATGTCTAGCAGATCATAGCACCTATCCAGAAGGTAGCATTTGGTAGGTCATTGGTTGGTAGACAAATGTTAGTAGATACATTGCTACTATTGGGGATGAAGAGAGGTTCAGGGGTGTCCAGCCAAAACCTCTGTGGAAGAGGATTGCCCTGAGAAACATGATTGTTATATTTGGGGGACTGAAAGTGTATCTTGTATTGGGTGGATTTCAGGCTGATTAAAGGTGTCGTGCTTCATGTCATGTCTGTAAGGATTGTGGACCTGGCCATTTTTTAAATTTAAGTGGCCATTTTATTTACTTTGCATGGCACACTGCTCAGGGGGACCAATCAGAAGGTGGGTTATTAACTGTCCAAAAAACAATGTTTTCTTCAGCACACCACTTACTTTTTCAGGGTGCATCCACTCCCAAGCTGCCTCCAAGTCAGCCAAATTCCTTATCTTGAATAATAAGATATGAAGCACACCATCCTCAGGCTTTGCCTTTAAAACATTTTATTCCAGCGGAATTCACACACAAGCTTTCGGGGGAAAACCCCTTCCTTAGGTGCATTACACACACAGTGTGTAAAATGTTTTAAAGGCAAAGCCTGAGGATAGTGTGCTTCATATCCTATTATTCAAGATAAGGGTTATTAACTGTGCCACCAGTCATTCAGCCATAGTTTCAAGAATATCTTGAACATGTAACCCCCTTTTTGGCCACTTCTGTTCCCAAGGTTATACATCACATTTCACCACTTACAGGTCCTGAGTCCCCTTTGCAAGGTGAAAGGGTACTGGTCTCTGTCAGTGCCTCCACCTAATGGGGTCTTGGAATACACGAGTGGATCGTTCCATTAGGACAGCAAATCAATAACACACTTTATTATATAACAAATATATTATGCTAAATTAAAGGGGAAGTAAAACGTTACATACACAAAAAATGCATGAAAAGCATGACCCACTACCCTTGGCAACTGTAGCAGTCCAGTCCTGGTGATTCCCCACCAGGAAAAGTCCCACACTACTCAATTTTGGCAGCCCAAGTGTCTCCTTCCCTTGTCCCTAAAAGAGTATCAGTCCTAGGTAGCGCTACCTGCCCACATGCTCTCCCGCAGGAAAGTGTTGCTCCCACGTGGCAGGCCCACAAATAACCTGTTTATCCTAAACAGGAGATCGCTGGATCCTCATCCTTTCCTACCCTTCCCAAATCACCCAAAGGAGTCACACAGACCGTAGGCTCACAAAGAGAAGACAGGCATCCACAGCGATGAAGGTTCTTTATAGGTTCCAGACTCTCCCAGTAGGGTTGCCACCCGGCTGGTATTTTACCGGCCCAGCCGCTAAAACACCTGCCAAGGCCGGGTCCGGTATTACAAATTTACCGGCAATGTAGCTGCCGGTAAATTTGTAATACCCTTAAAAAGACATACACAAGGAAATTAAGGTTCTTATGATTGCTGCACAATAGTGCTAGCAGTCTGAGAACCTAAAGCTAACCAGTTCGGATAAGAAAAAAGTAAGACTTAACTTTTAATATACTTAATAAAAACAGTTATTAATGCGACACACGCCACCACAACGACTCACTGCTCCATCATACATCCGAAACAGTGCAGGACAATGTCCTTAAAATACATATAAATAAAACCTATCGGCAGCAGGTGTTTATTATAGTTATAATTGGGAGGGCATGTGGGATAAAGGGAGAAGGTAATCTGCCACAATAGCGATCAAGTATTATGAGCGCAACTCAGTTGCGAGTAACATCATCCGGCGCCCGTCACCCTCCCTTCCAAATCTGCGCCCCATAGACACCTGCCTGTACTACGTGGGGAGCGAGTGGGAGCTACTCCCCCATCGTCCACCTATGCCGCCTGCCCTACGCGTTTCACCGATCCCTCGGCTTCTTCAGGGGCATAAGTCGCCGGATGATGTTACTCGCAACTGAGTTGCGCTCATAATACTTGATCGCTATTGTAGCAGATTACCTTCTCCCTTTATCCCACATGCCCTCCCAATTATAACTATACCGGTAACTGTGGTGTTCATTGGAATGAAGGGTAGAGGGGAGAGAACGGATGTTGACCTTTAATATATGCAACTGAGTTGCTTTTGGATACTCATTCGTTACTCTGGCGTATATCTTGTGGTGCATGGGGTGCAAACTTGGAAGGGAGGGTAACGGGCGCCGGATGTTGTTACTTGCAACTGAGTTGCGTTCATAATACTTTATTGCTACTGTGGCAGATTACCTTCTCCCTTTACCCTACAAGCAACCGTACAATACGAGTGGTGCGATGCCAGCTATCTCCTCGCCGCTCATTAATAACAATACCGGTAACTGAGGTGTTTACTGTAATGAAGGGCAGAGGGGAGGGAACGGGCGCCGCTTATTAATAAATGCAACTGAGTTGCTTTTGGATTCTTATCCGCTACTGTGGTATATATGTTTCCTACCCATAAGCTGCCGTGTATAATAAGGGGCGGGTTGAGAGGCTACCTCTACACCAATAATTACGAGTATCACATTAACTGAGGGTGAGGTAGTATCTGCACACGGTGCACTATTTACTGAACAGCTTTTCAGCTCTGACTCCCAAAGCACCATCGTTCCACCTGCTGCCGATAGGTTTTATTTATATGTATTTTAAGGACATTGTCCTGCACTGTTTCGGATGTATGATGGAGCAGTGAGTCGTTGTGGTGGCGTTTGTCCCATTAATAACTGTTTTTATTAAGTATATTAAAAGTTAAGTCTTACTTTTTTCTTATCCGAACTGGTTAGCTTTAGGTGCTCAGACTGCTAACACTATTGTGCAGCAATCATAAGAACCTTAATTTCCTTGTGTATGTATATGAGTCTCCACTAACCTGCGGATATTTTGTAAATAAACTGGAATAGCGACTCCACTTTTTGTATCCACCCTTAAAAAGACCCATCGGCCAGCCCCCAATCCCCTGTAAACATACCTTTTTCCCTTTCTTGCAGGCTCCGCTTCGTGGTCACGCCCCCAAAACATCATCGCCCGGCGCATTTTTAATGTCACATGTCATCCTTTTTTGGTCCTGCCCCTTTCTGCAGTCACGCTCCGCCTCTTTTGGGCCCCGCACCCCACTGGCCAGTAAAATTTTTTACAAAAGGTGGCAACCCAATCTCCCAGTCAAGCACACCTGAAACATACTAGATCCTCTTCCTCTACCCTCCCAGGCAGACTCACCTGGGAGGCATCCAGCTCAATCCAGCTCCCAACACTATCTATAGGCAAGTTCTCCCGGCATCCATGCTGATGCTGAACTGCAGTTCTCACCATCTCCAAAGGTGAATACAGAAATCTGACAATTTAACTCTCCTGGTTGAGTTATCAAGGCACTGGAGGATCCTGCTCAGCTTTGGCAGGCCTATCACACACTCCACTTTAACCTACATTTTGCAGGTTGGTTTCACTATCTCCCAGTGAGACAGGTAATAAAAATTACTGAAATCGATGTGAGCACATGGCAATCCCCTTTTATACTTGTGCACAGTGACACCTTGTGGTTCCTTTTGGGATAAGCCATGCTACACCAATCCAAAGGCTCAGCCCCTTTGGAAAAGCCTGTGAAAACCCTTGTAGTGAATGTCCCAAACAAGGTTTCTACCTTAGGGATTTTGTTTGTGGACGTAGGGATTAACTCTACGTCCACAAACAGAAAATATTTCTTTGTTCTATATAGCAACAGGTTGGCTCCTTGTCAGGGATTGGGTAGGGGGCGCTGCAGAGAGAGAAGAAGGGGCGAGTCCTTTAGGCAAGAGCGGATTGTGCCTAGGGAACACGTAAAGGGATAGGCAGGAACAGGGAGATGAGGGCGTAGTCAGACTGGAACAGGTGCAGAACATGATGGAGAGGACGAAGATCAGGATTGGACTAACAGGATGAAGAGGGAGACGACTCAGGACAGGTACAGGATGGAGCAGGAGTGAAACAGGAACAGACTGAATGGGTGCGGGCATAGATCTTAGGGACAGGATAGCAGAAGAGGACTGGATATAGAAAGGCACCAGAGCAGAAGAGGACTGGATAGCAGGAGCAAAGAGCAGGAAAGGGCTGGAGCATAGAGCAGGAGAGGGCTGGAGCAGAGAGCAGGAGATGGCTGGAGCAGAGAGCAGGAGATGGCTGGAGCAGAGAGCAGGAGATGGCTGGAGCAGAGAGCAGGAGAGGGCTGGAGCAGAGAGCAGGAGAGGGCTGAAGCAGAGAGCAGGAGATGGCTGGAGCAGAGAGCAGAAGAGGGCTGGCGCAGAGAAGGTCAGAACAAGGTCAAGACAGGGAGAGGTACAAGGACAGGACAAGGCAAGGAAGGAAGAATAAGGCAAGACAAAAAGGACAAGTCAAGGAAGAATAACAAGAAAAGTGCAAGAGCTTGAGCAACCTAGTCAGGTGCACTGCCACAGTACTAAGAGGCCAATTAATGCTCGAGCAAGGAGTGCTCGGAGGGTTGGCCTTAAATAGGGCAGAGTCAGCCCTGATTGGCACTGCTGGGCTGCAGAGGCCATGAAACCTATAATGAGCTGCCCTGCAGGCTGCTCTCCTGGCCTAAATGACAGTTTTCATGCTAGACTAACTTAATTTCATATGAAATGAGCAGGGGCCTCATTTATGGGATGGTAGTGGATGTGGTTTATTTAGACTTTGCTAAAGCATTTGATACAGTGCCACACAGAAGTTCCTGATTAAATGAAGGAATGTGGGCCTGGAACATAATATTTGTACCAGGATAGAGAACTGGCTAAAAGATAGACTACAAAGAGTGGTGGAATTTAGAAATTTTCTAATTGGACCAGTGTTGTTAGTGGGGTACCACAGGGCTCTGTACTGGGTCCCTTGCTTTTCAACTTGTTTATTAATGACCCGGAGGTTGGCATTGAAAGTACTGTTTCTATTTTGCAGATTATACTAAATTGTGCAAAACTATAGGTTCCTTGCAGGATACTGCCACTTTGCAGAGTGATTTGAATTAGCTGGAAAAATGGGGAGCAAACTGGAAAATTAGGTTCATTTTTTATGAATGTAAGGTTATGTACTTTGCAAAAATAATATAAATGCAAGTGTGCTGGGAGTTTCCTTAAATGAGAAGGATCTTGGGGTTTTTAGAGATAACAAGTTGTCTAATTCTGGGCAGTGTCATGCTGTGGCCACTAAAGCAAATAAAGTTCTGTCTTGTATAAAAAAAAGGGCATTAACTGAATACATAATTTTGCCTCTTTATAGGTCTCTGGTAAGGCCTCACCTGGAGTATGAGGGATATAAATAAATTGGAGAGATTGCAGAGACGTGCAACTAAACTGGTTAGAGGGATGGAAGACTTAAATTATGAGGGTAGACTGACATGGTTGGGGTTGTTTTCTCTTGAAAAAAGGCGTTGCTAGGGGACATGATTAGACTTTACAAGTACATTAGAGGACATTATAGACAAATATCAGGGGACCTTTTTACCAATAAAGAGGATCGACACACCAGAGGCCACCCCTTCAGACTAGAAGAAAAGGACTTTCATTTGAAGCAGCGTAGGTGGCAGGGCCGGAACTAGGGGTAGTCCTGCCTAGGACTCAACAAAAGGGGGCGCTGGGCAGGTACCTGTCTTCTGCCTACCCCTCCCCTCCGACGCTTCCCCTCCGTAGCTCTGTGCATGCGTGCACACACTGCCATTGGTAGGGTTGCCACCTTTTCCTGTGGCTGAACCTGGACAGGGGGGCGGGCCCATGACGTCTGTGGGCGGGCCAGTGACGTCAGTGGGGGGCCCGTGATGTCATGGGGCGTAGCTATGACAACGTGATCGCTGATTGGCCGATCGCTGCGTCAATCAAGCTAATCCCGCCCGGTTTTCCTTATTTGGAAAACCGGGCAGGAAGTATTGACCCGAGCAGCCCTTCAAAATACCGGACAGGTGGCAACCCTAGCCATTGGGGAGGGGAGTGTCCGCACACGAACACGGAGGGGAGCGTGGTAGCTAGGGTTGCCACCTTTTCTTGAAAAAAATACTGGCCTTCTTATATATTTATCTTTTTTTCCTATTAATAACATTGGGATCAACCACTAAAAATACCGGCCAGGCAGGTAAAATATCGGCCAGGCAGGTAAAATACCGGCCAGGTAGCAACCCTAGTGGTGGCCGATTGGGTTCCCTAGGGTGCCTCCTTTTCTGGAAAAAAATACCAGCCTACCTGTATATTTATCTCTTTTCCCTTAGAAACTACACTCTCAATTGGGACTAAAACCACCATGAGCCCTACACCCAATATAGTAAAATATTATTGTGAAAAAAAAGCTAAAGAAAAATCAGCTAAACTTATACCAAAATAAGTCAAAAGCAATATTTATTCACCACCATGCCATGAATAACAAATAAAATCAATTTAAAATCAAGCAGCGCTGCATATGAACGAGGGATCTCTTCTCTATAATTACTTGGCCCCCACAGCAGATTAAGTAAATCAGATGTAGGGGATGTATGGGCAAAAATTGGTTATTAAAGATAGTTCTCATATCTGAGCAGTCCAAATATACTGTATTATATATTTCCTTTGTAATCCATACATAAGGTATAGTTCCCAAAAGCCAAATTTGTTTGTGAAGTGCAATTTCCCAAAGTTTATATGTCCGGGCTTGTGTAGATTTTAAAGATAAAGCATCACACTTGAAACATCTATGTCCCAAAGGTTTGAGAAAGATAGAGGAATCCCAAGATAGAGTAAATGCTAAGCGTTCCCAAATTTTGTATATCCACACAGGAAAGCAATTAGGGCAATGGACACGGAGGTTAGTAAAGTTAGCGAAGTTGCGATCCCAGTGCTATGCACTTCAATACAGTTTTTGGGAACTGAGCATGTATTTATACAGAGGGAAGCTCATTGATGCAAAATTATAAAGCCCAAGTTTGGAATAAGATTTTAAAATATTACCAGCCAAAGCCTGTGATTGTGGAATACACTGCTGGGGGGTGTTGTGATTAGGGTTGCCACCTGGCCGGTATTTTACCGGCCTGGCCAGTATTTTTGATGGTTGATCCCAATGTTATTAATAGAAAAAAGGATAAATATATAGGAAGGCCGGTATTTTTTTCAGGAAAAGGTGGCAACCCTAGTTGTGATGGCTGATTCTGTTGATGCTTTTAAAAGGGGCTTGGATGATTTTTTGGACAGACATAATATCAAAGACTATTGTGATACTAAACTCTATAGTTAGTATAGATACAGTACGACCATATATACTTTATGTGAAAGTATGGAGGGGTGTGGGACTGCGGATGCTGGGTTTTCATTTGGAGGGGTTGAACTTGATGGACTTTGTATTTTTTCAACCAATTTAACTATGTAATTATGTACGTTTTATATTAATGCATAGGCAAAAAGTACGTATATCCAAAGCAGGGCGCAGGAAATTCGTCAGTACAAAATCAACGTCCCTCTCGCCAAACCTACACTAGTTTCACTTTCACTATACGCAGACTCCATTTTGCTTTGAGAGAGGCGGAAGTGCCAGGCGAAACCCTATTGTGCCTAACTATAAAGGGATTTTTTTTTCCATCTCGGAACAATCGTTCGTTCCTGTATCGTGAATAGTTGTGTCGTTAGCCGCCCGACCGAGGCTTGTCCGTACCATGACTGAGCCAGTAGTGTACAGACCCACTACAGAGCCGAGCAGCGATGCGAAGAAAGCTCTCTGTTCTACACAGACGCTTGGAACAGTTCGATTTCTTCTGAAAGTCGCGCAACTGGTAAGCGCTACTCTGACGGACCCCAGTTCCAGACTTGTTTTTGCGCTTTCAGGGCGTTACTTGTTCGTCCTGAAGTAAATAGGCCCAATCCAATTGCCAGGCTTTGTGTTGTGTAGCCAACTTCGGCGCTGCAGTGGTTGCCAATGCCACTAGGACTAGGCGGGGATTCTGCCATTATGTGGTGCGTTACATGATCTGTAGTCCTCACACCAGGTGTGGGCTGCCAAATTCTTGTACACATGCTGCGAGTACCCTACTACATACTTAAAGCATAGAGAGGAGAAGGCGTCCTGGGTGGTTTGGTGATACACACACAAGTAAAAAAGCATGTATATTGTATAAGGGCAGAGACACATGGAGATTCAGGGAGATTTAGTTGCTCTGCTACAAATCACCTCTTCTTCTGGCGACTAATCTCCCCGGAGTGCCTTCCCGCCGGAAGTCACGAGGAAAACTTCGGAAAACAAAGTGCTCCGAGTGCCATCCTGCTGGCGATTTAGATTCTATCCAACGGGAAGGCAGTTCGGGGAGATTAGTTGCCCGAAGAAGAGGTGATTTGTCGCTGGGCAACTAATCTCCCTAACTCTTCACGCGTGTCTCTGCCCTAACACATTGGTCAATGTTAACAGTTTTCAGAATTGTACCTTCTAGTTGTTGTTGCTGAATTGCTGTTCCAAGCATAATTTTTCCTTTTTGTTAGAAGTGGTGGGAGACTTCAGCTTTGACTGATTTAAGTCATTTACTTGGCCTGTTAAAAGGCTTATTGCTTATTGTACAATGGAACAGTGGAACTGAACAGTAGAGGTGGCCATACACATAGATTAGCTTGTCTGGTATTTCGACAGAAGAGCTGCTCTCTCCCCAATGTGCCCACATTGAGGTGGCCGATACCGGGCTGATCCAATCATGGACCCTAGGGATCATAATGTATGTCATACAGGTGGTTGGATCACGGGACTGCATCAGCGAACAGATGCAGTCTGCAATGCAACTGGATTTTTGACCCTGCTCCATCGAAATCTGGCCAACTTTCTGCCAGATATCGACCGGGGAAGCTCACATGGGCCAATAAGTGGCTAACCTGGCCTGTCGGCAGCTTTTATCGGCGTATGTACAGCCAGCTTTACACCAAAAAATGAAAGTATATTAAAGTAATTATAATATAGCGTACTGTCTTGCTGCACTGGTAAAACTGGTGTTTTGCTTCAAAATGGCTACTATCGTTTATATCAGGAGTGCCCATACTTTACTAATGCAAGGTCTACTTCTAGTGATGTTTTCCCATTATGATCTACATCCATAATATCACTGTTAGCATTCTGTTCCGTGGGAAATATGTCTTAAATATTGCTGTTTTTACAAGTTTTTCACATAATAAATATGTGAATGATGGACATTCTGTTTTTTGACAGTGACTTGAGATCTACTGATCACCAGCTAAAGATCTACTAGTAGATCCCCATATAGATTTTGGGCACCCCTGTTTTATATAAACAAGCTGATTTGTAGCCATGGGTGCAGCCAAAGTTACAGGATACACAGCAGATAACACATAAACTCTGCAGTATACAATGAGATTCTTCAGAACTTATCTGTTATCTACTGTGTATCCTGTGCTGGAATGGCTGCCCTCATGGTTAAACAGCAGCTTCTTTATGTAACTACAGTAGTGTTTCTGAAGAAAACACACCATTTGTATCAGCACAGGCCAACACTACATTCACTACATTATGTTGTCATTCTTTTAAAACACTTTCATTTTTTGGTGTTACAGTTCCTTTAAGCCTAGTCATTATCGAGTTTGTAGGAAAAACTAAAATGAAATGTATGGTGTTGGCAGTGTTTACACATCTAGACTTATTGCAAATCAGATTTTGCTGGGGGTTTGTAATGATTATAATGTTCAGTGAACATTATAAGGACGTGACCATGAACACTGAGCATTTGTATGTATGTGTGTCATTGAGCAGTATGTCTGACAATTTACTGGAAAGTGAAACTAGTACTAGTATGCATTTGCTGTTTTTGTTTTTTCAAAAAATCCACTAGGGATGTTACAACCAAACTTTCCACACTTATTAGGAACCAACATTTTCTCTCCTAATATTTTATTTTTATTAGATTGATCAGTTGGTAAATGTTATTCTTGCAAAAATATAAGCAATGCAGTGGTTTCCTTTTGAGGCTGCTCTTTCCCATTCCTCATGTGATGCAGCTGTAAAAGAAAATTCCAGTTCCTGCACCACTAATGGCAATGACACACAGCGCTGTTTATCAGAAAACACCAGAAAATTTTCTGCCATAGACAAGAGAATGGCCTCTGCTATAACATTCAAATCTAGTGATGAGGGTGTTGGGTTTTTCCTGGATTTCTAACAGAACAGTACTTCCAGCTGAGTCAGTCATTAACTTGAAGGGGGGGGGGGCACATGGGACATAACTGTTTAGTGAGTTTGCAATTGATCCTCAGCATTCAGCTCTGATTCAAATGTGGAAAGCAAGTAGGAAGTAGTGTTCTGTCATGTTAGACACCCAGTCACTCCATCCTTTACATTTTTGGCTAACTAACTATATTAGAAACATTATTTATTTTGCACTATATTAGAAACATTATTTATTTTGCACAGCCTATCTATTTACCCAGTTTTTATTTTTACACTGAACAATTCCTTTAATGTTGTGAGGATGCACATGTGGAACATGTAAATACAGTTTTAGAGGCCACCTGGAGTGCGTGTGATGTTGGATCAGTCAATATCTCTATAACAAACAAGGGAAAGTTGTGCTCAGCACAAAATTTTAAAGTCATTTAGTGGGGTTGCAATGAGGCTGTGACCAAAAAATTCATATAGACAAATACAAAATATCCTCTGCACTTAATCCATTATCGATATATTTAAGACACTGAGACATTCTGTGCCTTAAGCTACTAAAAATGCCATACCCTTTAAACAAAAAAGGGATTGTTTGTCCATATATTGCAATATATATATATATATATATATATATATATATATATATATATATATATAAAAGCAGGCCAACTACGTCACAGTCATCCCTCGTATGGCCAATCCTACACTCAACTTGTATCGTAGTCAGTTGGTCTCCCAATCCTACAAGACGTAGAGGCAGATTTACTATTGGTCGTATTCGAGGGTTAAAAAACCCTCACATTCGACCATGTGAATTGCTGGGGAATAAATATTAATAAATAATAAATCCTTTTTTTACCGCAATTCGATTGGTCAAACGATCGAATAGCAAATATATTCGATTGATCGATAAAATTGTTAGAATCGATCGATTTGAACAATTTCAACCATTCGATCGAATATTTTTATGCGATCAAAAATAACTAAACCCAATTTGGTAGCTTTGATCTGGCAAACTAGGCAGTCAAATAAAAATGTAAAGGGGAAGTACTTCATCTGTCGAATATTCGAATAGATTTTTATTCGAATCATTCGATTCGATCGAATTTTCAAAATTCACTGGCCGAAGTTGCCTTCAAAAACAGTAGAAAATTAGAATTCGAATCATTTTGAAAATTCGATCGAACTTCAAATCCTTCATGTGAATTTAGTAAATCTGCCCTGTAATGTGTAAGCTGAGGCACTTGTTATGTGCAAGCATGTGCCTTATCATGGCTGCTACACTTACAGCACTCTCTTTATGTGGCTCATTGGTAGAAAAGGTTTGGGAACGACCTTAGCATAATTATAGATTAAAGGGCGCCTATCAATGCAAAATTGGTCCCTCTCACTGGAGGTGTGGGCTAATAGAGTCAGCACTCTTGTTGGGGGAAACAGTACTATTTTTCTGATAAATTGCCCCCTGCCAGCACTATGCCGCGCACACTGGGAGGGCAATGTTTTCTCACACGCTTGTGCTTAAAGGACCAGTAACACCAAAAAATATATGTGTTTTAAAGTAATCAAAATATCATGTAGTATTGCCCTGCACTGCTAAAACTGATGTGGTTGCTTCAGAAACACTACTATAGTTCAAGCTGCTGTGTAGCGGTGGCAGAAGGATAAATGGTGCAGGTTAAATAGTGGATAACCTACAACACTATTATGTTCTACAGAGCTTATCTGCTGTATGCTGTTTAACCTGAGCCTTTTCTCCTTTGAATGGCTGCCCCCATTGCTACACAGCAGCTTATTTATATAAACAATAGTAGTGTTTCTGAAGCAAGCACAGCAGTTTTACCAGTGCAGGGGAACACTTTAATTTTTTGATGTTAGTGAGAGGGCCTCCTGGATATTATGGGTGATTTCTGGGACACTGTTTAATTTGCATGCATGCATCATTTAAAAAAATTATATTGTTTCCCCAATCAGACTGTGAGGTTGTAATTTGTCCTTTATTGGTGCCCTTTAAATGGAATTTTGACTTTTAAATTAAATGCAGGGAGGAGGGAGACCGTAATTCAAGTCAAACAACACAATGTTTGCAATCTGCCAATTCTGTAATGATAAATCGCTTCACTATGCACTCCTATTTTCCAAAAATGGCTAACATTTAACGAATTATGTCAAGGGTATCTTAAGGGCAACTGTATATTGATTGTACAAAATCTTCACACGGACCCGCACTCCAATTTGCAATGCCTTATATATACTCCCAATTTGTGATAAATCAAAATGCATCCAATGTTTCGACCCACTTTAAGGCCTTTCTCACGGATAAATGAGTACAGTGGCTTTGTCTATTTATACTTAATGTTTCCCCATATCAAAAGTTGGTGCCCAAATGAAATGGGGAAACATTGGGTATAAATACACAAAGACACTGTATTCATTTATCTGTGAGAAAGGACCTAAAGTGCGTCTAAACATTGGATGTTACGGCTACATATAATAAAAGAGGGTCCATGTGAATTTACTATATGACTTTTTGACCCTGCACCCACAGCTGTTTAACTGGTCCGGATTTGAGTGCAGCTGCTGGGTATGGGATACCATAAAAGTAAGAGGAGATATTCCTCGGTAAGCATTACATTAGACAAAATATTGCAAATATTTTACTCCCTTTATGTGAGTACAGGTAAATTAGGTTATCTATGGTACAGAAGGCATTTTGAACACTGCTATCTTTTTTTTTTGGGGGGGGGGGCTGTGGTTGATGAAAGGAGGAAATCAGCAGTCAATGCTCTTTTCCATGCAGGAATGTACCACTCATCTGTATGAGAGATACTGTATACACTGATGTTTTCTCACTGGGATTAATGAGAGGCACTTAATTCTGTGAATGACAAGTGACTGCAAGTGGAGAAGGGTGTTTTCTGTGCTGTGGTTCTCCGTGGGTTTTCTTAGTTGATGTTATTTTGCCTCCAGTTATTATCGTAACTGTTGTTAATGATGTCACTGCAAATGTCCCAATTTAACATTTATGAAGAAGCAGCATAAATGGTATGTACGGGGATTTTGATAGCATGGTGTAAGTGACCGTAAACTTTTTTACTAATATTAATGCTGTTTGACTCTGTTATATGGAAAAATATGCTTGTATAGAATGGGAGTGGGTATTTATCGATTGCTTTACACTGCTGACAAAAGGTTTTTTGCTGCCAGGAGGGGAAGAAAATAGCTTCCTTCTAAGGTTCTTCTTCCTAGATATATATGGATTATGTGGCTACTAAAGACAGGCCATGAGAACAGTGCTGTGGTTTTCCCAGGAAGGAATTGGGGGAAGTGAAATAAGGGTGCAACGGTACCTAATATCAAATATTACAGATTGGCCCAGGGAGATCTATGTTATCCTAGTCCTTTTGTGTTCCTCCCACACTCCCAAGAACTTTAGGAAGGTAAATTGGCTCCTGATACAATTTAATAAAGCATTTGTAAATTTGATTGTGACTGAAGATTGTATGTTGGAAGATTGAATATGTGATAATAAGCTCTGTAAAGTGCTGCAAAATAAGTGCTATATAAATTAAAGGTTAATAACTATACATGCAGTATTACAGTTTGCTCTGCAGTCCTCTCTGTACTCTGTACTACCCACACAATTGCATGCTTTTTGTCTCTAATCAACCCCCTGGTTTTCTGCTGTTCCGTGTTTCCTTGTCCTTCTTTGGGTGTCACACATTTAGTCCTTCTTCCTCATCCTGGCACTTTTAAGTCAAGTAAGAATTTTTTTCAGTTTCTAGTTCACAACAACAACAGAACAGAGGATTTCCTTTTGAATTTATATCTCTGTACATTTACATGAACTGACCAGCAGATGACACTGTTTTTACAAATTTCAGTATACCGGCAGATAAAAACTTACAAAGCTTTGAAACTGAAAAACAAATTGCAAAAGTGCTTAAAATTGCATCCTGAGCAATATTATATCCTTTTTTTTAATGTCTACTTATCCTTTAAAGCTATCACAGTTTCAAAATGCAGTACTCTTCAAATTCTGTTACCTTAAAGTGATACTGACACTAAAAAGCTACATTTTAATATATGGATGTACATTAAAATTTACCTATAGGTCATGTATTTTTTCTTACTGAGAGGCTTATTTTTGTAAGTTACTGTTTGTTGAAGTTTATAAACCTGTTTTTTTGCCAGCTTGACTGTCCCATCTCAGCCTGTCGGTTAAAGGAGAATTCAACCTGTAATAGAAAGCCTCTTCCTCCCCTGGGTAGACCCCCACCCCAGGCAAATAACCCTAATTTTTTAGTTACCCCTCTGTGCAGCTTCAGAGTTCATGGGAGCCATCTTTTTTCTGCAGTCTCTTTCGGAATCAGACAATGTTTTCGGCACATGCTCAGGTGGCGTAAATTTCTGGTCCCGAGCAACTGCGTGTGCCCTCAAAATCACAAAGATTTTTGGAAATTTTGGGGTCTACCCATGGTTAGAAGGGAGGGTTTTTTTCTATTACAGGTTTAATTCCCCATTAAGAGTTTCTAATACTAACTGACTCCTGCTGCACAAATATGGCAGCCGCCTCATCCAGGAACGTGGGGCATCAAAGAGGTAATGTAAAAGCATTGTGCAAATACTTTATGATAGAGTTATAAGAGGCTTTCAAAGGCAATATTATGACATGTAAAAAAAATAGTTTAATTTCTGGTGTCAGTGGCAAAGTTTCATTATATTTTAGAAGCAGTGTTTGAAGAGCATTACAGTTTGTGCAAGTGAAGGGCCTGCTTGTATCTGATTTACTGAAACAAAACTAACCGAGTGACGAGTGTGTAAGAACAAAAACCAGGAATAGTGTTTGAACAGCCGAATCGGGCAGGCTTAATGTCCCATAACTGGATGGTGCAAGAAGAAGAAGAAAAGTGGTATGAGTTGTGTTATATTAGAAGTGGCAGGTTGTAGGGGGGATACAATTTGAAGGGACCTAGTAGGGAACATTGGTTGGAAAGTTGAGGGAGGATGCCTTAGAAGAATGGTTACTGCAAGAGCAAAAGGTGGAACATAAACCGCGCAAGGAGGCGGAATAACAGAAAATCATGGAAAATGGGCAGGAAGGTGCAGTGGATATATGCAGGCTGGAGATATATGCACATAACTCATAAAGGGAGGGAGCAAGGTGCACACTGAAATTTCCAATGGATGTCATAAAACGGATATATTCCTCATTGGACATTGCACCTTCCTGGGCTTTCCCCTACTTCTTATTGTCATGGTGTAAAATGAAATGGCTAGTGAAGAAAATCCAACCGGTCTTGTTTATTAGATGAGTTTCACTTTGTATCACTTTTGTGATTGTTTCACTTTTATCATTGTATCTGCTGCATCCATCAATAGTCTGTCTCTTGAAAACTTTGCAGGATGCAGGATATCGCTTTCATTCTATTACTGTTTAACAGCAAGAAAGATATTGCTTCAAACTAGATCTAAACTGAACTTGAAAATTGTGAACAGTAAAGTATGCAGTCATGGTAGTAAAGAGTCAGTATTTTAAATACTGAACTTGTTAGCACAGTAACTGAATGAGGCACAGCTTGTAAACAGCACCTGCTTGTATGCTTACACTATGGATTCCAAAAGAAAGACTGAAACAAGATTTATATAGTGTAAATAAATGGACTAACATGGAAAAATAAGATTTGGAATGATTTCTTAGGGCCCCCCTTTTAATTGTTATTTAATGTTAAAATGTTTCCTAAGATATGGTATCATATCTTAAAATATTCCTTTTAGCAATCATACGATGCAAGTTTTAGTTTAAAAAGAGGATTATAGAAATACAGAATAATACCTTTTTTAGTGCAAGCAATCTTCAAGGAAACTGTGGGAGAGTTTCCTAACTAACATGGGGTTTCAGGCTTTAAAAGCTTGCACATTTTTTAATTTTCCAAGAAAGCAGAAAGAAGACTTTGGCAGCTTTTTGGTTCTTGTTCATTGCAAAAACCCTTAAAACTACAGAAATAGCAGAGTTTCTTCGATCCCAAAATCCAGACTGAGTTAGGAACCTCATACCGGGTTTCCTTAAAGATCGCTCAAGGCGAAAAGCTTCAGTGACCTTAAATCAATCCTTAAGGGGCACATTTACTAAGCTTGGGTGAAGGATTCGAATGCAAAAACTACGATTTTTCCTTTGGCTACTTCAACCATCGAATTTGCTAAATTCGATCGAATCGAATGATTCGAACAAATCAAATAAAAAAATGTTCGACCATTCGGTGGTTGAAGTACTTGCCCTTTAAAAATTCCTTCAATTGCCTACTTCGCCAGATTAAACCTACCGAGTTGCTATAGTTTGCCTTTGGGAAGCTCCCATAGGCTTTTATTAAGTTTTTTTGATCAAATAAAAATCATTTGATCGAATGCTTAGAATCGTACAATTCGTACAATTTTTTTCAGGAAATCGGGTGATTTCTAAAAAGTGAGACTTACACATTTTTGGAAAAAAATGCAGTGAAGCATTTCAGTATTTAATAGCAGTTGCAAGCAATGAATGGGTGAAAAAGCAAATGATGCGGTTAAAAGTGCCATACAAAAGGAACTGTACCAATGATTTTTAATATCCTTTATTTTGCAGCTGTTCTCATTCATTGGCTTTGTATGTGAAGAGATCATCGACCAATGTGAAAATTGTAGTGGTCTCTACTTCTTTGAGTTTGTGAGCTGTAGTGCCTTTTTACTGGCTTTACTCCTGCTTGCCGTGTACTGCACGCCATTAAGAGAAAAAGTGAATAAGGAAAGTTTGATAACTACTGTAAGTACAAATTGTTTATATATTCCTTTTAGAATTATTTGAATTTGGAAAAAAAAAAGATATCCTTGCAAAACAGCTACCTCTATTGGAAACAATGAGAATTGTATCCCCAAATATCCAACCTTACCCCAAAACCTATTAGGGCCACTTTAAGGGGTTTTTAATTTAGGGTCTTGGTTTTTAATTTAGGGTCTTGCGCAGCATTCTATGTCCCATCTTCTCTTGCATTGAGTCATCTAGCCCCTTGTGCCTACTCCATAGTTAAGATCTGAGCAGTGGGTTGGCAACTGCTATGGGTTCTGTACCAGTGGATGCCTGTCATTCATGTAGCACCAATAATAATGATAGTATGTATAGTATACAGTGGTGTGAAAAACTATTTGCCCCCTTCCTGATATCTTATTCTTTTGCATGTTT
>CM044441.1:48835507-48846392 GCA_024363595.1 Xenopus borealis | reverse complement strand
CTGAATTTTTAAACATTTGAACCGGACATCTTCAGAGTCAAAACTTTTTGGGATGTGTCAAAAACATATACACCATCTTCTTTCTAAGTCAATCTTCAGAAGGAGGCCAGTGTTCCCAAAACAACTGCGCATGTGCCGAAATTCACGAAAATTTATTGAAATTTTCATGACTTTCTGCGCATGTGCAGTTTTTTGTAACAGGTTGAATTCTCCTTTAAGGTGGCCATACATGATCAGGTTTAACCTGATGAGTCCTTTAGACCAAGTTGGCATCTTATCTGTAATGGCTGTCCAACGGGGCTACCCACAACACCAATGAAACACTCTTTTATACATGTATTTGCAATCAGTGTTTTGAGCCCTTCATCAGGATTTGTTTTTGAAGCTCTGAGCTTCAATTAAAAGTTGCTTTCCTGTTTTCAGGGAAAATAAATAAAATAGTTAATACTAGCTACCAGCTGATGTACCCAGTGTTGCCAGGGAAAATAGTCATATCTGTAAAATAAATGAGAGGGAAAAAAGCACTCTGCATTGGAAAATACTTGTGTTGCTAAGAAGCTCTTCAGTGAATGAATGCCACAAAAAGTTTGTTAGGTAGATAGATAGATAGATGGGCCTGTATAGATGGGGTAGATAGATGGGCCTGTACCCAGCATTGGTTGGTGCTCCAATCAGGTTTGCAGGCAGATAGCATAACCAGGATGAATACTCTTGAAAGCCCTTGAATATATAGTCTATCCTCTGCACTGCCAAATAGTACTCAAACATTCTGAAGGAGTGTAATCTGAATAGGCAGATGAGATGCACAAGGATTTTGGTGTAAACGGAAGTCAGATTGAAGCTTGGCACCTTTGAACATATTTTGTCATGTGCCGGTGTGTGATTTTATTGTAAAAGGATGGCAGATTGTAGCTCAGTATTTTCTAAACTCCAGGTTTAGAAAATGCCCAAATGAATGTTTTGTAATTAAATTAAATAAATAAAATAAGAAAGTGCTCCTGGATATGCAGGGCTTTTGCACATGGATCTAATGTTAATTTGACCAAAATTAACCTAATCGGGGTTGGTAGACAAGCTTTGTTGTGTTTCGTTACACATATGTTGCATTGCTGTGTTGTAATTTGGGCAGAGATGTCAGAGGTTGGGCAGGTAGGTACAAGCAGGAAAAACGCTTGTGTGGTTCAAGTGCAGGTCTGTTCAAAGACACTGATCGAATATAATAGACATTGCCGAGCAAGAGAAAGACACTATTTGGCCTTGCGTCCTGGAGTTCGGGGAAAAGGAGGAGATGCGGCAACTTCATACACAGCATAGAAGTTGTTTGGGTGTGTGTATCACTTAGTTAGCATAGCATCATTTACTAGGAATGCAGCAAAAAAAAAAAAAAAAACGTTTGCAAAGACCATTGCGAATATTCGCAAGCAAGATTTTCATTGTTTGTCTCCTTTTTGACCAATTTAGACCTCACAACTCCTTGCAAAGTTTTGCTCGAGAGCAGGTGTTAACGCTAATGAGCGATGTGATATTTGCAAAAATGTGATTTTTAAACAATACATTCCATTTTAATTGCATTCCCACTTTATTTGTATTGTTATTAAGTGCATATTATTTCTGCCATGTACTAAAATGTTATTTTCTTTCAGGCATTTGGATTTTTGGCCAGCATTGTCTTTATTGCAGAAGTGGTCATCCTGTTTAATAGAGGAGAAAGCCCGTTTAAAAAGAAAGCAAATGTAAATGGCCAAAACAAAACTCCTGAGGTGCAACCACTAAACGTACCAGTTCAGGCACAAGATCAAGGAGGGGAGCAAGTTTAAGCTATTTGCTTAGTTTATGCTTCAGTAAACTCCTCTTTTGTTCACTTACAAGAATTGATTTTAGGAGATTGTAAACATCCAAATGAAGGGTCCATGCAAAAAGTTTAGCACTTCAAGCTAAATACATTCGACACAATAAGTTTCTCACAGATTAAAAAAAAAAGAGCATACTGCTAACTTCCTAACGAAGAACCTATTCTTTTCTTCCTTAGGAAGCCAATGGTGCATGTAATATGGTTTCCACCAGAATGTTACAGGCTTTGTCATATATTAGTTATAATTATACTTTTATTTGCAAGCAGCTGATCTCATTGTTACCTAGTGACTTAGTGAAAAAGTAAGCAATTCAGTTAGCAGTGTTGTAGTTTGGCATACAGTTGGCACACATGACTAATCAATGCCTTTCAGCCATCAAATTTGTCAATTTTAAGGTGGCTTTTAAATGGTGTATAGCATGCATCTGTATATTTTAATTACTAAAGTAGACTTTTTCATTCAGATATCAAGGCTTAAAAATATCAGTTTCTCTGTACAGAAATGAATCAAAGATTTAAAAATTTGAACAGGAATTTTAAAACCTAAATAGACATGGGAGTTGACACTGACATTATCTTTGCTAGGCCGTTCTATTCAGTTAATTTAAAGTTGCAATCTACTATAGTATTCGTTGCTCTATATTTCTATAACTGTACTCACCCAAACAAAATCATTTCAAAATTGGTTCTCTGAGCACTTTACAATGAGCAATTTTTTTTTCAAAACTTTCAACATTGGAAATCTTGCACTCGCAATGCGCAAAAGAACTGAACAGAGAAGAATTAGGAGAGTCTTCATTAGTAACTTTCTTTTGGATGGCCGGAACAGCAGGAGGTGCTCATGTTGCAAATGTATGATATTAGCAGTGTAGAATGGTATGAAGTCGGACTTTATGGTGAGCTTTACTCTTGTATTTTAATTGATAAACCGTTTCCTAAGTTTAATGAAGATAAATTGGGAGAGGGCTTAAATAGAAATATTGAATAATACAATTTAGCCAAAAAAATTACCCACTGGATTTTTTTTTTCAAATAGTTAAAGAGAATTAATTAAATTAAGAAACCCTTAAAGGAATCTTTTTTATCTGTATATTTTACAATTAGTCTGGGACTTTTTTCTTCTTCTATAGTTTGTCATTCTGCCAAATGCATTTATACTTAGAAATGTCTTTATAGCTGCTGAAATTTTCTGCAGAACTTTTTTGCACAAGTGTATTGTAATAGACTGCATCATAAAGTTCAGACTGTGTCCTCTGATTATAGCACAGCCCTTCAATTCAAATTTCCTGATTTCCAGTGTGTGTTATCACTTGTAATGCTAAAAATGCATTATTATATTTAATCATTTTAATGGACCAGTGTATAAGTAGCAATGTAAATTATATTTAGGTTACTATAAGGCTTCGTTAAATAACACATTATTCTGACATTCTCGATTATCAAAGGGCCACCACACCCCTACAATTTCTCTTCTGAATTGTGATTAATACAGGTGATACCCATGTTGGAATATTTTATGGTGTCCATACAGAGTAAGAAAGAATGAGCCCCCAAATGATTTGACACCTCTAAACTGCAGAGTCAGAGTTGATTTGTTTTTTTTTAGCTTCTTTTAAGGCTGGGGACAGACAGGGAGATTCGGGAGATTCTGTCGCCTGGCGTTTTTAGCAGGCGACAATCTCCCCGAATTACCTTCTCCCTGTCTGCCGCTAGTATACTGACAAAGCGCCAGCACCTGTGCAGACGCGGCGCGGCGATTTCCGGAATCGCCCGAAGTTTCCTCACGAAGTATCTTCGGGCGATTCCGGAAATCGTCAGTATACTAGCGGCAGACAGGGAGAAAGAAATTCGGGGAGATTGTCGCCTGCTAAAAACGCCAGGCGACAGAATCTCCCTGAATCTCCCTGTCTGTCCCTACCCTAAAGGTAGTTATAGGACAATAGGAAGGTGAAGCAGCTCAAAGCTGAAACTGTAAGCTAAGTGAGGAACTTTAAAGAAGCTTGTGGGGAACAACAGTAAAATGAATACACATTCATGTATTATTTCCATTAGACGAATCCAAAGGGAAGATTAAAAAAAGTGTGTGTATATGTATATATATATATATATATATATATGCGCAAAAAAAATATTCTTGGCCTGCAGAAACTGAAGCTCCAAAGCAATGTCAGTAGAGTTTAACTGAAAACCTTTACATATATAAATAGAGTAGACTTTTGTTTTATTTATACTGTAAACATGCTTCTTTTTATCTGGTTAAATTGCTTTCTCAAAGTTGGGTTTCTGAACTTTATATTTTCTTGGTTGTTTGTAATTAAAAACTGATTGTATCTTGTAAAGCAAGTCATGAATTAATTGTAATAATACTGTGCATGAATACTTTTTTTTAATTAACCAGCCAACATTGTGTTTATCTAGATTTTTAAACAATAGAATGTACTTTATTGTACCAACTATGAAAATCTTGTGATCATACAAAGAGCATGTGTGTTTTGTTTTTTTTTAGCCACTGAATTCCATGTTTGAATCACTTGTGTGAAGAGGTTGTTAGTAGTTGTTGGATGAATGTTATCTGTACATGCAGCAAGTAAATTTCCTTCTGTCTCATGTGTTTCTCACCAAGTTATCATTGATCAGCAAAAGTGGAAATTTTAGCCAAGCAATTCAGCGTTTGCACTGTCATAAATACATTTTAAACTGCATAGCATAGCCAAATTTGTTATATGTACTCTTAGGGGCTGATTTACTAAAGGTCGAATTTTGAAGTGGAAAATACTTCGAAATTCGACCATCAAATTAAAATACTTTGACTACAAAAATCGAAGTATTTTTCACTGAATTAAGCATTCCTGCAATTGAAGTAAAATTGTTCGAATGATAAATTGGTTCGATTCAAACAATTTTAGCGTACAATCGAACGATTTTACTTTGGTAAAATAAAACTTAGAAAAATGGTTTAGAAAGTCCCCATAGGCTAAAGCTGGCCATAGACACAAAGATGCGATTGTATGAATCATCGTATGATTGCACAACCCCATCTCCCAACCTGCCACTAACCTTCAGATCAAATAAAGTAGTAGAAGCACAGATCAGCAGATGTTCTGCCCCTGACAGGGATCGTACGAAAGTTGTGTCTGACAAAACTGGTGACAGTCTCCCACTGAAAATCATACAATTGGCAATATACACACAGATATAAACGGCATCCGAAAGAAATTTTCTAACCTGTCCAATCAACTGATTGGCATGGCGCGACAAATGTCGGGACACTCCACACACAATCTGAAAATCGTTCGAATCCAGGATTTGTACAATTGTATTGTTGCGTCTATGGCCAGCTTAACATAGCACTTCGGCCGCTTTTATTTGGCGAAGTAAAGAAATCAAAGTTTTTATTTGAAAAGAGACAGTACTTCGATTCAAATCGAATGGTTGAATTTTTTCAAAAATTTACTTCAAAATTCGAACTTGAATATTCACTTCAACCCATAGTAAATCAGCCCCTTAATGATGGACATGCTTGACGGCTTTTGGATGGGTTAACGACTACTGAGAAGTATCGGTCAATCATGCAGTTTGCACACAAATCAATATATATATAAAAAAAAAGACCCTGCTTCATAGAGAAAAAAGGTCTTGGATGAGGAGTAAGGATGTGACCACACTAACAAGGAGAAGGAGGTAAACACACAAACTAATACATAAGGTAAAATATGAATTAGAGTACAAAGTACATTCTTTTGAACTATGTAAACTAGGCCTTAATAATAGTGCTTGTTTAATGTCTGACTTTCCTTGTCCTTTAAGATAATCCTCACCTGATTTACAATCCTCCAGTTCCCTGAAACACTCCTTACAGCATTACATAGACATACACTAAAAAAATAACATCCATTTGTGGATAAAAAAATATTCCATACATTTGACATATAGTCATACTTTTAGTTATTTCTGGGCCATTTTCTCCTTTATTGATGTATTATGAGATTTTTCAAACTGAAAACCATGGGGTCCTGATATGCAGGCCCCTAATCTCCCAGCCTGGTGGGCCTGGACCTCACTAAACACCCCCCCCTCCCTGTCTGTCACTGGGTTTCTGTACAGAGGAACAGGTTGCTGGAGCTTTTAACACTTTATGGGTGGAGGGCTAAGGTGGGACAAGTAGTTAATCTTAGATTTCTATATCACTGTGAATTGTTAGAGAATGTGGGAAGATATGTTTTTAAAGAAGGATTGGAGTGCAGTTAGGAATAGAAGAAAAAGTAACAAATTTGCAGGTGCAACTGCCTTGGAGTCTAAATAAGGAATCAAATATTAATCAAAATAAGAAAGCTGTACAGAAAGGGCACCACAGGGAATTCACAAAAGGTAGTCGAGTTAGCTGAATATTGGACTAGGTGAGCTCCAATGTTCTCCTGTCAGCAGAAAGCTGCACAGGCCCAGGGTACTTGTGTGTGACCAACAAGGGGTGATTATCTTCCTTCTTTGCACGGGTTCACATGCAGAAGAGTGCAAAGCTGAACTTTAGCAAAAATGGATGTTCGCTCTACTGCACATGTGTTGGCCCCTTAGATTTTGAAGAAAGAAGAATCGCTCCACGGTGCTTGTTGAGAAGAACCCCAGGCTGGTGCCATTTTCTGCTAATGAGCAGCAGCTCAGGGTATCTGGTAAGTGATTTATATCACTAATATTTGACACCCCCCATTGATTTTCCTTTAACTACAGTGTCAGATTTTTGTACAACCTATACCAAAATATTGATCATTTAAAAAACCACTAACAATTTTTTGTAATACTTTCATTTTTTTTTTTTCATTTTTCAAAATGGATATAACAATAGGTAAGGCTTACTTAACATTGGCTTTTTTTCAAGTCTTCAGTTTGAATTCCTCTGTACTCTGAACTGGAAGTCAGCTTCACACTGATGAGTTACGCACCAATGCTTTTTTTCAGTTGCAGCTGTTTACATACTTGTAGTTTATATTACAATGCATATTGTTTCAGTGAGTCAAGTGCAAGTCACCTTACCCCACAACCTTTTTGTAGACCAAGGATTCCTGGAAACATTCACTGCTCATTGTATAGTACAGACATCAACATCAGATATAAATTCAGATATTCATCTGTGAGGAAATAATTATTGGTGGTGACAAAAAAAAAAAGCACGAGAGACTTGACTAATAAAATAGGTTGAATCAGTTTTTCGGTCCCTGGTAATGTAAGCATTGCCCTAAGGCAGAGGTCCCTAAACTTTTTACCCATGAGCCACATTCAATTGTAAAAATAAAGTTGGGGAGCAACATGAGCACAAAAAAAGTTCATGGGGGTTGCCAAATGAGGGTTGTGATTGGCTATTTGTTAGCCCCTGTGTGGACAGGCATTCAAAAGAAGGCTCTTTTGGCAGTAGATCTAGTTTTATGCAACCAAAACTCTAAGCTAGGAATTCAAAAATAAGCACCTGCATTGAGGCCACAGGGAGCAACATCCAAGAGGTTAGTGAGCAACATGTTGCTTGCCAGTCACTGGTTGGGGATCAATGCTAGGGGAAGACTATGCTCTATTAGCCATGGGATATTTTCTTATCTCAAAATTGTTACAAAGTAACTTATTTGCACCTGCTGTTCTGGGCTCTCGTCCAAAAGCCAATTAAGTTAGAAACTTTGTTTCTTTTTCTGGCTGTTCAGTGCAGAGAAAAGAGGGACTTTACAGTACAAATGAGGGACTGCAGGTTGAGCTGTCAAAAGAGGGACTGTCCCTCCAAAAAAGGGACAGTTGGGAGGTACAGGCCCGCCATCATGGGGGACAAGTGTCCCGGGGCTAAAGGGCTGAGTGCAGAAGCGTGCACCCCGAAGTCCTGTGGTAGAATGCAGAAGTGCCGAACATATGAAGTCCTGAAGAGGCCGAAAGACCCCTAGTCCCGAAAGGAGCCAACACTGAAGTCCTGAAGCGGCGAAAATACCTGAAGTCATGAAAACAGCTATAATTGAAGTCTTGAAGCCACCTACGGACACAAATGTGGGTTGTTGTTTTTTTTTTTAATCCCCTGGCCACCAATTTTTTATTTCAATTTTTATGGGGCCCCAATATTTTTTTAACTCTTAAGGGGGGGGGCTTGGCGACAAAGTTTAAAAAATATATATTTTCTGCAGCCCCAATTTTTTTTTTAACTTGTAAGGGAATTAAGGCGGGGTCTGGGTGCTAGGGTGGGTGGGGGCCCCGACAATTTTGTTGTGCGGGGCCCCATGATTTCTAATGGCGGCCCTGGGGAGGTATGCCCAAGTCCATCTGCTATTTATATTGCGGTCTTTTTTTCCATGCCCCTTAGCAACCAAATAGCTGCTGGCAGACTCGGACTGACAATCTGTGGGTTCTGGCAAATTCCAGATGGGCTGCAGTAAATTGAAATAGAAAGTGACTATTAAGTGGGCTGTTTGGGCCTCTTTGGTTCAGGAATGTCAGGGCCTATTTTGAATCCCAGTCCAGTCCTGGCTGTTGGAATTCTAAACTGGAGAGCCCTTGAACAAAAAGGTAAACCGAAAACACATAATACAATTATTTGTGAAAAAAACCTTAAGGAAAAGTAACACCACAATGTTTATGTAAGAAAATCCCTATTATAGTCACCCGCAGTTTACTAGTCATTAGGAATCTGATGGAAGATCAAGTCAATATTAATAGTGATTAATCCCTCACTAATCTGCGCAATACAATAATTCCTGCCATATAAAGTAGTGCCCAGCGTTGGAGTGTGGAGGGATACAACATCATGCCCGCCCTCATTGCGATAGTAAAAATGCGCCGCATCCTCCATTCTTTAGCAACGTGAGACCGGCCAGAAGTGAGGGATAGTTTGTACGAACTTGCTCTCAGCCGTCCGGTAACTCCACGTGTATTATTCCCAAAGAGACCAGTCTGTGACCCCCCCCCTAAGCCTGACCAGTGACTGGAGTGAGGAGTCCCGGGGCGGGAAGAGCAGCAAGAGAACTGTGCCAGGGAGTTGTACAGACCCACTCACGCTCGGGCGGAGCCGCTGCTGCTTCTGGAGCCTCCCCAATGTGAGAGAATATCACTTTGTTCCTGTCATCACTCTCATCCGCCCGCCTCCCCGCCCCCAGCGATACAGACAGTGGAGAGCAAGAAGTTTGTGGAGTTGGAGAGGCGGCATCATGGCTCGCAACGTGACCGTCATCCGCACAACCGCGAGCAGCAGCAACGTTCCCCAGCCCAGCCCCGGACTATTTGATACGGGATACGCCAGGTCCTACTCGGGCATGCTGAAAGGAGCGGAGATGGTAAGGGGCGGGCAGGGCTTGTCTCGGGGGCGGGGACCTGAACTCTAATCCGTTATCAGGCTGCTCTGTGCTGTCTCTTTGCTCTCTCAGAAAACAGCCTGTGATTGAGGGTCACACTATGGGCAATTTACTGTTCCCCGTTATTTATATACGCTATGTAATCAGTGCCGGGCAATGCCGACGACTCCCCCAGTGCGCGGCCGTGCGCAAATGAAGATGCGCGTGCGCAAATAATTGTGCGCGGACGGAGAAGCAGCCTCTTCAGCACTTCGTCTGTAGGCCCCCAGTTGTTGTTGGTGTTTTGCCCAGCATCCTGCCAAGACCTAAATGCTGTACATATGCCATTTATTTAACCCCTCCTGCTCTAAATCTCCCTGCTTTGCTTGGGGCCCCATGTAACTTTGATGCTGACAGATGGGGAGTGACAGCTAGGGCAGCACTTAGTCAAAGTGTTATTGGCACCATGTGTCATTTTCATGTATACAATTCCAAAGTTTCACTCATTTTCCATTTCACTAGTGCTCAGATTAAGGAGGCCATGTGCGGAGTTTGCCTGGTATCTGACAGATACAAACACATTCTATAGAAGGGGCCATTTGTGGTGTAGTCTCAATTATATTTTTCCATTCCGTCACACTAACAGCCGGAAGTGAAGAGGAGTTGCACCTGACCAATATCCACACACTGACCAATATCCACACACTGACCAATATCCACACACTGACCAATATCCACAGTACATGGCAGTTGGTTGGGATCATAAGGTTGGCACACCCATGTTTAAATTCATACAAAACTTTGTCCAATTGTAAATAGCCGTCTGTACTTTATGCATGCAGTCGCATCTCCCACCCCACAAACCGTGAACAGAAGGTTGTTCAGCAGTCACTGGTTGGACATTGCTATCCCGCAGGGATCTGCAACCTTGGCTCTCCAGCTGTTGATGAACTACAAGTCCCACAATGCATTTGCCTTTATGAATCATGACAGACTCCTTCATTGCATTGTGGGACTTGTAGTTCCTTAACTGCTGGAGAGCCAAGGTTGCAGATGTTTAGGGGCCATACACGGGGAGATCCACTCGTTTGGCAACATCCCCAAACGAGTGGATCTCTCCCCAATGTGCCCACCTTGAGGTGGGCAGAACAGAGGAGATATGGGCGATTGGATCGCGGGAACGCATCCATCAATCAGATGCGGCAATCCAACAGGATTTTTAGTCCTGTCCAATCAACATCTGCTCAACTTTCAGACAGATATCAATCAGGGAAGCCTGTCAGAGGGCCCCATACATACGCTTTTATCAGCCCGTGTATGACCACCGGTAGCCATGTAGCCTTATGTTTTACAGGCAACAAAAATAACCGTAATCTCTGGCAACTTAAAGGAGAACTAAACCCTAAAAATTAATAGGGCTAAAAATGCCACGTTTTATATACTGAACTTATTGCACCAGCCTAAGGTTTCAGCTTGTCAATAGAAGCAATGATCCAGGACTTCAAACTTGTCACAGGGGGTCACCATCTTGGAAAGTGTCTGTGACACTCACATGCTCAGTGGGCCCCGAACAGCTGTCGAGAAGCTAAGCTTAGGGGTCTTTGCAAATTATCAAGCAGGAAATGAGGTTGGCCTGTAATATAAATTGTTACTACAAGGCTGATTATTAAATTTTGATGCTAACTGCCCTGGTTTCTGTGCTGCCATATAGTAATTATCTGTATTAATGACTAATCAGCCTTAT
>CM044441.1:48808894-48830539 GCA_024363595.1 Xenopus borealis | reverse complement strand
GTGTCAGAGAGTCAGGCTTAGGAAATTCAACAAACAATTATATACAAAAACAAACCTCTCGGCAAAAATGATCACCATGACCCATAGGTAACATGTAATGTACATTCATATGTTAAAATTAATTTTTTTGTGTCAGTATCACTTTAAAGTTGCCTTGCAACCAGTATATACAAGGGATCCTTAACTGGTCTCTCATCAGACAGTGACAGATGTTATTGATATAGGACAATGGAGACATGCAAATACCAGATTCCTGCATACATCCAGACTCACTCTCTTATATCAGTACGATGATAGCATGTGTGGTTGAAGAAAGAAGAGCAAATCATTAGCCTGGTACAGCAATTTCTATCACTTTGTAGCCAGTCAGGCATTGGATGTACTTAAAGGGATCCAGTCATGTGAAAAAAGTTTCAAAACACATCCGTTAATAGTGCTGCTCCAGCAGAGTTCTGCACTGAAATCCAATCCAAACAGAGTGTATTCTATTTAACTGTGAAATCTGACATGGGGCTAGACATATTGTCAGTTTCCCAGCTGCCCCCAGTCATGTGACTTGTGCACTGCTAAACTTCAGACACTCTTTCCTGCTGTACTGCAAGTTGGAGTAGCCTAACAACAGAGCAATGGAAAGATAATGAGATAGCAGCTCCCTAACACAAGATAACCACTGCCTGGTAGATATAAGAACATCACTCCATAGTAAAAGCCAAATCCCACTGTGTCACATTCAGTTACATTGAATAGGAGAACCAACAGTCTGGCAGAAAGTAGTTCCATGTGCTGGCTCTTTCTGAAAGCACATGACCAGGCAAAATTACCTGAGATGGCTGCCTACACACCAATATTACAACTAAAAAAATACACTTCAGGTTCAGGAATGACATTTTAAATGGTAGAGTGAATTATCTGAAGTGTAAACATGTAATTTATAAATAAAAACGAAATCATGACAGAATCCCTTTAATTAGCAGGGTGACTGCTAAAGAAATAAACAGGTATGGGACCTGTTATCCAGAATGCTTTGGACCTTGGATTCTAACGAATCTTTCTGTAATTTGGTTCTTTATGTTTTAAGTCTACTAGAAGATCCTGTAATCATGAAATAAACCCAATAGGCTGTTTCTGCTTCCAATAAGGATTCCAATAAGGATTCATAACATATATATATTTGGATCAAGAACAAAGTACTGTTTTATTATTACAGAGAAAAAGGAAATCTGGATTATTTGGAAGACACCTTTCCATAATTCTGAGCTTTCTATATAATGGGTTTCCAGATCACTCGTCCCATACCTGGATGACAAAAGACAGAGAAACATGTACCCCTTTTGTAAAATATATAGTAAATTGTGTACCCCTAAGGTAAAATAAAGAGATACTATGAGTCATGAGGGGTTCCATGACAATATAAAATTACGAGGATGAAGGCCTCGTACTTTTATACAGTTCATGTATCTCCAAGGTGACTTTTAATACCTATATAGTTTACAACAGGGCGTACATTGTTTATTATAATACACAAGTTTCAGTCATGTGACCATAACTGTTGATATCATTAAGGGACAGATTTATCAAAATTTGAGTTTAGAGCTTAATAAATAAAATTCACCCACATTCCTATGGGATTTCTAGAATTCTATTTATCAGATTGTAAGGTTTAACGTTCACCCATTGATAAATACAATTCTAAAAATCCCATAGGAATGAGTAGAACTTTAAAGTATTAACTATAAAGTTTTTATTTATTGAATTCTAAACTCACATTTTGACCATTTGCAGTGTATTCATGGCTCTATATACAGATCATAAGAGTCACACCAGAGTTCCACCATCATATAAAAGCATGAGGTCAATGGCTGAGGACTTTCATACAGGTCATGGAACTCCAAGGTGATGTTTCATATTCTGATATTGTCAAAAAAGAGGGGGAGGGACTGATAATACTACTGTATTATCAGTCATAAACAAAACTATTGGTTGCTGACATTAACCCTTTAATAGTAAATTAATGGGTTAGTTCCAGTGGCAATTCTGTTTGAGAATTTTTCTTATTCCCAGATGACAAAATATAAGTGGTCATTAGCTTGGACCCTAGACATACAGTTGTGCTCATAAGTTTACATACCCTGGCAGAATTTGTGATTTTTTTAAAGGGAAACTGTCATGGGAAAATATGTTTTTTGAAAAAAATGCATCAGTTAATAGTGCTGCTCCAGTAGACTTCTGCACTGAAATCCATTTCACAAGAGCAAACAGTTTTTTTACATTCAGTTTTGAAATCTGACATGGGGATAGCCATTTTGTCAATTTCCCAGCTGCCCCTATGTGACTTGTGCCAGCACTTTAGGAGGGAACTGCTTTCTGGCAGGCTGTTGTTTTTCCTTCTCAATGTAACTGAATAGTACTCAGTGGGATATGGGTTTTTACTATTGAGTGTTATACTTAGATCTACCAGGCAGCTGTTATCTTGTGTTAGGGAGCTGGTATCTGTTACCTTCTCATTGTTCTGTTGTTAGAGTGCAGGGTTGGGGAAAGGGAGGGGTGGATATCACTCCAACTTGCAGTACAGCAGTAAAGAGTGATTGAAGTTTATCATAGCACCAAGTCACTTGACTTTGGGCAGCTGGGAAATTGACAATATGTCTAGCCCAATGTCAGATTTCAAAATTAAATATAAAAAAATCTGTTTGCTCTTTTGAGAAATGGATTTCAGTGCAGAATTCTTCTGGAACGGCACTATTAACTGCTGCATTTTGAAGGATGAGGATCCCTTTAACCATTTTTCAGAGACTATGAATGATAACACAAAAACTTTTCTTTCACTCATGGTTAGTGGTTGGCTGAAGCCATTTATTAGTTCAATTGTGTATACCACACAGTATTTTTATCCAATCGAGTATAGGCCGAGGTAAATTAACAATTATAAAAATTTATTTGAAAAATTAAAGAAGAAACACCCAGTTCTATCTCGAAAAATTAAAACATATGTAAACCCCCCCAGGATCGCTCTGTAAATGATACCAAAAACCACTACTGTGATAACCAGATTGCTGTTAAAAAAAGGCCTTGGGATTCACCAAAGTTAATAACCTACTTAAAGTGTCATGTGCTCAAGTGAGTAGTTAATTGATTGAAATAAAAAGTGTAATGAATTTTACCAAAATCATTTGGTCTACCTAATTGATATTAAAAACCAATAGGTTATTTGTACAATAAAGTGCTAAGTGCTGAAATAAGTTACCACATCATTTAAATTACATGATTAGTATATAAAATTCATTAATCTTAGAATCAAGTGCTATACACCATAGTTCATTATTAAGAGTTACCACAATCACTTGGTCAGTATAGTTGATATACAATTCATTAATCTAAAAAAGAAGAAACCTTTGGTGTGATACCTCAATTGAAGGACATAGAGGCCCCCCCTCCGACAAACACCCTAATGGTGATTTAGCCATTTATTGTCAAACAACTGTTTACTCTTTTGAAATCATAATCACTACACAAACTACCCAAATGACCCTGAGCAAAAGTTTACATACCCCAGTTCTTAATACCGTGTCTTTTGTGGTAGTTGTGGATGAGGCTCTTTATCTTCTCAGATAGTTGCCAATGACAGGTCAACTTGGCCTTGTGTTTTGGATCATTGTCATGTTGGAATGTCCCAAATGGGCAAAGGGACGGAAGAGGATCAGAAGAAGACAAAAGAACCGGAAGGTGTTGCCCATGAACACTGCATAAATAAGTGAGCAGAAATAATGAACTATGAGGGTAGGCAGCAGGGAGGTGGATTAAATCTAGGGTAGTGGATGGGGCTTTTCTTATTGGGGGGAGATTTAGTTCTCTTTAAAGGGACCTATCAGCCACACATAAAAAGTTGCATAATAAAAGTTCTCTGCAAATTATATATGGAATTTAAATTCCTTTTATTTATTAAAACATCTGTACCTGTTATAAAGTTATTTAAAAATATTCCCACCCACCGTCTATAATTGTGTAGTTTGTGCTACCTGCACCTTTGGTTCTTTCTTTTGAAACAGTGAAGCAAAAGTCTTGCAGGGCTGTTAATAAGCTGGCTTCTGCTACATTGTTTCAAAGTTCAAGACCACCAGGACAGAGGGTAGAAAGGTAGACATTGCAGTTCTAGTTACAAATAATGAATTTCTGCAAAGTTTTATTTTTGGGTTTATGACCCTATTCACTATATGGCATGACAAAGATCCTGAGGAAGTAACTGGCAATGTGCATTGATACTACACATGTGACACTTGCTCTTATCTCCTGGAGGAGTTCACGCAGTTTAGCAATTAGTCAGCCGGGAAATCTTTTCTTTTATCATTTGATGTACCAATTCTGTTGAAACTGCCAGTGCAGTGTGATCTGACCTAAGATCTGCAAAATCATGGGAAAAACATTACTCAGATGTGTAAAATGTGACCTCGGTGAGTAAGCAACTCATGGAAAGTATGTTCCCCAGATATGCAGTGGCCTAAATATGCCCAGAGAGGAAGAGATATTCACTGCCTGTTTTTGCAAATTAACTACTTCTCTGCTGCTTCAAGCCTGAACAGTCTCTAGCATGACATGGCTTTAGTTATATTTTAACAAAAAAAAAAAAAACAATATTCACTGTATTGCATATCATTTCCTTGATTTACAATTCCATAATAGTGTGCAGTATACATGGCAATTCTATTTCATTAATGCTACAAAATATATACAAGCAGTAGAAGGAGCCGGGGAGTTGAGCAAATTGCTTCAGGTGGCAGTGCCAAACATGTTACTAGTTACATGTTACTAGTGGTGGCAAAATGCTGCTGCTTATAACTTTAAATGAGAATTCAACCCCCCCCCCCCCAAATAATAAAAAAAAACCCTACCCTACATAGTGCCCCTCCTGCCCCCTCTGCACGGGTGTAAATGTCCCTAATCCTACAACAAAGGGGTAATTACAAGATTAGGGGCATTTCCACCTGTGCTGGAGGGGGACTATGTAGGGTAGGGGTGTTTATTAGTTGGGGGGGTTGAATTCTCCTTTAAGTACTTAATTTCTGGTTTTAAGTGGAAATTGAGTTATTTCTGGTGCTTGGCATTAAAATTATGTCTGAGAGTCTTTATTCAGAAATACACAGAGCTGCTGTGGGACCCAGGAGCAACTGGTACTTTGGAGGTGGGGTAGCTTCAGGGTTGCCCTGTGTCAGAAATCACACTTGCACATAATTGTGATTGAGTGTAATAAGTGGAAGTGCTTTTGATGCCAGCAAGTACGTTTAATGAATGGCCCTGGTGCATATATATTTTAGATGTTATATCCCTGTGTGTGTGTGTGTGTGTGTATTATAATAAATAATGGACCAGTTGCTGTAAAGTATGAGAATATTAGAAGCCACCTCCGTGTTCCTTGACCTGTATACTTGGCCTTCAGCCTTGTACTTTTATATGGTCATGGAATTCCTCAGTGACTTATATTTGGGCTCTTACACAAATTATTCTTGATTTGTTCCTGTGCTGTGAAATTTTTATACATTCTGTGCAATACACCATTTTCCCTAGGGTTTTGGGTGGGGCTTTCTGTCGTGTGGTCCAATAATTCCTATAATTGGTGCTGCCAGTTAAAGAGCAAAGGCTTGCTGCAATTGAGTCATATTGGATCCACTAATGAGCTGGGCACTGCTTAGTATTAGGGCTCTTACACTTCCATTCTTGATATGTTCCTGTGCAGTAATCTTTTTATATGTTCTGCCACACAGAATTGCCTTTGGTGTTTTGGGGGACAGAAACTGCTTGAGATTAGCAACTGTGCTGAACTATAACACGCTAAAAAGACTGATCAATGTACCAGTGAGTCAACACTTTCCTGGCTGTTATGATAACATTCCAAATGCCAGGAATCCCAGTGCAAAATGTAATAAATGTGCCTCTTAGTGTTTAACAGAGTCGCTCTGTCTGCTGTTCATCTGAGCAGGGAGATGTTTTGTGATGCACCTCACAGTGGAGCCTTTGTGACTGCTGCAATTATGTAGGCCAGAGAGGAATCACTGAGAAACAGATAGCAACATCAGAACAGGAAACTAAAGGAGCTGGTGTTTGGTTTTACTGGTTACAAAAACCACTTTATCTTTCTAAAAAGTACCATTCATTGAAAACCATTTTGATTCAAGGCTCCTGGGTAGGGTATATTGAATGGGAGGTATTAGAAGTCCTGAGGAAGCCCTGGCCAGCAATGGGGAGAAACATTCATAGCCAGAGATAGTAATGCCCTTAAAAAGAGAATTTGAGGAATTAGAAGAAGCTGTAAAGAAATGGAGGTGAACCAAGCAAATCAAGCCCTTGCTACATGGGAGATAAGTATTTTGCTGTTGAACTGCTTTGTAGTCCATGATGGAAGTTCTGATAACAGCAACACCCTCGATAGGCAAAGCCTATACGTTTCTGGCTAAGGCAAAACATTAGTAGTGTTTTTAAATAATATGTTGGGTATCTGTACTGGCCTCTCTGCTGAACAGCATGATATAAAATGTAGCATTGGTCAGGTGTAGCAGAATTTGACCAGGTTTGGGCAAGTATCTCTATTTCCTTGACCTTGTGGGCAGTCTGCTGGTACCCTGCATGGATACCCAGTTAAAAAGCAGAATTCTTTTTTTCTGACCTGGGTGATCCACCTCCCAGAGTGACATCACTTCCCATTTACATGATTTCCGGGTGAAGTAAACCTCCTACAGGTAGGGTCACGTAGTGGGTCTTGGGAAGATGGAAAGTGGGTAGGTGGGTCTGATTATAGTTGTGGGTCCACTGGTTTGGCTTGAGCACATGTCTGGATGGTGTTGTCTGAGATGGAAGTCGTTGTGCTCAACCTGTCTAATTGTCTTTCTGTATAACTAATGACTATGTTAAGAATATACACCCTATGGGCAGTAGGAGTAGTAGAGTTGGCCTACAGAAGTATTAGAGTTTCTCCAGAGGGTCTCATGTCTAGGAGAATTCTTATTTCTGTTGTTCTGAGGACATCTGTAAACCAGGCTGTATGTGTTGTATAATACAGTAGCAGACATTGAGTATGAATATACACTGGAATGTGAAACAAGGATGCCCAGTTTAGCTGTAAAGTCATGGATCATTGAGGCCACCTGGTTGTACAGATTTTTAGTTTTTTTTTGTCTCTGAACATTTCCTGTCATTGTAGGTTGTGCATTCAATTGCTTTCATTTGTGGTTTGCTACACTATCTACCTCTTAGTTTTACTTATATTTTCCCTGCTTGTTGAGTCTGTGGGAGCTTATGATTTGAATACATGAAAGCAGAACTTTGACAAGAAGTAAAAGAGGGCAGTGCACATATGGGCTTATAGCAAACACATGCCCCTAAAACAAGGGGTATCTTTATATATGCAGGGAAAACAAACCCACAGCATGTCAGGTCACCTGAATCATTTCCATTTCTGCCATTTCTGGTCCTTTCAAATGCTGTGACTTGTTTGTTAGGGTCAGCGGTAACCAAACAGCACATGCATTCTGCAGCTACATATAAATTATAATTATGGTTTCCCACTCGTTATCTTGTGCTACTGAGCTGCTTCCCACTCATTTTTGGGGATTTTTCAAAGTGGTTGTATTACTGAACTATGCTGAACTACGGTAAGCTCTACTTTCACCCTTTAAAGGACCAGTAACGCAAATTAAAAAAAAAAAAAAAAACACAATACACATTTAAGTTTAAATTCGCAAAGTCTTTATTTAGAAATAACTTAGCGATACTCTACTTCCTGCAGTGATCCATCGTGTGGCGCTCGATGTCTTCTCCCTGCTTTCCAAAGGAGATTGGCAGGGAGGAGAAGTAGAGCGCTGCACAATGGATTGATTGCCTCTGGATTTTTAAACTTAAATGTGTATTGGTGTTTTTTTTTAGTTAGTGACAATTTTTTTTAAAGAAATTGTGTTACTGGTCCTTTAACAGATATGCACCAACTCCCCTTTCAAACTACACAGAGCCTACATCATAAACAGTTGCTGTTAATGGGATGGTTCAACTTTCTAATCACTCGTATTGTAATGTTGATAGGGTTGCCACCTGGCCGGTATTTTTGATGGTTGAGCTCAATATTGTTAATTGGAAAAAGGATAAATATATAGGAAGGTCGGTATTTTTTTCAAGAAAAGGTGGCAACCCTAAATGTAGACAGTGATGCGCTGATACAATTTTCAATTTGTTTTCGTGTTTTTGTGGTTTTTGAGTTTTGGAATCTGAGTTTGGAATCTCAGCTGCAGCTGGGGTTGCCACCTGGCTGTAAAAATACCGGCCTGGCGAAATGCCTGTGAAAATTCGCCAGAGAAAATTTGCTGGCATTTCCGATTTTCACAAATTTTTTGTGAAATTGTTTGAAATTCACGAATTTATAGTGAAATTATTTGAAATTCACTAATTTTATAGTGAAATCGTTCGAAATTCACGGATTTATAGTGAAATTGTTCGAAATTCACGGATTTATAGTGAAATAGTTAGAATTTCACTCATTTTTGTGAAAACGGTTGAATTTCATGAATTTTTTGAGAAAATGGTCGAATTTTTTGTGAACTTTCCGATTTCACTATTTTCATGTATTCTACACCATTTTGCGAATTTCTCGGGAAATTTGCGAAAAATTTAGCGAAGCAAAACACCCCAGATTTGCCCATCACTAGTGACAACCCTACAGCTATATGGGTGCCAGGATCCCTAGCAACCAGGAACCAGGAAGTGGTTTGAATAACAGAGTGGAAAGATGAATAGTTGAAAGCCTGAATAAAAAGACATTAAAGTGCTAACCTTACAGTGCAATGGTTTTAACAGAGTCCGTTTGAAAAGCTTTCCATAAAATCTATTCACTGTGGTCTATGGAAAGCAGAGGGATGCCAAGTCCCAGAAACCATTACTGCACAATGGAACAAGGCAAGGGAGGGGCTGCATTACGCTGTGGTTTGAAACTTCATGATTAAACAGGGTTTTGAAAGGCTAAGTGACATTTTCGAAATTGCACCGTTGACAGATGTGAAATATTTGTGATAAAGATATTATGGGTATTGTTCTTTGCATTGGGCAGTCCTAGAGCTGAGGAAATGCCTTTAATCACACATCATTTCCTTTAGTCTGAGCCTACCGTCCTACTCCTCAGACTGAAGGCTGGACAACAGAAAGTTATACAGTGCCTGGTGACATTTCTGTACATTTTATGTACTTCCATGTTTCTATTATCACCACTTCATAATAATTCAAATGTTTTTTATTCTCATAGGGTGTTTAACCCATTTATTCTAGCCACAGATTGTGACAAAAAAGGTTTCACCAGAATTGGCCCGGTGGGGTGGCCCATTAATCACAGGGTACAATGGGAGTGTGGACAGGCTCAATGATTCCTTATACATTAACAGGTATAATGTGATTGTTGTTCCAAGACTTCGGGAGGCCCACCATTTATCAAAGTCCAAGATTTTCTGAAAACTTCTCCAACTAAATCCACACGGGTTTATTTCCCCAGTTTATCAATACACTTTGCAGAACATTTCCTGTGCGGGAAAAAAAACCTAACAAATCATGAAAAAAAAACTAATAGTACTAACTTAATGGATTTTTGCCCGAAAACCACAAAATCTTCAGATTATTGCACACAACCGATGGCGATATATCTGGGACTTCTATTGACTTCTATACAACATCAGCAGGTCTGAGGTGCTGGGTTTTCTGATTCGGACCTTTTCCATCCTCAGGGTATAATAAAAACTGGAAAAATCAAATTTTTTTTTCAGCCCATTGCTTACCACATGGCCTGCGAGAAGAAGGCTTGATTGGAAAGATAAATAAACAATTACAATAAAATGGTCTTTGGTCTTGCAAAGTCATAGTTTTTGTGGTTGCCAAGGTCATTGATCCCCAGTTGAAAACTGGAAAGAAGCACACTTTTTTTTTTTCTTTTTTAAATGAAATGAAAACCAATTGAAAAGTTGCTATGCATAGAGTGTTCTATAATATTCCAAGGGTGGTGGCAGACAGGGAGATTAGTCACCCAGCAACAAATCTTCTCGATTTTTCGGCTAATCTCCACAAATGCCTTCCCGCGGGCAAAAAATACGAATAGCTGGCCGGATGGCATACAAATCGCTTTGGATTTCCGAAGTCACCCAAAGATTCCTCATGAGGCAACTTCGGTTATTCGAAGCGATTCGTCTGCCAGCAATTCGTATTCTTAGCCTAAAAGTTAATGTAAAGGTAAACTACCTCATTGGGATAAATAGATATAGATAGAGGTTATCTTTTATATAGTGCAAACATTGGGCTTTACATAAGTTGTTCATTATTCACATCAGTCCCTGCCCCACTGAAGCTCAAGGTCCAGTTACACACTATGGACAGTGTTATCAGCTGACATTTGTTGTTTTTGTGTACATTTCTTATTCTCGTTGCGCTATGTAAATAATAAGGTATAGGATCCTGTGAGCCTTCAGCTGGTTAATGGTCACTAATACAATGCTGCCTTTCTCTCTTACAGCTGTCCTTATTAATAGGATTTCTGTGCGTGAGGTTCTCGACTTGGACAGACTACAATGCATACAACTACTTTGAAGTTGTCACAATTTGCTTCATGATTTTAATCTTCATATTTTATCTGATCAACCTCTTTCGAATATACAGAATGCTGACGTGCATTTCATGGCCCTTAGCGGTAAGTGAACAGCGCAGACCTGATGGAGGTGTCGGCTTTCTTTCTATAAGGCAGGGATCCCCAACCTTTTGAACCCCTGAGCAACATTCAGAAGTAAAAGGAGTTGGGGAGCAACAGTAGCAGGAAAAATGTTCTTGCGGTGCCAAATAAGTGATATGATTGGCCATTTGGTAGCCCCATGTGGATTGTAAGCCTACATTGAGGCTCTGTATGGTAGTGCACCTGGCTTTTATGCAACCAAAACTTGCCTCTAAGCCTGGAATTCAAAAATAAGCTCCTGCTTTGAAGCCACTGGGAGCAACATCCAAGGGGTTGGAGAGCAGCATGTTGCTCGCGAGCTACTGGTTGGGGATCACTGCTATAAGGTATTCCCTCACCACATGACTTCCCCTTAACTCCGTCCTGTTTCAGGTTTGGCAGGTTTAATTAAATATTTGAAATTGTTTGGGCATGCTCTGGTTCAGATAATGTGTTTGTGTTGCTCCTATAGTTGTGAAGACATGAATTCTCTCCATTGGTTTTAAAAGGTTAAAGACAGGGGTCCCCAAACTTTTTTACTTGTACACTACATTCAAATGTAAAAAGAATTGAGCAGCAACATAAGCATGGAAAACATTCCTGGGGATGCCAACTAACGGTTGCCTTTGGCTATTTTGGTAGCCTTGATATGAATTGGCAGCCTACACTGGGCTTTGGTTCAGTACACCTGTTTTTTATGGAAAACTTTCCTCCAAGCCAAGACTTCAAAAATAAGCACCTGCTTTGAGGCCACTGGGAGAAACATCCAAGGGATTGGTGAGCAACATGTTACTCACAGGCCACTGGCTGGGATCACTTGTTTAACATGTCCTGCACTATAAGGTGGATGTCCCATATTCATGGACACTGTTGTTACTAATTTTGGATTTTTCTGGAAGCCAATAAAATTAGCATCCCCCAATACAGTTCCAAGTACTCCCCTGGGGATTCTAGTCCACTGTTTCCAAATTTTTTGTGAAAAATTATGATTGATCTTATAGTCTACATATATACTATGTGGGCAAAGTATGTGGACACCAAGGGCCAGATTTACTATTGGTCGAATTCCCAATTCGGTAGCTTGGTTCTGGCGAAGTAGGTGGTCGAATAAAAATTTGAAGGGGAAGTAATTCGACCATCAAATAGTCGACTATTTGAATACAATTTTATTCAAATTATTCGAATTCGTCTATGTGATGGTCGAATTTGCCTAATTTGCATATTCGAAGAATTGAATTCAAATTTAATTAAAATTCGATCGAACTTTGAATTCTTCATGTGAATTTTGTAAATCTGCCCCCAAGTCTAATTATTGGCTATATAAGCCACACCCTTCCTTGTAGGGTGCAAATGCATCATACAATGACATTTTTGAAAATTCCATGCTTCCTACATTGTGGTAACGGTTTGGGGAATGCCCTTTCCATTTTCAGCAGAAAAATAACCCCTGTGCAGAGTCAAATGAATATAGAACTGGTTTGCAGAGATGACAATAGAAGAACTTGATTGGCCTGCACAGCCTGATCCCCAACCTCTTATGTATGAATGGAAACAAATCCCACCAACAACGTTCCTGCATCTAATGGGAAACCTTCTCAGAAGCACAGAGTGTAAGGGACGACCAACATCTTATCAATATTCTTGGTTAGATGTGAAGTTTGCCAATATAGTGTCTGTCTAGAATCTCAGTCCTATAGTAAAGAAGACAAAAGAAGAAATAATTATGGTGCCATATAGCAGAATGATTCAGGGAACCCAAGCAGAAACCTTGGGGTCTGGTTTTAGAGTGAAGCAACCAACCTGCCAGGGATTTGATGAAATACTTCAAGGTTTTATAACTAAACATATGTTATGATATGTCTCATTTTACATGATAATAATTGTATCCCTCACATATTGTTTCAGGAGCTGCTGCACTATGCAATCTGCACATTTCTTCTCTTCATTGCTTCAATTGTCGCTGCTGTAAAAAGTTATACCATAGCGGGATTGATAGTTGGAGCGGTAAGAATCTTCCTGTTTAACATGAACAGATGAGCTGAAATCATTTGATTCAAGGGCAGTACCAGTCTGCACAGAGACAGTGAATCAGACTTATGTTTAGGGTAGGGACAGACAGGGAGATTCGGGGAGATTTTGTCGCCTGCTAAAAAACGCCAGGCGACAGAATCTTCCCGAATCTCCCTGTCTGTCCCCAGCCTTAGGGTTGGTTTATGGGTCAGGGTTAAGGCCCTCAACTATAAACTTTTGGGATGATAGAACATCAAAACAAAGGCCTTTAGTCCCTAGTAAAGCAAAAAAAAAAAAAACATACATACATATATTGACATTAAAAACATAAAATAACTGGTCTTTTGCTCCAGCATATAACAATACTAGTAAAAGAGAAGGATTATAAAGAAGAGAAAAAAGCTGGTATTAGAGTCCTGAACCAATTTCTAAGACCCGAAACAGGAACGCTCAACTGCCTTATCAGCAACCCACCAACTACCATCAAACCGGAAGTGATGTGTCTGCAAAAGTGACATCATCAAAAGTGCTGGAGAGGGACAGAAGTGTGCCGTGTGATGTAAGAGAGTTGTGCCTGAAGTCAGTTGGGAGGGGAGATGAGTGGAGGGAAAGCTGCAGCAGGAAGAGACCCATGACTCTGCACGCCCGTATCTATACCCCACACCTGAAAAGCCTACCCACATTCCGCAGGGTGCCCGCTTTTTTTGCAGGTAACCAGTGGGTACCAGACACGCTGCAAGACTCTAGCTGGTATTTCTTGCTGGGAAAGGTGGCAGACTTAAATGCATCTGAGGGGTAGACCTAAAACATTTTTTTTTTAATTTCTCATTTTCACAACAGTAAAGTAGGCTCAAAAACTTTGGCCAAAAAATACAAATATGGACAAATGTTTTAATTTTTCAGGTTTTTGGGTTCATAGCGACTCTCCTTTGTGTTATGGACATGTGGTTATCCTACAAGATCTCATTTACAGCACAATCAACAGGTGAGCTTCTCGCTAGTATCAACTGTATGTTGTGCTGTTTTAGTTGGCCATATTCTTTCATGCATTTTACATCTATACAAACACTGAAAGTTTTATATTTATGGGTTCGTAGACATGCTGAGTGTTTGAGAGAATAAAATGGGAGTGTTGTGTCATAGGCAAGGAGGACACTTTGATTTTATTTTAAAGGAAAACTAACCCCCCAATAAGAAAAGCCCTATCTACTACCCTAGATAGCCCCCCCCCCCTTATTCCCTGAATATCATGCTCACTTATTTATGCAGAGTAGCAGAGCTCATGGGTGCCATTTCCACATCTTCAGGCTTTTTCCCTTTGGCAATTTATGGAAATTTTGGCATATGCGCAGTTTGTACGAATACCGGACTGCTCCAGTATCTGCGGCCACTTACAGAAGAAGACTGAAGGTGCAGAAGATGGCACCCATGAGCTCCGCTGTGCTACTACTCTGCATAAATAAGGGAGCATGATATTCAGGGAAACTTTTTGGATTAATGTACAAATATGGGATCCATTAACCAAAAAGCTCTTTATTACAGAAAAGGTAATATCATGGACTGCATTTTATCCAAATAGTCCAAATTTGTAAACATTATTTCCTTTTTCTCTGTAATAATAAAACAGTAGCTTGTACTTGATCCAATTTAAGATATAATTAATGCTTATTGGAGGCAAAACCAGCCTGTTGAGTTTATTTCATGTTTACATGCTTTTCTATTAGACTTTAGGTAAGAATATCCAAATTATGTAAAGATCCATTATCTGGAAAACCCCAGGTCCCGAGCATTCTGAGTAACCAGTCCTATACCTGTACTATGTGGGGAGAAAGCAGGGGGGGGGGACTATCTAGGGTAGTGGATGGGATTAGTTCTCCTTTAAAGGGGAAACCACCCCCTCCCCCTGGCCTACCCTCTGTGTAAGTCCCCTCCAGCAACGTTCACAGGAGCCATCTTCTCTTCAAACTGCTTCTTCCCGGATGCTTCTCCGTCGGCGGCGCATGCGCAGCAGGACGCTGGTACTACTGCGCATGCACACAAAGTTGCCAATTGAACTTCGTGAACTTTGTGCACAAGCACAGTAGTACCAGCATCCTGCTGCGCATGCACCGCCGAGCGCTGATGGATCCAGGAAGAAGCGGTTTAAAGAGAAGATGGCCCCTGTGAACATAGCTGGAGGGGACTTACACAGAGGGGTAAGTAGCAACCTAGGGGCAATAGCCAGGGGAGGAGGAAGGAGGGGGGCCTACAGGGGGGGAGGGGTTAGCGCCTGGGGGTTGGATTCCCCTTTAAGAATTAAAGGCTGGTGGGGTGCTTCTCTTACAAAAAAATATTGGGTAAGCAGCACAATAAATGAAAGTACAATTACTAATTCATGTGGGTTCTGATATTTTCATATTAAGATATCAATTAAATCAAGCGCTGATCAGTGTTTTTCTCTAACTTTCAGGAGCGACACTATGACTATCTGGGCAGTTGCCTATTCCCCAAGTGAAGTAACGGCTGACAGTGACAGTTGGAATGTGAATGTGTTCAAAGCACAGTTTGCACTGTTTACAGTTGCTCCAAGTAATGCTGGAGACTTTGCTGCCAAAACTGCCATTATAAACAGGGTGATGATAAAATAGACAGTGAAATGTAATATAAAAATGAATGCAACTTTAATAAAAGTAAGCGGGGGGGGGGGCACTGTACATAGGCTACAATTTCTTTAGCAACAATTATTTTTCTATATTTTTTCTACACTTTTTGTTTTACCCAAAAGATTTTATTATATATCGGGGTTCACTCACCCTGGACTTTGGATAAATGCTGCAATATTGTTTTAGCTTGAGCCTGTTGGATAACGTTATAAAAAACAGAATGTCCTTCTCAGAAGCTCAGAACTAACTATTGAGTTAAACACTTGCAGAGACCTACCTGTATCTTCTGTTACTTTGTGTCAATTCCTTCTGTGCTGATTTCATTCTCAATTATTTCATTATATTCTTTCATACAAGTGCCTCAACACTTCATTGTAGCGTAACCGTATTCTGTTAAATACCTGACTTATAAAAATGTTCTATAGCTTTTTTTTTTACACTGACCAAAATACATTTTGCCACATTTGGAAGGTTTTTTTTCAAGCACAAATTCTACAATTTGTTTCAGTGAAGTTTATGGACAAGCTACATATGGTTGCTGTTATGAAGAATGTTGTTGAAACCTTCAATGGACAAAAATATACAGGACACTGATACAAGAATATATAAAGATAGGGGAAATAAAACAAAAGCCACAAGACTGCACCACTTAGAACCCCATAGCAGCTCTTCTGTATTCTGTCCCTCACGTATGTACCCACCACTCCCACATACATGAACACAGGCAGCACTGTACTTATTGGGGGAACTTCAGCATACACTGCCTTTCTTTTTATAAAGTTACCACTCCCCTTGCCCAAATGTCATTGGACACTTGTTTCTTAAAAGGTATGTAAAGGCAAAAAAAATAAAATCCCATTTTTACTTTCTTTAATGAAAAAGAAACATCTCTCCAATATACTTTAATTAAAAAATGTGTGCCGTTTTTATAAGAAACCTGACTGTATGCAGTAAAATTCTCCCTTCATTTAGTACTGTGGATAGGAATTGTCAGACGGTCCCTAACTGCTGTGCAGGGAAACAATCATACTTATGAACAGCAGGGGGAGCCCCAGCCTTACTTCCCAGCCATGCAGAACTCAAACAGCTTTGTTTCCCTGTAGATCCCTAAGCAGCCCAGGCCACACTGAGCATGTGCACAGTCTTAGTCTTGCAAAGATGTATAACAAAGTTACAAGATGACAGCCCCCTGTGCCCAACTTTGAAAGCATAAATCATTTGTTTGATTAGGCTTGTGGTGCAGTAAGTTCATGTTTATGTTTAGTATACAAAATACAGCATTTCTAGCCTTATTCTATGTTAGACTTTCCTTGTCCTTTAAAGCAGTTGTTCGACTACATTTTAGTATGATGCAGAGAGTGATCTTCAGAGACAATTTGCAATTATTATCTGTGGTTTTTGAGTTATTTAGCTTTTTATTCAGCAGCTCTCCAGTTTGCAATTTCAGAAATCTGGTGGCAAGGGCCGGAATAACCCTAGCAACCATGCATTGATTTGAATAAGTGACTGGAATATCAAGGGGAGAGCACCAGGATAGAAAGATGAGTAATAAAAATGAGCAGTAACAATACATTTGTAGTCTCACAGAGGAGAGTCCGGCAGCGGGTTAGTTACCCACAAAAAACTGCGGTAACTTGTGGGTTGCAGGTAGAAGTTCTAGGGGCAGGTATAGACATGGGCAGTAGGTCGTCTCAATAGTGATTTTTTTTTTTACTACTTTCTGATCACGCCTACTTTCGATGATGTCACTTCTGGTTACAATGACAGCACTTCCTGATTCTTGATGGTCAGTGGGTCCAAGTTGCGGACAAGGTACTTGCGAGTCGGGTAGGATTGCGGGACAGGGTTGCAAATTGCAGGTATGGGTTGCAAAAAAATGGACCCGCACAGGACTCTTATCACTGAGCATTTGAATTGTGGAAGGGGTCAGTGACACCCATTTGAAAACTGCAGAGTGAGAAGAAACAAAGCAAATAACTATAAACCTAAAATAATGAAGACCAAATGTAAAGTTGCCATTCTGTTACATACTAAAAGTTACCTTAAAGTTGAACCACCCCTTTAAAATATCTCTGGTGTGGTTAAATCAATGCGTGGTTGCTAGGGGAATTTAGACCCCAGCCACCAGGTAGCTGAAATTGCAAACCGAAGAGCTGCTGAATGAAATACTAAATAACTCAAAAGCCACAAATAATAAAAAATGAAAATCAATTTCAGATTGTCTCAGAATATCACGTGCTACATACCAAAATTGAATTTAAAGGTGAACTTTATGCTATTGTTTCCTTATTGTTTTTTCTTACTAAATGTTCAGTGACACATTTCCTTAAAGGAAATTCAACCCCTACCCTAAATAGACCCCCCTCCATCCTTCCTGCCCATTTCTACTTACCCCTCAGTGCAGGTTCTGTCCTCGGGAGTTCACAGCAGCCATCTTCTTTTCCTTGTGTAGTGAGCAGCGTTTTCGACGCATGCAAAGTTGGCGCAATCTGCCAGTTCTGAACAACGATGCATGCGATGAAACTCACGAAAATTTTCGGAAAGTTGCACGACTTTCGCCGTTGTTCGGGTCTGGCAGATTAAGCCAACTGCGCATGCGCCAAAAACACCACTCACTATATGTAGAATACCAAAGAAAAGAAGATGGCTGCTGTGAACGCCTGACGACAGAAACCTGCACTGAGGGTTAAGTAGAAAGTTAGGGGCATTTGCCTGGGGTACCAGGAAGGATGGAGGGTCTGTTTAGGGTAGGGGGTTGAAAGCTCCTTTAAATCTACTTTTGCCGGCTATTCCTAAACCCTCCCCTTCTTCTCGTGTGGTGTATGTAACGAGCGTGTGGTGTATGTAACGAGCGTGTGGTGTATGTAACGAGCGTGTGGTGTATGTAACGAGCGTGTGGTGTATGTAACGAGCGTCTGAAGTATATAACTTGTCTGGTGTATGTAACGAGCGTCTGGTGTATGTAACGAGCGTATGGTGTATATAACGAGCGTATGGTGTATATAACGAGCGTATGGTGTATATAATGAGTGTGGTGTTACAAAGAGGCTGAATGACAATAGATAGATAGATCTGTCAAGAGACGTAGTAAAGAGGAAGCCGTGCATTGCACTAAACTCTATCAATTTGTACAGGTCTCAGTGACTTCTGAAAACTGTCCCAAAAGCAATAAGTGATGACATGGTGCATCTAGTGACAGTGTGGGACAGTACAGATGTGTTCAGTGACCCTGGAAGAGCATGGGCGCCATTGAAAGTGTTTGCACTCCAGTATCCCAGTACAGAATGTAGGTTGCACCTTATGTAAAGAAATGAAGCCAGCAGTCACAAAGAGCTTCTGCTACAGTTATATCATCAGTGACAGACTCTCCTGGAATCATAAGGGATGCGCAACTGTTGTAGTTTGTACAATGGCCACAAGGTGTTGCAATTGTGGCAGGAATACAAATGCTGTACTTGACAAAAACACATTTTTACATCACGTACATTCATTCAAACTAATCATTGCTGATTGTCTTCATCTGCATACAGTAAAAGGCACATCATCCAACACATATTTCTCAGACTCTATATATCATTAAACGTTTTGAGGAGATTTCTCCAGTTTGATGGGTTTTTCTTAATCCCATTAAAGGGGTTGTTCACCTTTAAATGAACTCTAACCCCCATATGTAATATAAGGCACTAAGTTTGCCCAGGAGCAGTAACCCATGCCAACCAATAAGATTCTTGCTTTTAAACAGGTGACTAGTAAATTCTGTCTGCTGATTGGTTGCTATCGGTTACTGCCCCTGGGCCTAAATAAAAAGCAGCAATAACAATTACAGATTAGTTTTTTTTATGGGATCTGTGACCCCCATTTGAAAGATGGAAAGAATCAAGAAGGCAACTATAACTATAAAAAAAGAAAAAGTGAAGGCCAATTGAAAAGTTGCTTTGAATTAGCTATTCTATAATATACTAAAAGATAACTTAAAAATGAAGCACCCCTTTAAGACTCCCAGGTGCTGTAATATTTTAAAGGAACAGTAACATCAAAAAAATGAAAGCGTTTTAAAGTAATAAAAATATAATGCAGTGTTGCCCTGCACTGGTAAAGCTGCTGTGCTTGCTTCAGAAACACTACTATTGTTTATATAAATAAGCTGCTGCGTAGCAATGGGGGCAGCCATTCAAAGGAGGAAAGGCTCAGGTTACACAGCAGATGAGCCCTGTAGAATATGATGGTGTTATCTGTTATCCACTATTTAACCTTTGCCATATAGTCTTTTTTTTACAATTTCCGCCATTGCTACACAGCAGTTTGTTAAAGCAAAATAGGACTTTTCTGGCCCCGGGTGCAAGCTGTACCTCCTGCCAGGGACAACTTACATGAGTCCAATGAAAACAGCAGCACTTGAAAAAAGTGATAAACTTTAAGCCTTGGCTTGATAAAGGGCCTGTGTAGGCCAAAATGTTGCCTAATGCACTTTAAGTAGTTTATCACTTTTTTCAAGTACACTGGAGTGCTGCTGTTTTCATTGGACTCATAAACTATAGCAGTGTTTCTGAAGCAAACACATCAGTACAGTACAGGACAACACTACATACTTTTTTCATTACTTTAAAGGAGAAGGAAAGCGACTGAAGCAGTTTATTGCCAATAGATTAGCCACAATAATGCAAGCAATAAGACTATATTCTGCAGAATGCTATACCATACTCGAGTAAACAGCTCTATAATCTCTATTTTTGTTTATGATAGCAGCTACCATTTTAGCTTGTTGTGACATCACTTCCTGCCTCTCCCTGCTCACTTATAGCTCGGGGATCAGTTTACAGCAGGGAGGGGAGAAAACTGAGCATGCTCAAGCACTAGTCCTGGAGGTTTATGTTGAAAACAGGAAGTCTGATACAGAAGCCCATGTGTACACAATAGAAGGAAAGAAATGCTGTGTCTTTCTAGCAGCATTACTTTGAGGGTTTAACTGGTGTATTTATATAGACCTTTCTGATAAAGCTTACTTACTTTTAGCCTTCTCCTTTAAAACACTTTATTTTTTGGTGTTACTTTTTCTGTCCTTGTGCCAGGGCTATTGCACTCTAACCTCTGCCCATTTCTCTGCCAGGAACAGCAGGAGAATCCCAGTGACAGGGCCGGACTGGGAGGAAAAAGCAGCCCTGGCAAAAGTATCAAAGCAGCCCATGTATTCCTAACCATGCAAAGCATGATATATATTTCCAACCCCAAGGTTAACTAGAACTAGTGTTTATTAATTTATATTTTAAGATTCTATTACCATATAAACCCCAGCAATATTATACACCCTATGTGCTGGAACTGGTCCTTGCAACAGATATCTCCCCCTAGTTTCTATCAGATGGATTAGTGACCCTATACTTACAGTATATTCTAAATTTTCCTTTGTGTGCCCCCAGCTAGACCATGTACCCTGGCAGATAAGAGGACTTTAATTACCATGTGTATCACAGGGCCAAAGTGTGGCATACTTGAAGAGACTGAGCTGACTCATGCAATTAATATATCACAGTGTTCCATATACTGGCTGAAGTGATTGTTCTGATCATAGATCCTCCTGTTGCCAACATACCTATCATAAGCATAAGGGATTGGGTGTATAGCAATCAACTGTAATATTACTAACTGAAGTTGGTCAGAATTCCAGGTTCCTCCCATATTCCAGTACAGGTATGAGCACTAACTAATGCAGGCATTGGCTTAGCTGTGACTGGCTATTATGGACAGCTCATTTACATTTCTAAAGTGATTGGCTCATTTACATATTAAAGACAGACCTAATTAGCATTTTTTAGGTGAGCAGCTATTTACATTTTAAAGCAAGCGGCCCATCAGGCATTTGCCCGAACCCACAGATTGCCAGTCCAGGCCTGCCCAGTGGTGAAAGCACCACATATGACATAGCCCTAAGCATAAGACAAGATGGCACATATTACTCTGATGCAGTGAACCCATGTTCTTTTTATCCACAATGCACCGTTTTTTCACGTAACACTGCAAACAAAACACAAGTGTTGAATCAGGTGCAACTGCACTGTCTGATGTGTTTGCTCAATTATTCTCCCAGTCTGCATGGTGTCAGTTCAGTGATCTGTGTGCAAATAAATCCAGGAGGTGGCAGTAGCTGCAGGGCTTGTACAGTGCTGTGCATCAGTTTGGATCTAAAAGGAGCAATGACTGATCGGAACGGAGTGAAACTATACCTTTAAAGGAAAAGTAAATGTTTTTCTTTCTGTAAATTTGCTCTAAACAGCCCCC
>CM044441.1:48784336-48801432 GCA_024363595.1 Xenopus borealis | reverse complement strand
CGGCGATAAGTCGCCAGGCGACAAAATGCCCCCGAATCTCCCCATCTGCCCTAGCCCTAAGCCTACTAAAAAGGTACTAAAAAATGTAAATACGGTTGATATGTGGCCTTTAGCAAACTGACTAAGCTTAAAACTAATAGGGATGCACCGAATCCAGGATTCGGTTCGGGATTTGGCATTCTACTGCAGGATACAGATTCGACCGAATCCTTCTTCCCAGCTGAACCGAATCCAAATGTGCATATACAAATTAGGGACATGACTTTTTGTTACAAAACAAGGAAGTAAAAACTGTTTTCCCCTTCCCATACCCAATTTGCATATGCAAATTAGAATTCGGTCGAATCTTTTGTAAATGATTTGGGGTTCAGCCGAATCCAAAATAGTGGATTCGGTGCATCCCTAAAAATTTACGAATAAGTGAACATAGCCAAATAATTATAATCAGCTAAAAGTGACTGTATTAAATTGGTATAGATTTATGGTAGGATGATATAATTTTTGCCACTTAAAGGAACAGTAACATCAAAAAATTAAAGTGTTTTAAAGTAAAGCAAATACAATGCAATGTTGCCCTGCACTGGTAAAACTGATGTGTTTGCTTCAAAAAACACTACTATTGTTTTTATAAATAAGTTGCTGTGTAGCAGTGGGGGGAAAAAGCTCAGGTTACGCTGCAGATAAGCTCTGTAGAACATAATGGTGTTATGTATTATCTACTATTTTTTTTTTCCAATTTCCATCATTGCTATCCAGCAGCTTGTTTATATGAACTATAGTAGTGTTTGTGAAGCAAACAGATCAGTTTTACTAGTGCAAGGCAACACTACATCATACTTTCGTTACTTGATAAAAAAAATTATTTTTTGGTCTTACTGTTCAGTAAATAAGGTTCAAGTCAGGCTTTATCCTAAACGTGCAGAGGGGTTGTAGCTACACATGGGTAATATTGTACTAGCGACAGTCCAGACAAGATAATTAGGGCATTTAGAACTTTCCTTTTGCTAAGTTGGGGTTGTTTAGAGTGGAGAAGGAGCACTCGAGATGATAATGTACCAGTAGGGTTGCCACCTTTTCTTAAAAAAAAACTGGCCTTCCTATATATTTAGCTTTTTTTTCTATTAAAAACATTGGGATTACCCATCACAAATACAGGTCAGGCCAGTAAAAAAACGACCTGGTGGCAACCCTATGTACCAGTAATATTTTAAATCTGCATATTAAAAGCCACCAGTGACTTATATGAATATGTACTGGTCATGGAAAAAGTTATAGTAACAATCGTCAGGTTCCCTGAACAGATCCACGGGGGTGGGATGTAATTTTAGGAAGACATAAGACTGGCCTGTTGAGGTACCAAAACATGAAAAGGTTTCTATAGACTTTAGGGAACTGGTATCTAGTGAGTAAAACACGGATCCTCATGTAGAGTCACACTAGGCCAACGGGACAGAACTGATCACTACATGAAGCCAATGCTGCTGCTTCTGGGAGGGGGTTGGTAGGCGGGTGGGGGTTACAGCTTGGACAGAGGCCCATGTTTGAGGCTATATTAATCAGTTGAACAATGAACCTCTTAAACATGGGGATCCAAGGGTCTTTTTTTTCAATAAGAAGATAGGGTTTAGGACTGGTGGGCTCTTGATGTCCCAGTCTGACACTGAACACTGGCACAAGAGTTGTCCCTGATACGAACAAAATGCAAAAGCCAACTACAATCCAGTGAAATCATATTCTACTCATCATTTTCAAAATTCAGAGTTTCAAAAAAAAAAAAAAAACCTAAAACTTGAGTTGCTTATATTTTTCTAGGACCACTCCCACTGACTTTTACAATTTTGAGTTGTTCAGAGTTCTCTGAAAACTATTAATTCAAATCCATGGGTTTTCGTGCAATAAACAGAACGATATATCAGCCCCATATTGTTCAGGCACTGACGCAGCTATAGCAAAGAAATGATTCCAGCGCATAAACAGTAACTTTTCTCTGCTTCAGCCAAGGGCCCAATAGGGATTATGGGTACAAAAGAAGTGATGGATGTGCTCCTCCAGTCTCAATAAATAAGATACTTGCTACATTTTAAGGCTGGGGACAGACAGGGAGATTCGGGGAGATTCTGTCGCCTGGCGTTTTTAGCAGGCGACAAAATCTCCCCGAATCTCCCTGTCTGTCCCCAGCCTAAAGAAGTGAGTTGTGTAGCAAATGCTTTAGACTGCAGCATCCATCAGCAACATGAACTCTGCAGAACCCTGCTGGAATAATGGGAACACTTCAAGCAGTGACAGATACAAATGAACTTTCCATATGACATTAATTACAACTGTTCATTTATTTTAAATTTATCTGTAAAAGTAATTGCTGATTATATATCTGGACAGGTTTTAGCTGGTGTGAATACAGTCTTGGCTGGAAGGGACCGTTCTACTCCAATATAATGTACATGTAGTCGGAACCAACAGTGTAGATAACACAGAACAGCGGGGAGTTGTGCGAGCAAGTCACATTCTGCATGGGATTCAGGAAGTTACACCACTGAGTAAAGAAAAGAAGTGCAGGTTTTTCAGAAATATTTACATTTAAAATAACATTTACATTTGTATTGTAATTTACATGGGAAAGTTACCTGGAATGACAGGTAAATGTAAAATTGTACAAGGGAGGGGCTGACTGATGGAGCATGTTTCACAGGGGGTCTCATGATGAATCCTTCTCAACCCTAGTTTTTCTTGGCAGCAAATCTTTCAGAAGACCCTAGTGAACCCAAACCCTAGTTTGCATACTGGAATCTGAGCTAAAATGACTCTACAGATGGACACCAATCCTAGCAGAAAATCTTGTGTTGAAAGGAATTTGAATTTTCAGCGTATAAGGAAAGGAAACTGTTGACCTAATGTGGCCTTAGTGCAAAGTGCAAAAAAGCACTGCAATTGATCCCCAAGATTTTCAGTGTCTCATTGCAGTCACAAGTTTTATAGGAAATAAACTCCGCAACATAAGAGTGAATAATAAGTGGACTACGAAGGTTACTGACACTGGATGAAACAGACTAAGTGCAGGGACTCTCCTTTTAGAATGTAAGCAAATGTGCACTGGGGCACTTGACTCAGGTACAAAGAGTAGGCGCCTTGGGTGTGATGATACTTTAAAAACTATTCGCAAACTCTTTCTGTATGATTTTCTTCTTCTTCTCATACTTACTAATAGCTGCACTAGCTTGTGCGTAGATTGTTAAAGGTGCAGAAAGCCACCGGAATAACCAAGCATACTCTATTTTCTTCAATTTATTTCTCAGAAAAGAGGCAATGAAGGCAGTTTCTCCTTATTCCTTATTCTATTCTGGGTTGAACAGGCATTTTGTATTAGTAGTGGGCCTTTAGTGTTTTATGTAGGATACAGTGCAGTGACTGGTGGTGAGGAGACTACAATACAGCAAACCCTGAGGTCCAAGTTGTTCCCCCTTCTGCCTACAGGGTCTGCTGGATTGTACTTTACACCACTGACAGGGCAACATCTGAGAAGAAGATTCCAGCAAATGATTTAAAGCTGTTGTTTACATTTCTGCAGGCTTTATGATGTGTGTGGAGAACTTCCAAGAAGAGTTAAGATCAGTGGATTTATTTTATAAATAGTATGGAAATAAACTTCCTCCCTTTCTGTGTTTGTGTGCATTGAAGCTATTTTATACAATATTTATCATTTGCACAGAAAATATAGCTTTCTATAGGGAAAGAAATACAAAAAAACTACTTTTTCATGCAATGCATGAATTTACTTGTGGCGCTCAAATGAATGACTGCTTAAACTGCCAGCATCTTTCAACAACTTACCCTGGCACATACAGTAATATAGCCTTCTGTATTCTGTAGGCTTTTGAGAGGCAGTTTTATAAAGACATTATACCTTAATTTTTTTATCCTTTGCCTAGTTAACATAATAAAAAAGGTAAACGTATTATTAAGCTGAATGTTTTTGCATTATTGCTTGCAAGAATCAAGACCTAAACGTGCTACTCAGCTTGCAGATTTAGAGCAATGTCATATAAGGTGATTTGGGGGTGCTTTAAGCCCCACACATTTTAGTATTGCAACAATGTCTCATTAAAGCATCCCAAGCAGCCCCAGCTAGACTAAAAATCAAATTGACTAAAAGGGGCAGATTCATAAATTCACATGAAGGATTTGAAGTTCAATCAAGTTTTCAAAAAGATTCAAATTCTAATTTTCGAATGTTTTTGAAGACCAGTAAAAATCTATTAGAATATTCGACCATTCAACAGTCAAATTACCTCCCCTTTAAATTTTTATTCGACTGCCTAGTTCGATTCGAATGATTTTATTGATTGATCGAATATTTTCTATTTGATCGTTCGACCAATCGAATTGCGGTAAAATGAAGGATTTTACTTCCCACACAATTCCCAAGTATTCCCATGGTCGAATTCGAGGGTTTTTTAACCCTCAAATTCGACCCTTAGTAAATCTGCCCCTAAGTGTAGCAGAGCTTGTTAGTTCCAGGAGGCCAGCAGACAGAGGAGACCTGGTAAGGACCCACCACTTTCTGCCCCCTTATTTACACCACTGCTCTCAGTTTAGGAATCTGATTGTGGAGTACTGTAGCCTTTTTTGAGAACCTCTTTGTAGTGTGTTGTTTTTTTTAAATACTGTAATGACCCTGTCTACAGGTTCTTCGACACAGACATTTTAATCTGATTGTGTTTTTGTAGCCGCAGACACAAGGGTACAATCTCTCTCTTTCCACAATCCCACAGCGGGGATTCTGCACAGTTAGGCTAAGGCCAGACGGGGAGATTCGGGGGCATTTTGTCGCCTGGCGACTTCTCGCCGCGACTTGTAGCCCCCGAACCTCCCCGAATAGCCAAGTCCTGAGGCGCACCGGCGTTACTTGAAAACCCCGGCGCCTATTCACACGGAGCGGCGCGATTTTTGAAATCGCTCCAAATTGCCTCGCGAGTCAATTAATTAAGCAATGGAAAATAAAGATTATTATTATTATATATATTATTACTACTGGTGCTGGCAAAATTGCCCCTAGACACTGTCCACCTTACACAGACACAAGAAAGCTGTATACTTAAAGATTGCTGAAATTACAACTAGTAGAGCTGCTGAATAAAAAGCTAAATAGCTAAAAACCACAAATAACAAAAGGCAATTGCAAAGTGACTCAGAATATCACTCTCTACATCATACTAAAGTTCATTTAAAGGTGACCAACCCATTTAAGGGGTTAAGCTGGCCATAGGCGCAAAGACCCGCTCGTTTGGCGACACTGCCAAACGAGCAGATCTTTCCCCGATATGCCACTAATGGCAGAGCTATATCGGGGATTACGACGGATTACGACGAGGACAATGGGTTTCAGACGGGTTGGTCGGGTTGCAATCAAACCTTCCCAATCAACATCATGGCCAGATATCAATCAAGAAGACCCGTCGGAAGCCCCCAAACACGGGCAGATAAGCTGTCAAATTGGTCTAAACGATCATTATCAGCAGCTTTATCTGCCTGTCTATGGCCAGCTTCATTCTTGGACAGAAGTGCAAAAGCGTGACCCTTTGAACATGTGCGCCTTGTGTTGGGTAAAAAAATCAAGAGGGAGGTGCAGAGGGCACATGCACTATGGACACAAAACAATATGGTATGTATTATAAATATACTGCTTAATTATGTTTTTGTTTGCATTCTCCCCACCCCCTGTGATAACTGTGCCCTAATGAGCATTATCGTACAGTATTTCATTTAAGAATATGTGCTTTTTTATGGGAAGACACACAGCCTTGAGATTTACCTGTTCCATCCTGCTGATAAAAAAAACTGTTAAAGCAAATCAAATCTCCACTGGTGAGCCCATTATACACTTTAGATACCTATTCCCATGGAGCTCTCATTTTATTGTGACTATTTGAAACTGTAATTATTAGCATGAAAGCCGGAATTCTGCATCCACGACAGTAATTAAAAACAAAAAAAAAAAGGATTTCCCACTAAAGTGATAATAGAATCAAACATTTACTTTAAACCGATAGTTACTTACCACCAAAGTCCAGGGCACCTTTGTGATCCTCGTATTTGCTCTTGTAAGATAAAGGAGAAAAAAGAAGACTGAGAGGACCCAGTAAAACACAGCTACAAACATCACCCATCCAAATGCAGAGACGAGGAAATATTCTGAGCTTGCAATAAGCGCCCAGACCAGCAGGCCAAACATCTGAAAGAGACAAAACCATATATTTAATAGAGATAAGCAGATATCTACACATTTATTTGAATTGTCACCAAGCGTCACTTTTGGGACCTGTTTTGCAGAAAGTTTGCAGTTGTCTGAGTTTTTCTGTCATTTGGACCCTAATACCTTACGTCTACTAGAAATCATGTAAATATTTAGAGGGTTATTTATCAAAGGTCGAGTTTGTGGGATTTTTTATACCTTGAATAAACTCACTCAAATCTTACTTATGATTAAAAAAAATGGATCAGCGAATTCGGGGTGAAAAACTCAAATTCTTGAATTGATTGAGTCTTCTGCAAAAACCTCAAATCTCTCTAATTGAAAGAGTTTTCGAGCAAAAAACACCTAAAAAAAACACTGAACATCACAAAGGCTACAAAACATTTTCAAACGGTTCAAGGGACATTTGCCACTGACTTGTACATGACAGACAGGTTTTAGATAGTGGATTTTTCAGATTCAAGCTATTTCAAGGGTTTGGGTATAATAGGTATAATCTCTAAAAACCCTAGTTTTTTTTTATCCCTGAAAATTCAAGTTTCTTTTACTGAAACTATCCTCAAAAATGCTTTTTTTTTTGGTGGGGGGGGGGGAACACAACTTGACCTCCAATAAATTACCTCCTTAAACTTAAAATTAAATATATCTTATTTTAGATCAAGTACAAGGTGCTGTTTAATTATTACAGACAAATCTGGATTATGGATAAAATGCAGTCTATGGGAGCCTTTCCATCATTTGGAACTTTCTGGATAATGGGTTTCTGAATAACAGATCCCATTGAAAACCTGAATGAGCAAAATTAGACTATGTGTGTCTTTTAAATGTACAGGTATGGGACCTGTTGTCTGAAATCTCACACATGCTCAGCTGAAATTTCTTGGTTGCCTAATAAACCTTCTAAGCTATTGTGAAATCTGCCAGACTTCTGTGTTAGTGCTGCCACCTTCTGGAAGTTGCTGTGTGCCCTTCATTTGCATAATGACATCACCAGCAGGGGATAAGACAGGGAAATCTTGTGATACTTCTAGTGGAGGAGTTTACTAAAGCTAGGCATTCTGGGTAGAATACTCAGGGCAGTGCTACAATCTGAGCATGCTCGTGAACTCATTTGCATGTTGCAGTCATAGTATGGACTCCCTCAGTGAGAGAATCCATTTGACAAAAAAAACTGTATATATAGTTTGATTAACCATGTTTAGGTTGTACTGGTCAGATTGTTAATATGTGTTTGATTTTGGCTGTGATTGGTGCCCTTTAAGGTATAAAGCTGATGTTACTCGGCCGATCACAGAGATTGCTCATCATTCACAGCAGTCTGTAGCCACTCTGTGTTATCCAGCGTTGCATTTCCCATGTTTTGCAGTATATCCCTTTTTCAGTGAACTTCAAACATGCTTTTATTTTTAAAAAGAAGGCAGCTCTGAGCAGTTGCACTTCAGCATGATGCATGTCTGACAGGCAGGAGTGACAGTAAAAAGTGGTATAGTAGCACTGCAATCTACCCCACATAACTCCATCGTGCTTTCTTTCTTTTCTTTGATTAATAACGGCCGGTATAAATAAAGAGTTTGCTCAAATGTACTTGAAGTACTGCCGGAACACAAGTCAATATGTGGCGCCTAACAAAATACCTGGCTATGAAGTAAAGATGTAATCCTGCAATGTATTCCAAACAAATCAATAGTCTTGCTGGATGACTTATCACTACAGAGCCACATTCATTTCACTGTGCACTGGAGTGTAGAGAATAGTTATACAATGGCAAACCTGTCTGGAAGAATAATCTTCCTCTGTACTCCACCTGCATCTGGCGCACACTTCTCTCTGGATTGGCTGCCTTTCTGGCTCTGCTCCCTAATATGATCAAAGGGAATGTTTCAATGGAGAAATGTGTGCTTTCTGCAAATACATCAGTATCACTGTACCCGGATACAGGTATGGGACCTGTTATGCACAATGCTCGAGACCCGGGGGTTTCCAGATAACAGATCTTTCTGTAATTTGGCTCTTCATACCGTAAGTCTACTAGAAAATCATTTAACCATTACATAAGCCCAATAGGCTGGTTTTGGCTCCAATAAGGATTCATTATATCGTAGTTTGAATCAAGAACAAGGTTCTGTTATTATTACAGAGAAAAAAAATAATTTTTAAAAATGTGTATTATTTCTATAAATTGGAGTCAATGGAAGCTTCAGACACATCGGAACTCTCTGTATAACAGGTTTCCATATAACGGATCCCATACCTGTACTGGTGAAAAATACTCCAGTGAGGAACTCATACTACATATGAAACATCTCTCTTCTCGTTCATATAAGTACAAGTAAGGGATCCGTTATCTCAGGGTCCCCAACAACCAGGCCACCGAGTCTAGCCCGCAATTAACCAGGCACATTGAATTAGATGCCAGCATGGTGAATTGGATGCCGGCCCCCTCCCGAAACCTCCCCCACCCCTTGCAAAAAATATTTACTCGAAACCGGTCCACAGAACAAAAAAAGGTTGGGGACCCCTGCATTATCTGGAAACCTGCTATCCATAAAGTTCTGAATCACAGAAAGACCATCTCCCATAGACTCCAATTACCGGTACTTCAATAAATGTAATAACAGTAGCTTATACTTGATCCCATTTAAGATATAATTAATCCTTAATGGAGGCAAACCCAGCCTTTTGGGTTAATTTAATGGATAAATGACCCCATAACACCATAAAATCGTGAAGTCAAAAAAAATCTTCAAATGCCTTTGACATTTACATGAATTCGACTGGAGTATTTTCGAATTTGGATTCTTTACTGCTTTGGGACATAATTAATCTCTAAAAATTCTAGGTTTTTTTTTTCCCTCTAGAAATTCAACCTTTTTTGTAAAAAAAGACAGCTTTATTATACAGTTGAAGTGACAAATAATTTCTTTGGTATCTTAGAATTTTCTAATTACTTTAAAACCTATTTGCTAAACAGTTGCAAGCGGCCAAGCATTTCCATGTGTCAGGCAGAATTGCTTCCCGTTCACTGATGTGTCACTGGTACATAGCAGGAGGCAGGCTTGTGCTGTTTCTTGACAACTATAGATTGAAATTACATTTTGAGTAGGATTTTATCACCGGCGTTACCTGACGCTGAGAATCTGAGCTCTCAAAATAAACATGTGTTTAACTTGTTTTGTTGTTGTTCCCCAGTGGTTCCCCATGTCAGCAGAACTCCAGTCAATGTCAAGCCAAGTTAATACAATCCCCATAGCTTTCCTGTGCATTTGTACATCTTGCCATCATTTAAAAAATATCGTAAAGTAATGTAAATGTATACTACACAGAGTTCTCTTTACTGCAGGCAGCCCCATGCAATTTGGCCTATCTGCTAAGCTCTGCCCTTAATTTGGGCCTGCTTGGTTAGTGTTAAAATATATTTATGTTTTGTTGTTCCTTTAAACATCCTTTAACAAAAAAAAAAAGGGGCAGCAGCTGATTTGGAGTACAAACTGCCACGTGTTCGGCTGTTCTGAGCAAATCAGGTGAGAGACGGTACCAGAAGGAACGGCAATGTTTATTTTTAAAGGGGAACTCCACCCAAGTTTTCGCATTAAGAAAATATATGAATATACACAGGGCTGGAACTAGGGGTAGGCAGAAGAGGCACCTACCTAAGGCACAACGAAAGAGGGGCAATGAGCAGGTACCTATATTCTGCCTACCCCTAGTCTATGTCTGCTGCTCTCCCCCACTTCCCTCCCCTCTCTCGCCCCACCTCCCTCTTGTCCCTCCGGTGATCTGCGCATGTATGTGAACTATGCAAGCACCAGCATGGAGGGGAGTGCGATGGCCCGGCACTGAATATACAGTACATTAATAAAAGATGCTTGTGAAAGTAATTGCAACTGGACTTAGTTCTGTCTGTTGAAAGAGTGTATGTAGTACAAGCAAGTTTTTCTCTAGCCCAGACTTCAATTCCCACACTGTCTTGCATTCTGTTTCACATGTCCATTAATCAGCAGGCTTCTGCTACATTGTTTCAAGAGTAGGGGTAATGACTTATAAGCATATTTATCGCTGCAGATAATCTGCGTTACCCGTGGGTAACAAATATCCTGAAAATATCAACCTATATACTAACGTTGCAAGTAAAACATATTACACGTGGTGAATTGTCTTCATTGTAAAAAAATGTACCTTTTCCCACAATGAAGCCAGATCACAACATCTAATGTTTTTTATAAGCAGCGATTCAAATGTTAGTGATGGTATTATTGGTTATTGGTTGCTCTGGGTTACTAGGCATGTAATGGTTTACCATTAAACATCAAAGTCACAGTTATCTGAAATGTCAATCTTTAAAAATGAAAGCTAAAAAGTTGCCAATTTTATCAGCTGAACTCCATCTTTCTGAATCTGATATCATCAATGCAAGCAAAATGTCAATAGCAACTCCAAAAAACCTAAACCAAATTGGCATATGTTTTTCAGACAGATTTATCTGGAGTCATTTGGTACTTCACATTCATTAAAGGAACAGTTCAGTGTAACAATAAAAAAAAAGTAAATAGATAGGCTGTGCAAAATAAAAATGGTTCTAATATAGTATAATAATATAAAGTGTAATGTATAAAGGCTGGAGTGACTGGATGTCTAACATAATAGCCAGAACACTACTTCCTGCTTTTCAGCTCTCTTGGTTTCCACTGATTGGTTACCAGGAAGTAACCAATCAGTTACTTGGGGGGCCACATGGGACATAACTGTTCAGTGAATTTGCAATAGATCCTCAGCATTCAGCTCAGATTCAAAAGAGACAGTTATGACCCATGTGCCCCCCATCAAGTCACTGATTGGCCACTGCCTGGTAACCAATAAGTGGAAACCAAGAGAGCTGCAAAGTAGGAAGTAGTGTTATGTTAGGCATCAAGTCACTCCAGCCTTTATACATTACATTCTAGCCTTAACTAACTATATTGAAAACATTTTTTTTATTTTTCACAGTCTATCTATTTACCCGGTTTTTATATTGAACAATTCCTTTAAAAGTACCCCTCACTTCTACTGCTGTTTCCTCTGTCAAACCCTTCTCTCTTGCAGCTCCTTATATTTGGAATGCCATTCCTGCATCTCTCCGGAGAGAATCCTTCCTCAATGTTTTTAAAACAAAACTCAGAGACTACCTCTGGGAGCACCTGGATAACACCTGAACTGGCACTTGTACGACAGTTTCACCCACTGTAAAAAGCACTTTATTACCCCTCCAAATTGTGTCTTTATATTACCCTCCCATTTAGACTGTAAGCCCCAAGGGGTAGGGCCCTCCATCATCTTGTCTCCTCAACACTGTGTAATTATATTTTATATTTATGCAAACTGTATTTATAATAATGCACTTATTGTTACTTATTAATGCAGTGATCCCTTGTTTGTTACTAATTTATTGTTGCTGTACAGTGCTTTGCCCTCAAGGAGCGCTATACAAATAAAAATATACATACATATACATACATACATACAAAAGTGTTTTCTGGAGCAACAACGCCAAAGCATACAAGACTGCCATATTCAAAATATGAATTTGAAATTACTACAATGTAACTCCAATATTATTTCATTCTACAACTTCTATTGCCATCCAACCCACAGTAAAAGCCATTAATATGGTATAACACTTGCACTGAGGGCCTCACTGGGTTTATTTGGCCTAGCACATAAGTTGCTCTGCATAGTTGACTGAATCAGTTACATGAGTTTTGTGTAAATTAAGACCATTTGCCCATAACTGCCACAGTTTTGAAAGCATTGAAAGAACAGCATCAAATCTGTGAGAATATATGGTCTGCTGACTTCCCCCATCCACATTCCACTTAAAATCAATTCCCACTTAATCATAGTGTATAGGTTTTCTCAATGAGGGCTTCTATGCATTCTTATCATACTAGCAGGGCCCATTAGTGTTTATCCAAATACTTCTGCCAGAGCTAAAATGTTTTGAGATAACTGAACAAGAATTCAGTTCAGTTAAACTTAAAGTGGTAGTTCACCTCGCAAAATGTTTTGAGAGTTTGTTTCCTTTTCCTACCTTTCATAATAGGTTTCTGCTACATAGTGAGGGTTCTTTGCCTGTGTTTATGCATGTGTTTCCACACCGAAATCCACTCAAGGTGCGTGCACCCAGGCCAACACAGTGCAACTGATCAGAGGCCAGTGGCTGAGCTGTTTCTTCGTCTGCGTTGATATGCAGGCTGGGAATCAGCCTTTATCTGTGAGATAGGTCCTCAACCTTCTTAAGGGTAAGGACACACGAGGCGATTTATCGCCAGCGTTTTTAAAAAGCAAATCGCGGCGACATGTCGCTCGTTTTGTCTCAGCACAAAACCATATGAAAAACGCCAGCTACTGTGCACACAGCGCGTTTGTGAATCGCCTGTAGCTCCAAAACGCACTGAGACCCTTTTCCGAGCGATTCATCAGAAATAGCATGTACTTAGAAAAGCACTGAAATCTCCTAGACACGCACACACATACAGATAAGTAGCAGCGATTGTATTCAAATTACACTGCGCAATGACGCAAGAACGTAAAGGCGCAGGAATACAAAGACGCTAGGTTACAGAGGGAAGCACAAACGCTCGAGGAGAGACGCCAAGACAACACGCCGAACAAAACTCGGACGAAAACACGCTCGAAAATGCCGTTTTTTAAGCACTTTTTTGATACGGACAGGAGCACGTACCGCACAGAGCAATGGGATACAAATCGCTCTGTGCCAATTGTCGCTGGGAATCGCCTGTTCGAAAAAGACGATCGCCTTGTCGCCGCGATTTGCTTTTTAAAACGTTAGCGACAAAACGCCTCGTGTGTCCTTACCCTAAAGGAGCAGTAACAGCATAAGCAATGAAAGTAATGAAAATATTATTACCCATACCCTTCACACTTTCATTTTTTAGCAGTTTGTTTTCTGAAAATGACAGTAAAACAATAGTGATACCTGCACCCAGGCTAAATCTTCATTTCGTGAGTGCTGGCTTCCTTGTGGACTATATATATATATATATATATATATATATATATATATACATACAAGCTTTTGTGTAGCCATGGGGGCAGTCATTCAAGTTGGAATACGAAAAGGTTAAAGGTTACATAGTAGGGAACAGGTAAAACACTGCTATGTAACCTGTGCCTTTTCTCCTTTTTTCCAACTTGAATGCTGCCCCAATGGCTACACAGCAACTTGTTTCTGTTAACTATAGTAGTGTTTCTGAAGCAAACACAAAGCTTTTACCAGTACATGCTAACAATACATTATTTGTTAATTACTTTAAAGCACTTTAATTTTTTGGTGTTACTGTTCCTTTAGGGTAGGGACAGACAGGGAGATTCGGGGAGATTCTGTCGCCTGGCGTTTTTAGCAGGCGGCAATCTCCCCGAATTTCCTTCTCCCTGTCTGCCGCTAGTATAAGTGACAAAGCGCCAGCGCCTGTGCACACGCTGCGCAGCGATTTCCGGAATCGCCCGATGTTTCCTCACAAAGTATCTTCGGGCGATTCCGGAAGATAGGCTGAATTTTTTAGACTTAAAATGAAAAATGTTTCAATATAGTAAAGGTGAGGTCACATGGGGTATTTTTACGTTGCTTTTTTAAAACCACGTATTTGATTGTAAATGCATCCAAAATGAAGCCTTACTGAAAATAAAGGAATACACACTATAGCAATTCCCACAGGGAATCCAATATCTGCCATGGGATGCCCCCTTCAAGTGTCTGACTAACTAAGAGGTTAAAGATCTCCATAACAATAAGGTGGCCATACATGGGTAGATCTGCTCATTTGGCAATTGCAAGGCCAGGAATTCAGGAGGTAGGATCGAGCATATCATCCACTAACCAATTCCATCCTCGATCAAACAGGAATTTTAAGTCTGCACAATTGTCCTCTGCCCAAATTACAGGCAGATATTGGTTGGGGAAGCCCGTCAGGGGGCAGTAAGCAGCTGTTGTAGTCTTTTGGCAGCTTTTATTGGCTCGTGTACGGACACCTTAAGTCTGCTTCCAAAAATCATTAAAACATGAAATAAACTCAATAGGATTGTTGACTTTAGGTACTGTTTAAGTATTACAGAAAAAAAGGAAATCATTTCTACAAATGTAAATTATTTGGTTAAATTTGAGTCTATGGGAGATGCACTTTTCATAATTTGGAACTTTCTGGAAAACAGGTTTCCAGATAGTGGATCCCATACCCTAATTTTAAATATAGTTGCTATTCAAAGCAATATTTCTTAATCCCTTTCTGTTCTTTTGCTTTCATGCTATGTACAAGTCATTTCTGCTTCAGGTCTGCTCATCAGCTGGTTTCTTCTACATTGTTTTAGCAGTCAGAGAATGTAAACAGACAGAGAAATTGCTTTCATTAGCAGTGACATTCATGAATATCTTTAAAATAACTGAAAATGTGTAATTTGTGTATATATAATTCTTATAGCTTAGAATTGTACTTTCTTCCATATGCAATGCACATTGGACAGAGGGCCCCTTTAGGCAGTTTGTAAAGATTCCTTGGCTGTCTAGAGAAATGTCCCTAAGACAGTTTACATGTGCAAGTATATGTGCAAGGGCTAGAGTGCACCCCTTAGATTTCTCTTTTTCAAACTTGTATTGTTCTCATTTTCGGAATGGAACACAGAACAATATATAAATCTATCAGTTTTTTGGCTCAGGCATTGTGTTTTTGCACACACAATAGTTAGGCACTACTTGATAAAGATGTGAAACTATGGACTGATTTGCAATAGGTCTCTGCACACTGAGACCTGAGATCATCCCCCATCAGCAGTGCTGTATTCATAAGGGATGGGTGGAAGTTATCACAGAGGCATCCCATCCCCTAACTTGCATGTCATTCAGAAGTTAGGGAATGGTGAAGGCCTTAAACCACAAGTGCACTACATGTGTCATGTGACTGACCTAACTGCTAGTGCCGAATTTTATTTTTCCTGTTTCCTCTTTAAAAGGATACTGTCATGGGAAAACATGTGTTTTTTCAAAACACATCAGTTAATAGTACTGCTCCAGCAGATCTCTGCACTGGAATCCATTTTTCAACAGATTTTGTTTCATATTATTTCATATTTAGTTTTGAAATCTGACATGGAGCTAGACATAGTTTCCCTGGTGCCCCCAGTCATGTGACTTGTTCCAGCACTTTAGGATGGAACTGCTTTCTGGCAGGCTGTTATTTCTCCTACTTAGGTTAGGGCACACTGGGCATTTTGGGGAGATTGAGTTGCCTGGCGACTAATCGCCTTGACTTTGCGGCGACCAACGCCTTCCCTCACTCTGCGCCTGGCTTGGATGGAAAATCGCCAGCACTAATCACACGCGGTGATTAGTTTTCCGTTGCCCGAAGATGCCTTGCAAGGAAACGTCAGGCGACTTCGGAAAATGAATCGCCGCTTGTGTGATTAGCGCCGGCAATTTTCCATCTAAGCCAGGCACAGGGTGAGGGATGGCGTTCGGGGAGATTGATCGCCGCAAAGTTGAGGGGATTAGTCGCCAGGCGACTCAATCTCCCCAAAATACCCAGTGTGCCCTAACCCTTAATGTAACTGAATCTGTCTCAATTAACTTACTATTGAGTGTTGTTCTTAGATCTACCAGGGAGCTGTTATCTTGTGTCAAGGAGCTGCTATCTGGTTACCTTCCCATTGTTCTTTTGTTAGGCTGCTGGGGGGAGGGGGGAAGGGAGAGGGTGATATCACTCAAACTTGCAGCACAGCAGTAAAGAGTGACTGAAGTTTATCAGAGCACAAGTCACATGACTGGGGCACCTCGGAAATTGACAATATGTCTAGCCCCATGTCAGATTTCAAAATGAAATATAAGAAAAGTTTGCTCTTTTGAAAAATTAGTGCAGAATTCTGCTGGAGCAGCACTATTAACTGATGTGTTTTGAAAAAAACATGTTTTCCCATGACAGTCTCCCTTTAATCAATGCAGCACTGCCTATTGCCTGGCTGGAGCAAGATCAAAGTCAAACTGGTTAAAAAGAGGATACAGTGTGTTCTGTGAGAAGATCATCCCTTCACTGCTTAGCTGCAAACACATTCAGACTCCCCAGATCAATTGAACTGGTGAAAATGTATAGATGACTAAACTGGCACTGGATGTTTAAACTGTGAGAAATGATAGTTAAGCCTAAACTGGTAGGAATTCAAGAAATACTGATATGGGGAAAAACAGCTGAGCTTGAAGGGTAGTGAGAGAAATGGCAAAACTGGTTGAACTGTCAGGGGGTTGAATTGGGGGGCTATGTATCATAAAATGTGGGACAGATGTGGCTGAACTAGTGGGAATGGTTACTAAAATGTGGAGCAAAGGGTTATATCTATAGAAAGTGCAGTTTTACCCCATGAAAGCTGCTGTTTCCCATTGGTCATAAACCATACATTTAGAATGTCATCCCAGAATTCCTCCAGAGAGAATAGTTTCTTCAAAAACAACTTAAAGGTTACCTCATGGAGTACTCACATACTGTAACTATTGAACTGGCACTTATATTGCAGTGTCAACCACTGCAAATTGCAGCGAAATTCCTCCTATTTGTGTCTGTAAATTACCCTCCAACTTAGATTATAAACTCTAGAGACCAGGGATCTTATTTTTCATGTCTGTTTGACGCTTAGCTTTACAGAATATGCAATGCAACTGTACTTTGTATTTATTATTGCAGTGACCCCTATTTGTTCTCTTTCTTGTTCTGCTGTATGGTGCTGTGTACATAAACAGTGCTATATACATAAAAACATACACCTAGTGTATCATAAACATGCACGGCCACCCCCGGGGGGGGGGGGGGGG
>CM044441.1:48761906-48784260 GCA_024363595.1 Xenopus borealis | reverse complement strand
CCCCGGGGGGGGGGGGGAGGGAGTAGAGTCATGTCAGGGGGTCAATCCCAGTGGGATTCATACCTCCCAAAAACCCAGGTTCTCTGTTCTGCAGAAGGGGCTTTTATCCAGACCAGCCCTTGTTCCAAGAAGTCTGTGCATAATAGGGATGTATTTATGTTAAACAGACTTGGCTAGGTTGGATCAGGAGACTGGTTGGGCATCGGTGATTCTCCTTGGGTGACGTGGCTCCTGGGGCCCAGGCTGAGCAGTAGGCTAATACCTAGTCTCCATAGGGGCGGCACTGCAGACATTAATATCCTTATGATTTGTAATAAAACTAATCCCCTTGACAGAGGCGGAACTACCGGGGGAGCAGGGGAGGTGCGATCGGGCCAGGGCCCCCCGGCACTGACAATTTCCAATAGGACCAGCTGATTTACGGGCACAAAATAGTATACGGAGGGGGGCGGAGGCCTGGCTGCACGTCCTGCACCAGGGCCCGCGCCCTCCAGGTACGTTACTGCCCCTTGAGATAACTAATCGGAAACCATTAAGCAATCCGTTAATAACTTGTATACTTGCCAATGTCTTGAATCTCTGGTCAGTGGTAAAAGTGCCTTATTCTATTATACAAAATTCAATAAATGGGGGTTGTGGGATCAGTCCAAGGCTAAAATGCAATGACCATACCACATCAAGGTAAACTCCATATGGTAGTACCTATCTTTTTACCTCTAGTTATAATATTCTTGGTAGCTTGAGGCATAAAATGTTTCAATGTCTTAAATATATTGAAAATGGGTTGAGTGCAGAGGACCTCTTGTATTTGTCTATATGTATTTCGTGGTCACAGCCTCATTGCACCCCCGCCTAATGGTTTTAAAAATTAGTGGTGAGCACAACTTTTTCTTGTTTGTATTCCATGATATATTTGCCAATGACAAAGGGAACCAACTAAATAAATGACTGCTATATATAATCAGGGAGTGGAGGCTGTGTATATACAAGTATGGTTAGGGTTTCCAGATTCTAGGGGGGTGCTTTGTACACTATTGACATTTTATCAATTCACTGTTTATTTTGTTTTTTTCAGCAAAGATAAGGGAGGATGGATACAGAAAGAAGAAAATATAAGGGGAGGGTGGGAAGGGGAACAGTAAAGTTAAACATTTCCACACGACATTTTAAACAAACCACTGACACTATTTAGAGTATCAGCACAAAAAAAATGAATCAGTGAAAATAGATTTGCACATTACTAAAGGAAAACCACCTCTGGAACTATACTCCTTGCCATATAGCTGTACATTTAGGCTGGGTGCAGACAGGGAGATTCGGGGAGATTCTATCGCCTGGCGATTAATCGAGGCGACAATCTCCCCGAACTGCCTTCTCCCTGTCCGCCGCCTGTTTAAATTAAAAAGCGCCAGCGCCAATGCACACACAGCGATTTCCGGGAACCGCACGAAGTTGCTTCGTGAGGAAACATTGGGCGATTCCGGAAATCGCTGCGATTAATCGCCAGGCGACAGAATCTCGCCCAAATCTCCCTGTCTGCACCAGCCCTTAAGCTGCTGATTCAGCCATTACAGGCCAAGTTGTATGGGGACACACTGATGGGCCTGTCTGACTGATGTCTGCCCAAAAATCTTCCAGATAAGGCAGGTTTAGAAATCCCATTGGATGAGGAGTGCAAGGGAACATCATCCGACAGGTCTCTGTACTCCCCACTGAATGATCCCTAGGGCCAACAAATGAATCAACCTCAGTAGCCTGTTTAGCCCAGCATGGGGGGAGGGGCAATATTTGGCAAATTACAGGTATGGGATCAGTTATCTGGAAACCCATTATCCAGAAAGCTCTGAATTACGGGCAGGTCATCTCCCATTGACTCCATTTTAATAAAATTATTAAACTTTTTAAGTTTTTTAAAATGATTTCCTTTTTTTCTGTAATAAAACATTACCTTGCACTTGATGGTAGTTATGCTGCACAAATCCATATTGTTGGATTATTGGGTTTATTTAATGTTTTAAATAATAATAAGGCCCCCATACATGTAAAAGGGGTTGTTCACCTTTGAGTTAACTTTTAGTATGATGTAGAGGGTGATATTCTGAGACAATTGTATTTTCAGTTTTTTGGTGGTGTTTTGAGTTATTTAGCTTTTTATTCAGTGGCTTTCCATTTTGCAGCGTCAGCAATATGGTTGCTAGGGTCCAAATTGCCCTAGCAACCATGAATTGATGTGAATGAGAAGGTGGAATATTAATAGGGGAGGGTCGGAATAGAAAGATGAGTAATAAAAAGTAGCAATAACAGCTTTAGAGAGGATTTGTTTTTAGTGGGTGTCAGTGACCCCCTTTTAAAAGCTAGAAAAAGTGAGGAGACAAAGGCAAATAATTCATAAACTATAAAAAAATAAATAATGAAGACCAATTGAAAAGTTGCTTAGAACTGGCAATTCTATAACATACTAAAAGTTAACCTGAAGGTGAACCACCCCATTATGGGGTAGTGTATGGAGCCCTCAAATGTTTCCCCAATCGATATCTGGCCAAAAGTCGGGCAGATGTCGATCAGAAAGGTTTAAAAATCCTGTCAGATTAAGGACGCCATCAGTTTGATATTGTCCTTGATCCGACTGCCTATAGTCTCCTCGTTGTGATCCCCACAATCGGACCGGCCCAATCGCGCCCACCATATCAGGTAGAGATCCTCTCTTTTGACAACATCGCCAAACAAGTGGATCTCCGTATGTATGGCCAGCTTCACAATACTGAGATACAAATTATGGAAAGATTCCTTAGCCAGAAAATCCCAGGTCCCCAGCATTCTGGAAAGCAAGTCTCATGCCTGTGGCGACATATATTAACCAATTAGTACTATCACTCACTTAAGTAATAGCAGTAGTAGCAGTAGTAGTCACGGGCAAGCTTTGGGCAACGTTTATGGGCATCCCTGGCAGCAGATACACACACACAGCAGAGAAGATGCCATAAGCCATACTCACTATTTCCATGAGCAGGAGGACTGCAGTGGGGCTTCTGAGGAAACTTCTGTCGTACGCAATACTGCCTCCCAAGGAGATGGTCTCCATGTGTGAACTGACTGTGGTAGTCACCGTATCTGACCGGGGCCGCTCTCCTTCCATGTTCCCCGCGGAGATCTAAACTGGCACCTTCCAGTTCCCAGACTGTTCCACCTCGCAGCCCCCCTGCTCTGTGCTGAGGGCTAGGTGCATAAGGACTCGCCGACTTCCCGCTCTTTCCGTTCCCTACAATAACCTCCCAAATGCAGCAATGCAGCTGCTACCGACTGTCCCAAAACTTATCATCCATCACATGCCTACTTGTACACGGCACTATCAGCCACACAATAGAATAGCCCGAGTTCTCCTCCTCCAGGGGGCAGGGAGGGGCGGCGCTCAGGTGCATGGGACACTGGGCTCATTGTCAGGACACTAGCGCTGTGATACACGGAGCTCATTTTACAACATCCAACAGCGATTCGCCCGCCGCAGCCTCCCATGTCGGATCTCTTTACTATAAGCGAAATTTTATCACCCCCTCCCCGATCTGTCTGTTGTCTGTTACCCCCACTCTGTATGAAATTTCCCATCTCCTGTCGCCTCATGTGACTTGCTATCCCCCCTGTCATACCTGCGTATTAGCGCGCCTGCCTCACCATCTTTTCTACAAATCTCCATTTCACACACAGGACACAGCATATACCTGAGGCTCCGAGTCCCAACAGTCCCTTTTTTGGACAGTTCATCTTTTGAGAGCTCAACCCACAGTCCCTCATTTGTACTGGAAAGTCCCTCTTTTCTCTGCACTGAACAGCCAGAAAAAGAAACAAAGTTTCTAACTTAATTTGTCAGAGAGCGCAGAACAGCTAACAGGTGCAACTAAGATGCTTTGTAACAACTTTGAGATAAGAAAATAAGTAATTGTAATAGTTAAGATAAGGAGAAATATTTTCAAACTTTCATAGCCTGCCAAATTTTGTAAAAAGAACATGGTAATTAGGGGGTGTGGTCACAAAAAAATGAGGGTGGTCAAACAATTTAGCCACTCTACAGGAAAGAAAACATTTTGTCCCTCTTTTTACTTCCAAAATGTTGGGAGGTATCATGCATACAGCAGTCTGGGATCATTACTCTATGCCACATACATTCATGGATTCTACTCAAAAAGCTCATTCACTAACACAGTGTCTTGTGCAAAGGGCAAGTTGCCCATGCAAATTGTAATATTTTTATCTACAAAGCAGCATCGCCGACTCACCCCTGAACTCCTGTTATTGTGGCCACACATAGAGCTCTCCCAAGTGCTACATATGAAATAAAAGCGTGTGTAAATTGTGTAAGACATTTTATGCACTGTGTAACTCCTGGTGTGCAGCATTAGCATGTTGTTCTTGTGGTGCAAGTCTGCTGCACTTATTAATAAAACCTACTGTCTGCCATGTTCAGTGTGACCACAGCCAGAGACCGAACCCTGGTCAGACAAGAAAGACACATCCTAGCAGGCCCGGACTGGCAATCTGTGGGTTCTGGCAAATGCCAGAGGGGCTGCACCTCCCAACTTTCCCTTTTTTGGAGGGTCAGTCCCTCATTTGTACTGGAAAGTCCCTCTTTTCTCTGCACTGAACAGCCAGAAAAAGAAACAAAGTGTGTAACTTAATTGGCTTTTGGCAGAGAGTCCAAAACAGCTAACAGGTGTAAAAAAGATACTTTGTAACAATTTTGAGATAAGAAAACAAGTAATTGTAACAGTTTAGATAAGGAGAAATATTTTCCAAACTCTTATAACCTGCCAAATTTTGTAAAATGAACATGGTAATTAGGGGGTGTGGTCACAAAAATGGGCATGGTAAAAAAAATGTAGCCACGCTACAAGAAAAAAATTTTTCCCCCTCTTTTTACTTCCAAAATGTCGGGAGGTATGCTATAATGTGCCATAGAGAGTTAGTATTTAGTGGGCTGGTGAGGGCTCATTGGGCCTCTGTGTACCTGAAATGCCTGGGCCTATTTTGTCTTTCAGTCCAGGCCTGCATTCTAGGGCGTAATGATGATGTGTGTGTGTGTGTGGCGGGAGGTGGAGCGGCACATACCTCTTATTCCTGTCTCCCCCTAGTGTGATTTGGGCCCCTCTTGGGATGAGGAGTGGGGGTTGGGGTTAAGAAAAGTGACAAGCTGGAGGTGTCAGTGGGGAATATCGAGAAAGTGGTCTTGATACTTGGCCCAGCCCATGCTCACATCAATAGGCACACTTGACCATGATTCAGCCGTGGCCTCAAAATATCCTCCCCAAAGTCTCAATGAACAATGGCTGCCAGGTCTGGACTGAAAATCAAAATAGGCCCTGGCATTTCAGGTACACAGAGACCCAATGAGCCCCACTGAATACTGACTTTCTATGGCACCTTAGAGCAGCCCCTCTGGCATTTGGAACCCACAGATTGCCAGTCTGGGCCTGATTGCTCTCTATGGCAACTTACAGCAGCTCCAAATCCAATTGCATTTTCCAGAAAGTGCATTTTGCCACACTGGGCCTGGCACGACACAAATTGCCCATTTCTACCTGTCACCTCTGCAGAACTGAACACAGACAAACCAGTGACATGTGGTTAGGGTTGCCACCTGGCCAGTAAAATTTATGGTTGATCCCAATGTTATTAATAGGGAAAAGATATATATGGTGACCTTATTGAGACTCTCAGTGCTACTCTAGTGCTTTCCTAGCAGTGATGTAATTACAATGTGCCAGACCCTCCTGCAAGTAAATCATTGGAGAGTGCCAGGGCACACAGCATCCGCTACTGCCCCCTGCATTCCCCACTAGCATTGTGGGAGGTAGGATATTTCTAACAACTATAGAGGAAGCAGAGGATCCAGACCTCCCTGTCCTTCCGGGCCACCCTGTGGTTGTGGGGCCTTTTCCTATTATTACATCAGTGCTTCCTACATATAATGGGAATGCTTTCAAGATTTGCTATGCTATCACTTTTACTTGCAATCATCAAAAAATATCCCAATATTTTGTTAGAATTCCACTAATTATATTTCTGAAGTAGGGTTGCTACCTTTTCTTGAAAAAAATACCATCCTTCCTATATATTTGTCTTTTTTTCCTACAGTGCTTTGCCCTCAAGGAGCGCTATACAAATAAAAATATACATACATATTAATAACATTTGGATCAACCATCAAAAATACCAGCCAGGTGGCAACCCTATTCTGAAGTTCCCTTATACAAACCATGCATACATTAAAGGGGTTGTTCACCTTTAAATTAACTTTTAGTATGATGTAGAGAGTGATATTCTGAGACAGTTTGCAATTGTTTTTCATTTATTATTATTTGTGTTTTACAAGTCATTTAACTTTTTATTCAGCATCCCTCCAGTTGGCAGTTCCGGCAATCTGGTTGCCAGGGTCCAAATTACCATAGACACAATGCATTGATTTGAAGAAGAGACTGGAATATGAAAAGGGGATGATCTGAATAAAAAATGAATAATAAAAATAGCAATAACAATTCATTTGTAGGATTATAGCACATTCATTTTATTAGATAGGTCAGTGGCCCCCTTTTGAAAGCTGGAAAGAGTCAGATGAAGAAGGCAAATAATTCAAAAACTATTTAAAAAAAAAAACAAAAAACATGAAGGCCATTTGAAAAGTAGCTTATAATTATCCAATCTATAATATACTAAAAACTTATAGGTGAAAAGCCTCTTTAATGACATTGAGAAAAGAATTCAAAAGGCTATAAAAACAATAAATAGTCCAAATACATTTAAAAACTCAAGTTGGTATATGCAAACTCTGTGTACAATACATGCTATTATTTTATAGTGCTGACAAAAAAGCAATCAGCAATGCCTGACTGAAGTGCTCTCTACATAGAAACCAGTCAGCCCTCGGGGGCGCTGGGAAGCGCAGACAATAATGTGTAATGTCATTAGGCAGGAAATGAAATGATTTACTTAGCGTGAGTGTGAGTGAATTGAGAACAGAACAAATGCAAATGAAGTGAGACTACAATAGACACAGACGTATACTTAAAGCAATTATACAACAAAATCTAGTACAGTTCCACTGAAACTGTGTTCAAAGCCAAATAGGACTTTTAAAATATGGGAAGGTTTAAAAAAAGCAGATTCTATTAAACTAACATGGCTAAGAGAGACTAAAACCATATTTTAAGAAAGCCAATGCTTTCAGTGAATATAGTCCTGGACAGCAGTATATGGTGTCACTATGTTATATTAATAAAGGCAAAGTAGTTTTGCAATTACTGATGATATGAATCGGTTATATATAGCTAATGTACTTCAGTATGCAAGTTCTACCAGCGTGATAGGTTCAATGCACATACATAATCGCTGCCTTTGTTTCCAAACTTAATAAGCTTCCAATGTTTGCCCAGCTACAAAGGGCCATAGCCCAGCAACTGCCTTGAGCGTTCTGTACTTCAGGCATGTTTACAGGGTAAATAACGGATGGTGCACATTACAGAACAACAGGATATTACTGACAGTGACCTGCTTACATGGGAATGATGCAGCCTTATTATTGTATTATAAGTGAAATATACAAGGTTATTGCCAAAAAGGAAACAGTCTTAAACTTCTTAATCTTTTCATGCTTGGCAGTTTAATTTTAATACTTTAAATTAACTTTTAGTATGTTGCAGTGAGTGATATTCTTTGACAATTTGCAATTAGTTTTCATGTTTTATATTTGTGGTTTTTGAGTTACTTAGCTTTTTATTCAGCAGCTTTCCAGTTTGCAGTTTCAGTAGGGTCTGCTGCTACTAGGGTTGCCACCTTTTCCTGAAAAAAAAAATACCAGCCTTCCTATATATTTATCTTTTTTTTTCCTATTAATAACATTGGGATCAACCATCATAAATACTGGCCAGGCTGGTAAAATACCGGCCAGGTGGCAATCCTAACTGCTACTGCTACCTACTTACCTACTGCTTTCAAACAACTTATATATTCAAATGACTCCCTGTAGAGAGGCACTGTCTTACTTATATGGCCATTTAATGCATGTGAAAAAGAATTTTAAGTTGATCAAAACTAGGACTGAACCCTTCGTTTGTGCTTTGGTGTGAAATGTGATCAGATATATTTAAAGGGACTGTTCACTTTTAAATGAACTTTTAGTATGATGTAGAGATTGTTTTTTAGATATTTAGCTTTTTATTTGGCAGCTCTCCAGTTTGCAGTTTCAGCAATCTGGTTGCTAGGGTCTGATTTACCTTGGCAACCATGCCTTGATTTGAATAAGAGAATGGAATGGGATTAGGGCAGGGCCTCGATAGAAAGATGAGTAATAAAAAGTGGCAATAACTATACATTTGTAGTCTTACAGAGCCTTTGTTTTTTAAATGGGTCAGTGACCCCCATTTGAAAGATGGAGATATTCAGAAGAAGAAGGCAATTAATTCAAAAACTAAACAATGAAAAAGTTGCTTAGAATTGGCCATTTCATAACTTTGTAAAAGTTAAATTAAATTGGAACTACCCCTTTAATACAGCATGTTGATCTGACAATGTCTCCCACATATCTTAGTCAAACCACTTCGGAATTAGTTTCCCAGTGTTAATTATTCTCTCTAGATTTCATCTATCGCTATGAGTGCAAGGGCAGTGAAAGTAGAGGTTGTCACCCCAAAGGAAGTGATTTGTGTATAGATCTGCAACTCCTCTATACTAAAGGTGGCCATACACGGGCCGATAAAAGCTGCTGACAGACTGAGTTGGCAGTTTATTGGCCCGTGAGTGGGGCCCTCCGACAGGCTTCCCCGATCGTTATCTGGCAGCATCTGTGCGTTGATGCAGTCTCGCGATCCGACCGCCCATATGCTTGTCATTCTGATCTGATCGTTGTGCCCTAGGGCCCATGATCGGATCAGCCCAAGATGGTGAGCGGATCTCTCAGTGTATGGCCACCTTTACACTTTGCAGACTAATAACCACAAGCCTGCATTGTAACAGTCACACAAAGCTAGAAAAAAGGCTGTGAGTTGTCTTAGCTGACAGCAATCCAATGTGGTAGCTTCTCCACGATGATATACAAAGTAATCAGTGGCATAGCTAGATGATACTGGGCCCGAACATATTAATTTTAGGGTCTTCAACATAAACAGAGATTATCCTATTTTAACAGTATATGTTGAAATTGCTCATTAGTTAGGGCCTCATGAGCCCCCTATACCTCCTGGGTCCCCCTGCAGCCAGAGGGTCTACATCCTGTGTAGTTACACCCCTGACAGTAAAAGTTAATGTACTTGGGCCTCCACTTGAAGTTTATGCCCCTAAGGGCTCATACACACGGGCGTTTTTGACCTGCGCTCCCCTGCGTTGCGTTTGGCTGCGTTCAGCCACAGGGGAGACGCACCTCATTTTGTTCAATGAGGTTGTACCCACGAGACGCGTGTAAGCGCCGAACACAGATTCAGACGCAACATGCTGCATTTTTCCTGCGTTCGACGCTCACATGCGTTCGTGTGAGTACAGCCCATTGAAAATAATTGAGAGCGTCTATACCTGCGCTCCCCTGCGTTTGAACGCAGCAAAATGCAACGCAGGAGAGCGCAGGTAAAAACGCCCGTGTGTAGGAGCCCTAATGCTGGCCATACACATTAAATTTCTCTTGTTTCACAAGACTGCCAAATACACATATTTGTGCCCAGTTTGATCACCTACATGCAGGGCCCAATCTGGCTGGTACAATCATTTGGTACCCAGTGTAAACATTGGATCACAATGAATGTGGCAGTGCAGTCCTCCCCTGATAGATGATCCGGCCCGATAGATATCTGGTAATTTATATTATATCTATTGGGTCGGGGTGAGCTCATTCAAATAAGCTCTCAACCCAATCTGACCGTAATGGTATTATGTAATAATAGTCTACTAAATTGTAAAGTACAGTCAACAAGAAGCATTTACTTTACACCTGTATGAAAGCCAACATCTGATAGGTTGATATAGGTTGCAGATTTTGCATCTATTATTACATTAACCCCAAATGGGTCTGAATAATTTTGTGCAGAGTACTGCTAATAAATAGTAATACAGCAGCACAAGTATAATTATACAACTTCAGTAAGAGGACCCATCAACACAAGCTCATATTCCTTCCAGCTGGATGTACTATACTCGTGTTATCTTAGCTGAGTTCCAGCCCACTGCAAGGAGGAGAAGAATCCTTGCCAATGAAGTTAATAAGCACAATTGGTTCATTACCAACTATAGCTAGTGCAAACATTTCAGCTCTCCTAAGTAATCTTTACTTATTAAATGGATACTATCATGGGGAAACATGTTTTTTTCAAAATGCATTAGTTAATAGTGCTACTCCAGCAGAATTCTGCACTAAAATCCATTTCTCAAAAGAGCAAACAGATTTTTTAATATTCAATATTCAATTTTGAAACTTGGGGCTATATATTTTGTCAATTTCCCAGCTGCCCCTGGTCATGTGACTTGTGCTGGCACTTTAGGAGGGAGCTGCTTTCTAGCAGGCTGTTGTTTTTCCTTCTCAATGTATCTGAAAGAGTCACAGTGGGACATGGGTTTTTACTATTATTCTTATATCTACCAGGCAGGATTGTGTGATGCTGTTATCTGGTTACATTCCTATTGTTCTTTTGTTAGGCTGCTGGGGGTGGGGATGATATCACTCCAACCTTTGACTTGCAGTACAACAGTAAAGAGTGACTGAAGTTTATCAGAGCACAAGTCACATGACTTTGGGCAGCTGGGAAATTGACAATATGTCTAGCCCCATGTCAGATTTCAAAATGAAATATAAAACAATCTGTTTGCTCTTTTGAGAAGTAGCACTATGAATTGATTGAAAACACTATTAACTGACTCGCCAGGCAATTTTGAGCGACTTTGAAAATCGCGCCGCAGCATGTGAACAAGCGCAGGCGACTTTACGCCTAGCGAGTGCGCAGCGCTAACTAGCTATTCGGGGAGATTCGGGGGAGATTCGCCGCAGTGAGAAGTTGCCAGGCGACAGATCTCCCCCGAATCTCCCCGTCTGGCCTTGCCCTTAAGGAGCTCCCTCAGGCTATTGCTTCTGGCTCATTAGAAAAAGGAAGTAGCAGAGAGCTCACTGCATGGAATTTTAACCACTGCACAACAGAAGGAAATGTTCCAATAATTTATTGTACTGTAACATACTATTTATAATTTATATAATTTATACATGGCTAGCTCTGGAGCAAACATCACCCTGTGAGAACCTTTATATTGAGACCTCAACAATTAGAGAGTTAGCATGCAGTATATATATGTCATATTTTAACAGCACTATGTGTGAATAGGGTTGCCACCTTTTCTTGAAATTCCTATATATTTATGCTTTTTCCCTATTAATAACATTGGGTTCAACCATAATTTTTACCGGCCAAGGTGGCAACCCTATGGGGCAAATTCACTAAGATGGGCAAATTCGCTAGCGTTGGCCTTGCTAGCGTTTGCCGCACTTCGCCAGGCAAATTTTCGCCATCGCTATGCAAATTCACTAAAGTATGAAGTTACGCTCAGGTCGGCGAACGGTAGCATAGTTGCGCTAGTGTTACTTCGCCAGGCAAAGCCCAGTTACGCTAGTGATGCCTAATTTGCATACGACGGGAACTTTAACGTATAATAGAAGTATATGTTACAGCCACTACATTCCACTACACAAGCCCAGGAAACCTTTAATAAATTAAATAAAGTTGTCCTATTGCCCTACATGTGCCCCCTGTATAGTTGTGTTGCCATATGTTAGGAAATGAAGGGGGGAAGGAGGGTAACCCCCCCAAAAAAATCGATCTTTTTCAGACTATCACCCTACAATGGTAAAACACGCCAGCGTTTTTTTGGGACAGAAAAAATTTACCATTTTTTTTTTCAAACTCCTATCCTAACATCTATTGTATTGCTTGGTCTGACCAGGCGAACGTAAATGGTAATGTTCAGGAAAAAGTTGATCTGTTCAGGACCAGGCGAAGTAAAGTCTAACGTAAATGGTAATGTTCAGGAAAAAGTTGATCTGTTCAGGAAAAAGTTGATCTGTGTAATTACGATCTTTCGTCAGTGCTCAACTTCGCCTGGTGTAAGGGTGCGAAGTTGCGCAAGTCTATCTACTTCATCTACTTCGCTAGCGAAAATTCGACAGAGTCGGTGTTAGTGAATTTTTGAAGTTACGAAATGACGTCACACTGGTGAATTAGGGCTATCGTTAGACACTTCACGCTTTAGTGAATTTGGGCCTATGTGTGTAGTACTTACACACAAATACTTTGGGGTGCCAAAATAAGAGCTGATATACTGTTTTTTAAAACTGAGTATTAGTTTCTTCTAGTGCAGTGGCAACTGCACCCAAGCCCTCACCCCCCTGGGGCCCCAGTGACGTGAGTGTTGGGAGGAGAAGAGTTAGTTATTTGTGCAGGAGACTATCGGAGGGTACAGCGAAGTAAGTATTACAAATCATTTCATTTTGATCCCCTTGATCATTTAAAGAACACATGGTAATTCTGAATTATGCTCCTTGTAGTAGGGATGCCTTGAATACAGGATTCGGTTGGGGATTCGGCCTTTTTCAGCAAGATTCGGATTCGGACGAATCCTTCTGCCCAGCCAAACTTGCATGAAATTTCATTACTTTTTGTCATTACTAGGTGCCCCTTCCCACCCCTAATTTTCATATGCAAATCAGGGTTCGCATTTGGTTCGGTATTCAGCCGAATCTTTCTCTATGGATTCGGGGGTTCAGCCAAATCCAAAATAGTGGACTCGGTGCATCCCTATCTTATAGTGTCATTTAAACCACTATACCTGATACATATTGCTTTCCATTAATTCCCTGTGTCACAAGGGTGCATTTTCAGGCAATAATCACCTATGATGGGACTCCAATGGTTCTTCTCATTCACCAAGTGATTGTTCTTTGGCCTAGATGCACTGTCCAGTTTGTCACAATCTGCTTCTCTCCACCTGTGTCATCATGAGCTGAATTATGGGATGTGTACAAAGACAGATGCTGTTGCTTCTAAAAACAGATTAATACATAGAACATGATTCTATAGGGAAAGTATAGGGCATTATAACAATACTGCAAAGTACCAGGTATGTTCTCAATTAATTTTTGCTTGAAGAAAATTCAAGTAGTTAAACAGTTCCATGTTCTACTGTCCTTAAAATCTGGCAATCTATTTTGCCCTTTAAGCAATTTTAGAATTATTTGTTTATTTGCTGTTTGAAATATGGATTTACCCCTGTGCTAAGAATAATTCACAAGGAGAGTATAATGGCTCCTTAAAATATATTCTGTGTTTTTCTTAGCAGTGAAAGGAAGATAAATGATACAACAACAAACTTTGTTTAATCCCACCTTGTGTAGGAACTTGTTTTACTGCATGAGTGAATTTGTTTTGTCCACAGTAAGTCATTAATAGCCCAGGCTGGTTCACCAAATTCCTGTTTATTTGTTGTGTCAGTATGTAACACGGTAGACAACCCTGAACTGTTTCTGTATACTGTCAGTTTGCAGATGTTACAGAGATCACTGGAGACTTCAATACTAGTTTTGCACTAGTGATAGGCATGTGTTATATTCACACTATAAATTTTGGGCAATTATTGTTGCATTATATACTGTTGCTGCATATTTTCATTTGTACATGTGATGTATTTTTGATATTTTTTTCTTTGGTTTCCTTGTTTCTCTCTAGTACTATTTGTGTATTATCCATCTTCTATCTTCCAACTTTTCCATCCAATTTGACAACTAGTGTGACCCACAGTTGTATTGCTGCATCCTATTAGAAGTTAGTTACATCAGCATAAGGCATTGGATATCAAGAGAGATGGGTGAGTATCCTTTAACAAATGTATGACAGCAGCCAAAGAAACACTGAAGACACTTCCAGAGCTTTTGAGTTAATGTTTACTCTGACGCAGAGAGTGAGATTTTTCAATTGGTTTTCATTTTTTATGTGTTTTTTTGAGTTATTTAGCTTTTAATTCAGAACCTCTCCAGTTTGCAGTTTCAGAAATCTGGTGGCTAGGGTCCAAATTACCCAAGCAACCATGCATTGATCTGAATAAGATGCTGGAATATGAATAGGAGAGGGTCTGAATAGAAAGATAAAATAATAAATAGTGGCAATAGCAATAAACATGTTGGGTTTTTTTTAGATGGGGTCAGAAAGCCCCTTTTGAAAGCTGGAATCAGAAGATGGCAAATAATTCAAAAAACTATAACAAATAAATAAGGAATTGAAAAGCTTCTTATCATCAGCAATTCTATATGCTAACTATAACTGACTGGGGATACATTTCAACACATGCTGACTTCAGTGGCATCTGCCCGTCACTGTGAACATGAGATTTTGATGCCTAAATGCATGAGTGCTAGTTGGTATTTCTCCAACAGCAGCAAAAAACTCTGTATCTGACATTTGCAGATATAAGTGTCTTCTAGGTAATCTGCTAAAGTAGAAGAAGTGTGTGGGGGGGGGGTGTGTGTGTGTGAAAGAACAGAAAGTTATGTTATAACTCTGCTTTGCATGAAACCCTTATTTTAGAAGAAATCCCACCCATATTCCTTATATGTTTTCCCTGTTTGCAGTGTCATTTAGCCTTTGTTTTCATTATACAAAATTGTGCTCTCAGTTTGTTTGCTATACAATGTCCTGTCTCATTACATACTTGACTACAACTACAGCAGTTTCTCAGGAGACAATACCATTTAGAATGAAGATGGTGAAGGTAAACTAAGGGGCGCACTGCTTTTTCATACAGGCAGAGAAAATGTTGATCTGTCCTTCACCCGTCCAATGTGTGATGATTGTCTGTCTTTGTACACATGGGGCAGAATTCGAGCAGAAAATACTTGTGCTTTTCTCTCCAAAAGCCATCCCACGACAGAAGGATCTTAAAGCCCCCAAAGACGGGTCGATAAAAGCTGCTGACAGACTGAGTCGGCAGCTTATTGGCCTGTGTGTGTGGCTCTCCAACGGGCTTCTCCAATTGATATCTGTCCGAAAGTCAACCAGATGTTGATTGGACAGAATTAAAAATCCAGTCGGATTGAGGCTGCATCTGTCCATTGATGCAGTTTCCCAATCCAACTGCCTGTATTTGTTGCATTAAGATTTGATTGTTGGGCCCTAGGTCCCACAACTGGATCATCATTGGTGTGGCCGAATCATGGCTGAATGAGTCGCATGACTGGGCAGTTAATATAAGCAGCTATACTTTGTTTCGGAGGCACAGAGGCAATTTAAAAGGAGGAGGGGTATGTCTGTATGTTAGGCAGGATTTAAAAGCTTATATAAAGGAGGAGGTTATGCTAGAGAATGAAGGGGCAGAAGTCTTATGGGTAGAATTCTTCCCCAATTGTAAAGAGTCCAGCAAATTAATTGTAGGGGTATGCTATAGACCCCCTAATGTAAGTGAGGAGGAGGAGGCTAAGCTCCTGACACAAATAGAAAAAGCTGCTAGTTTGGGAAAAGTATTGATAATGGGGGATTTTAATTACCCACATATTGACTGGAGCAACAGTACTGCCAGATCAATTAATGGGAATAAGTTTATAAATTTGTTGCATGACAATTTTATGGCACAGGTTGTTGAGGAGCCTACCAGAAAAAATGCTATTCTGGATCTAGTGATCTCAAATGACCCAGAACTTATAGCTAATGTGCAAGTCATTGAACCCCTGGGTAATAGTGACCATAATGTTATTTCATTTAATGTCTGGTGCAAAAAACAAATATATACTGGGGCAACAAAAACCATGAATTTTGGAAAAGCTAATTTTAGTGCCTTTAGGGCTGCCCTTCAGAGTATTGATTGGGGCATTGTGTTTTCAGCTAAAACCACAGAACAGAAATGGTTGTCATTTAAAATGATATTAAATCATTACTGTTCTCAATTTATTCCCTTAAGGAGTAAATGTAGAAGCTCTAAGAAACAGCCTATGAGGCTTAATACAGATGTAAAGAAGATAACAGGAAAGAAGAAAAAGGCATTTAAAAACTACAAATCTGTTGGGACAGAAGCTGCATTTAATGAATATAAACACTGTAATAAATGTTGTAAATCAGCAATCCGGAAGGCAAAGAAAGGAAATGAAGAATTAATTGCAGCGCAGGCGAAAAGTAACCCTAAAACGTTTTTTAAATATATTAATAGTAAAAAGATGCACGTTGAGAGTGTTGCTCCATTAAATAATGGTACCAGTATAGTTGTAACCGATACAGAAAAGGCAAATATGCTAAATCAGTTTTTTTCTTCAGTGTATACAATAGAGTCTGAGTTCCTAGGCTCGCTTCATAGATGCACTGACTCAGCTCAATCTAGTCAGTGGCTGACTCAGGATATGATTCATAAAGCTTTACTAAAAATTAATGTAAACAAGGCGTCAGGGCCTGATGGCATACATCCACGGGTTCTAAGAGAGCTTAGTTCAGTTTTAGACCATCCCCTATTTCTGATTTTCTCAGATTCACTTTCATCTGGTATGGTGCCTATGGATTGGAGGAAAGCTGATGTCATCCCAATATTTAAAAATGGATTACGATCTCAGCCTGGCAATTATAGGCCAGTAAGTTTGACATCTGTGGTGGGCAAATTATTTGAAGGCTTGTTAAGGGATCACATTCAAAATTTTGTCCTAGGGAATGGCATTATGAGCAGCAATCAGCATGGCTTTATGAAGGATAGGTCATGCCAGACAAATTTGATTGCTTTTTATGATGAGGTAAGTAAGATGCTGGACAGTGGGGGGGCAGGTGATATATTTGGATTTTGCCAAAGCGTTTGATACCGTGCCCTACAAACGACTGCTTTCTAAACTAAGGTCTGTTGGGCTTAATAAAGTCGTTTGCACATGGATAGGGAACTGGCTACAGGATCGGGTACAGAGGGTGGTTGTTAATGGTACATTCTCTACTTGGAGTAAGGTTCTTAGTGGGGTCCCTCAGGGCTCGGTGTTGGGTCCACTTTTATTGAACTTGTTCATTAATGACTTAGGGGAGGGTGTTGTAAGTAATGTATCAGTGTTTGCAGATGACACAAAACTATCCAGCCCAATTAATTCCATCCAGGATGTGGCATCCTTGCAACAGGATCTTGACAAACTGGCAATCTGGGCAGATAGGTGGCAAATGAGATTCAATATTGATAAATGTAAAGTCATGCACCTGGGATGTAAAAATATTCAAGCCACTTATACCCTTAATGGGACTGCACTAGGCAAATCCATTATGGAAAAGGACCTTGGAGTACTTGTAGATGATATACTTGGCTGTAGCAAGCAGTGCCAGGCAGCAGCATCAAGGGCCAATAAGGTCTTGAGCTGTATTAAAAGGGGCATAGAGTCACAGGAGGAGGGGGTCATTCTTCCACTTTATAGAGCACTTGTAAGGCCACATCTAGAATATGCCGTACAGTTTTGGTCTCCCTCACTCAAACAGGACATTATTGTGTTAGAGAGGGTACAGATAAGGGCTAAGCTGGTAAAAGGTATGGAAAACCTTAGCTATGAGGAAAGACTGGCAAAATTGGGGATGTTCACGCTGGAGAAGAGGCGCTTAAGGGGTGATATGATAACTATGTATAAATATATAAGGGGGTCATATAATAATCTCTCTAATGCTTTATTCACCAGTAGGTCTTTCCAGATGACACGAGGTCACCCATTCCGTTTGGAAGAAAAGAGGTTCCACCTAAATATTCGGAAGGGGTTTTTTTACAGTGAGAGCTGTGAAGATGTGGAATTCTCTCCATGAATCAGTTGTACAGGCTGATACATTAGATAGCTTTAAGAAGGGGTTGGATGGTTTTTTAGCAAGTGAGGGAATACAGGGTTATGGAAGATAGCTCATTATACAAGTTGATCCAGGGACTAGTCCGATTGCCTTTTTGGAGTCAGGAAGGAATTTTTTCCCCCTCTGAGGCAAATTGGAGAGGCTTAGGATGGGGTTTTTTTGCCTTCCTCTGGATCAACTAGCAGTTAGGCAGTTAAAATAAAAAAAAAAAAAAGGTTGAACTTGATGGACGCGAGTCTTTTTTCAGCCTAACTTACTATGTTACTATGTATCCTGATATCACCCACCTCAATGTGGGCATATCAGCAAGAGATTTGCTCGTTTGGTGACATCTCTTACTTGTATGACCACCTTTACTCATTCCTGTCTCAAAACACATGGGAAGGGTGTAGGACAGATCAGCCTTAAAAGTTGGTGGTGAAAACACTCAATGAGCCTGAAAGTGTCCTTGCATAGGACAACATTTGTCTTACATGATTGACCTCAAGGCTGAATCTATATAAAGAGATGAATATCACCAGTCCATTCATTTGAACAATATTAGTGGTGTAACAACATGACAAAGGGACGTTATACAAAATTTGCACTTGGTCTGCCCCAAACCCAGAACAAGCTCTCATGTCATGGTGCATCAGCAGAAAAAGGTGAAATATTCTTTGGTCTGACAGCAGAACAATGAAAGGGGCTTGTACTCATGGGATTGACCAGTGTATGGTCACCTTTAGCTTTGCTACTGGGGAATAGCAAACGTCCTTCAGAATATAAGTTGTATCTATGTACAGATCTTTTTGTTCTCAGGTATCTGTTCTTCTGCAACAAGCAAACTCTTCATCTATTCATTCTATTCTTATTCTCTTTAGGATACATGTACCTTTTCAATATTTTATTAGGAGAAACAAAATAGGCAAAGGTTAATTTCTAATGGATGTGCATGCAAATTTAAGGATATTTTCTTCTCCTAATGCTCTCTCCACCTCCTGCCTTCCCATTATAACCAAAATTCTTTCTCCACAGATAAGCTATTGTGTGTTACAGTAAGTACTGCAACCTCCAGAAAAGTATTGTTCCTACTCACCCTTGCTAAAAGTTAAAAACTGTGGTGTAACTTGCATACAGACAGCATGACTGGTTGATCTCAGGGCAGAGGGGCCCAGATCTGCTTTTTTACTGTATATCTTTGCACATTCTGCACCCTCCCTTCTGCCTGAACCTGTTCCATCTGGCAATTGCATCCCACACCTATACCAAAATATTGTTCAACTTATATATGGGGGTGGTGCCGAAACATAGAGGAGAGTCCTGAAAATGTTTTTGAAAGAAGGGCTGGTTCAAAACAAATCAACATAGTTAATTATTTTGCATCTCTTCCATTTCATCAGTGAGAGCCTGATATGAGCCACAGAAAATGTTGAGAGAGGGGATGCACCTTTATAGCAAAGAGGCTATGTTTTACAATCCACATGGTGGGACAGTTATAAGCAAAAAAGACAAATAGCACAAGAACTGGGCTTGATGGGCCATAATTCTTTAGCTGTTGTCACAAAGGATAATGTTGGGTCAGTACATTCCTTTTTTATATCCTAAAGCAATACAAACATGAATGGTTTTAAAATCCTGAGAATCTATGGGTGTGTGAATTTTCTGTTTATTTTACTATGTCATGTTAACTTGGCAAGTTGATTAAGGTCACCAAAAACAATTATATTCTGTATTCAGTGCTTCTTGTGATGCATGAAAAGGCCTTTTATTTTCATTATAGCTTGTTGTTCTCATGTTTCCCATCCACAATGACACTCTCTCCAAATGCATATTTAATGTCTTTTAATCTTCATGCTGTGCTTAAAAACAGCTTGTGTTTGTTTTCTGGAAAGACAGATCTTGCTTAGCAAACATCACTACATATATTCTTTGTAAGCAGCTTTTAATTTACTTTAAGTTCTAAAGTGTTGGAAGAGATCTTGGCCAGAGGACACCGCTAAGAAAGTTTGTTTTTTCTATCTCTCTCTCTCTATACATATATATATATACACACACATACATCAAATATGTATATATCAAAGTTACCAGGCATAAAGAGGAGTAGTCCTGCTGTTCACAATGGTTGGAGCTTTGGCCCATAAGTGCCAAGATTAGATCAATACTGTCCTAGTACTTCAAGATGTTGCATCCACTTGTGTAACTATAGAAGAAGCAGACACTGGGGGGCCCAGACTTCTGTGTCCGCTTCCTCTACAGTTGCACATAAATATCCCCTTCCCTGTGGCTCAGGGAGAATTTGTTATAGAGGAGTTGTGGGCTATTCCAGAGGTAATGAACAGCCAGTGACATAACTACCAGGGGTGCAGGGGGTTCAATTGGCCTCCACCCCCTTGGAGCCTATTTCTTGTGGTTTATAAGACTTATACCAGATGGCAGGGAAGTCTGGAGGGCAAATCCAGAGGAAGTGGGGCCGGGGGGCCCCCTGGATGGGGGCAATATAGAAAAATATTAGGGTCCCTAGCAAGGCTACACCTTGAGTATTTAGTGAAGTCTTGGGCTCCAGTCCTTAAAAATGATATAAATGATCTGGAAAGATTGCAGAGATGTGCAACCAAACTCGATGGAAGATTTAAATTATGATGGTAGACTGTCATGGTTTGAGTTGTTTCCCTAGAAAAAAAAGACATGAATACATTTTACAAGTACTGTACATTACAGGACATTATAAACAGCTAGTGGGGGACTGTTTTTATCATTTCATAGCATAGGCTATTATGGTACTAAAATCTACAGTAGTATAGATATTGATATATATAGTTTATGGGAGTGCATGGAGGGGTTGGTGTGAACAGGTCTGGACTGAGAAAATAGGCCCTGGTATTTCAGGTACACAGAGGCCCAGTCAGCCTCATGCAGAGGCCCAAACAGCCCCCACCAGCCCACTAAATACTGACTTTCTATAGCACCTTATAGCAGCCCCTCTGACATTTGCCAGAACCCACAGATTACCAGTACAGGCTAGGGTATGAGTTAGGGCTGCCACCTGGCCGGTAAAAATTCCCAATCCCAATGTTATTAATAGGGAAAAAAGATAAATATATAGGATTTTTTTCCAAAAAAGGTGTCAACCCTAGTGTGAGGGTGTGTATGTATGTGCGCTGGGGTTCACTTGAAGGCGTTAAACTAGATGGACTTTGGTTTCAACCCAACATCTACCCAATGTAACTAATAACCATATTTTTTTACTCAATATGCAGCATTTCCCCCCACACAATTACAACATAATTGCAGCCAAGTGCAGCTAGGGTCCTTACACACGGGCGTTTTGGACCTGCGCTAGCCACGTGTAAGGGCCCTTAAATTTGCCTCAATTGCAGCTTTTGCATCAAAGTGAACACAATTGTGGGTCAGCATACTGTCAAATGATATTAAAGTGGGGATTTGCATTTCTGGCACTCTGTTATTATGATATTTAATTGTGATTCATTGGGCACAAGTCTGATGCACTTTTTGACTTAGACCACAGCCTGGAGTTATTGCCCGCTTGAAAGTGGCAGTAGCTTCAGGGTTCCCCTGAACCAATAAGTGCAATTCATAAGAGGAGGTGACATGGATGTACAGTTGGCAAGTGCAGCTACAGGGAAGTTTGGTCACAGATACTTTTCATAAATGCTGTCAATGCATGTCACAGGTTGCACTCATTTTTTTTGTAGCTGCTGCTGTGTTTGAAAATGAACCCTTATGGCTCTAATGGAGGCTCGTTAATGGAGGAGACAACCAGGAGCATGGAGAAACAAATTAAGAAATATAGCAAAGGAAGTGCAGGGCTTTGAAGATTAGCAGAATAATTTTTTTTATTTTGCCTTTACTATAATTCTAAACACAATAAATGTTTTAAAAAAATGTTTGCCTACTGAAAATATTGAGACATAATGTGGAAATATTTTACTGTGACTAGGCTTTCACTGACTTCATTATGTGACATGTGGCCCCTGACTTGTCCAAGGAATTGAAATTGATTGGAAGTGCATTCACTTTCTCAGTGCTCAATAAAACCTGTTCAGAAAGCAGACAACACTCAGGGCTGTGCCCTTGTAATGAGCCGAGGAGAGAGGGACTACACATTTCTCAAACACCAGTGGATTAAAAATTCACTGCTTTCTTCATTTTATACAATTTATGAGATTATATTAACCCTGATCAGTAAAACAGATGGATTACGCTATGAGAAAAATATGCATACAGTAAATATGGTTCATAATGAACTGATGATGAAGGGCTGGCACAGCTCAGGAATTTTCTCTTTGCTATTGCCCAGTAGTTTCTCCTTGACACCACCACCATAAGCAGAAACGGGTAACAGGCAAAGTGCATTTATACCACCTGGAGAGCATAATAGAGATCAAAGTGCCCGGTGTTCCATTTAAGTGAGCCAGGAACCCACCACCAAAAGGAGCCAAAGCTGAAACCACAGAAAGGAGCTGAAACCGCAGAGGAGATTGAAGGAAAAAAAGGAGGAGTAAGAAGACTATCTT
>CM044441.1:48735495-48756793 GCA_024363595.1 Xenopus borealis | reverse complement strand
ATATATATAATATAAAATGCAGCAAATCTAAAACGTCCAATTAAAATATGCGCTACCTAAAATTGTAAACCGTACACAAACCAGTGATTACTGTAATGCTGTAGCAAAGCTCCCAAAATAAAAATATCAATTTAATGTGCACAGATAAAAAAAATCAAATGAAAAACAGGAAAAACAGGAGGCTGATATGTTAACAACCAGGAACTGCTGTTAAAAACATCCAATACTAATACTTTGCAGTTTTGTAACAGTGTACAGCTAATTATTATTTAATTAGAGCTTGCTACAGTACTGTGTTTATGCTCATTTTAATCTTAAGAAAGACAAAATGCCGCATGATCTGTAAGAAAAAAAAAAGATAAAAATGTGATTATTTTCCTTAGGCAGCATGGTTTTTGATGTCTTTTGACATGGAAATATATAATTGATCAGTGGAGTCTATATTTGTTATTTAATACTTAGCCACGTCTGTGGCTTGTGCGTTGGGTGAATATTGCATTCCAGAGTTTTCCAATATCTAGAAGCAAAAGAAACATGATCGGTGAATTGGAGTCCATAGCTACATGTGCTCTGGGTGGCTCTGCAGACAAGAAATAACATCTTCCACAGGTTTGCCTTCATAGCAGATCTGGAAGACAGCAGTGAAGAGCGGGAAGCTAAAAGACAAGAAGAGAACAAAGTAAATTGTCATTATAATGTGTGTACAAGGGATTCAAACATTTATAACCTTAAACAAAGAAATCATATTTTGTTGCCTTTGACCAAGCACAATCAAACTTGTTCTTTGAAAATATAAATAGGTAATAATACACAAAGTGCCCCCTATTAATGTCAGTCACAATTTATTTGTGAAATGCACATGGGCATATTTTCAGAAGAATCACAGCTTAATGGAAGAAGTTAAACTTCCATACAGACGGCACTTGTGGAATTTGCAGGCTGTTCTGCTTAAAGTAGAGCTAAAGCCTAAAAATTAATATGGGAAAAATGCCCTATTTTATATACAGAACTTATGGCATCCTCATAGTTCCAGCTTGTTAATAGCAGCAATGATCCAGGACTTCAAACCTGTCACAGAGGGCCACCATCTTGGAAAGTGTCTGTGACACTCAAATGCTCAGTGGGCTCTGAGCAGCTGTTGAGAAGCTAAGCTTAGGGGTCATAGCAAATTATCCAGCAGAAAATGAAGTTGGCCTGTAATATAAGATGATGGTACAGGGCTGATTATTACATTCTGATGCTAGTTGCACTGGTTTCTGTGCTGCCATATAGTAATTATCCATATTAATGACTAATCAGCCTTAAATTGTGACATTTCTATTCTATGTGTACTGTATATTGTGAGTGAGTCCCTAAGCTCAGTAAGTGACAGCAGCACAGAGCATGTGAATCAGTGAATCAGCAGAAAAGAAGATGGGGAGCTACTGGGGCATCTTTGGAGACACAGATCTTTATCACTAAAGGGATGTGGTTGCCTTGGGCTTGTACAGAAGGCCAAAACATAACGTACAACATTTCTATCTACTTTTTTTTAGTAAAGCTTTAATTCTACTTTAACGGATGAGAGCACTGGCAGTAAATGGTCATGAGCAGTATGGATGTACTGGTGACTGTCAAAAGTCTGGTCAGATCTATCCATCTTCCTGTGTATACTTAGCCAAACCATCAGGATATAAAGTCTCACAAGATACATGACATAATCAATGACCTTTAGCTAAAATGTTCATTTAGTGGCATACAGGACACTTTTCAGCCAAATGAAAAACCTTTGAATTTGTGCCCAGCTGCCTTCCACAGACTTCAGTTTGAAATGACAGACAGCTTCAGCACTTTTGCTATTCGTCCAAAAAAACAAATAGTCCAGGCTGAGACATAAGCCTTATGATTAGAGTATACAACAGAGCAAGAGCTGAAAAGTTATAATAATACAGTATTTAATGCAGTAGTGATAGCATATTGCTGAAAACAAGACACAGCAGCCAATGTAGGTATGGGACCATTATCCAGAATGCTTGGGACCTGGCCTTTTATGGATATGTGGTCATTCTGTAATCTGGATTACCATACTTCAAGTCTTCAAAAAAATAAGGTAAGCATTACATAAACACAATAGGATTATCAAGCTGGGATCACATACAATGTACAGTTTTCTTATTACAGAGCAAAGGGAAGTTATTTTTAATTATTTGATTTTAAAACGAGTCTATGGAAGATGCCCTTAATGTAATTCAGAGCTTTCTGGATAATGTGTTTCCTGAGAACAGATCCCATGCCTGTAGGAGACACTACAAATTATGAGCACTCCATAATCTCTATTTAAGCCTTAAGAAAGGAAGAAGTACATGCCATCTTATGCTATTTTACTACAGGTATTGAACCAGTTATCCAGAGTGCTTGGGACCTGAGGTTTTCCGGATAATGTATTTTTCTGTAATTTGGATCTTCATACCTGATGTCTACTAGAAAAGCATGTAAACATTAAATAAGACCAATAGGCTGGGTTTGCTTCCAATAAGGATTAATTATATCTTAGGTGGCTCAAATACAAGCTACTGTTTTATTAATACAGAGAATAAAGATATATATATTTTTTTAAATTGGATTATTTTGATAAAATGTAGCCTACAGGAAACGGCCTTTCCACAATTCTGAGCCTTCTGTAGAACGAGTTTCCGGATAATGGATCCCATACCTGCCCAACATTAAAATAATTCTATTCAGCTATACCAAAATGTTAATAGACAGTCAGAAAAACGCCAGAATGGAAACATTGCACATTATACCTGCTGATTTACTAAGAATGAGGTAGATACCAGGCCAAACCCTCTACTTACTTGTTTACCATGTTCTTCTGCTGCAGGATACGGTAAACTTCTGCAGATGTCTGAGGCCCTTGTAACTTCTGCCCATTCAACATTTCTTTTTCCAACTCTTCGATGCTCTGAATCAGGAAAGCAAATGTAACTCGTTAATGGAATGTATATATTATTATTATTTTTACTTTCCCTTGTATTTATGAAGGTAAAGCAATTTGAATATAACAAAGCTGCAGTTTTAGCACTGCCTGGATCTGCCACTATTATCTTAACTCCCATAGCAGTCCTAGGAGCATATTTATAATGATACAGTTTCATAGCAAAAAAACAAATGTGCAAAGATATAGCAATATAGAGTGTGTAGTGTTATGTCCAAATATTGGTCCAAGTGTCCTGATTCTTTTTCATATCATTATTCTTTTTTATTGATATTGCCAAAGAAATCACAGCTTGCGTACTGGCGTGAAGATTACCTAGCTATCAGTAACATTATCCAGTTTCCAAAGGTTCAAGAAATGCAACTTCTGCATCAGCGATCCAAATGTCCTGCTTTAATTTACATTATAAAGATCACTGAGCTCTATGGGATCAAAGTCAATCAAGTCTAGAAAATCTGGATTACTTAACAACTGCATTTGTTTCTTGCCCCATAAGGCTCAGTTCACACTAGCAGATCAGGGAGGATTAGTTGCACCAGCGACAAATCGTCTCTTCGTCGGGCCGACAATCTCCCCAAACTTCCTTCTCCCGCCCTCCATCTGCTAAAGTGAAAATCGCCTGCGACAATTCACACGCGGCAGTTTGTTTTCCGAAGTTGCCTCACAAGGGAGGGCAGGGAGAAGGCAGTTTGGGGAGATTGTCATCCCGAAGAAGAGGCGATTGGTCACTGGGGCGACTAATCTCCCTGAATCTGCTTGTGTGAACTGAGCCTAAGAAGTTTCTTTTATATCAGAAGCTTCACAGCTAGGACTTAAGGTGGCCATAGACGCACAGAAATTATCGAACGAAACTAATTTTCGTACGATATTCTGTTTGTGTATGGTGGGAAATAAGCCAACCGATATCGTCAGAAGATTAAGATATCGGTTGGCTGGTTGATCGGGCTGGATGGAAAATTTTGATCGGATGCCTTTGAAAGCACCCTTAACATTGGCCACTGTTTAGTGCTGAATCATCAGATGCAGGTAGAATTCTATTATTTCTACCTGTATATTTGACGATTCAGCTCTACACGTGTGCGTTGAAACGAACAATCTTCCTTGGAAAGATCTTTTCCGAGAAAGATCGTAATTGTTGCGTCTATGGCCAGCTTTAGGCTAACGACATACAGGGATGAGAACGCTTAATGTGTCTGCAAACATGGAAGCACAAAAGTAGAACCATTGCTGTGTTAAAAAAGAGGCTAATAGCACACTAGACTGGATTCCCTTTCACTGCCTTGAAAACACAGACAGAGAGAAGACACGGCACAGTCTAGTGTGCCATTTAGCCTTGAAAAATGAATACATTTTTCAACACAGCAATGGTAAGTTTTTTTGTTTTTTTTTAAAAAGCTTCATAAAAATAGCACTTATTGTGAAGAGGAGCTGTAGCCATGTTTCCAGTCTTAAAGCAGGTCAATATGAACAGAAAATAATGTGACAGTAGTTTCCCTTGAACCCTCCCCAAGAGCCTAGTTTTTTTTACCTAGTAAGGAAAGAGGTGAAATACAGTATTTTCTCTATTGCCTTTGCTTATTAGATTATCCCAGTATAATTCATAAACATCATCAAATACCTTCCACTTATAATAATTCACATTTAAATGAATGGCTAAATAAGAGAAATCCAGACATTATCTGTAAACCGCAGCATTAATAGCTTTATAGGCATGCTTATTCTGCAGTATAATAGTCTTTCTAATGATTAACACAAATCACAGCAGTTGATAGAAGTCTAATATAATTACAAGTTGATTAGGGACTGTAATTATCTTCAATTAAATCAATGCAGATAAAGGCTTCAAAGTCACCCTTTAAAATCTTAATGAAAAACAAATGACCTGTGTCTTTCTAATAAAACAGCGCTGAACGCCCATAGTAAGAAAAGGCATGGACAAATCTAACCGTATACACAGACAAAATACCTTTTATTTAATGGACACTATTAGTTGGTGCAGTGGTTTCATTCTCGGTATCCAGAGCAACAGGGGTCAGAGGACATGAAAGCATAGACACAGGGGGTCATTTATCAACGCTGGGCAAATTTGCCCATGGGCAGTAACCAGTAGCAACCAATCAAATTGCTGCTTTTATTGTTCTACTTGCAGCTGGCTTTAAAAAGCTAATCACTGATTGGTTGCTATAGGTAACCGCCCATGGGCAAATTTGCCCAGTGTTGATAAATGAGCCGCAATGTGTGGCAAGGCTGATGTGGGCAGACTGGGTTGTTAAAAGTTACCAGACCACAAACAGATTTATTATTTAATAGAAAGCCAGTATTTACTGTTTTCGTATATTATTCTGAAATGCATTAAAATATAAAATAAAAAATGTTTTTAAATGGTGGCCTAAAATAACCATCTAAAAATAGATCCATCCATCTACGTACGTACGTACCTACCTATACATAGTATACTTGTACTGTCAGAGTGACTCTTTGTGCCAAATATGATTCAAAGATCATATTGTACAGCTATTCTGATAGTAGATAAATAAACTCTCCAGCAGGCATGCGTTATAATTGTCCTTTGAAAGGCATTGTGCCAGCACATGGGTGTATTTAGAAAAATGCTACAAGATCATATGGTATAGTTATGTAATGGTCATCACTGTAAATAAGACGGGCAGGTGGATGGATAGACAGACGGGCGGGCAGGTAGGTGGATGGATAGACAGACGGGCGGGCAGGTAGGTGGATGGATAGACAGACGGGCAGGTGGATGTATAGACAGACTAGCAGGTGGATGGATAGACAGACGGGCGGGCAGGTGGATGGATAGACAGACGGGCGGGCAGGTGGATGTATAGACAGATGAGCAGGTGGATGAATAGACAGACGGGCGGGCAGGTGGATGGATAGACAGACGGGCAGGTGGATGGATAGAAAGACGGGTAGGTCGATGGATAGAAAGACAGGTGCTGTCACCTACGTAATGGACCCCCTCTGCTCAAACCTACTAATACTGCTAACCTTTCCAACCTTATTCAAATTCCCCTTCTCCTGTGCACTTCTTAATACCCGCTCTGTTACTAACAAATCTACTTTGATTCATGATGTCTTTTGCTTTAGGTCTTTTTAGCCTTCTTTGCCCTAACCGAGACCTGGCTCTCAGAATGACAATGCTCTCAAGGCAGCTCTCTTATGGTGGACTCTCCTTCTCTCAAACACCCCCCCCCCATCACTACTGGCCATGGGGGAGGAGTAGGTATTCTGCTCTCCCCTCACTGCCGCTATAAAATAATCTCTAAACCTTCTTCCTTCTTGTTTACTTCTTTTCAAGTGCATGCACTTCAACTATTCTACCCTCTTGCTGCACGGGTAGCCGTTGTTTACAGAACCCCTGCCATTTCTCTCTAACTGTGAATCTTGGCTCTTTTTTCTGGTGCTCTGGCTGGCAATTATTCTGGGTGACTTAAATTGTCACATTGATAACCCCTCCCAGTCCTGGCCATCATGTTTTCTCCATTTAACCACCTCCTTTTATCTCCAGCAGTGGACAAATACACCTACACATAAGGATGGTCACTGCCTAGATCTGGTCTTTACCAAAAACCTAAAACTTTCCACATTTAACATTGATCTTTTTCCCCACTCTGAAAACCATCTTATCTCTTTTTCTATCTCACACACTCCACCCTCTGCTAACCCTCAAACAAAAATTCTGGTTCAGAACACTCGTGCTTTTGATGTAACTGTTCTAACTCTCTCAGTTCTAGCTTCTCCTTCATCACTACATCTTCTGATGCTGATTCACTGGTAAATACCTACAACTCAGTTCTGTCTGCAGCTATCAACACCCATGCCCCTCTGCAGCCACAAAGCAGTCAAGCCTGTAATCCCCATCCCTGGATGAATGGCCAGAAGCTATTTCTGCAGTCCTGTACGCGAGTGGCAGAGCGCATGTGGAGGAAATACTGTACAAAAGTCGACTTCCTCCACTATAAATTTTTCATGGCCTGCCTTGGCAATGCCCTATCCCAGGCTAAACAACAGCACTACAATACACTCATAAATAACAATAAATCCAACCCACAACTCAATATTAAACTCGCTACTTCATCCCTCTACAAACGATACACTAACACCTGACCATACCCCCCCAGGAAAGGAATTTGTGGACTTCTTTAAAAGCAAAGTTGACTCTATCCAGAATTTTCCTACCCCTCAGATACCAAAACTTTCATTTCCCCTAAAGCTTCTATTTCCTTTTTCAACTGACCCGACGTCTCTAAAATTCTCCTATCCTCCCCATCAAACAACTTACTCACTTGATCCTAGCCCATCACCTCTGCTAAAACAGTGTGCTCCTGTCCTTACTCCAGTACTTACTCTTATATTCAATTCCTCACTAACGTCTGCTACTTTCTCCTCATTATTCAAACAGGCCTGTGGCAAGCACATCCTGAAAAAGGCTACACTAGACCAATCCCATTTGTCTAGCTACCGTCCTGTCTCTCTCTTACCGCTAGCCTCTAAACTTCTGGAATGTCTCGTCTTCTCCAGTATTACCAACATTCTCTGCATCAAGAATCTGCTTGACCCTACGCAGTCTGGCTTTCGACCTGCACAGTACACGGAGACTGCCTTATGTAGAGTTGCAAATGATCTCCAGACTGCTAAGGCCAAAGCGCATTATTCTATTCTCATTCTCCTGGACTTAACCTCTGCTTTTGTTAACCATTCTGTTCCCAACACAAGTTCTCCATTCAATTGGTATTCATGATCAAGCTGCAGCCTGGTTCTCATCCCAACTTTCTGACTGCTCCTTCTTTGTTACTTTTGCAAACAAATCCTGTTAAACTTAATGCGGGGGTGCCTCCGGGTTCTGTACTTGGTCCTCTGTTGTTCTCCTTATACACTCTCTCTTTAGGAAACTTTATATCTTCATTTGGCCTTGGATGTCACCTGTATGCCGATGACATTCAGATATATTTGGACACCCCCGCACTAACCACCGACGTTGAAACCCAGATAGCAGACGGCTTGGTAGCCATCTCTTCCTGGATGAACCAACGCCATTTCAAGCTCAACTTGGCCAAGACGGAGCTAATGGTCTTTCCACCCAAACTGAGCCCTTCTCTTCCTTTCACCATTACTATTGATGGCATGACCATTAACCCAGTTAACTTGGCACGCTGCTTAGCGGTCATCTTTGATCAATCCCTCTCCTTCTCCAATCATATTAAAAACACTGCCAAAACCTGTTGTTTCTTCCTCCGCAATATAGCCAAGATACGCCCTTTTCTTTCACAAACAACAGCCAAAACACTAATCCATGCCCTCACGTTATCCCATTTAGACTACTGACTCCCATCTCTCTCCCCTCCAATCAATCTAAAGCTGGCCATAGACGTAAAGATTTTTGAAAGATCCAATTGTTATTGTGAGACCACGATTGTCTCAAAACGCTCGTTTAAATGCCTGATGTGTCCATCAACTAAAAAGACCATTTCAGGCGACATTTCCAGCAAAACTGAAAGATCGCAGCCTGCTTGGCCCTGCAAACATAGGTAGATTGCATGGGAACCGATAAAGATTTTCTAACCTGGCAGATCAATCATCAGACCAATGTCGGACAAAAAATCGTAAGACAAACGATCGTTTGTATCCCACTAACTACACGATAATTTGACAGATTGGTCGGACTTCACCAAGATTGGTCGCTCGGCAGGAGGAGCTTTAAACTCCGCTACCAGGATCCTTCTGCTCTCTCCTAAAAGGGAATCTGCTCAACCCCAACTAAAATCCTAAAGCTGGCCATAGACGTAACAATTACGATCTTTCTCGGGAAAGATCTTTCCAAGAAAGATCGTTCGTTTCAACACACACGTGTAGAGCTGAATCGTCAAATATACAGGTAGAAACAATAGAATTCTACTTGTATCTGACGATTCAGCACTAACAATGGCCGATGTTCAGGGTGCTTTCAAAGGCATCCGATCAAAATTTTCCATCCAGTCCGATCAACCAGCCGACCGATATCTTAATCCTCTGACGATGTCGGTCGGCTCATTTCCCACCATACACGCACCGAATATCGTACGAAAATTCGTTTCGTACGATATTATCTGTGCGTCTATGGCCACCTTTAGCGTGGCTGTCTGTTAAGCAAAGGATAGCATAAAATCTTTCTACTAACATTCAAAGCCCTTCACTCCTCTGCTCCTTATTACATTTTTTTTCGTCTCGCTATATGTTCCTGGTCATCTTCTCTGCTTTACTCAGAGCCAACTTCTCTTCACACCATCCACTGCCACCTCTTGTCTCAAACCCTTTTATCTTGCTGCTTCTTACCTCTGGAATTCCATCCCTGAATTCCTCCGTAAGGAATCCTCTCTCAATCTCTTCAAGGAAAAATAAAGAGCTTACCTTTTAGAGCAGTAAAACATTAGCCTAGTTTGTGCCTACTGACTATGCCTTACCATGGGCACTTTTTCATCTCCAATTTGTAACTGTATGTTAATCTCCCATCCACTTAGACTGTAAGCTCTATGGGGCAGGGACCTCCTTCCCACTATGGGGCAAATTCACTAAGACCCGAAAATTCGCTAGCGTTAGCTTCGCCAGCGTTCGCTGCACTTCGCCAGGTGAATTTTCGCCAGCGCTACGCAAACGGACGGTAGCGTAGTTGCGCTAGTGTTACTTTGCTAGGCAGAGCGCTGTTACGCTAGCGAAGCCTAATTTGCATACGGTGGGAACTTTAACTTGTAATAAAATAATATGTTACAGACACTACAAAAGCCCAGGAAACCTTTAATAAATTAAATAAAGTTGTCCTATTGTCCTACATGTGCCCCCTGTATAGTTGTGTTGCCATATGTTTGGAAATGTTTTTTCCTAACATATGGCAACACAACTATACAGGGGGCACATGTAAAGCAGGAGTGAAGGGCTTTGAATGTTAGTAGAAAGATTTTATGCTATCCTTTGCTTTACAGACAGCCACGCTAAGGATTTTAGTTGGGGTTGAGCAGATTCCCTTTTTCAGACTATCACCCTCCTATACTAAAATACACCAGCGTTTTTTGGGGACTTAGAAAAAATTTTCCATTTTTTTTTTTCAACCTCCTATCTATTGTATTGAACTTCGCATGGCAAAGTAAGTCTAATGTAAGTGCTAACGTTCAGGAAAATGTTCATCTTAGTGAATTTGCGAATTTACAAACCTTCGTCAGTGCGCAACTTCGCCTGGCGTAAGGGTGCGAAGTTGTGCAAGTCTATCTACTTCGCTAGCGTTAACTCACCAGAGCCGGTGTTAGTGAATTTCCGAAGTTACGAATTGACGTCACACTGGCGAATTAGCGCTAGCGTTAGATGCTTCGCACAATAATGAATTTGCCCCAAAGTCTCCACATAGCACTTAAGCTCTTTGTCCTATGATTCTGTATATATTTATTATGTGATTTGTCTCCCCATGTATACTTTCTCACCCACCCCTTCGTCTAAAGCACAGACCTACCTTTCCAGTTTTCACAAATGCCTCAGCCACCTTTCGATTGCGCCCACCATAACATGTAGTGATAAGATCTGCAACTCCACAGCTCTCTAAAAAGGTGGCTATAGATACAGAGCCCTTGCAGAAAACATTGGCAAACGCTATCATCTCCATCAGCCCAAGACGGATAACAGCAGCTTTGGTGTTGTCTCCACAGTTGAGGCCGTCGCAAAATCCAGCAGCCACTGCCACAATATTCTAGGGTAAAAAGAAATAGAAGAAAAGGTTTCTTAGCACAACCACTAAAGGAAACAAACTTTTGTTAGAAATGGGTTGTTTACAGTTAGCTCCAAAAAAAATTGCGTTTGGGAAGACTACAGTCAAACAGGCCATGTTTTTAACAAACTGGATCACGCAGAATCTGCTGCATGGCTCAATCAAACCACAGGCAGCTGTGCTCGAGCTATCTCCTCCTGGATTAATGAATGGCACCTCAGACTGAATCTAATCAAAATAATATTACCCAAACCCAGCCTTACTTCCACTTGTAGTTACTACTGTTGGCATGCTCATTCATTCTGTTGATAGCACCGGGGGAATTGCTATTGTGTGTATTCCAGTATTTTCATTGGAGTTTTTGCTCATATTTAGGATTGAATATGCCGTTTTAAAAACCCAATGTAAAAACGCCAAGTGACCTTGCCTTAAGGCTTCTCTCTTTACTACCACCGACGTTGCCTTTTTCCTTTCCAACCCTCTCATTTCAAGCACCTATTAAATCACTCAGACAAGTCCTTAACCTATCCCATGTAAGCTACTACTAATAACCCTACTTTCTAAAATTTCCTTTTAAGCAAAGAATAAACTTGCAAAATCCTTCAAAAATGTTCAAACCCTTTCAATCATCTGCACCTCACTACACCCCTTCAATTGTCTCTCCATGTTCCTGGTTGTCCCCTTTTTTCTCCTATCTTAAAATACTCAAGCTTCTCCTTACCTTTGGAATTACAGCAATTACTGTACGGATATACAAAAGAGCTCACCTTATAATATTCTGGCACACTCACCCAATAAATAAAGCCTATTGTCTACATCAGATGACTAAACAATAAATGTGTTGGCAACAGCTTCTCTTGGCAAATATTCTGTTACAATATTAAATGCAATGCAGACTCCTAAAAGCAAATTAATTTGCCTTCCCAGAAAAGTACTCTAAATTAACATTATTTCTACAGCATCTGTGTATAAAACAGAATTTTAAAGCTAAAGCGTTAACACAAACATAATTCTTTGACTCCTGGCTCTTATGCTGACAGGCACCATGACCCAACAAACCCAGAGAAGAGATTAAGGTTTGAAGATTCAAATTACAGAAAGATCTGTTACAACCGAAGATCCGATAACTGGTTCGAAACCTGTACAGCTTGTACCCATATATATACCCACTGTATGGTTATACAGGAAAATATAAAAGTGCCATAGAAGGAGTAGGTTTATGCTGACAAATAATAATAAAAGACTATTGTAAAGTGTGACCCTTTTTGTAGGAAGTCAATGTTCTAAACAAAAACAAAACTATACAACTGTTTGTACAACTTTACAAATTTTACCTTTAAAGCTCCACAAAGTTCCACTGTATCAGCATCCTCTACCACAGTTATTCTGAAATTTGGAGTCTGCAGGAGCTCTTTAAATAGCAGTCCATGTTTCTTGTTTTTGCTGCCTAATGAGAAAAAAAATACACCTCCATGAATTACACCAAAGACCACTTAAATGGGTTTTTTCACCCCATGTAAAACATTTAAAGATTTATAAGTTTTCATATAATGCCACTATTTTCCCACTGTGGATAAACAGTCAAAAAGAAACAACAGAAAGCAACAATCAGCATCAGTATGAATTGCATTAGCTTGGGTTACTACCAAATGGATGATCAAGATTCTGGATTTATAGCAGGGATAAGTGGCTATAATGGCAGGGTGCCAAATATAGGTCCATATTACACCAAATATAAACAGTGATAATATCCTGAAACATTTATGCAGCAGGCTAGGGTATGAAAAAAAAAATAATTATCTGATATAATGTGAAATATGTGGATGTCTAAAACATTAACCTTGAGGGGCCTTATAAGTATAAACTTTTGGACATAAATAGTTACACTTAATTGAGAGAGTATATATAGCCGCCAAGACAGTTTATGAACACTGGGTACATTTGCACCTGCACTAGTAAATAACCACAACTAAATACATTTTTGCTTTCACTGTTCTACCTGCAGTTGGCTGAAAAAAAGTTAAGCAATGATAGGGCAAATTTGCAACTGGGCAGTAACCCATAGCATCCAGTGTTTATAAATGAACTCTGCTATGTTTTTTCCATGGCAGTATACTTTCAGTTCTCAAAATGGTCATACTGGCAGGTTGCAAGACAGGTACCAAAACAACAATAAATGAGGCTCAGGCTATGTGAGATCAGTCCTGCATTCAACACATACTTACTACTAGCACCAATTAATTTTAACGAATACCAGTGATATTCAGAAAGCCATAATTTATTATTACCTATTGTGGTCTCACAGAATTTCTCTGCTGCCACTTCATTTGCAATGTTTGCGCCCATCAGCACACTCACATCAATATCCATTTTTTCACGGATAATATCGGAAATAAGACGGAGGCCTTCTGGTCCTTCATCAATGCCCTAACAAAATGAAATGTAAAAATGTGTCTCAGTACTACAGAAAAAGCCACATAGTGTGTCGGTGGGGGGAGGGGGCACAGATACAGCATGCCTGATCGATCTCCATTGCAGCAGAGACAGTAAGCATACTCAGCAGACAACTCTGAAGTCCTCAGAAAGAAGCAGAGCTCAAAAACGAAAAAGGGGCAGACACTCTAGATAAGGAAGTAGCTAAAAGAGCTGCAATTGGGCTCAGAGAAGAATGTTGTCTAGGGGGATATTTAGAGTAATTTTTGAGATGGAAAAAAAAAAAACTTATTCTTTAAAGGACCAGTAACAGTATTTGTTTTTTTAATAAAAAAAAAAAACCAGAGACATAATAAACGTTTAAATTGCCAAGTCTTTATTAAGAAATAACTTTCCGAAACTCCGCTAGCACTTCTCTTCAGAAAAGGCGATCCATCGTGCAGTGATTTCTCCTCCCTGCTTTCCTTATAGGAGATAGCCAGGGAGGAGAAATCGAGCGTCACATGATGGATCTGCTCCATGTCAAGAGGAGTTCGGTAGGTAATTTCTTAAAGGGATCCTGTCATGGGAAAACATTTTTTTTTCAAAATGCAGCAGTTAATAGTTGTGTTCCTGAAGAATTCTGCGCTGAAATCCATTTCTCAAAAGAACAAACAGATTTTTTAATATATTATTTTGAAATCTGACATGGGGCTAGACATTTTGTCAAATTCCCAGCTGCCCCAAGTCATGTGACATGTGCTCTGATAAACTTTAATCACTCTTTACTGCAAGTTGCAGTGATATCAACCCCCCCAGCAGCCTAACAACAGAACAATGGGAAGGTAACCAGATAACGGCTCCCTAACTCAAGATAAGAGCTGCCTCTTAGATCTAAGTAAAAGTAAAACCCATGTCCCACTGCGTACTATTCAGTTACATTGAGAAGGAAAAACAACAGCCTGCCAGAAAGCAGTTCCCTCCTAAAGTGCTGGGACAAGTCACATGACCAGGGGCAGCTGGGAAATTGACAAAATGGCTAGCCCCATGTCAGATTTTAAAACTGAATATTAAAAAATCTGTTTGCTCTTTTGAGAAATGGAAGTCTACTGGAGCAGCACTATTAACGGATGCGTTTAAAAAAAAAAAAAAAACATGTTTTCCCATGACAGTATCCCTTTAATAAAGTGAAAAAATATTTTAAAAAGTTTAATGTGTTTTTTTCGTTCTACACGAACACATTTTTTAATAAAAAAAACTGATGTTACAGATCCTTTAAAAGACCAGTAACATTGTGAACAGTTGATCTACAAATATACCGTTTCTTGGCTGCAAATGTCCTATTTTTAACAAGATTTTGTAGTCCTGTAGTGAGTAGAGTTTGGTTTACCTTTCTGAGTAAGATCTTTTACATGCACTGATCCAATCAATATAGGATTAATTATGAACAATGTTAAGCCAAACTTCCTCACACGTCAGCCAGTTTTGTTAAACACTGGCTACATTTACCTACTTTATCTTTTATGTGTAACAATCTTAAGTCACAGTAATAGGAGCTAAAGGCCTGTGGGTTGAAGGGGGCACTCAAAGTAATCATCAGCCTGCATAACAAATGCAGCAATGTATATATATGATTTTATCTGTATCATCTGGCCGCTGAATGCATTATTTAATGGAATATCAGTCCACTGGCCAGAAATTAGTCTATCACAAAAGTGTTTTAAGAAGACTATTTCTACTTTAGAGTATCTAAACTACATATACTAAACATCTCACACAGTACAATAACCCTTTAGTTTAAGAGGTACTTTTAGAGTGTATGGCGTGACAGGTAAGGTCTTGTTCCTCTCAGTAGAAGGCTCCATACAGACCTAAGATAGAATATGTAAACTTCCTTTGGCTTTTTCTGGTGCAGATACACAGAAGAGTCTACATTCACTTCTACTAGATTCACTGAACTGAGAAATCCCAGTGGATTATGGAATTCTAGTGGACAGGGCACTCCCAATTCTATCTTTATTCAATAACCCTAGCTTTTTAAATGATTTCAAAGCATTGTGTATGTTGCTGGTGCTATACAAATAAATGATGAAATTGCACCTGGTTGAGCCATTGTACATGCCTAGCAGCATTAACATTTTCTCACCTTATCAGTATTCTTCCATGTCAGTTTAGAGCACTAGAGTTCAAGTGCATTCCAACTCCCAGTATTTAATGGATAGCTTTTTTTTTTTTAATGCTTACTAATCCTTTAACTAATTTCTAATAGACACCAAGAGTTTTTGATTATTTGGACTGTCGTAATGGATATTTTTTTAGTGATTAAAGGGGTTTTTCGACTTCCAACACTTTATTCAGTTCAGTTAGTTACAAATAGTTCACCAGAAATAAAGACTTTTTCCAATTACTTTCTTTTTTCTGTGTGACTGTTTTTCTAATATTTGAGCATTAATTTCACCTTCTACAGCAGCTCGGTGACACTGTAAACTGTTCCAAATTAATACATTTAGTTGCTAAATCTCTTATCTTTGTTCCTGCTGAGCAGAATCCCTGAGTTTCATTACAGGCAGCTGTTGAAATTGAGGTTTCCCTGTATTGTATCAATTCTAAGTCCCCTGATTTAAAATTTTTCCGCATTTTACTTTTTTGATTTGTGGTCCAATATATATACTGTATAATTATAATGCATTTCAATGGGTGCATTTCCCTGATTTTAAGTCATATTTTCCCAGATTTAACATCACAATTTTGTCCTGATTTGCCCAAAAACTGATTTTTCCCCCTATGAATGTTATTATTTGTGAAAGGATAAAAATGTTGCCATAGTTCTGCCTGTAAATGTTCAATTCCAATTAGTCTGCCCCTTACAGTCCTGCACCAATCACTTATTGTTCAGGTTGAGTATTTGACGGACAGAGGGGACTTGCACATGCACCCAATAGTGTAACATTAACGCTGCAATGCTTAACATTTGTTATTAACACAGTAAATATTGGATTTCAAAGTAAAACGGACTTCTGTGCTTTCATCCTTCAGTACTTCAAGAAAAAGTTACTTTAACACATTTCCATGATTTTTTCCTGGTCCCCTGAAAAAAAGTAAAATGGGGGTTCAACTGTAGTTGCTAATACTCCAGAGATGCTGCTGAAAAATATATCAACTAAATGTTGCAAAATTTTAATTTAGAGTCTGCACCTGAATTACTTGAGGTTACAGACAAACACCAGACATAGGAACTTTAAATTTAGATTTTGAAAAAACTGTAAAAAATTTAAGATTGGACCGTAATTTAAAAATGTTGTTTTCTCTGAAAACAACTTAACGAAAAAAAAATGTTTTACATTGAGAAGGAAAAACAACAGCCTGCCAGAAAGCAGTTCCCTCCTAAAGTGCTGGCACAAGTCACATGACCTGAGCAGCTGGGAAATTGACAAAAATGTCTAGCCCCGTGTCAGATTTCAAAACTAAATATAAAAAAACCTGTATGCGCTTTTGAGACATGGATTTCAGTGGCCCAGTCTTCTGGAGCAGCACTATTAACTGATGCGTTTATAAAAAAAAAAAAATGTTTTCCCATGACAGTTTCCCTTTAATAAGCACAATTGGACTTTACTTATTGAAGTAGGAAAAGATGTTTGCTTTCCATAACTCAAATAGATGGATTCAAAATAAGCAAGTGAAAAGAAGTGCAACAAGATGTAACAGTGCTTTCCGTCTGTGCAGTGTCATCACAACACTCATACCCACACTGGCTATAAATTCCTACCTTTATGAGGGTTATCCCAAGTGCGTTCTTGTGTACCTTTCCAGAAATCTCTTGGCAAATTCTATGAATAAATTGGTGTGGAATGACAAAAATTAGAAGGTCGGCATCTCTGACTGCATCGGTGAGGTTTGGAACAGCAACCTGGAAAGTACATATCAGTGGTTAATGCAGAACACAAAGAAGTATTCTTTTTTAATTAAAAAGTTAAAAAATAAACAGATATTTATTAGCAACTGCATATAAACATGAAAACGATGTTTGACTTGAGGAACCAATAGCCACCCAGGCTAAATACACATATAGCACATTTTCACAAAAAAGTACCATACTGGAAGAGCACAGTTATTTATTAAATATACCCTTATCCTTAAAGTGGAATTCAACCCTTCCAGCGCTAACCCCCAGCCACCCCCCCATAGGCCTCCCTCCCTCCTCCCCCACTGCCTACCTCTCCCCAGGGGCAAATGCCCCTAAGTCACTACTTACTACTCCGTGCAGGTGGAGAAGATGGTATCCGGGAACCAGGCTGGAGGGGACCTGCACAGAGGGGTAAGTAACAATTTAGGGGCATTTGCCCCAGGGGAGAGGTAAGCTGGGGGGAGGGGTTGAATTCTCCTTTAAAATTGTCAGGTCCCACATACTAAACAAATGTGGAAGTTTAGGAAACAGACATCATTGTGTTTAAGCTACAAGTGTAGGATCCATTATCTGGAAACCAATTATCCAGAAAGCTCCTAATTACTGAAAGGCCATCTCCCATAGACTCCATTTTTTAAAAAATGTTTTCCTTTTGCTCTGTCATAATAAAACAGTATCTTGTACTTGATCCCAACAAAGATATAGTTAATCTTTATTGTAAGCAAAACCAGACTATTGGGTATATTTAAAGTTTACATGATTTCCTAGTAAACGAGGTATGAAGATCCAAATTATGGAAAGATCACTTATCTGAAAAACCACATATCCTGAGCATTCTGGATAATGGGTCCCATTCCTGTATATCAAGACAAGGAGCTTAATGCAAATAAAAATGCTGTATATTCCAGTGCCATTGTCTTTAGGACTAGTGATGGGCGAGTTTATTCGCCAGGTGCAAATTCGCACGATTCGATGACGCCGAATAAATTCGCGAAAATTCGCTTGCAGAAAATTCTCTGGCGTAAGTTTTCGCCAATTTGCGAATTTCGCAAATTTTTCGGCGAAGCGAAACGGGATAGATTCACCCATCACTATTTACGACTAGTCAGTTACAGAAGAAAATATTTTCCCAGCCTACACACCAATTGTCAGTCTGTGAACTAATTTTATTTTCACCATTACCAAATGAATAGCTGCCTCTATAGAAGGTCTCTCAAAATGCAGTCCAATGTTTTCATGTTGCTGGTACCTGGTCTATTTTGTAAAATACAAGAAGAGATGTAAAGATAGAGCTAGGGATGTTATAGTCAATGAGAACAATGCATACCACATTCTCTGGTAGTTTGTGCCCAGGGAGATATTTCACATTCTCGTGTTCTGTATTAATGATCTCGGTCAGTTTCCGTCCATTGATGTTTTCTTCAAAAACCCACATATTAACCGTGGATACGAATTTCGTCAGATTTTTAACATTGTGACCTATAATTTTGGCAACCGCAGAACCCCTGTATGAATGAAAGTTATATATATATATATAGTTATTGCATAAGACCAGCATTACATGGTTAACCTACATATAATGGCATTCTAAGACAGTTTTTAATTTGTCTTCATTTTTTATATTTTTTTGTATTTTGTATTACTTGCTTATCTAACTGTGAAGATCAAAGACCTAGAACAACAAAGTGTATGCCACACAGAGGCCCATTTATCAATGTCCGAATTTAAATCAATATTTTCTGAAAATTACTCCGACAAAATCTGCATGGTTTTTTCCCTGTATTTATCAATAGATTTTTCCGAAATTTCCTGTGCTGGAAAAAATTATTTTGAAAAATTCAGATTGTACAAATTATTTTCAGATTTTCCACATGGAAACTTTGATTTTGTTGGATTTTTGACAAAAACCATGAAATTTTTGGATTATTGCACAAAACCCAGCACAGATCAAGAAATATTCAGGACTTCTCCTATTTACTTATATGCAACCATGTCAGTTCTGATTTTCTCTTCGGGACTTTTTCCATCCTCATAATATAATAAATCAAAAAAAGTTTTTTTCCTAAAAATTCGGATTTAATAGTAAAAAAAAAAAAAATTTAAAGAATAAATTCCAAGTGTTTGTTATGAAAAAAAAACACCCTGTCTCAATCCCATCCTCCTGTCATTTCTGGTAGTAAATGTTGGGCAGAAAATTCACACAAGCATTTTTTAAAGGACAACTTAAACCATACTTTAAAAATCCCCTCCCCCCAGCCTACTTGCTACCCCAGGCACATGCCCTAACTTTTTATTCACTCCTTGTGGCAGATTCAGGCGTCGGAGTTCACGCAGCTATCTTCTTCGCTTTGGTAATCTTAATGTATTTCGGCAAATGTGCAGTTGGAGTAATTTAGCAGTTATGAACTGCACATGCACAGAAACTCATGGGAAGAGCCGAAAGAAGACATGAAGATTTCCGAAGAAGATGCCTGCCATGAACTCAGAATCTGCCACGAGGGGTGAGAAACACGTTAGGGGCATTTGCCAGGGGCAGCGAGCAGGCTGGGGGGTCTACAGAGTGTAGGAAACCCTTTCAGTACAAAACCCCTCCCACCTCCCCCCCAGGCAAATGCTTTAATCAATTGTTTCTCAGTAAATTTTATCTTAATTCCAATCTCAGTAGTCCTACATTACATTTTTACTGAGGAAATGCTGTCCATTTCAGTGATGTTGTGACCACCATCTTTCTTCCGTCTAACATTTTCCCTTTATTCCTGCCCCACTGGCCAAGCACTAAATGGTGCTGCACATAACCCAATGTTTTTTTCCTTTCTTGATCCAGTTTGCCCACGATATACTTTAACATGGCAACAGGCAGGATAAATGTGTTGCCACAGAAACATGATGGATGGTTTCCTATTGGCGAGATGCTTTGGAAAGGTGGCACAACACAGACTGATCATGTGATATCAAATAATTGCTTCCTTCTGAATAATAAAAATAAATACAGATATAAAAAAGGAGATTGTCTGGTCTTAGTAAGGGTGGATTATGTCCAAGAAGAGGAGTGAACTGATGTCAGCTGACTAGTATGTTTTATAGAAAGAAATTAAGAGATTTAAGACAGATATAGGTATGGTTATATAAAAGGGTTGGGAACTGGGGGTTTACAGATAACAGATCTTTACATAATTTGGATCTCTTTACATTAATTTAATTAAATATAATTCAGATATTTTGTTTCTAATAAAGATGAATTATATTTTAGTTGGGATTGCGTGCAGTGTAACGTTTTATTATTACAGAGAAAAAGGAAATACATTTTTAAAAATTAAGCTATTTTATTAAAATGGAACATGGCACATGGGACATGGCATTCCTGTAATTTGGAGCTTTAGGGATTAACGGGTTTCACATCCTTGCCTCTCCCACTACTTTATTGATTCATCTAAAGCACTGATAATGATAACCATTATTAACAGCATGGCTCCATGGTTATCTCAGCAGCTGAGCAGCTGACCACAGTACACAACAAGCGGAAATATGGCCTATGGAAGCCTATGATTAAAGGGGTGGTTCACCTTCAAGTTAACTTTTAGTATATTGTAGAAGGACCAATTCTAATAAACTTTTCAATTGGTCTTCATTATTTATTTTTCATAGTTTTTTTTAATGATTTGCAAATTTCTTCTGTTTCTTTGCAGCTTTCAAATGTGGGTCACTGACACATCTAAAATCAATTGCTCTGTAAGGCTACAAATGTATTGTTATTGCCACTTTTTATTACTTATCATTAAATTCAGTCCTTCTCCTATTCAAATTTCAGTCTCTTATTCAAATCAATGCAGGGTTGCTATGGTAATTTGTACCATAGAAACCGAATTGCTGACACTGCAAACTAGAGAGCTGCTGAATAAAAAGCAAAATAACTATAAAACCACAAATAAAAAATGAAAACCAATTGCAAATTGTCTCAGAATATCCCTCTCTACATTCTACTAAAAGTTACTCAAAGGTGAACAACCCCTTTAAAGGGGAACTAAAGTCTAAAATAGAATAATGCTAGAAAAGACGAACTTACTGCACCAGACGTCTTTTTCACAGTTGGCTGCAAGGGGGTCATCATTTTGTATCTTTGTTAAACATCTTTGCAAGACCAAGACTATGCACATGCTCAATGTGGTCTGGGCTTCAGTTGGGAGGTTAAGTTTAGGATTTTGGATAAAGAAGACCGCTGGTTTGAAAGAGGTGTGAAAGAGGCGATTCATGTTAA